>OY997268.1:281532361-282132361 GCA_963921465.1 Triticum timopheevii | reverse complement strand
GGACAACGACCGGGTTGGCGAGCCACTTTGGATGCCGCAGCTCTCGTATGACCCTGGCTTCGTGTAGTTTGTGCACCTCTTGGATGATGGACTCTTGCTTTTCCTATGCTAGACGTCTTGCCTTCTGCTTCTCCGGACGGGCGTTGGGGCATACCGCCAGGGGGTGCTCAATTACCTCCCTCAGGAAGCCGACTAGATCGGACGCCTTCCGTGCGAACATGTCCTTGTTCCCTCGAAGGAAGCGCACGAGCGCCTTGTCTTGATCTAAGGGCAGGACGACGCCGATGGTGAAAGTGGGGCCCATATTGTCATCGCCGACGGGCACCATCTTCGTCTCGGCGCGGTCCTGGGAGAATAGTTGCTTCTTCTTCGCGACGCATCCTCGAGAACCCTCGGGGCGTCTTCAATGTCGGGATGTTAGGCCGCTGCGGCCTTGTAGGCGAGCTTGAGTGCTTGGACTGCGTCCTCCTTGTCTCCGGCCACGGTGATGACGCTGCCGCTGCTCGGCATCTTGATGGTGTTGTAGCCCGGGTGTGAATTTAGCGAGAGCGGGGTACCCCAAGATGGCATTGTAAGGGAGGCTGATGTGGGCCACTTCAAAGTCGATGAGCTCATTACGGTAGTTGTCGCGCTTGCTGAAGGTGACAGGGAGGCGTACTTGCCCCAGGGGGACGGCGGAGCCACCCGTCACCCCAAAGAACGGCTTTGTGGGCATCAGTTGATCATAGGACACATGAAGCCTCTCGAAGGTCTCGAAGCACATTTAAGGCTAGCGCTGCTGTTGATGAGAGTCTTGGTGACAAAGATGTTGCTGATGGTAAGCGCGCAGAGCATGGATAGTGCCCCGGCGGCTACCATAGATTCAGGGTGATCTTTGGAGTCAAAGGTGATGGCGACCTCGCGCCGCCAGCGGACCCTGAGGACTCGGGCTAAGGCCGAATGGCGTTCACCTGGCGGAAGAGCTGCTTGGTGTGGCGACCAGACGCAGGCGCTTGAGACCCACCGAGGATGCAGGCGACCGCATGGGGCCCTGGAGCTATGAAGCATGCAAGGAACTTACTGCGGACCTCTCCCCAAGAGGACGCCGAGGCCTCCGGGAGGCTGCGAAGCCAAGAGCGTGGAACTTTTGTGAGGGCCTGGGGGAGCCAATTTGCCATGGCTTTGTCATCACCTCCCGCCGGCAGAATTCTCTGAGCATACAGCTGGAGGAATTCCATGTGGTCGGTCGTGCGGTCGTAGCGCGGGGGTAGCACCGGCCTGAACCTGATGGGCCATCGCACACGGCTCAGGTCGGGAGTGAAGGCCGGGCAACCCGAGGGGATGCCAGGGATGACGAGTCGAGCAGCAGAGTGGATGGAGTCGGCCATGAAGGTGATGGAGCAAGGAGGAGCAAAACGGAAGGGATAATCTGGACACACCCCTACCTGGCACGCCAAATGTCAGAATCGGGGCTCCGCATACCCAAACAAGGTTCGAACTCAGGGGCATGTGCGAAGATCTAGTGTAGCTCTAGTCTCAAGCTCATCGCCTTGTGGCTTGGCCTCATCGAGTTCGTGCGAGCCGGGAAAGGAGCTGAAAATAGAGATGTATCCAGGTTCGGGCCACGTTGCGGTGTAAAACCCTACTCCTGCTTTGTGGTGGATTGCCTCGCGAGGAGGATGAGGATGAACTAGTACAGTGGGTGAGCTACCTTGGGAGAGCTTAGAGGTAGAGAATAAATCCACCTCTCCTACGGTGGAGACTAGCCTATATTTATATTAGGTTCGGCTCTCTTCCCCCATAGCTTAGGCGGGAAGGAATACCAAAGTGGCTAAGTTTGAAGGAGGACAAGAGGCACATCTTATCCTGACAAAAGGTGGTCTTCCCCTGCAAAGCTTCTGTTCATGATGCAGATGTGGGCTCGGTGATGACGTCCATTCAGTCGTGCTCATGGTCTTGGTCTTGTTGCATGGGAATGCAAACCTTTGGGGGATTCCTCGGGAAGAAGCATACGTCCTTGCCTCCTTAGAACTAAAGAGGAAATTGTCCTGGACTGCGCTTGCTGGCGGCCACCTGGCCTTGGTCATCATGGCTCATGTCATTGCAAGCCTCGTGAGGTGGGTGTCAGTGTCAAAATCGGCAGATCTCGGGTAGGGGGCCCAAGCTGCATGTCTGAGGATCGACAGTAACAATGATGAAAGGGACACAATGTTTACCCAGGTTCGGGCCCTCTCGATGGAGGTAAAACCCTACTCCTGCTTGATTATATTTGATGGTATAGGGGTTAGAAGAGTTGATCTACCTCGAGATCATAATGGCTAAACCCTAGCTTGGCTAGCCTATCAATGTTATGTCCTGCCTCCGGTCTAAACCCTCTGGTTTATATAGATACCGGAGGGGCCTAGGGTTGTATAAAGACGGTTCAACAGAAAGGAAATAGTATATCCGGACATCTAATCTTGCCGTCCATGCATACGGGAGTCCCAACCGGACACGAGAGGTGGCCTTCTTCCTTGTATCTTAAAAGCCCATTAGTCCGGCCCACATCGAATAGACCGGACGCTCGAGGACCCCTTAGTCCAGGACTCCCTCAGTATCCCCTGAACCAGTCTTCAATGACGACGTGTTCGGCACACAGGTTGTCTTCGGCATTGTGAGGCGGGTTCCTCTCCTTGAATAACATGCATCAGCTTTCCTTCACAAAAGAACTATATTCAGCTTTGCACAAGTAACACAACCCTTAGCCACGAAGGCAGGATAAAAAATAGGAATAGTTTCTTTACTGACAACTTTTTTCGGCGAAGCGTCAGACTTGACCCTTCAGTGTTTTGAACCATTTTCACAATACTCATTTCGTGTTTCGAGGTCGAACCCCCTTGGCCCGTCCTGTCGAAACAGAAATCGTGCCCACTTATTACGGGATTGCTCATCAATAGGATTTGGGTAACCCAACCGATTATGGCGCATACTCACATTGGGAATAGGCGAGTTTCAAGGCTTAAGTGGGGGGGCGGTTGGCATTTTTACCACCTATAAGAGGGCAATAGATTCCCCCTTCCTCTCCCATGCCTTCTTCCAGCCTCTGCCTTCCAATCTCCCAAGCTCCAGCGCCTGAAAAAAGCTTTCGTCTTTCTCACTGCCACCACCTTCTCCAACAATGGCCGGATCCGGTTCCAAGGGCAAGTGGGAGGCCTCCTCGGTCACGAAGAAGGAGGTGAAGAATCTTTGGAGCGTGGGGTACCTGGCTGCAGACATTGCGCACAGGCTTCCCAACAAGGGTCAAATCATCCCCACTCCGGAGCCCGACAAAAGGATCGTTTTCCTCCCCCATTTTCTTAGAGGTCTTGGATTTCTGCTCCATCCCTTTGTTCGGGGACTCATGTTTTACTATGGGCTAGATTTCCATGATCTAGCCCCGAATTCCTTCCTCCACATCGGTGTTCATCATCGTGTGCGAGTCTCTACTCCGCATCCCGCCATAGTTCAGCCTATGGCTCAAAATCTTCAACGTGAAGCCGATGGTGGTCGACGGGCAGCATGCGGACTGCGGCGGGGCTATGATAAAAAAACTGCCCAAAGCCACATGGCCCAAGGGGGCCTTTGTCGAGACCGTCAAGGTCTGGCAGCAGGAGTGGTTCTACATCACCGAGCCACGCCACGCCAACTGGGCGGCGATTCTGGAGTTTGGATCTGGACCCCCCACGAGACTCACTTCATGGACCGCTAAGGGCCTCGACTGGGGGTCCCAAACGGAGGTGCAGACGCTGCAAACGCGCATCACCAACGTGTTGGGTAAGAATGTTGGTCTCACCAATGTGGTGCAGAACATGCTCTTCCGCCGCATCCTCCCCTGCCAACGCCGGGCTTCCCCCATGTGGGAATTCAATCCAGAGGATCCACGGACCTTGAAGAACTTCCTCGGCACAACACACGAAGGAATATGGAAGCTGCTTTTCAAGGCCCAGAAAAGCTGGCCTATGGAGACCGAAGACATCGGTCTTGACGTCGAGAATCCGGCCACTCCGATAAGTACTAAACCTCCGAAGATATGTCCAGCTTGTATTTTTTATCAGTATGAATCTTATCAGCCCACTTTTTATAGGGCTGGACAAAGAAAGAGGAGCAGATCAAGAGTCCGGCTCTGTTGCTCGAAGACACATTCACTCCTCAGCTGACGGAGATGCTGGTCCCGGCACCCTACTAGGCGCCGGAGAAGAAGGGCAAGAAGAAGGGCAAGGAGCCCAAGAGCGGGCCCCACCGCAGAGGTCCTTCAGACGCTATGTCCGGAGAAACCGAGGTCGTCTCTTCTCATGAGGAAGACGAGGATGAAGAGGAGGAGGAGGAGGAGGAGGAGGTGGAGAGCGACTCCCCTCGCAAAACAAGGAGGAAGAAGAGGACGGCCTCCGAGAACCCGGAGGGGGCGATGTCGAAGAGGAAGATGGTTACCTTCTCGGTTAGTTCGGACTCGAATTCCAAACACAGCCCGAGGAGAGCCCCCATGGTTAAGCCGCTGACCAAATCGTAACTACCAAAATCTTACTTGTTCCGCTTCCTCTTACCCGCCTCTGTCACATAAATTATATGTTTGCTTACTTTTCAGCCCTCCACGCGATATCCCGAACACCTCATCTTTGTCAGGGAACTCTCTAGCGCTTGAAGAGGCGGAGAGCGATGAACCATCGCAGGCCCCCTCCCCTACTACCATGGAGGACACTGTGGTGTCGTCCCAAAGGACCTCTTGGCCGAGGAAGGGCAGACGAGGCCGTCCAGAAGGCGCCCGAGGTTAATACCTCGAATGCCGCAGACCAGGGGATGGCAACCCCCACGACCACCAAGGGTGGGGGGTCTCAATAGTTCGGGCCCCCGTCGAACACTATCCCGGAGACCAATGTGGCGCCGAGTTCGGATCAGCAACCCCCTTCGATGGAGGGGGGAGGAGCAGCAGCTCCATCGGTGGCCTCTATTAATCCGGAGGCCGCTCATACTCTCGAGGAAGCACTACAACGCGCTTCCATCATGGAGCAGCACCACACCCTGATGGGTGCGGTTATGCAGAAGGTTCATTCTGCGAAAAGCAGACTGAACGAAGCCTTCAACAGCCTACTGACGGGCTTTGAGGTATGCGATGCAATTCTCTAACAAGATTTTCATGTAAAAGGATGAACCCATGTATAGACAGTAGCCCCTGAGACTCTGTCTGGATTAGACCAATCTGGACAGAGGATCTCAAAACAAGTTACTAATGTACTGTACTATTGTGTGAGACAGGCATCCATGTTGGCAGCTACTGCCCAGGGCACAGAGGTTTCCGAGCTCAGTCGGAAGCTTCGATTAGCCGATGAGGAGCTCGACCGCATCAATAAGCGGTTTGACGAAACCCAAGGTATGCGGAACTTACATAGCAGAAGTGATATGTGTATTGATTCTTTTAACTTATTGAATTGTATGATTATAATCATAGTTGGCACGGCCGAGGTCGAATCCCTCAAGAGTGTGCTTTCCCAAGCCCAAAAAGAGGCAGAGGAGAACAGGGCAGCCACTAACAAGGCGGCAAAGGAGCTGGAGGCGGAGCAAACTGCCCGCCGAAAACATGAGGCTCGGGTAGGCAAAGTTGAGAAAGAGCTCAAGGACGCCATTACTAAGTGCGAGTCCTTGGAGCAGAAGACTTCAGACCAAGCGTTCGAACTCGCCAAGGCTCTATAGGATATCAAGGAAGCTCGGGTTGAGTCCCAGAGCGCCCGCCAGGAGATCCAGCAAGCGAGGCAGATAGCAGCTGGTAGGCTTTTCTTCTGCAAAGTAAATTTGCAACAGATATATCTTGCTGACCCGAGTTTGGAGTTCTCCAGGTGCGTTTGTGGATCTGCCGAGGTGTGTTGCTGACGCCGCAGAGTTCTTCCGAGCCGAAGAGGGGAGCTCAACGAAGAAGCTGTTCTGGTCGATGTACCTTGCGTGAGAACATCTGGCGCCCCTCAGTGATTAGCTAAAGCAGCTGACCGACTTGCATAGGGTGGTCAGGTTTGCCATGAAGGATGTAATAGTCCGACTTTGGCCAGCCGAGCCCATGCCCAGCAGCTACTTCGGACTCGTGAAGCCATAGGTCGGCGCGCGTCCTCAGATTGACGCCATAAAGCAATCGGCCTGCATAGAAGGTGCCCAGATGGCCTTTGCCCGCGCCAAGATGCAATGGGCGAAGATGAAGGCTACCGAAATTGCAACTGCAAGGCCGCCTGAAGGCAAGGATCACTGGAGGCCAGATAGGTACTTCAACGAAGTCCTTGAGGGAGCCCGCATTGTAGAAGGTCAATGCTCAAAGGATATTATATTTGAGTAGTGGAGTCCGGGTTGTAAAAAAACATGTAATGTACTCATGATATGAAATATCTATGTTGTGGTCTTTGGTTTGATTAATTTATCCTCCTGTGCCGACGTTTATTTATAAGTCTGAAAGTTACCAGTCATCAGCTTCTGACCCCATGTAGATATTACAGGGGTGTTCGGGAATGCATGGCCGCACTTTATCCAACTTCTAGGTCCTGTATAGGAGGCGTCCTGCAAGATGAACTATGAAATCATACTATGCGGCTTTATTACTTTCACTTAGCCATAGGAGTCCATTAGTGGGGCTAAGTACTAGCCCCTGTTGCATGAACGACAATCTGGATTACGGCGCCTTTGCAACAAGGTTGGTCAAATCCCAGCCCCTCGTATAACACGACATACATCTCGAATGATTTGTAGTATAACAATAAGTCACCGGATCGCTGACCTGCTCTCGCATTTCATGACAGTCAGTTTTCGGATTTCTCTACTGAGGTACTTGACCGGACGAACCAGAAATACAATCACAGTAGTTCTCCCTTTGCTACCTTAGCCGAACTTGCGGAACGTACGGTGGCAAACACAGGAGCCGGGCAACCCAACTATAGACCAAAGACATGATTCGGAGTCGATGCATATAGTGCAATATCCGGGACACCTAAGAGTTCCCTATAGGTGTTCGGACTTTTTAAGCGTTTGCGGGGCTGAATACAGCCCCTGGTATGAAGGTCATGCCAAAAATGCGTACATCAGTCGAAAGTAAGGAGGGAATACGGATTATGATGTAATATAAGTACCAAACCAAAGGTGGTCATCATCTGCTTCCTTTATATCCTTATCAGTATGTCGAGGCATGTTTCAACAGACAATGCCATAAATATTGAGGTCATGTTACATGCCTAAAAATTTACATAAGTGAAAGTCTAGCACAGGGCTTAAAAGTAATGGTTCGAAGACTCCAGTGATGCCCTGCCGCATGTCTACGCCATTTCTCCTTAGTAACGAATCCTTTGATAGGGGTATTTGATGGTTGTCCGTAAAGGAGGGGAAAGCTAGCCTTGAAAGGGTCCCTAATGCAACCATACAGTAGATAGGGCTCTTAATGAACCTATAGTGAAAAAATGTACAAGGTCCAAATAGGGTCAAGTCATACTATGGACTTTTTCCGCAGTGTGCCTCCGGCGTTGCCCCAAGGTATATTAAGTGCGTAGTTATGTACGTGCGGTACATATGCCACAACCTTATGGGGCGATTGGCAGAGGCCGAACTGCTAATCGAGGTCTGGATCCATCGAATTATCGCAGTGATGCATGGACCGGGCTCGTTTAGAGATGTCAGTGGCTTTAATGTCCGACAAATTATTCGGCTTAATGAGGCCGCCATACACCTCAGCTGCAAGAGCCGCGATGTGCTCTTCAATACGGAGGGAGCGCTCCATATTTCCATTGACTGTGATAACACCACGTGATCCGGGCATTTTAAGCATCAAATAAGCATAGTGCCGTACTGCATTAAAGCGGGCGAAAGCAGTTCGTCCGAGCAGTGCGTGATAACCACTGCAGAAGGGGACGATGTTGAAGATCAGTTCTTCACTTTGGAAATTATCTAGGGAGCTGAAGACTACCTCAAGTGTTAATGAGCCCGTACAACAGGCCTCCACGCCGGGTATCACACCTTTAAAGGTAGTGTTACTAGGCTTGATTCTTTATGGGTCAATGCCCATCTTGCGGATAGTGTCTTGATAAATCAAGTTGAGACTACTCATGCCGTCAATAAGGACTCTAGTGAGATGGTATCCGTCAATGATTGGATGAGTACCAGGGCGGCCGAACCCCCATGACGGATACTGGTTGGGTGATCCCTGCGATCGAAGGTGATCGGACAGGCTGCCCATGGATTGAATTTTGGGGCGACAGGCTCTACGACATAGACGTCCCTTAATGCGCGCTTGCGCTCCCTTTTGGGAATGTGAGTGACATAGATCATGTTCACTATTTTCACCTCGGGGGGAAAATTCTTTTGGCCCCCGGTGTTCGGCTGACGGGGCTCATCATCGTCCCCGCTTGGAGGTCCCTTTCCCTTGTGTTCGGTATTTGACTTACCGGCCTTTTTGAAAACCCAACAGTTTCTGTTGGTGTGGTTAGCAGGCTTGTTTGGTGTGCCATGAATCTGACAGGGCCTCTCAAGGATTTTGTCCAAGTTCGATGGACCGTCCTTGTTGCATTTAAAAGGTTTCTTCCGTTGACCGGATTTAGAACCTCTGACATTTGTTTTTATTGCGGCGTGGTCTACCATTGCCGTCCCTGGCCTCAGAGGTGTCGGGGTCGCCAGAGTGCTTCTACGAGCCAACCAACTATCTTCTCCCGCGCAGAAACGGGTCAAGAGTGTAGTTAAAGCTGCCATGGTCTTTGGCTTTTCTTTCCCGAGGTGTTGGGAAAGCCATTCATCACGAACGCTTTGTTTGAAGGCCGCTAAGGCTTCGGCGTCCGGACAGTCCACAATTTGGTTCTTTTTGATTAGGAACCTATTCCAAAGCTTGCGAGCCGATTCACCAGGTTGCTGGATTATGTGACTGAGGTCATCAGCATCCGGTGGCTGGACATAGGTGCCCTGAAAATTGGCCTGAAAAGCATCTTCTAAATCTTCCCAGGTTCTAATGGAGTTCTCTGGGAGGCTGTTCAACTAGTGTCGTGCTGGTCCTTTCAGCTTTACAGGACGATATTTAATGGCGTGAAGGTCATTGCCATGAGCCATACGAATGTGGAGAAGAAAGTCTTCAATCCAGATGATCGGATCCGTCGTTCCATCGTACTACTCGATGTTTACGGGTTTGAACCCTTCCGGAAAGTGGTGTTGCATTACCTCATAGGTAAAGCACATAGGGTGTGCGGCACCTCTATATTGTGCAACATCACGGCAGAGATCGGATGACATGTGAGTTCAGTGTTGATCCCGAATATTGTAATGTTCACCAGGCCGGGCTTCATAGCCGTTATCTCGCGTTGGGGCATGGCCTTTGTCCATAGATTGATCTGGTATGACTAGCTTTATTGGCCAGGTCTTGATGTAAATCATATGTATAGCCCGCGGCCGCTGTCTCCTTGCCTCTTCGGCGAGGGGGTGTGGGGTGGTGTTCGGCTTGATGTGTCGTTTGTCCCGTCCATGTGGTGGTTGGTTTGGCTGATCTGCATAACTGTATTTTGACGGCATTGGCTCAAGGGCTTCATCGTCCAATTGTGGCAGCAGCTTGCGCTTGGTGTGATTCTTTACTGGTCACTTGGGGTCATACTCTTCGGCGGCCAGGACTTTGGTCCATCTTTCGTTGAGCGTGTCCTGCCTATTTAGCTTTGAGCTGCTGCTGTTTCTTTTTCAAGCTTCACTTGAAGCATTCTTGTTCGAGAGGTTCCTCTGGGACGATAAAATCTCGTCACCGAGACTAACAACCTCCTCGAAGATCGGCATGTAGTTACTATCCTCCGAGTCTTCATGATCAGTGTGTTCGGGGTTATACTGACCCTCCTCCCTCTCGTCATGTTCGGACATGGGTTCGACGGGGTGTTCGGCATCTTTGGCATTATGTAGAGTCTCATTATCTCCTGTGCCGGTATTACTATCCTTCGCCCGACACGATCGTGAGCGATGCTGCTGACGTCGGCGCTTTAGTGGTTCATCGACGGGCTTGTCCTTTCCTGGATCTTGAACGCCGTCATCATCCTTCTTCTCAGGAGTGTCCACCATGTATACATCATAGGTAGAGGCGGCCGTCCAACGCCCAGCGATAGGCGGGTTTTGGCTTGGTTCGGCGTCGACATCGTCGTCCATTCCGTTGATATCTTTGAACGCATAGTCTAGCATGTTGGTTAAATCCTCGACAGTGGCTATTAAGTGGGTGGTGGGTGGGTCAAAAAATTCCCCGCTCTCAACCCCCAGCCCATGCTGGGTGTAGTTCGGAGGCAAAGCTTCTATAATGCCGAGAGACCGCATTAAGCCCAGTGCTTCATCTAAGGGCGAAAGCCGGATAGGAGTCTGTGGATCTGTAGGGCTGGGTTTGGTGATAGACACCTGATCAGGCCCGATCGACGCAGACCTCGACAACTCGTAGTTGTCGTCCGGAGGCGAGTCCAAGATCGCATCTAGGTCTATGGTAGGAAATTCCATGATAGAAAAGAGTCCGGCGGGGCTGATCCTCCCATCTTCGGATGATACGACTTGATTCGGATCTAAGGCCGAGGCGGGCATGGGTGTTGACCCCTGGTAAGGGTCTAAGAGTGGATCCGAAGAGCTTCCTTCATGACGGTAGGGGGCGGTAACAGTGGCCGCAAACCCCTTGAAGATCAGATCTCCTCGGATATCGGCGATGTAGTTCAGGTTTCCGAACTTGATATGGTGGCCAGGGGCGTAACTGTCGACCTGCTTAAGGTGGCCGGTTGAGTTGGCGCGAAGCATGAAGCTGCCAAACACAAAGACTTGTCCGGGGAGAAAGATTTCCCTAGACACAGCATCATCGTCGATGAAGAGGGGAGCCATCAATCCTTCTGCTGACAACACAGCGGAGCTCTCAATGAAAGCACCAATGTCGGTGTCAAAACCGGCAGATCTTGGGTAGGGGGGGCCAAGCTGTATGTCTGAGGATCGATGGTAACAATGATCAAAGGGACACAGTGTTTACCCAGGTTCGGGCCCTCTTAATGGAGGTAAAACCTTATTCCTGCTTGATTATATTTGACAGGTATAGGGGTTACAAGAGTTGATCTACCTCGAGATCATAATGGATAAACCCTAGCTTTTCTAGCCTATCAATGTTATGATCCTGCCTCTGGTCTAACCCTCCGGTTTATATAGATGCCGGAGGGGCCTAGGGTTGTACAAAGTCAGTTCAACAGAAAGAAAATAGTATATCCGGACACCTAATCTTGCCGTCCATGCATACAGGAGTCCCAACCGAACACGAGAGGTGGTCTTCTTCCATGTATCTTGACAGCCCACTAGTCCAGCCCACATCTAATAGACCGGACGCTCGAGGACACCTTAGTCCAGGACTCCCTCAGTGAGAGAGTTGCATAGAGATCTCCACTTCTCGTGAGGCGGCTAAGGGAGCCGCTCCTTGGGAGGTCTTGGTGTTGCTCACCCTGCGAGGCCAGGGGCCCTCGTGAGGTTCTTGCTCTTGTGGTCTTGCATCTAGGTGTACCGGACCGTTGATGAAGTCATGTCCTGGGCCGCAGGCACGCAGGTCTGGCTACCCCCGATCCTAGAACACTAAGAGTAGCCCCCGGGCTCGGCCTGGCTTCGAAGCGAAGGCAAGGGGCAAACGGCGAAGCGATGAGCGCCCCAATCGCGTGAAAGCCAGGCTTGACGCGTGGCGCACGACGAGACGTGGGCGCCTCTGTGGGTGTCAAAACCGGCGGATCTCGGGTAGGGGGTCCCGAACTATGCGTCTAAGGCTAATGGTAACAGGAGGCGGGGGACACAATGTTTACCCAGGTTCAGGCCCTCTCTATGGAGGTAATACCCTACTTCCTACTTGATTGATCTTGATAATATGAGTATTACAAGAGTTGATCTACCACGAGATCGTAGAGGCTAACCCTAGAAGCTAGCCTATGATTATGATTGTTGTTGTCCTAAGGACTAAACACTCTGGTTTATATAGACACCGGAGGGGGGCTAGGGTTACACAGAGTCGGTTACAGAGAAGGAAATCCACATATCCGAATTGCCAAGCTTGCCTTCCACGCAAAGGAGAGTCACACCCGGACACTGGACGAAGTCTTCAATCATCAATCTTGTATCTCCATAGTCCAATAGTCTGGCATAAGCATATAGTCCGGCTGTCTGAGGACCCCTTAATCCAAGACTCCCTCAGTAGCCCCTGAACTAGGCTTCAATGGCGATGAGTCCGGCGAGCAGATTGTCTTCAGCATTGCAAGGCGGGTTCCTTCTCCGAATACTCCAAAGAAGATTGTGAACACAAGAATCGTGTCAGGCTCTGCAAAACAAGTTCCACATATCACCGTAGAGAGCACAATATTCCACAAGTCTAATCTACTAACAACTTTTTCATAGCGTGACATCACGCCGCGGCCTGGTCATTATTCGAACCTTTTTTCTCAACCTGCTACTGCACATCCTGCGAGGCGGTTTCATAGGCACGTCTTGTCGAAGCAGAGATCGTGTCCACTTATCATGGGATTCTCATCAATACGGGTGTGGGTAACCCAACCGCGCCATTAACACGGCGCCTGGGGAATAAGCGAGTTTCCATGCAAGTGGGGAGGCGCATAGTTTCTACCGCCTTTATAAAGAGATAAGGATTCCCCTTTTTCACCCACGCCTTCTTCTTCCTCTGTTCATCCATTCTCTCTCGCTCGAGCTCCAGCGCCCAAGCATTCGTCTTCTCTGCAAAGTCATTCCGAACATGTCCGGAGCGGGAGGCAAGGTGATGGCCTCCTCTATTACGGAGGAGGACATCACGAAGCTTTGGGAGGCCGGATACCTGTCCGCAAACATTGCGCACCAGCTTCCGGTCGAAGGGCAGATCATCCCTACCCCGAAACCCCAGGAAAGGGTAGTGTTTCTCTCTCACTTCGTCCGCGGACTGGGATTCCCCCTCCACCCGTTCGTCCACGGGCTTATGTTCTACTACGAGCTGAACTTCCATGATCTGGCCACCAACTTCATCCTCAACATCTCGGCGTTTATCGTCGTGTGCGAGGCCTTCCTTCACATTACACCCCACTTCGGCCTATGGTTGAAGACCTTCAACGTGAAGCCAAAGGTGATGGGTCGTGAAGGGGTGGAAATCGGGGTGGTTTTACATCACCGAGCCGCGCGACACCAACTGGGCGGCGACCCCTGAATTTCGATCTGGCGTCCCCATGCGGCTCACCTCCTAGAAAGAGAAGGGCTTAGCCTGGGGCTCAGCGGTGGAGCTGACCAGACTTCAGACCTGCGTCCAAAGCTTGTCAACGTGGTCCAGGTCATGCTCCTCCGTCGGATCCTTCCGTGTCAGAGACGGGCTTACAATCTGCGGGAGTTCGACCCAGCCGAACACCATATGCTACGAGAGCTCTTCGACACGATGCACGAAGACGTCTAGAAGGTGCTCTTCAAGGCCAACGAGCTCCCACCACCCATAACCGAAGACCGCGGACTCAGCGCGAAACACCAAGCCCATCCGGTGAGTTTTAATATTTTGCAAGATGTGCCTTCAACCAGCACATCCGCAGGAGGAATCTAAGCCTCCATGCCGATTTAATTAGGACTGGGTAGCGATAGCGGAGCGGATTGACTGTCCGGCTCCGCTACCTTAAGATCAAGCATCGCCTCTCCTAAAGAAGATGATGTTTCCGGCGTCCTATGAGGTGCCGGAGAAGAAGGCCAAGAAGAAGGCTGCGGGGACCAGGAAAGGTCTCCGGTGCAAGGTTGCATCGGACGTGACGTCCGAAGAAACCAAGACGCACTCCTCCAATGAAGACGAGGAGGAGGAAGAGGAAATCCCTCCCCCCAACCGGGGGGGAGAAGAGGAAGGCCGCCCCGTCTGGGGAGGCCGAGGTGTCCAAGAAGGGTAAAACCTTCCTTCCGGACCATTCCACCACAGCCACCTATAGCGGCAAGGAGTGGGAGCCTAGGGACAAGCCCCTGGCTAAGTCGTCAGTATCCGGACACTATAATACTTCCAGTATGTTTTTCTTTATTGCTTCTTATCATGCCGAACATGCATATGCAGTCCGGCCAAATCCCACATCGAGGTATCCTCTTCGGAGGGGTCTCTGGGCCTGTCGGCGAACAGCGATTCACTCCCGACAGCCTCCTCCCCCAGGCCCACGGACGATACCGAGGTGTTGTCTCAGAGGATACCGGGCCAAGGGGAGACAGTTCTGGAGACTCCCCCAGGCGAAATTCCAGTCACTGGGCACATGGGGGGAAGACCCCCATGGACTCCGATAACTGGGGCCGCAGCAAGTTTGGCCCCCAGCCCAATACGGCTCTGGAAACCCAAGTGGTTCCGAATTCAGGCAGGCAGCCTCTCTCTAAGGGGGGCGAGCCGCCTGTACCGATGACCTCTGTCCATCCAGAGACATCGGACAACTTGCTGCGCGCTTCGCGGCGCTTCCATTGATAAAGAACACCGTACCATTATGAGTACGGTGATTGAGAAGGTCCGGTCCGCAAAAGGCGGATTGACTAAAGCCTGCGCGAGCCTCCTAACAGGCTTTGAGGTAAACAATAAAATTTTAAGAGAATATCACAGTATAGACAGTAGCCCCTGATGCTCTATTTGGTGCTCGGAAAGAAAAGCCGAACAGAGGATCAAATAACATTCGCAGGAGTCTAACAGAAGATGTCTATGTGAATAAGCAGGCGTCGCTGCTGGCCACTACCGCTCATACTTCGGAGGTCTCCGGACTGAAGCGGGACCTGGAGTGGACCGAGGGAGAGCTCGGCCTTGTGAAGTGGCAGCTCGAGGAAAGTCAAGGTACGCAATGCCCCGTCTGTGTATTTATAAAGGAAAAATGGTTTCTAATAATAGAAGCGTCATGAACTTTAATATGGGCCACGACCAAAGTGGCGGCCCTTAAGAAGGCGCTGACCGAGGCCGAAGACAAAGCAGCCAAGGAACGCGCCGAGCGCGAGAAGCAAGAGGCCTGGGTCAATGAGGTCCAACAAGAGCTCCAGGATTTCGTCCAGAAATACGAGTCCTTGGAGCGTGACTCTAAGACTCAAGAGTCCAGCTTGCTAAGGCCCTCCAGAGCATGCAAGACGCCAAAGCCGAAGCCCAAAAGGCCCTCTAGGAGATTCAGGCGGCCAAGAAGATTGCGGCGGGTAAGGCATTCATTATGTAAAGCAAGCATGTGAAGGAGACTTTCCTTTTACTTACCCGAATTTGGAGCTCTCCAGGAGCGTTCGCAGATCTACCGCGCAGCATATCTGATGCCGCAGAGTTCTACCGAGCCAAAGAAGGGAGCTCAATGGAGAAGTTGTTCTGGTCTCAGTATCTTGGGACAGAACATCTAATGCCCTTGAGCGACCAGCTGAAGCAACTGGTCGAACTACACAAGGCGGCCGAATTGGCCATGAAGGACCTCATAGTCCGGCTGTGGCCTGCCGAGCCTATGCCCAACAGCTACTTTGGTCTCGTAAAGCGGCTTGTGAGTGCCTGCCCGCGGCTTGAAGTCATAAAGCAGTCAGTTTGCATTGAAGGTGTGCGCACGGCCTTCGCCCGCGCAAAAGTGCACTGCGCGAAGATGGATGTCGAAAAGCTGATGACCGAAGGGCCACCAAAGGGCAAGGAGCACCGCCGGCCCGAAAATTACTATGACAATGTCCTGAAGGGCTCCCGCCTTGTGGCGGAGCAATGTGCGAAGGATGTGTCCCGAGGCTAATTGAAAGATGCCACTCTGTGTCTATATAAACCGGAGAGTTTAGTCCGTAGGACAACAACAATCATAATCATAGGCTAGCTTCTAGGGTTAGCCTCTACGATCTTGTGGTAGATCAACTCTTGTAATACTCATATCATCAAGATCAATCAAGCTGGAAGTAGGGTATTACCTCCATAGAGAGGGCCCAAACCTGGGTAAACATTGTGTCCCCCACCTCCTGTTACCATTAGCCTTAGACGCACAGTTCGGGACCCCCTACCCAAGATCCGCCGGTTTTGACACCTACAGCCTCCACTTCCCCACATCGCCTCGGCAACTTCCCCGAGTGACAAAAGCCTGGCGCGCACCGCAGGGTCTTCGTTGCCCTGAATGTGAAGGGACGCCGGTTGGCTTTCTCCGATCGCCTATAACAGGGCAAGGGGAGTGGAGCCGCCAGCACATCTTCGTCTTCTCGCTTCTTCATTCCAAAATTTTGCCGCAACAGCCATGGCGCCAATGAGGAGGTTCTTCGCCACCAAGAAGGAGAAGGCCCCCAAGGAGGGACTAGAGTCGCCGCCGCCCAAGAGGGGGCGAGGCCGCCACCGCAAGTCCAGGACTACACCCGTGGCGTCTTCTTGGGGGGTGGCCACTTTGCATTGGTGGTTCGCATCGGCTCTAGAGGTGGAGGCACACGGTGGCCGCCCGGCCCCCTCACCCGCGGTCCCACTCGGACAACATGGCCCAAGAGTTCCTGGTGTGGATGGATAGGTCGGCGGGCACCTGGATCTAGCTCCCATGCTCCTTTGTGGGGGGGGGGGCTACCGGTCGAAGGGCTCGTCGGGCTGTGGCTACAGCCTGACGGCTGCTGGAACCGGTCTTTATAGGCGGAGGTCGAGGCCACTCCCTCAGGCTACGTGTACCTGACCCATGGGTGGAAGACATTCGCCCGTGCCCGTGACTTGAAGGGGAGGCACACCTTCCACTTCAAGTACGATGGGGCGATGACGCTCTTCGTTAAGATCTTCGAGGAAGACGGCGTGCACCTGGGGTGCTGCCCGGAGGGTGACAGCAGCGGCGGTGACCACCTCTCCAACAAGTACGGCCAGAAGGGCGGCAATCACCTCTCCGACGATGACGGCTAATAGGGCGGCGAACTTGCCCTTGGCGGCCGCCGCGACGCCTCCTGAAGCGGCGGCACCACCCCTGGGGGGAGCTCAAGTGACGATGACTATGACGAGCCGCCACGTTGCCGCACCCTGGTCGAGAGAACTCGGACTAGGAATCACGATGCTGGAGTCAGTGCCTCAGGAGCTGCGGCCCTCAGGAGGCCGCTTCTTTTGTTTTTATTTCCTGCATCAAAGTCGTGAAAGGCCCCGTGGGAGCGTGTAAGAAAATGCGGTGCTTGTGCCTTTTATCGTAATGTTTATTCGTGTTTCTGAGTTGTGTTTGCGTCTCCCGTTTAAACTTAAGCCCTTTCCCTTTGCGACAGCTTAGTGCCCTGCGTCGCCGAGATCCAGTCCCCAGGTAAGCTCCTGTCGTCGCTGGTATGCCAGGTCGCGAAGTCGTGTGCAAGGCCAGGAGGTGAGCGACCCAAGGTGCGGTAAGAGCCCCTGAGACGCGATGCTCAGGAGGTCCCCCTTGACGCACAGGCAGCTTTTGGATGGATACGGGTGTCTACTTAAACGGGTCGCTGAAACAGAAGTGTGGTGTCAATAGTAAAGCTCGTGCTTGATGTAGAGAAGGTGACTTAGCTCTGGGTACTCATGAGTCGTGAGGTGCCTCTACGTCGTGAGGGCGCGCTTTCCTGGAGCCTAGTCCTCTGCTTCTGCTCTGAAGCGAATCAAGGTGAGTCCCGCAAGCTGCTCTATGTCCTCAAGACCCGGCCCTCGAGTGAGCTTTGTCGCCGCTGGTATGTCAGGTCGCGATGCGCGGGACAAGGCCTGGGGTGAGCACTCCTGAGCTCAAGGACCGCAGGCTATACGTGCCTGTTGGCTCGCTCGAGGGTGTTGCATGAGGACTTAGACGCTAGAGTTTTGGTGAGGTGTGCACATGGGCGGACACGCGGCTGTCGCATCCTGGGTCCTATGCCTCTGGGGCTGGCCCAAGCGTAAACACGTGCCCAGCCCCTGCTCGCGGGGCGCACGAGAGGGACGAACAAACAAGCACTGATGTCTTAAAAAAAGAGAGTCAAGAAAGGAAACATTGCAAGGAGAAAACTCCGACCCTTTTCAAACAAAGATGCAAAAACTTCAAACTTCATTCCAAAAAATTGCAAATTCGGTTAGAAGAAAGGATGAAAAACGGCCGCGTCTGGCGCTCATACTAGTCTTCCCACCAGTATGGAGCATGGGGCCTCCACTTGGGGTGGGAATAGTCGTTGTTCGACCATTTCCGCCAGCGCGAAGCATGGGGCTTCCATTGTGGCATGAGCAGGTGCTCCCGAGAGGCCGCGAAATGGTGCACTAGGAGACTCCGGGCATGTACAACCCACTCATTATTATGTGAGAGTGTCACGGGTAGAACTTGCGGAGGTGTACGGGCGACTCTGAACGGGCCCTCCCACATGGGTGAGAGCTTATGGAGGCCCTCCCTAGAGAGGACCCACCTCAGGATGAGGTCTCTGACTTCGAGAGTCCGGGGGCGGACATTGTGGCACTGATAGCCCCGTAGCGCCTAATGGTACCTTGCGGCGTGAAGGGAGGCTCGGCAGTGGGCCTCCTCTCCGAGGACAAGATTAGTTCCCCGCGAGACATCCTGGCTTGCCTCATCAAATGCCAAGACCTGCGGGGAATGATGCTTGATCTTGAGAGGGAGAACCGCCTCGACCCCATAGAAGAGGAAGAACAGGGTCTCGCCGGTGGGCTTAGTCGCAGTGCTGCGGATAGACCACAACACGGACTGCAGCTCGTCGAGCCAACCCCTACTGCAGGCAGCAAGCTTCTTCATGAAGCTTCTAGTATTGAGGCCCCTCAAGACCTCCACGTTGGCGTGCTCGTCCTGGTCCGTGCTCCACAGGTGCGCCACCGAAGCATGGCATATCTGTGTTACAAGGTTAGCACAATATGTCCTAAAGAGATTGCTTGTGAACTGGGAGCCATTGTCGCTGATGATGCGGATGGGGACACAGAATCGGATCACGAGGCCCTTGATGAACTTGATGGCAAATCCTTCGGGGATGGTGCATACAGGATCCACCTTCGCCCACTTAGTGAACTTGTCGATGGCGACGTAGAGATAACAGTAGCCGTCGGACGCCCGAGGAAACAGGCCCAGTATGTCCAGTCCCCAGACCACAAAAGGCCATGAGAGCGGGATGGTCTGGAGCCCTTGCGTAGGTTGATGAATCTGCTCAGCATGGAACTAGCAGGCCTCGCGGGATCAGACCAGCTCAGTGGTGCCGTGGAGCATCGTAGGCTAGTAGAACCCGCTACGGAACACGTTTCCCGCGAGGGTGCGCGACGAATAATGGTGCCCGCAATCTCCCCCGTGGATATCTGCCAGCAGCTCGCGCCCTTGGTCTTTTGAAATGCACCTTAGCAAGATGTCGTTAGGGCGCCAGTGGTACAGCTTGCCATCCTATAGGCAGTAAGCGATGGCCTGGCGGGCCACACACTCCGCGTCCTCCTCCTTCTCAGGCAGAGTGTCGTGGAGCAGGTACGCCTCGAACTCCTGGGTCTAGCTGCCCTCCTGAGGTGCCAGTACTAGGAGCAGGCGGGCTCCTGAGATCGGGCCATAGGACGGGGCGTCTGTGTGTGGCGCGAGAGGCAGCTTCTCCTGAGGTAGCATCATTCCCGACATCGGGGGCGTGGCTGACGGCCTGAAGAGTTGTTCTTCAAAGACACCAGGGGTTTGAGGTTCGCGACGCGACGCCTGCTTGGCGATATTTTCTGCATCCTTGTTCGCGCCCCTCGAGACGTGTTGCAGCTCCAAGACCAATAATTTCTTTTTGATTTTGCGTACCTCCTCCATGTATGCCGCCATGTGTTCGTCCTTCAGCTTCTACTCCCTGTTGAAGAAGTTGACGAGGAGCTGGGAATCACCCTTTATGATGAGGTGCTTGATCCCTACGGCGGCCACGGCTTTGAGCCCAGTGATCAAGCCCTTGTACTCTGCGATGTTGTTGGAGACCTTCTTGTCGTGTTGAAAGCAATGCAGAACGGTGTAGTGGAGCTTGTCGTTGGTCAGGGAAACGAGCATGACTCCGGCTCCTGCACCTTGCCACGTGAAGGCTCCGTCGAAGTGCATGAACCAGCCGTCTGGCGCCTCGTCACCCGGCGCCAAGGACCTATCCTTGCGCAGTTCCTAGTCGTGCGCATCTGTCCATTCCGCCACAAAGTCAGGGAGCGCCGCACCCTTGATTACCCTAGTCGTGCTGAATTCCAGCTGGAAGGCCTGCAGCTTTATATTCCACTCAGTGACCCTACCAGGAGCGTTCGGGCTGCGGAGCACCCTCTCCAAGGGGTACACAGACACAACCTTGATGGGGTGGCCCTAGAAATAATGGTGTGGCTTCCTCGAGGCGACCAAGAGCGCGAGGCGGGGCTTCTGTGTCATAGGGTAGCGCGCGCGTCCCTGAGCACCCTGCCGATGAGTTAGACCGGATGCTCGAGGAGGCACGGGGCACCATCAGCGACCTGCTCCGCGCAGGAGGAGTGCGGCCCAGGGGCCTCATCGAGCGACAGGGAGGCAGAGCCCACAGGGGCGCCGTCCTGAGGAGATGAGGGCTCGGGGGCTTTACAGCCTTGCGTGAGCATTCGGGCTCCCCTCGGGTGTCGACGCATTCCTCCGGACCGCCAGGAGCGCCGCACTGGCCGAGTGTGTGGTGGCTGCCAAGTAAAGCACCAGGGGCTCTCATACATCTCCGTCGTATCTACTTTTCCTAACGATTTTCCTCTTGTTTGGGACTCTAACTTGCATGATTTGAATTGAACTAACTCGGACTGACGCTGTTTTCAGCAGAACTACCATGCTATTGGTTTTGTGCAGAAATAAAAGTTCTTGGAATGGAACGAAACTTTGTGAGGAAATTGTATACAATAAAAGAGAATTTCTGGAGCCAAGAACCACCAGAGGGGGCACCTGGGTGGGCACAACCCACCAGGGCACGCCACCCCCTCCAGGCGCGCCTAGGTTGGTTGTCCCCACCTGGAAGCCCCGCAAACCCTGAAACCGACGCTATAAAATACTATTTTTCCAGAAAAAAATGAAGGAGAAAGAATTATCGCATTTCACGAGATGGAGCCTCCGCCATCTCTTGTTCTTCATCAGGGGGCCAGATCTGGAGTCCGTTTGGGGCTCCGAAGAGGGGGATATTCGATATTCGTCATCACCAACCCTTCTCCATCGCCAATTCCATGATGCTCCCCACTGGGAGTGAGTAATTCCGTTGTAGGCTCACTGGTCGGTGAGGAGTTGGATGAGATTCATCATGTAATCGAGTTAGTTTTGTTAGGGCATGATCCCTAGTATCCATTATGTTCTGAGATTGATGTTGCTATGACTTTGCCATGCTTAATGCTTGTCACTTTGGGCCCGGGTGCCATGATTTCAGATCTGAACCGTTTATGTTATCACCATTATATTCAAATTCTAGATCCGATCTTGCAAGTTATAGTCACCTACTACGTGTTATGATCCGGCAAACTCGGAGTGACAATAGTCGGGACCACTCCCGGTGATGACCGTAGGTCGAGGAGTTGATGTATTCACCATGTGCTAATGCATTGTTCCGGTTCTCTATTAAAAGGAGGCCTTAATATCCCTTAGTTTCCAATAGGACCCCGCTACCACAGGAGGGTAGGATAAAATATGTCCGGCAAGTTCTTTCCATAAGCACGTATGACTATTTACGAAATACATGCCTACATTATATTTATGAACTAGAGCTAGTGTTGTATCACCCTAGGTTATGACTATCTCATGACGAATATCATCCAACGAATCATCGATCCAATGCCTACGATTTTCCTACATATTGATCTTGCTAAGTTACTATCGCTATTATCACTATTGCACTTGCTACAAAATCACTATTATCATTGTTACTGTTACTATTGATGTTGCTACTATTATCAAAACTATCATATTACTGTGCTACTGATCACTTTGCTGCGGATAATTAATCTTCAGGTGTGGTTGAATTGACAACTCAGCTGTTAATACTTGCAAATATTCTTTGGCTCCCCTTGTGTCGAATCTATAAATTTGGGTTGAATACTCTACCCTCAAAAATTGTTGCGATCACATATACTTGTGGGTTACCAAGACCTTTTTCTGGCGCCGTTGCCGGGGAGCATAGCCATAATTGTTGTGTCACTTGGGATTATTATCCTATTATCACTATGAAGAATCTGAAGGATGCTAAGACTAAGATTTTTCCCTCGAAGACGAGGGGAGGTAAGAACTGCCATCCAGTCCGCTTTAGATTCACCTTCTGTTATAAGTAAACTTGCAACACCACCACATGCTATTAATTCTGATATGTTGCAAGTTGTTGATGATGGTACTTGTGCTATGAATGCTACTCATGATGATGCTAGTATCTTGCTTGATGATAATATGCCACTAGGTGAATTTCTTGATGAACAAATTGCTAGAGTAAGACAGCATGATATTGTTGAAACTGATGATGAGCTTGAAATTGAAAATCTGGAAACACCTACTAGAACTAGCCATCCTAGATATGAATTGCCAAAGGTACCGAAAGGTTATGCTATGAGTGAGGAGGTAACTAGAGATATTTTTTCTTGTAAGGATAGAGATGATCTAGAAAAATTATTATGCAAGTATAAAGAAAGATCTTTGAATGCTAAAATGAAATGTGATCATAAGTTTGCTACTTCACCTATCTTTATTGATGATAAGGATTATGAATTCTCCATCGACCCAGAGTTAATTACTTTGGTTGAATCTGATCCTTTCCATAGTTATGAAACTGAAACTGTTGTGGCACATCTCACTAAGTTGACTGACATAGCCACCCTTTTTGCTCATGATGAGAAGATTCGCTATTACTATATCCTCAAATTATTTCCATTCTCATTAAAGGGTGATGCTAAAGCTTGGTACAATACTCTTGCTCCTGGTTTTGTGCATAGTCCAGGATATGATTTATTACTTCTCTGAAAAATATTTGCCTGCTCATAAGAAACAAACTGCCTTGCAAAAAATATTAACTTTGTGCAAATTGAAGAAGAGAGTCTCCCACAAGCTTGGGGGAGGCTTGTCATATTGCTTAATGCTTTGCATGATCATCCTCTTAAAAAATGAAATACTTGATATCTTCTATAACGGACTAACCGATGCTTCTAGGGATTTCCTAGATAGTTGTGCTGGTTGTGTTTTCAGGGAAAGAACTATTGAGCAAGTTGAAGAATTATTCAATAACGTACTGAAAAATTATGATGATTGGACTCCTCCTGAAACACCGCCTAAACCCACTCCTAAGAAGAGGGGTATTTTATATCTCAGTCCTGAAGATATGCAAGAGGCAAAGAAATCTATGAAGAAAAAAGGTATTAATGCCAACTGTCGGTGCAACAGACCCTAGGTATGTTGACCTAACTATGCACAGGCACGGGAACAAGATTATGGCACCAGGGTTGGAAAGTTGGGCACCCACACACTCATACACACGTAGCCACGGTCGCCCATAGGCAACCCCTGCCGGGAAAATGTACTATGCTCCACCATCGTTCTTCCACCATCAATCCACCAAAGCATGAGTAAGGTTTTACGCCTCACGGTGGCCCGAGCCTAGGTAAAATTGCTTGTGTGATCTCTGTCGTGCTTCCCCACGCTCCTCTGCTCTTTGTGCAACGTGACATCCCCCTGCCGAACCAGCAAGGGACCCTTGGTCCCATAGGTAGCCATGGTTACCCGTGACATCTTTGGCGCGCTGTCGGATTTCGGGTTCCAGCAGACCCTTGAGGTTCGAACACTAGGGTGCGCGCGGAGATTCGACCCTCTACCGGCTCGCTCCTCGCCGAATCGCTAGGACCTAAACTACCAAACTGAACAGCACAAGAGACACAAGATTTATACTGGTTCAGGCCACCATTGTGGTGTAATACCCTACTCCAGTGTGTGGTGTGGTGGATTGCCTCTTGGGCTAATGATGAACAATACAAGGAGGAACAGCCTCGCGAGGGTCTGTTCTTGGCTGGTGTTACTTGGTTCTGGCTGCTTGGACTCTCGATACTAGCTGCTCAATGCCTCTACCCTGGGGGTGGCTAGTCCTATTTATAGGCAAAGGCCCTGGGCCTCTTCCCAAATATTGAGCGGGAAGGGCGCCAACAATTGGCCATTTTGAAGGGGAACAGCGGGTACACTTATCCTGACTAAAGTTGGTCCTCGCCTGTCAAAGGCTCTGGTGGTGACGCCGGCTTGGGCTCCACAATGACTTCCTTCTGGCCGTTGGGCTGGTCTTGGTCTTGTTGCACCGAAATGGATGCCTTTGCTTGATGCTCTCGCCTGCGCTTGCCCCCTTTGCACCAAAGAGGAAAGGAGGACACTGCGCAGGCTGGCGCCCGACTGGCGCCCTTGGTCGTCATGGCTTGCGTCATGGGCACCTCGCGAGGTACCCCGCCTTGAACTCTCCGCCCCCTCATGAGCTAGCCTGACGAGGTCGTGCCTGAGGAAGCTCCTTGTCATCCGCCCCGCGAGGCTTGGCCCCTCGCGAGGGTCTTGAGCCTGTGTTGATGAAGATGGGATGTGCTGGGCCTCCTTTGAGCCACGCCGCAGGCCGCAGGCAGGCAAGTCTGGGGACCCCCGTTCCCAGAATGCTGGCACGCGCCAAGTAGGGGGATCACTTGCGCGAACCTGAAAGCGTGTGCAGCGTGTCATCTTCATCGCCATCTTCGTATTTGACGGCGCCATCAACCATCGCGCCCAAGAAGAAATCAGGTGCTTCAGCTCATCCGTCCACCTCAAAGGCTCTGCTGCCCGCAGCCACCAATGCTATGGGAGGTGCGGAAGTGCACGTGGATGTGGACGCTGCTGGGGATGTGGTCGAAGCAGGCGGCACCATCACCACTTCCCCCGCGGCCGAAGCAGGAGTGGGAGACACCACGAGAGAGCGACATCATCAACACCCCGACGGCCACGCTCCATGAGGTACGTGTGAAGGGATTACTCCGTCCACACCCCTTCCTCTCGCCGAAGGCACAATCGCAGCGATGGCGCTCGGTCCGGGGCAAATCGCCGCCCTCCGGTCGCGCCCATCACGAGAGCGACCGCAGCGCGTGCGCCTCCCCCGGGGCGAGTCGACCAAGTCATTGTTCCTGACGAAGCCGCTGGCCCTCAAGTGCCTTCGCCACGCCATCATGCTATCCAGGTGGCCGCTCTGCAACAGCGGGGGCGTGATACTGTCGTTGTTGGCACTGTCAGCAGCCGAGTGACGGTACGATCTGCGTCATCATCACCCAAGCCAAGCGCAGCTACAGAGGCCATGGCGCGGGCTCAGCTGCTACTCAACTTCCCACCAACGGCTGAGCAAATGGATGAGTGGCGTGCCACCATCCAGAGCCTACTCAGTTTCGCCGAGGCTGGGGGCTCACAGCGAGCTGGCATGCCACGGAATCCCCAAGCGAAGACAACGGCTCATGCTACTGGTTGTACGGAAGGGGCCACCCCCATAGTACAGTCCCCACCATGTCAGCCAGCATGAGCACGACAGAATCAAGAACCTGGCGACATCTCGATGGCCTCTTCTGACCCTCGAGCGTGTCTAGATCGGCGGCAAGCTCCGGAGGACAGGCGGATGGAAGACGCGCGCATTGTCATTGAGCAACGCCGCGATGACCGCCACCAGACGATGGGTGTGATGGTCCTGACATCGACGAGCCTGCGCTCAGTATTGGCGGGTGCCTACCTTTCGAGGTGCCCTGCCTTTACTCGTGAGCTATGGCAAGTCCGTTGGCCGGCCGTCCGCACGTTCAAGGCAGAGATACCCAAGAAGTATGATGGGAGGCTAAACTAGGCAGAGTTTCTGAGCATCTACACCATCGCTGTTCAAGCTGCTGGAGGAAGATATGCGAAGGTATTCGCCAAGTACTTCCCTTTGGCTCTCCAGTCCAATGTGAGGTCCTGGCTGATGCACCTGCCGGAGAACTCCATTTCGTCATGGGCTGACTTGTGCCATGAGTTCATTGGCGCCTTGACTGGCGGCCATCAAGAACCAGGCCGGCCGAGCGATTTGCAGCTTCTGTAGCAGAAAGAAGGAGAAACTCTCCAAAAATATTTGCGGAGATTTAGTAGAGTCCATAAGAATATCCCGAACATCAATCCGGCAGCTGTGATAGCCGCCTTCCAGCCCAATGTGCGCAACCGTAGGATTCGTTCCAAGATGAACGTAGGGTTACCCAAGACTGTGAAGGAGCTTTACACCTTGGTGGATAAGTGTGCTCGGATGGAGGAGGGAAGGAAGTTGCCTAGAGAGGAGGACTGCGTCAATGTTGACTCAGAGGATGATGACGAATCCACCAGTAAGAAGAAGAGCAAGAAGCGCAATAAGAGGCACAAGGATAAGGCAGTGATGACTGTTGAAGGATCGAGTACGCCTAGTACCAGCAAGACGGCCAAGACCGAAGCCCCCGGCAAGGAAGCTGCCGTGTGCGCTGACTGCCAGGAAGCTACGGCTGCCGAGAAGGCCGGGAAAGGCGATGGGTTGTATTGCAAGATTCATCGGACCAAGGGTCACGACCTTCAAGATTGTTATCAGGTTGAGCAGCTTGTCCAGAGGCAAAGAGCTGAGTACGAGAAGCATGATAAGGAAAAGAGTCAGAATGTCGCTGGCGGTAAGGGTCAAGGTGGTGAAGTAAATCGCCCCGGCAAACCCCTCTGGAACAAAGGGAAACCCGCTAGAGGTCAAGAGAAGGAATCCTGTGACGATGAGAGTGATGGAGGGGATGAAGAGAAAACCAGTGAGCAAGAGTTCCAGAAGGCCACTGAATCCCTGTGCATTGACAGAGGCGCATCCCTGCACTCCTCTCACCACCGACTCAAACAGTGGGCGCGTGAGGTCAATGTTGTGGAACCAGCACCAGAGGCCCAAAAACCACTCAAATGATCACGCACGCCCATCATCTTTGACGAAGAGGGTCATCCTGACTGTACCACTGCGGTAGGGTGTTTGCCATTGTTGGTCTCTCCAACAATTCGCAACCTCAAGGTCACTATGATATTGGTGGACGGTGGGGCCGGGTTAAATCTGATTTCCCCAAAGGTTATCAGCAGGCTACAGATAGCGGAAGAGGAGTTAGAGGTCACCGGCATGTTTCAAGGAGTTAATCCTGGCAGGAGCTATCCTAAGGGAAAGATCACGTTGCTGTGACATTTGGAGGGGAGTTGAACTATCAGACTGAAAAGATTGTGTTTGATGTGGTCGACCTCCCCTTGCCATACAATGGGATCCTTGGATGACCAACCTTGGCTAAATTCATGGTGGCATCCCACTATGCCTATGACATGTTGAAGATGCCTGGGCTAATTGGAGTCATTTCCATCCCATAAGATGAGAATGACGCAATCATTTGCATGGACAAGATGTATCGGGACACAGTCGCAGCAGAGGCAGCGACAGTAGTAGTTCCCGCCAAGGAGAACAGAGGAAAGAAGAAGGATAGCAAGGACACTGGCAAGGAATCCGGGAAGTGTACCTCTTCGAAATGTGTTGCGACTATTGATGACTTGCCGGAGAGCTCCAACAGCAAAAGGACCAAGGTTATTTCTCCACAAGTGAAAAAGGTTCCAGCAGGGCTGGCTAGCATTGATGGTACTTTCACCATCAGTGCCACCCTTGATGACAAATAGGAAAGCGCACTCGTTGCCTTCCTGTGGGTGAATATTGATGTATTTGCCTGGCAACCATCTGATATCCCTGGTGTTCCCAGGGAGGTAATCGAGCACCACCTTGCTATCTGCCCACATGCCCAACCCGTCAAGCAGAAAGTCCGGAAGCATGCCTTGGAGAGGCAATAGTTTATTGCAGAGGAGATCATGAAGCTTGAAGCTGTTGGTTTCCTCAGAGGAGTGCTCCATCCCACTTGGCTAGCAAATCCAGTGGTGGTCCGGAAGGCTAACGAGAAATGGAGGCTTTGCATAGATTTCACAGATCTCAACAAGGCTTGCCCGAAGGACCCATTTCCCTTGTGGCACATCGATCAGATCATGGATTCCACTTCGGGCTGTGATTTGCTTTCCTTCCTGGACGCATATTCTGGATATCACCAGATCTACATGTCCAAGGAAGATGAAGAGACGACCTCGTTCATCACCCCATGCGGTGCGTACTATTTTATACGCATGCCATTCGGATTAAAGAGTGTCGGGTCTACTTTTGCAAGGGCAGTCTAGATTAGTTTCGAGCCACGGCTGCATAGAAACATTGAAGCTTATATGGATGACATCATGGTCAAGACCAAAGATAGAGCAACTCTTATCCAGGATTTGGAGGAGACATTTGTGAATCTGCGCAAGATCAACTTGAAGCTCAACCCGGAGAAGTGTGTGTTTGGCGTTCCCTCTGGCAAGCTACTGGGGTTCCTTGTGTCCCATCGGGGGATCGAATCCAACCCCAACAAGATAAAGCCATCGAGCAGATCCAAGCACCAAGAACAGTCAACGATGCGAGGCATCTGACAGGTGTGTTGCCGTGCTAAGGAGATTCATTTCCAAGTCTGCCGAGCGCGCTCTGCCGTTCTTCAAAATCCTGAAGAAGGCAGGGCCCATGAAGTGGACTCCAGAAGCAGATGCAGCCTTGCAAGAGTTGAAGGCCTACTTGTCCTTTGTGCCCACCTTAGTTGCTCCCAAGCCACAAGAGTCGTTGCTGCTATACTTAGAGGCAACCAACCAACTGGTTAGCGCAGCCTTGGTGGCACAACGGGAAGTGGACGAAGCAGAAAGTGAGCAAGGACCAGTAGAGTGAGATAAGGATCAGGGAAGAAATGAGCACGACAGCAAGAGAAACCCCAAGGACATGGCAAGGAAGAAGGTGGTGCAGCGCCAAGTGTACTTCGTCAGTTCCTTGTTACAGGGGGCTCGATTGAGATACTCTCGCGTGCAAAAGTTGATCTTTGGTCTCATCATGGCCTCAAGGAAACTACGCCACTACTTCCAATACCATGATATCACGGTTCTCACTCGCTTCCCGTTGCAAAGGATACTCCGAAACCCGGAGGCAACCCGCAGAATAGTGGAGTGGGCTTTGGAGTTGACCAGTTTTGGTCTGAAATTTGAGAGCACATCAACAATCCGGAGCAGGGCATTGGCAGAGTTTATTGTGGAATGGACGCCAACCCCTGATGAGGAAGTGACAGAAACAGTTATCCCCATCGCGGTCTCCTGTTCTTCATCAGGAGGCCAGATCTGGAGTCCGTTTGGGGCTCTGGAGAGGGAGATCTTCGATCTTCGTCATCACCAACACTTCTCCATCGCCAATTCCATGATGCTCCCCACCGGGAGTGAGTAATTCCTGCATACGCTCGCTGGTCGGTGAGGACTTGGATGAGATTCATCATGTAATCGAGTTAGTTTTGTTAGGGCCTGATCCCTAGTATCCATTATGTTCTGAGATTGATGTTGCTATGACTTTGCCATGCTTAATGCTTGTCACTTTGGGCCCGGGTGCCATGATTATGTTATCACCATTATATTCATGTTCTAGATCCGATCTTGCAAGTTATAGTCACCTACTATGTGTTATGATCCGACAACCCCGGAGTGACAATAGTCGGGACCACTCCCGGTGATGATCGTAGTTTGAGGAGTTCATGTATTATCCGTGTGCTAATGCTTTGTTCTGGTTCTCTATTAAAAGGAGGCCTTAATATCCCTTAGTTTCCAATAGGACCCCCCTGCCACGTGAGGGTGGAACAAAAGATGTCATGCAAGTTCTTTCCATAAGCACGTATAACTATTTACGGAATACATGCCTACATTATATTTATGAACTGGAGCTAGTGATGTATCTCCCTAGGTTATGACTGTCTCATGATGAATATAATCCAACAAATCACCAATACAATGTCTATGATTTTCCTACATATTTATCTTGCTAAGTTACTATTGCACTTGCTACAAAATCACTGTATCACTGTTACCATTACTATTGTTGTTGCTACTATTATCAAAACTATCATATTACTGTGCTACTCACTTTGCTACACATATTAATCTTCAGGTGTGGTTGAATTGTCAACTCAGCTGCTAATACTTGCAAATATTCTTTGGCTCCCCTTGTGTCGAATCTATAAATTTGGGTTGAATACTCTACCCTCAAAAATTGTTACGATCCCATATACTTGTGGGTTATCATGCTCGCGGGGGCGGGGCGCCATGATGATGGGAGGGCTCGTGAGGTATTTCTTGAGGTCTTCGAAGGCTGCCTCTGCCTCAGGGGTCCACTCAAAGGGGCCTTTTCTCTTCATCAGCTTGAAGAACGGCAGCATGCGATCACCCAGTTTGGAAATGAAGCGCCCCAAGGAGGTCACGCATCCAACCATCTTCTACATATCCTTGAGGGTCTGAGGAGGGTGCATCTTATCGATAGCATTGACCTTCTCTGGGTTAGCTTCTATTCCTCGGTGCAAGATGAGAAAAATGAGCAGCTTGCCGAACGGGACCCCAAAAATGCACTTCTCGGGATTGAGCCTCAGGTTTACCTTGCACACAATTGCAAATGTTTCCTCCATGTCCTCGATCAGGGCCGTCGCCTTGTGCGAGTTGACTATGATGTCGTCAATGTATGCCTCTATGTTTCTCCCCAGTTGTGGCCCCAACGCGATGCGCATGAGCCGCTGGAAGGTGGCGAGGGTGCTTCTCAGCCTGAAGGGCATGTAGATGTAGCAGTACATGCTGCACGGGGAGATGAAGGCCGTCTTCTCGACATCTTCCACTACCATCTTGATCCGATAATAGCCCGAGAAGGCATCCAGGAAACACAGTAGATCACACTCTGCGGTGGAGTCCATGATCTGGTCGATACACATAAGCAGAAAAGGATCCTGAGGGCAAGCCTTGTTGAGGCTCGTGAAGTTGACACACATGCGCTCCTGGCCACCCTTCTTGGGGACAATGACCGGGTTGGCGATCCACTCCGGATGCTGCACCTCTCGAATGACCCCGGCTTCGTGTAGTTTGCGCACCTCTTGGATGATGCACTCTTGCTTTTCCTGCGCCTGACGTCTCGCCTTCTTCTTCACTGGACGGGCATTGGGGCATACCACCAGGTGGTGCTCAATTACCTCCCTTGGGACGCCGACTAGATCAGACGCCTTCCATGCGAACACGTCCTTGTTCGTCTAAAGGAAGCGGACGAGTGCCTGCTCCTAATCTGAGGGCAGGCCGGCGCTGATGGTGAAAGTGGGGCCCGGGTTGTCATCGCTGACAGGCACCTTCTTCATCTCGGCACGGTCCTGGGAGTATAGCTACTTCTTCCCGGGTGCGGCCTCGGGAGCCCCCAGGGCCTCTTCAGTGTCTGGACTTGAGGCCATTGCGGCCTTGTAGGCAAGCTTGAGTGCTCGAACAGCGTCCTCCTTATCTCCGGCCACGGTCATGACGCTGCTGTTGCTTGGCATTTGAATGATGTTTTAGCCCGGGTGTGTCGCTACCATGAATTTAGTGAGGGAGGGGTACCCCAAGATGGCATTGTAAGGGAGGCCGATGCAGGCCACGTCAAATTCGATGAGCTCAGTACGGTAGTTGTCACGCATGCCGAAGGTGACAAGGAGGCATACTTGCCCCAGGGGGATGGCGGAGCCATCCTTCACCCTAGAGAACGGATTGGTGGGCATGAGCTGATCATAGGGCACCTGAAGCATCTCGAAGGTCTCAACAGAGAGCACATTGAGGCCAGCGCCGTCGTCGATGAGAGTCTTGGTGACAGATACGTTGTTGATGGTAGGCGCGCAGAGCATGGGGAGTGCTCCGGCTGCCGCCACAAATTCAGGATGGCCTTTGGAGTCGAAGGTGAAGGCGACCTTGCGCCGTGCGCGGCCTCGCGGTGTCTCATATTGAGGCCGAATGGCGTTCACCTGGCTGAAGAGCTGCTTGGCATGGTGACTGGACGCAGGCGCTTGAGACCTGCCGAGGATGTAGGCGACCGTGTGGGGCCCAGGAGCTGCATAGCGCGTGACGAACTGACCGCAGATCTCTCCCCAATAGGACACCAAGGCCTTCGGGAGGTCGCGAAGCCAAGAGCGTGGAACTTCTATGAGGGCTAGGGGCAGCCAGTTCGCCATGGCTTTATTGTCACTTCCAGCTGCCAGAATGCTCTGGGCATACAGCTGGAGGAATTCCAACGGGTCGGTCGTGCCCTCATAGCGCGGGGGCAGCACCGGCCTGAACCTGACCGGCCATCACACGCGGCGCAGGTCAGGAGTGAAGGTTGGGCAACCCGCGGGGATGCCGGGGACGATGGGTCGAGCAGCAGAGCGGACGGCGTCGGCCATGAAGGTGATGGAGTGACTAGGAGCGAAGCAGAAGGGATAATCTCGACACACCGCAACCCGGTGCGCCAAATGTTGGAATCGGGGCTCTACGGACCCAAACAAGGTTCGAACTCAGGGGCGTGTGCAAAGATCTAGCCTAGCTTCAGCCTCAAGCTCATCGCCTCATGGCTTGGCCTCGTCGAGTTCGTGCGAGCAGGGAAAGGAGATGAACACAGAGATTTACCCAGGTTCGGGCCACCTTGCGGTGTAAAACCCTACTACCGCTTTGTGGTGGATTGCCTCGCGAGGAGGATGAGGATGAACTAGTATAGTGGGTGAGCAGCCTCCGAAGAGCTCAAAGGGAGAGAATCAATCCACCTCTCCTAATGTGGAGACTATTCTATACTTATACTAGGCCCGACTCTCTTCCCCCATAGCTTAGGCGGGAAGGAATACCACAGTGGCCAATTTTGTAGGGGGACAAGAGGTACATCTTATCCTGATGAAAGGTGGCCTTCGCCTGCAAAGCTTCTGGTCGTGACACAGATGTGGGCTTGCTGATGACATCCGTCCTACCGAACTCATGGTCTTGATCTTGTTGCACCAGAATGGAAGCCTTTGGGGCATCCCTCGGGAACCCGCATACATCCTTGCCTCCATAGCACCAAGGAAGAAACTGTCTTGGACTACGCTCGTTGGCGCCCGCCTAGCCTTGGTCGTCATGGCTCATGTCATCACAAGCCTCATGAGGCGGGGGGCTTGCGTAGAGATATCCGCTCCTCGTGAGGCGGCTAGGGGAGCTACTCCTCGGAGGGTCTTGGTGTTTCTCACCTCGCAAGGTCGGGGGCCCTCGTGAGGGTGTTGCTCCTGGGGTCTTGCAGCTGCGTCGTACTGGGCCGTTGATGAAGTCATGTCCTGGGTCGCAGGCAGGCAGGTCTTGGTACCCCCATCCCAGAATGCTGAAAGATGGGAGGGACAGCAGGAGGTGTCCTCCTGCCCTCGTGTCCCATGGATGCTCTTAACGGGCTGGAGGGGTGCATGGCGAAGGACTTGACGTCGAGGGATAGCAGTACAGATGAGGTGATTGTGTTTGGTGGGATCATGAACCCAGTTTCGGCTGACAGGCAGGTCAGTGATCGGGTTCAGGCCCAACCCGACGCCGCCGACCTGCAGTTAGGGCACGCTACGAGGGCAGCCAAGCTTCGTGATATCAAGGCAACTATAGGTATGTCTGTCAATAGTAGGTGCTCCATATTGCATTTTTCTGAATGTGAGATCATTAGCAATGCAACTAATCTAGGAGTTTCACTTGGGTCAAATGGGAAGGAAATTGCTAAATCTGTTAATGTTTTATTAGACCTAGAAATGAAGAGAGCTTCTTAGATTATTTGCAATATTGTGGCAGTAGAACCCATAAATGAGAGTGAGATTAATAATTTGGGGTTGTCGTCCCTGTAGACCTTTTGTACAGACTTAGTACCAACTTCAGAGGCCGAGGTTGAGTTAGAATAAGTGGAATCTGAGGGACATATAGTTAATGTCCCACTAGCGAGTATGACACAAGCTTCCACCAGTCACGCGGACACGAACGGGGTGGCGGATAAACCAAAACGTTCCTGGAAGAGGAAAGTTTATCTGACATCGGCAATACGAAGAAGTGCGAGGGTCAAACATAAGAAAAAATTCATGATGACTAATGAAAGGAATGTTTTGGAATAGCAGAGGTCTAGCAGACTTGGCTAAAAATAGGTTCCTTGCAGAAGCGTCAATTGAGTATAAACTAGACTTTATTGCCCTCACTGAAACTGGTAGACATAATTTCACCTCATGATTCCTAGGAACCTTATCGGGTGGAGTTGATTTTGACTGGCACCATTTGCCTCCTAGAGGACGATCTGGTGGGATCTTATTGGGGGTGAAGTGCAAAACTTTAGAGATGATTAATGTGGTGCAACGAGACTTCGTTGTTAAGTTTCGGGTGAGGTCCAAATTGGATGGTTTTAGGTGGGCTCTTGTGGCAGTGTATGGCGCAGCCCAACCTGAACTTAAGCCCAACTTCCTTGCTGATCTAGTTAGGATCTGTGGGGAGAAAATATTGCCAATTTTAGTTGCAGGGGATTTTAACATTATCAGGAGGAGAAAAGATAAGAATAATGACAATTACAATGGCCGGTGGTCACTCATGTTCAATGCGATTATTGAGAGTCTTAATTTGCGAGAGATCGACCTTACAGGTAGACGATTCACATGGGCGAATTCGTTGCCTAATCTGACCTATGAGAAGTTGGACAGAGTGCTGACTACTGCGGAATGGGAACAAAATTACCCTTTGGTATCAGTGCATGCTATGCAGCGTGCAATCTCAAACCACACACCCTTGTTACCGGACTCGGGTGAAGCGACTCATATAGGTAAAGAATCTTTTCTCCTTCAAATTGAGTTGGTTCAAAAAGGAGAATTTCTTAGATATTATTGCAATGGAATGGGCTAAGCCTGTGAGTGGTAATTCCAATGTTGAACGGTGGCAAAACAAGATTAGACACCTTGGACAATTTTTAAGTGGTTGGGCCAGAAATGAAAGCGGGATTCATAAGCAAGAAAAAGAACGATTATTGCAATTGATTGAAATTCTAGGTCCCAAAGCAGAATCTAACCTTCTCAATAGGACTGTGCAGGCTGCTAAGTCTGAGGTAGAGCAGAAGCTTCATGATCTTCTTAGAGGATAAGAAATGAAGTGGGCCTTGCGTGCTAAGGTTCTCAAAGTGTCCAAGTGGATGAATACTCAAATTTTCCACATGATTCCAAATGGAAAACGTAGGAAAAAGAAAATCATCCAACTTAAGCAAGATGAAGGGACGGTGGTCGGTCATGAGAACCTTAAGGTATATATTTCAAATTATTATAAACAACTCTTTGGGCCTCCTATGGACAATCATGTGTCCCTCGATGAGCTCGTGGTTGAGGACATTCCTTGCTTCGGTCAGATGAAAAAGAGATTTTATCTGCACCACTTTCAGAGAAAGAGGTGTTTGAGGCGATTTCGCAAATGAAACCGAATAAGGCGCCAGGACCAGATGGGTTTCTTGACGAATTCTGTAAGAAATGTTGGCATATGATAAAGGGAGACCTTCTGCCCATGTTCTAGGACATGTTCACTGACCAACTACAACTCTTCCATCTTAACTTTGGAACGATAGCGTTGTTGCCAAAGAAAGAAGGAGCAATTCGTATTGAATAGCTTTGGCCGATATGTCTACTGAATGTGAGTTTCAAAATTTTCACGAGGGTTGGCACCAATAGATTGACATAGATTGCTCACTTGGTGGTGCAACTGAGTCAGACGGCCTTCATGCCTGGGAGACACATCCTCGAAGGGGTTGTTGTCTTACATGAAACTCTTCATGAAATACACTCAAAGAAACTCGATGGGGTGATTTTCAGGTGGATTTTGAGAAGGCATATGACAAGGTCAAATGGTCGTTCTTACAGTAGGCCATGCGCATGCAAGGGTTTGATGAAAAATGGAGGAAGCAAGTGGATTCCTTCATCCAAAGGGCATTGTAGGGATTAAGGTGAATGATGATGTGGGTCATTATTTCCAAACTCACAAAGTATTAAGACAAGGAGATGCAATGTATCCTATTCTTTTTACTATCGTGGCCGATATGTTGGTTGTGCTTATAGGCAGGGCCAAGGAGAATGGCTCAATAGGTGGACTAGTTCTTCATCTGGTTGATGGTGGGTTTTCCATCTTTGAATATGCTGACGAAACTATCATATTCATGGAACATGATATTGCAAAGGCTAGGAATATGAAACTAGTGCTTTGTCTCTTCGAACTAATGTCGGGGCTTAAGATTAATTTTCACAAGAGCGAATTGTGCTGCTTTGGTAGGGCCAAAGAGGAACAAGAGGCCTATAGACATTTGCTTGGAGTGAGATGGGATCCCTACCTTTCAGCTATCTAGGGATCCCGATTCACCATCGTAAACTTACTAATAAAGAATTAAAATGCATCGAAGACTGATTTGAGAAAAAAATACTAAGCTGCTGGAAGGGTAAGCTTATGTCCTATGGAGGTCGGCTGGTGTTGATTAACTCAGTACTTACCCGTATGTTGATGTTCCTATTATCTTTCTTTGAAGTACCCAAAGGGGTACGGAAGAGGTTAGATTTTTATTCGTCTCGATTCTTGTGGCAATCTGATGAAGATAAATCAAAATACCACTTGGCAAGAAGGGATATTATTTGCTGAGCCAAGGACCAGGGGGACTTGGGATCAAAAACCTGGAGATTAAAACCAAGTGCCTGCTGAGCAAATGGCTGTATAGGTTATCAGTAGAGACTGATGGTATATGGGCACAGATTTAGCGCAAAAATTTTTACACTCTAAAACTCTAGCCTAGGTTACCGCATGACCTAATGACTCGTCATTGTGGAAGGGGCTAATGAGGATTTAAAGATATCTTCTTTCAGAGAGCAAAATTCATTATTGGTAGTGGTATGTGACGCCCTCGATTCAATCGTACACTAATCATACACGCAAATGTGTACGATCAAGATCAAGGACTCACGGGAAGATATCACAACACAACTCTAGACACAAATTAAAATAATACAAGCTTTATATTACAAGCCAGGGGCCTCGAGGGCTCGAATATATCAGCTCGATAACACAAGAGTCAGTGAAAGCAACAATATCTGAGTACAGACATAAGTTAGACAAGTTTGCCTTAAGAAGGCTAGCACAAAAGCAACATTGATCGAAAAGGCAAGGCCTCCTGCCTGGGAGCCTCCTAACTACTCCTGGTCGTCGGCGGTCTCCACGTAGTAGTAGGCATCAACGGTGGCATCTGGCTCCTGGGCTCCGACATCTGGTTGCATCAACCGGAAAGAAGATGAAAGGGGGAAAAGGGGGAGCAAAGCAACCGTGAGTACTCATCCAAAGTACTCACAAGCAAGGATCTACACTATATATGTATCGGTATCAACAAAATGGGTTGTATCTGTGGACTGGACTGCAGAATGCCAAAAGAGAAGGGGAAAGCCTAGCCTATCAAAGACTAGCATCTTCAAGCATCTTCAAGCATCCACAAGCATCTTGCAGCATTCAGAAGAGTACAGAATAACATAAAGTAAAGTAGTAGTGTTATCAACCTCGGCCAGAGATCCTTTCTCGACTCCCTGTGAGAAAGTAATCCCAGAGCCATACCATCCAGTTATCACCTCAAGTATCCAGTTCTAGTTGTATCGATTGGGATACAACTCCAAGTGTCTGTTACTGTAGGACAGGTTGTCGACAGATGTTTTCTTCCCTGCAGGGGTGCACCAACTTACCCACCACGCTCGATTAACTCCGGCCGGACACACTTTCCTGGGTCATGCCTGGTCTCGGCCAAACAATACGCCACAACCCGACCAAGGCTTAATAGAGAGGTCAGCACGCCAGACTAAACCTATGCTCACAGGGGTCTTGGGCCATCGCCCCAGGAACTCCTACACGTTGCGAGGGCGGTCGGTGAGCAGACCTAGCTACCTCCTTAAAAAAAGGCAGGTGCTTACCAGTCCAACCCGGCGTGCGCCGCTTAGTCACTGACGTCTATTAAGCTTCGGTTGATGCATATGACGCAGAACGCCCATACTATGCCCACGTGATGGTTAGTGCTATCAGGCCAGAGGCCCCTCGGATCAAATATCCAAATCGTAGTGGATTAGGAACGCGCGGTAACAAGTAGAGACTCACGAAAGATGTGACCCCGTTGCCCCATCTCGAGGACTTGCGGCAATGGCTAGGAATGCCCGGCTATGCCTCGTAATTATCTCGCGGGCACCCTCCAGTTCAACCCATCTCCACATCACTCGCGGGTACCCCCTCAGGGTCGACCCGCCTTTCCAAGTAGCAGTTGTTAAGTCCAAGTATCCGTGTGGCCAAACATCAAGGGGAAAACCCGAGGAATCACCCCCGGTGAATTCCACTCGATGTAATCATCGAGGTGAACGTAAGGGGATCCACCCTCGAGGTTCACACTTGAAGGGTTGCACGACAGAGCCGTATCGGAACTGGTTAAGGAGGAAATCACCTCGATGACCACGACCAGATAGCTACACTACAGAGATCTCATCAGGAGTGATGTATGAGGTTCCACCCTTGGCACTCGAGGGTAACTCTGTAGAGTCGAGCAACAAAAGGGGCGTGATGTGATGTGAGGTGTCGGGCTCTGGTCGTCGATCACGTAGATCAAGTCGTCGATGATGAAGCAGGGGCAACAAGGACCAGGTGGGGATCACTGATGGATCACTCACCAACCTATACTAAGAAGTTTAGGATAAGCAGGTAGGTAACAATAAGCAGGTTACAAAACCAGGCTATGCATCAGAATAGGAGCAATCAATTACAGTAGCAAAATCTAATGCAAGCATGAGAGAATGGAATGGGCGATATCGGGATGATCAAAGGGGGGGCTTGCCTGGAAGCTGCGCTGAAAGGGAAGAAGGGTCGTCGTCGACGTAGTCGAACACAGGGGCAGCGTCAGTCTCGGGGTCTACTGGAGAGAAGAGGGGGAAGAAACAGTAAATACAGAGCAAACAAGGCATCACAAGGCATAACATGGCAATACGTAGCGCTAGGAGTGTTCTAACGTAGTGCTGCACGATACAGGTGAAGGGGGAATTCAACCGGGAAGGTATTCCCGGTTCCGGACCTGTGTCAGACAGATGACCGGAGGGGGAATGTTCCATGTTCAGATAGTTAGAGGCATCTAACAGGTAAACGTACCGCGTATTCGGATTCGTCCCGTCGTTCTGAGCAACTTTCATGTAGAAAACATTTTCATCGGAGTTACGGTTTATTTTATATTAGTTTTCAAAGCTTTAAACATTTCTGGAATTATCTTTAATTCGAAAATCTAACTAAAATGCTAGATGCACCCGGTGTAGTGCACCTAGCAGTGCACCAGAGGCTGACCATTGGGGCCCAGTTGACTGCTTATGCAGCAGTCTAACAGTGGCCCATTGACTGGTCAACAGGGCCCGGGGGCCCACTTGTCATTGAGACGTTTATTTAAAACAGAGGGTTAAACATTTTTGTTAGTGGTAGGGGCCCAGCTGTTATTGATACAGTAGGCTAACTAACACTAAAATTATGCCCGGACTAATTAAATCCTAAGACAATTTAAGCAGGCCAGCCACACATGCCAAGGCATAGCCGTGCCTCACACACGTGTACGCACATGGTCGCCATGGCACAAGAGGCGTATGGGAGCCACACATGCAGTACCATCACACAGCAGCAGCAATACAGAGCAGCGGAGGCACATAGCAGCGCAGCTAGCAGATGAGCAGCACACGAGCGCGGGGCATGCAGGCGAGCGGCAGCGGCAACCCAGGAAGCAGCAGCGACAGCGGACGGGCGGCGGCAGGTAGCGGGATGCCACGAGGTGTGTCGAGGCAGATGAGCGCGCGGGCCAGTGTGGTGGGGGGGAAACGCACGAGGGGAGTGGCCGGCGCGAGTGACGGGCTCGGCGCGCGCGAACTGGCAGAGGCAGGCGCGAGTGGGGCCGTCCAGGGGCGTGGAAGCGGGAGCTTTGGTCCCGGCGGTGGAGCGGCAGTAACGGCAAAATCAAGGGGGGAAACAGTGGGAATCGAGGCTGCTCACCGGAAGAGGGCCGATGGCGAGCTCGTACGGGGCCGGGAAGGACGAGGAGGCGCAGATCGACGGCGATGACCGGCGGCAGAGGTTGAAGAAGGCGGCCGATCCCGGGGCTTGGAGGCGTCCTTGCTTGAGCTGGGCCTTACAAACGACATGGTCGACGACGGGGAAGCGGACGAGCAAGTTCCTAGGGCGCGGGGAGCTCGGTGTGTGCAAAGACGACGAAAGCTATGGTGGCGATGACTCTGTTGCGCAGGGGAGAGAGGAGGGGGAGCGAAGGAGAGGGTGAGTGGGGGCTAGGGTTCGCCGGGGGGGTCGACGAGGTCAAGTAGGCGTTGGCCACGGCCGGGAGACGACGGATGCTCTGCACGTGGCCATCCGGCAATGTGTGCGGCCATGGCGTGCTCGGCCATCCCTGTAGCAGGAGGAAGAAGAAAAAGGCCGGCTTAGGTGGGCAGGGCCAGCCTGTGCGCTTGTTGGGCCAAAGTGCACAGTGCACTTTTCAAAGTTTCTTTTTCTATTTCCATTTCATTTCAGACTCTGTTAGGGATTTATTTGAGTGATCAAATGACTTTACTTAAATATGAAACTTGGCCAAATAATACTAGGTACTATTCTTGGTCTGTACAAAAACTTTGGGGCCATTTGGAAAGGTCTAAACATTTTCTTAAAAATTGAAAAACCAACTTAATTGTTGTTGAACCACTAAATTAATTCCCAAGGCACTTTGGGAATCCAGATAAGATTGGTTTCATCATGACAAATACTTAGGGATTTTATGGGACATTACCAACATTTTTATTTTACTATTTGAAGAAATAAGATGATGATGATTAGCAAAAATAATTATGATGGCATGACACCATTAACAGGAGTTTACTGTAGCATGACACCCAAGATGTTACAAATCTCTTCCACTACAAGAAATCTCGTCCCGAAATTTAAGGGGTAGAGTAAGGAGGAAAGACCCGGGAAGGACGGAGCTCAACACAACATAGGTACCTGGGGGCTATCTCAGTGAACGTGCCATAGAGGCACCTCTCGAGTCGAAATTCAAGAAAGACGTCGAGAGAAAGGTAAGGAGGTGCAATAAGAAGCTTCAACCGGGTAGGCAATTGTTCGTTGCCTGAAACAGAGGGTGAAAGTGGTTTAGAGCAATGGGAATAGGTATTGCGTTTGATACCAGAATAGATCGCTAGGAATTTGGCTCGTGATTTACATATGAAGCCAAATGCAAGAAACAATTTTGGAAAACATGGATGTACATGAGAGTTAGGTTTCGATCATGTGGAACTGTGGGTTATGGGCCCACCATGTGAGTTAAAAAGTAGGAAGGGTGCTGACATTTTGCACGGTTATGATAGCAAGGTAGGTCAGAGGATAGCCTGCCAATTATGTTGTCAACAAAGTTTGGTACCAAGGGCGTGGGACGAAGAGAACCATTTTCCTACTCGTTAATTCGAGGCGGACCAATAGGCAAAGTTCTCATCTATCGGTGATACCGAAATGTGAGCAACATTAGTAACAGGGTCTCACTGACAAGGTTGTACATCGGGGTGTTTTATAAGAAGGGATTTATTTCTACTTATATCATATATATCAGAAGAAAGGTTAAACAAACCAATGGAAAGGAAAAGTATGATTACCAAATCAAACAGTCCAATGGAAAGGAAGATGTGCTTACTCATAAGAGTTGGGAGTATATCCTTCCCAAGGAAAAGCGGAGCGGGATATACATGATAGGACAGCAAGTTCAAAAGCATTTAGATAATGGGGCGAGGGAAGAATCATGATATTACCCATACAACGGTGTGAGGGTAATTGAACGACAAACATTTTGTATTATGCTTCCGATGTCCTTGTTGATATTCGAAATACCACAGTCATGGCTCGATGCAGTAACGATATGGTGTGAAGTAAAGATTGGGTTCGAAGATCTCAAGAGATACCGAGAAACAATTCCAAGATTATCTCAGAACGTAAGGAATAACCAAGCACAACCAGGTCTGTGTTGGCAGAAAATCAAGATGTCATCGATGATATCACAAATCATCGAGGGGCAGGGATGTTATTTCTAGCCATGAATTCAATTGACATCTCTGAAGAAGCCAAAGTGTTGACGGTGATCACGACAAATTTTGTCGAGAGACTCTATGAAGATGCCATCGAGTAGAAAAGGAAGGATGAAGTGAAAGGCTACAAGTTCGAAGTCAAGCTTGTTGTTCGAGGTGAAATGATAGGATGAGGAAGATCGACGTAAGCTTAGCTCATCGTCGGAAGTTGCTCCGGGCATAAGGACCAGGTAGCACAGTTAAAAGTTGGCACGATAAAAATATAGTCGATTAGGCTAGCAATGACTTGAAGGATTATTAAACTCGTAAGCAATGGAAGTTACTTAGAGTTATAGAATGGGAGTGCGGAATCGATTCAACCGATTCACTTATCGGTGTTCTCGAGTGACTAATAACTCAGAACCCGAGGGAAATCTGAAATCGGTGAGAAGAAATGCTAGATGAAAACTCATAAGAAGCAACACAGTTCTTTGATATTCTCGAGATACCGGAGGGTAATACTCGAAGGAAGATCGAAATAGAGGTTGCAAGGATGTATGGATTTGCAGAAGACAAGTTCTTTAACTTGTCTGAGAAATGGAATCAAAGGAGAACAATCATGGTCGGGACCACGATTGCTAAGGATCAAACACAGATACCAGATGAACTTACAAGAAGGGGATTATTTTTATTACAAGAAGCTTCCAAGATAAGTTCCACATCGGGTCCATGGGCATGAACACAAAGTTCAAGATCGACTCCCACTTCTTCAATGCATAACCTTCTATTCACTCCTCGCTTTCGATGAAGTGGTAGTGTTGAAATTTTATCTGGCAAAACACCAGAAGAGTATGACTCGTGAAAACTCTCGGGTTCACACGGATTAGGGAAGGCTTAGGTTCAACCCATAGGGGCATCTTAGGAACATATACCACAAACTTCAAGACTACTTAACACCAGCTCAAAAGTAGATCATGGTTCACAAAAATAGAGGATATTATTTACCAAAGGCATTATGTATCAGGGAAGAACTCGCAAGGTGATTAAATATGAGGGGCACTATCAGATAGAAATCCAACAATGGATCTGGTGGTCCACAAGGGATCAGATGTGAGCATCGGTACCCAACCAGAAGAAGAAAGAATGCAAGGAGATCGGATATAGAAACAACTACTAATTCAAAGCTAAATTACAAAGGAATTATGATTTTCAAATCAAGGGATCAAAGCAAACGCTCTGATCAAGTATGGCTAAGTTGAAAAGACTTAGGGGCACAATCGACCGCCAATTTGATTGATCGAGGACCAGCTCAGGTTCAAAGTGACGCCTGAGCCGGAAAGATAATTTATAAGGATCAACTGATGGTTGCGTGCATGCGCACACCTGTTGAATCAATAGGATCAAAATGGGAATCACAAAGGGTTTTAAGGGATATTGCTAGACATATGGAATTAACCATAGTGCAAGCAGGCAAGAATTTCAAGAGCAATAGGCTAAGAAGGATTTCAGAAGATCGAATAGTATTTCAAATAAATTTGTGAAACATAAGAACAATTGGGGATGAGCAGATACTCGGGAAGTGCGAGGAATTATCCGTAGGGGTATTCATGTGGTAAAGAACTGCAAGGCAGTAAGCTCAAAGGATTCTCGGGGCAACAGAGAGTATTTCGGGGCATCTTGTAATAATAAGAGCAACAGGGAATGATTGTATGAACGGCAAGAGCATGACATAAAGATTTATCGGTGGTATGTAATTGCAACAGCGAAGGGCACAAGGGTTTGAGGGAAACATCGGAGAATATCTTCGAAATCTTCTGATGCAGCAAGCGATCATCTGGACTGAATGGGGCTCTCCAAGAGAAAGTATTTTTTGAGAACCTAAATTTAGATTTTAGCAAAATCATTTAACCCGAATAGAAAAGAGATCAGAGTCCCGGAGTAAAGATCGAGGAGTAAAAGATCCTAACACCACCCAATGGCGATGTGGGCCTGTAAGCCGCACAGCCATGTTAGTAAAAAAATTAATGACTAGACTCAACTTCAGTCAAGGAGTTGGAAAAGAGGATCCTACAGGCAGTCGGCTCTGATACCAACTTGTGACGCCCTCGATTCAATCATACACGCAAATGTGTACGATCAAGATCAAAGACTCACGGGAAGATATCACAACACAACTCTAGACACAAATTAAAATAATACAAGCTTTATATTACAAGTTAGGTGCCTCGAGGGCTCGATTATATCAGCTCGTAAACACAAGAGTCAGTGGAAGCAACAATATCTGAGTACAGACATAAGGTAGACAAGTTTGCCTTAAGAAGGCTAGCACAAAAGCAACATTGATCGAAAAGGCAAGGCCTCCTGCCTGGGAGCCTCCTAACTACTCCTAGTCGTCGGCGGTCTCCACGTAGTAGTAGGCATCGACGATGGCATCTGGCTCCTGGGCTCCGACATCTGGTTGCATCAACCGAAAAGAAGAAGAAAGGGGGAAAGGGGGGAGCAAAGCAACCGTGAGTACTCATCCAAAGTACTCGCAAGCAAGGATCTACACTATATATGCATCAGTATCAATGAAATGAGTTGTATCTATGGACTGGACTGCAGAATGCCAGAAGAGAAGGGGAAAGCCTAACCTATCGAATACTAGCATCTTCAAGCATCTCCAAGCATCTTGCAGCATTCAGAAGAGTACAGAAAAACATAAAGTAAAGTAGTAGTGTTATCAACCTCGGCCAGAGATCCTTTCTCGACTCCCTGCGAGAAAGTAATCCCAGAGCCATACCATCCAGTTATCACCTCAAGTATCCAGTTCTAGTTGTATCGATCGGGATACAACTCCAAGTGTCCATTACCATAGGACAGGCTATCGATAGATGTTTTCTTCCCTGCAGGGGTGCACCAACTTACCCACCACGCTCGATTAACTCCGGCCGGACACACTTTCCTGGGTCATGCCCGGCCTCAGCCAAACAATATGCCGCAACCGGACCTAGGCTTAATAGAGAGGTCAGCACGCCGGACTAAACCTATGCCCACAGGGGTCTTGGGCCATCGCCCTGGGAACTCCTGCACGTTGCGAGGGCGGCCAGTGAGCAGACCTAGCTACCTCCTTGAAAAAAGGCAGGTGCTTACCAGTCCAACCCGGCGCACGCCGCTTAGTCGCTGACGTCTATTAAGCTTCGGCTGATGCATACGACGCAGAATGCCCACACTATGCCCACGTGATGGTTAGTGCTATGAGGCCAGAGGCCCCTCGGATCAAATATCCAAATCGTAGTGGATTAGGAACGCGCGGTAACAAGCAGAGACTCACGAAAGATGTGACCCCCGTTGCCCCGTCTCGAGGACTTGCGGCAAGGGCTAGGAATGCCCGGCCACGCCTCGTAATTATCTCGCGGGCACCCTCCAGGTCAACCCGTCTCCACATCACTCGCGGGTACCCCTTAGGGTCGACCCGCCTTCCCAAGTAACACTTGTAAAGTCCAAGTATCCGTGTGTCCAAACGTCAAGGGGAAAAGCTGAGGAATCACCCCCGGTGAATTCCACTCGATGTAATCATCAAGGTGAACGTAAGAGGATCCACCCTCGAGGTTCGCACTTGAAGGGTTGCACGACAGAGCCGTATCGGAAGTGGTTAAGGAGGAAATCACCCTCGATGACCACGACCGGATAGCTACACTACAGAGATCTCATCAGGAGTGATGTATGAGGTTCCACCCTTGGCACTTGATGGTAACTCTGCAGAGTCGAGCAACAAAAGGGGCGTGATGAGATGTGAGGTGTCGGGCTCTAGTCGTCGATCATGTTGATCGAGTCGTTGATGATGAAGCAGGGGCAACAAGGACCTGGTGGGGGTCACTGATGGATCACTAACCAACCTATACTAAGCAGTTTAGGATAAGCAGGTAGGTAACAATAAGCAGGTTACAAAACCAGGCTATGCATCAGAATAGGAGCGATCAATTACAGTAGCAAAATCTAATGCAAGCATGAGAGAATGGAATGGGCGATATCGGGATGATCAAAGGGGGGGCTTGTTTGGAAGCTCCACTGAAAGGGAAGAAGGGTCGTCATCGACGTAGTCAAACACAGGGGCAGCATCAGTCTCGGGGTCTACCGGAGAGAAGAGGGGGAAGAAACAGTAAATAAAGAGCAAACAAGGCATCACAAGGCATAACATGGCAATACGCAGCGCTAGGAGTGTTCTAACGTAGTGCTGCACGATACAGGTGAAGGGGGAATTCAACCGGGAAGGTATTCCCGGTTCCGGACCTGTGTCAGACAGATGACCGGAGGGTGAATGTTCCATGTTCAGATAGTTAGAGGCATCTGACAGGTAAACATACTGCGTATTCGAATTCGTCCCGTCGTTCTGAGCAACTTTCATGTAGAAAACATTTACATCGGAGTTACGGTTTATTTTATATTAATTTTCAAAGCTTTAAACATTTCAGGAATTATCTTTAAATCGAGTTACGGTTTATCTCTAAAATGCTAGATGCACCCGGTGTAGTGCACCCAGCAGTGCACCAGAGGCTGACCATTGGGGCCCGGTTGACCGCTGACGCAGCAGTCAACAGTGGCCCATTGACTGGTCAACAAGGCCCCGGGGGCCCACTTGTCATTGAGACGTTTATTTAAAACAGAGGGTTAAACATTTTTGTTAGTCGTAGGGGCCCAGCTGTCATTGATACAGTAGGCTAACTAACACTAAAATTATGCCCGGACTAATTAAATCCTAAGACAATTTAAGCAGGCCAGCCACACATGCCAAGGCATAGCCGTGCCTCACACACGTGTACGCACATGGTGGCCATGGCACAAGAGGCGTACGGGAGTGGCCAAGAAATGCATGAGTGGCCAGGGCTCACATGGAGCAGCAAGCAAAAAAGCAGCAGCAGTCAATTGATCAGCGGCGGCGGCGGCGGCGGCAACAGAGCAAGTAGAAAGCAGCCGGCGGCAACCAGTGGCATTAGAGGGCAGCAACAGCAACATGTAGCAGCAGCGGCAGCAGTGGGAGGCTTCAGCAGAGAGCAGTAGCAAGCATGCAGTACCATCACACAGCAGCAGCAATACAGAGCAGCGGAGGCACATAGCAGCGCAGCTAGCAGATGAGAAGCACACGAGCGCGGGGCATGCGGGCGAGCGGCAGCCGCAACCCAGGGAGCAGCAGCGACAGCGGACGGGCGGCGGCAGGTAGCGGGACGCCACGAGGTGCGCCGAGGCAGACCAGCGCGCGGGCCAGTGTGGTAGGGGGAAACGCACGAGGGGCGTGGCCTGCGCGAGTGACGGGCGCGGCGCGCGCGAACTGGCAGAGGCAGACGCGAGTGGGACCGTCCAGGGGCGCGGAAGCAAGAGCTCCGGTCCCGGTGGTGGAGCGGCAGTAACGGCAAAATCAAGGGGGGAACAGTGGGAATCGAGGTTGCTCACCGGGAGAGGGCCGATGGCGAGCTCGTACGGGGCCGGGAAGGACGAGGAGGCGCGGATTGACGGCGACGACCGACGGCAGAGGTTGAAGAAGGCGGCCGATCCCGGGGCTTGGAGGCGTCCTTGCTTGAGCTGGGCCTTACAGACGACGTGGTCGACGACGGGGAAGCGGACGAGCAAGTTCCTAGGGAGCGGGGAGCTCGGTGTGCGCGAAGACGATGAAAGCCATGGCGGCGGTGACTCTGTTGCGCAGGGGAGAGGGGCGGGCGAGCGAAGGAGAGGGTGAGTGGGGGCTAGGGTTCGCCAGGGGGGTCGACGAGGTCAAGTAGGCGTTGGCCACGGCCGGGAGACGACGGATGCTCTGCACGTGGCCATCCGGCGACATGTGCGGCCATGGCGTGCTCGGCCATCCCTGTAGCAGGAGGAAGAAGAAAAAGGCCGGCTTAGGTGGGTCGGGCTAGCCTGTGCACTTGTTGGGCCAAAGTGCACAGTGCACTTTTCCAAGTTTCTTTTTCTATTTCCATTTCATTTCAGACTCTGTTAGGGATTTATTTGAGTGATCAAATGACTTTTCTTAAGTATGAAACTTGGCCAAATAATACTAGGTACTATTCTTGGTTTGTACAAAAACTTTGGGGCCATTTGTAAAGGTCTAAACATTTTCTTAAAAATTGAAAAATCAACTTAATTGTTGTTGAACCACTAAATTAATTCCCAAGGCATTTTGGGAATTCATATAAGATTGGTTTCATCATGAAAAATACTTAGGGATTTTATGGGACATTACCAACATTTTTATTTTAATGTTTGAAGAAATAAGATGATGATGATTAGCAAAAATGATTGTGATGGCATGACACCATTAATAGGAGTTTACTGTAGCATGACACCCAAGGTGTTACATGGTACCACAACAGGATTTTCGGAGGACAAGTGGTTAGGGGAGACGCCGCTAGCCTTACAATATCCCACCTTCTATAATATTGTGCAACGTAACACTACTAGGGAAAAGGCTAGCAGCAGCGCGGGTTTTAGATGTATCAGTAGCGCGGGTACCCGCGCTACTAATACGGCGCTACAGCTAACTCATAGCAGTAGCGCGTGCGCACCCGCGCTACTGCTACACAAGTGTAGAAGCAGTGCGGTTATGGGAAGCTCGCTACCGCTAGTAGCGCTAGCGCTCTTTGGCAGGACGCGCTACTGCTATTGAGGCGCTGCTGCTAACTTTTGTACCCTCGCTACTGCTAATTTAAGTAGTTTTTTTGGCATATTTGTTTTGTATTTGAACCGGCTTTGTAGAAGAATCTTTAGCACATAGAAATGTCATCATGATACACATACAAATGCCCGCGAGACCACAAATGTAATCATAGCATGTACATACAAATAGTCTCTTCATAATCATCATCCAACACAAAGTGATATCTTGTTATCATTTCGAAAATAGCAATACATGCAAGTCTCGAATACTTGCAACTACAACAACGTCATCCATCTAAACAAAGGTATACGCAAGAAGTGCTATCACTATGAGTGAGAGCGGAACCATGCAGTACATGAGGTGGCGGTTACGAGTCCTCTCTCGCGCTAGCGTGAACCTCAAGTAACTAGCTTCTCCTTCTTGTCTGCTTTTGAAGCCTTTATGGCTGGCGCCCGTGAACCCATGCACTTGCGCCTGACACTCATGCCACTCGTTGTACACCCCCGGAACCTTCCCTTTGTACACGACATAGCATTTCCATCTCGCCATCAAGAAACTAGGTGCCTGTTAGAGATGCATGTTCATGAAGAGGATGTACAATCATATATATGCAACAAAATATACTAGAGCAACACCAAAAAAGAAAGGTTAGCAACTAGATGCAACATATACAGTACGCAAATTAATTAACTAGAGGTATGCAGGTCATCGTACGCAAACTAACAAAGTAGCGTTACGCAAGTTCGGCAGGGACTGTGGACATCACAAAGTTTCATCGCTACAAAAAGTATACAAGTTCAACCGACACATATCATCATCATCGGCATCATAAATCACTAGAAGTTCCATCCTTCCATATCATCGAGGACGAACCCTAGCTGCTTGAACGGCGTGAGGTCTAGACGTTGCATGCCTATGCGAGTTTGGACGTCAGCTCGCGATATAGGGCCGTGGTGGAACATCCCCTTCTCATCGACGACTTCTTTCATGATGATCGTCGCAATGTCGCTTTAGATGCGAAAGAAGTCATCTCTAAGTTTATAATTCGCTTCTCCATGAGATTCTAGCCACTTGTGGATATGATCATCATTTCTGCTGTTAATGCGAAGCTTTTGGTGATCCGTGTTGAACTGAATCATGAGATGGACGATGTAGAATCCATCCTTCTTGCTTGGTTTTGGGACATGGATGCAGGAGAAGTTAGTTTTATGCGCGAAACCCATCTTCTTGTTCCTTTGTTTCCTGATATGCACGTGGCCACCTCTAAAGCTGAAGCCTTGGAGAGCATCATCTAGAATATTCATTATGTGGGTGTAGTCCTTTTTCTCGTAGTCTCTCGAAGGGTCAAAATACACGGCGTGGGAGACTTGCGGGTAAAGAACGATAAGGATGGCGCGCCCGTTGCTGCGGGGAAAAGACACCTCAAATTATTCCCCATATGAGAGAGAAGGAATGATTGAAATGTACGAAAGGGTTGTCCGGAACTGACTTACTTTGGATGATAAGGCACGAGGACAATTTCCCGGTCCTTATTCTATACCATGAAGTTTTGGAGGTACTCCCTAGCAGTTTCACGCTCAAAGTCGCCGAGACTCAAGAAAGACTCGTGCATGTAGTACGGATCCGCCACACAGATTTGCGAGACTTCTTCACTCTTCACGATGGAGCTCATATGTAGCGCAAAAAGGCGGACGATAGTAAAATCAAGCCGCCTTGTTAGAAACATCTCAAAGATATGGTCAAACCGCAGGAAGAACACCTCCGCGGGCCGTGTGTCGACATAGCACTTCCCCTCAGGCACACGAGCCGCGTATGTCGGATATCCTGGATCCTTTGAGGCTAGTAGGCTTTTCTCAGTCGACAGCACATGGTCGTGCAGTCTCCTGAGATCCCCTGATAGTGCCTCCAGCGGTTTCGGCGGTAGCATCGGCTCGCCCGTGAGATGGAACATGACCGCACCTTTCACGGGTACACGCTCTTCAGAATGCATCGTCTGGCTGCTGTGTGCTCTGGCTTGTTTGGAGGCAGTTACCTTCCCCGATCTCTTCCTCTCCTTTTTCTTGGGCACACCTTCCAGACCCTTCCTTAACCCCTGCCCAAGTGTTCCCGGGCTAAGTACTGTACGACCCTCGCGCCCGGCTAGTTGAGCCTGTGTTGAGGCGGCATCTTCAGGCGTGTCCTGTGAGGATTTCATGAAGAGAGACTTTTTGCAATCCATGGTACGGCCCTGCCCGGGCATATCATCCATATCCTCATTAGCAAGCTGATAGCCCGATTCGTCATATGGTTGACTCATCATATCTATGTCACAGTCATACGCGTTTGTATTGAGGTAATCCATAGGGTCAACCTCCGTCTCATCATCCATTCTCTGTTCTACAGGAGAAATTACATCAGCCAGTACTATTGCACCCCCTTCATCATGTCGTCCGCCGCTCTCACCCGGCACTACTACAGGAGCTGGTAATTGCGTAGGTGGAGTGGTGGTCTCCGCACATGCTTGTTGATATGTGGTAGTTATTGGTGTGCTCTCGGCCGGCTCCAGACGAATAATATTCTTCGGCCATAGCAGCACCCAACCCTTGCAGCGTCCAATCCGCGGCGGGGTCTCGTCGTCCGCTCCCACATGCTGTACTGGAGGAGGCAAATCCTCGTGCCCCGATTTCACACTGGTCAAGCTAACCCTGAAGTGCCCAGCGGGGATCGGCTGGTTGTGGAATGTGCGTTGAGAGGGGTCCATTATCATCCCCTTTCCCACGTCCACCTTCTGGCCTTTGATCAAGTAGAGTATGGTGCATGGGGTTTCTTTCGCCTGCAAACACATATGTCTGTGGTGTAAAACAACCGAAAGGCAACAAAAATGGAATATTATCTATCTATCTATCTATCTATATATATATATATATATATATATATATATATATATATATATGTTGGTGCGACATGTAATTACCGTGACGGCGTCGAGCTCAGCCAAAGACGAAGGCCCACCTAGCGCGCCTGAGACTGAGGACGGGCTGCTATGAGCGGGAGCGGCTGCGAGAGGAGGCCCGGTTGCTTGAGCAAGTGATGGTGCGATGGTGTTGTTGTTCATGGAGTTGCTCGCGACGAAACTGGGCATCGGGAAATCATGTACCGTCTTGTCTGGATTTTCCTTCGCCCAGTTGATGATAACTGGAACCAAGTTAGTAGCGAAATCATTTCTGCAGGCAATTACAGCTGCATCGACTGCCTGCTGTAGCAACTCATATTTGTCCTCGGCTGCTTTTTTCGCGTCCTCAGCTGCTTTTTTCTCGACCGCAAGCTTCACCTTTGCGTCGATGTCCGCCTGACTAAACTTCTTTTTCTGCTTCTTGGTCTCCGGGCCGTCGTTGTAAAACACCTTCCACGTGGCGCCGTCTCCAGCGCCGTGCACACGACCATATTGCGGCCGCTGGTCCAACGGGAGTCCCTTAAGTTCGTTCAAGGCCCGGTTGAGAGGGGTGTCCCACTTGGGCCTCATCGGAGAAGTAGGGCTTTCGGCTGCAAGCCGGTGTTGCTTCTCCAGTAGTCTAATCAATTTCCTTGTGATCTTGTCCGTGTAAAAAAACCTTTTTCTCCTTGTCCAACTTGTAGCGGGCCCTGATGAAGCCATGCTCCAAGGGGTTGGTGAACTTCGCGAAGGGGTCTGGGAGACCCACGGCTTCACGTTCCGCGTCCTCCTTATCCCATATGGGCCTTTTACCGAGGTAGCCACGGCTTCCGAGGCGATGCTTCCCCGTGTTCCTTTGCTGAAGGCTTTTGAATTTCGCAGCCTTAGCCTTGGCTGCCTCGGTAGCGCAAGGGTCCTTGAACTTTTCGAACTCCTCTTCCGTAAGTGTCGGATTTTCCTCCAGAATCTTGGACAGGGGTTCATCAGCCTCAATAGCTCGTTTCACCCTCCCTTTCCAGGAGGCCAAATCATTGCTGAACATGCCCATGGCGTGATTGTTAATCTTTTTCATCTTCGGATCATCCCACAGTTGTTCTATGTTATCATCCCGGTCGGGGAACTTGAATCTCTTGTGCAACTTCGTTAGGAGCAACTGCGTCAAATGTTCTTTACTCCTTAAGTCATCGTCGTTGATGCTCGCGCAATCCCGTAGGATGCATCCTACTTGGTTCCCATAGCACTTGCGAGGTTCTTCCGGCTCTAACGGCTCAAACTTGCCAGGTGCCATCTTTGTGATCACAAGTCGTCCAATCCCTAGTTTGTTAGGTTTTCGTATCCTCTGCTTCTTATGCTTCCTCTTTTCGGTATCGGCATCGGGGCCGGTACCTTCCCCGCCGGTACCTTCCCCACCGGTCTCGGCGCCGCCATCGGTGTCGGCGCCATCGGTGCCGGCGCCGTCGGTGTCGATGTCGGCGTCAGTACCATCATCGAGGCCGACCTGCAAACCTTGCTTAGCAGTCAAATAGTCGAGGTACTCTTGTTCACCCTCATAATCCATCTCGTCTGCATCTTGGTCAGAAGGCCCAGTTTCTTCGTTGTTCGACATGTTTCCTATGATTAAGTGGCCTCATTTATTTCTAAAAGTATGAATAAATGAGAAATGACATAAAAAGAAATCTATGTGCCAGCACTCTATATGCCAACTATGTAGCACAAATCATGCCTTTATTCACGGGAAATTTCGGCATGACCTTTGCTAAAAAATGGACATATCGAGCGCCTGAAATTCACCGAAACGGAAATGAATAAACATTCCGGCGTAACATAGGCCACTCGGATCATTTTCCAAACATGACATGTCCAAAACATGACATATGCACATATCACATGTCCAGTTCAAATTTCCATATAAATTCAGCTAATTTTGAAACCTAGCTAAATTCATAACTAAATAGATAACCTAATTAATTAACATGAAGAACCCTAGCAGAGGGGGGGGGTTTACAGAGAGTGCAGGGGCGAGGAGGCAGGCCCGACGACGGCCGGCAGGGGAGAGGAGGGAGGCGAGGGCCGACGGGTCGGAGGCGAGCGCGCCGGGGTCGGGGGCGAGCGCCGGCGCCGGAGTCGGGGGCGAGCGGCTGGGTCGGGGGCGAGCGGCGTGGTCGGGGGCGAGCGCGCCAGAGTCGGGGTCGAGGGCCGGGACGGGGGCGAGCGCCGGGGCTAGCGCCGGCGCCGGCGGAGTCGGGGGCGAGCGCCGGGGCCGGGTCGGGCGCGGCGGAGCGACGGGGGCCGGAGAGAGAGTGGGGATTTGGGGGGAAATGGCGGGATGAAGCTGGGCGAGTGCGAATTTTGGGTTAAGTGGACGTAGCAGTAGCGCGTTATGTAAAAACGCGCTGCTACTATATTCTGTAGCTGCAGCGGTTTCAGAGAAACGCGCTACTACTATGATCTATAGCTGCAGCTTTATGAGAAACTCGCTACTACTATGATGCGTAGAGGCAGCGGTTTATGAGAAACACGCTACTACTAAGATCTAGCAGCAGCGGTTTTGTGGAAACGCGCTGCTACTGCCGTCGCTACTGCCAGTTTTCCTTTTTCTTTTCCTTTATTTTATCCCACTTTTATTTCCCGAGGGCATTGAACGAAGGGAGGGCGATATATATTGCATCATTTGACGGTTAAATATGTATGCAAAATAGGAACATATATATTACACATCATTTGACCCATGCATAATAATGGCTAAGTGTGTATACAAAATAGGAACATATATATATTACACATCATTGGACCCATAACATACGTTTCCTCAGTGCTGACGTTTTCGTTTTTGAGTCAGCTTCTTTCCCTTCTTGTTCGTCGAAGAATAATTGAGCCCCTCATTGTGACTTTGCCTGTTCCATGGAGTACGATTTTTCTTAGGTAATGTAGTATTGATTCTTCTTTTGACATATACTTCATCATCATCGTCATCTTCCCTCATTGGGTTGCCGTACTGATCATAGTCTTCCTCGTTGGCGACTCCATCCATTCCAATGATGTTCCTTTTGCCTCTCCTCACGACAACACGGCTGGGATTGCGCAGGTCAGTTATGAAGAACCATTGTGTCACGTGCTTAGCGTGTACCCATGGCTCGTTTTTTGCGATAGCGTTCACGGTAGCGCTCTTGGCGTCGGGTATAGTCATGGTAGTGAACATCCGGCTTTCTCTTTCGACATTCTTAGCCCACCTGACACGGAACATCGTCGTGTTGTGCAGTCCAGAGTAGTCAAGCTCCCAGATCTCCTCGACCCTTCCATAAAATCGTTCAGTTGTGCCGTTGTCGCTGCCGGTCATGCATTCCATCGTCACCCCTGAGTTCTGATCATCACTGTCCATATCTTTTGCCTCCGTGTAGAACGTGTATCCGTTGATATCATATGCTTGATAGGTTACGAGGTTGGGCGAGGGGCCATGTGCTAAGGCGTATATGAGCAATCCGTCCTTAGAGCCCTCCTCCGGGGGATTAGCAATAATATGCTCTTTGAACCAATGCAGGAAAGTGGAGTTGTGCTCTCTAGTAACTTCGGCGTCCGTCCTGCATACCCCCTGGTCATGATACTTCTTTGCGATAATTTCTTTGTGCAGTGCCACGAAAGGATCTACCTCGTCTAGGTGTTGTAGCACTACCAAGTTTGCTCTCTCAAAGTCGCTGCGTCGATCTGAGTATGCCACGTGCAGTTCCCTGCGACCGTTGTAGTGACCATCTCCTTCGAGCCTCCCATCGTGCTTGTTAACGGGCAAACCAACACTAACACTAGGCGGCTGGTCTGCGCCATATAGAAAATTCTCACAGAAAGAGATGCACTCTTGTGCCAAATAGCCCTGGACGATGCTTCCATCCGGACGGGACATGTTACGAATGAATCCTTTGATGATCCCATTCATCCTCTCAAACGGCATCATGTTGTGCAGGAATGACGGCCCCAGGTCTATTATGTCATCCACAATATGGACACACAGATGCACCATCACGTCGAAGAACGCGGGCGGGAAGTACATCTCAAGCTCATTCAGTATCACAATGATCTCTTCCTGTAGCCTTTGGAGCCGCTTCACACTGATCGACTTTCGAGAGATGACGTCGAAAAAGTTGTAGAGACCAATAAGCGTGTCACGGACGTGCTTGTCCATTATCCCTCTAAGGGTAACAGGTAGTATCTGCGTCATCATCACATGACAGTCATGAGACTTCATCCCGCTGAACCTTTTCTTGTCCGTGTCTAGATATCTGCTTATCTTGCCACAGTAAACGGAACTAACTTTCACTCCGGTAAGGCACTTAAAGAATTGATTGATCTCAGCCTAACTTAAGGTGAAGCAAGAGGGGGGGGCAATAATCCTCTTTCTTTAATTTCTTGCCCTTCTTCTCCCGTGCCTCTGTCTCCGTCTCTGTCTCGTCTGACATTTTACAGGGCGGCATGTGCAGATCTTCCCTGATTTTCAAATCTTGCAAGTCTTTTCTTGCCTTCGGCCCATCCTTGGTCTTATCCGGCATGTTCATCAGTGTTGCGAGCAAGCTCTCAAGGACATTCTTACAGATATGCATTTGATCAAGGCAATGAGGTGTATCGAGTTTGTGCCAGTACTCCAAGTCCCAGAACACAGACCTCGTCTTCCATACCTTCAGCAGCGGCTCCGGCGCCTTTCTCATCGTCTTTCCCGGCGCGGGGCACTCATTCCAGTTTTTCAACAGCTCATCGATTTCGGCACCGCTCCGCTTACGTGGAGGTCCTCGATGCTCAGCGTGACCATTGAATAGATCTCCACGGTTTCTCCACGGGTCGTCCTGTTCAAGCCATCTTCGATGCCCCATGTACACGATTTTCCCAGACCCGCCATCTTTCCTTGATGTTAGCTACTGAGACGTTGTATCATCCATGCACCGCGTGCATCCGCAATATCCATGGCACACCTGGCCTGCCACATATCCGTAACCGAGATAGTCCTGCACTGTCGTGATCAGCGCGGCTCTCATGTTGAAATACTCACCTTTGCTAGCGTCCCATGTCTTGGCCGGTGTTTTCCATAACGTGTCTAACTCCTCTTGAAGTAGCCCCAGATACAAATTAATATTATTTCCTGGTTGATTCGGCCCTTGAATAAGCATGCTCATGTGAATGTACTTCGATTTCATGCACAACCAGGGGGGGAGGTTGTACATCCATACAAACACGGGCCATGTACTATGGTTGGTGTTCTGGTTGCCAAATGGATTCATGCCATCGGTACACGCGCCGAGCACGATGTTCCTTGCATCACATTCAAAATACCGATAGAAGCTGTTCAACGCTCTCCACTGGCTTCCATCCTTCACGTGTCTCAGCTTCGGATCATCTCCATCGTCGGCTTCTTCCTCTCCGCGTGCCAGGGCATTAGCTTTGCTTCCTTGGGATCTACAAAATACCTCTGGAGACGGGGAGTGATTGGTAAGTACCATACAACTTTCTGGGGACATTTCTTCCCGGCCTTCTTGTATCGAGAAGCATTGCACACCGGACAGCTTGTTTTTTCCGCGTGCTCCTTCCGATAAATTATGCAATCGTTGATGCATGCATGGTATCTAACGTGTGGCAGATCAAGACACGATCTTCTTGGCCTCATCAACACTAGTAGGACATAGATTACCCGCGGGAAGAACATCCTTTAGGTACTTGAGATGCTCATCGAGGCTAGTGTCGATCCATTTGTTTTTAGCCTTCGTCTTCAGGAGTTGGAGCGTGAAACTCAACCGGGTCACCTCAGGATTGCAACCATCATACAATGGAGTGTTCGAGTCTACCACCAGTTGCTCCAGCTTAGCCTCCTCTCTAGAAGCAGCTCTCTCAGTACTCGTCTCCTTGCGAAGCAATGCTTGAACATGAGGGTCCTGCACAATTGAACTTAGTACCGACGAACTCTGCTGCGTGGAGTCCATGTCGTTCTCTCCGCCGCCATGTCCGGCCCCTTCTCCTCCGCCATGTCCGGCCCCTTCTCCGCCGCCATGTCCGGCCTCTTCCCCGCTGCCATTATCGATCATCTCTTCGTCTTGCCCCGTGTCATCATTGCCTGCCCCGTCGGCATCCTCAACATCGTCATCCTCATCTTCAATTATCCACCGAGTATAGCCATCCATGAAACCAGTCATGAGCAGGTGCGCTTCGACACGACCATCGTCATGGGGGTCGAGCCAAACTATTCCTTTGCATTTTCGACACGGACATAAAACCTCTGTCCGATTATTTTCTTTCGCGTCTTGCACCGCCGACCGCAACCACCTGTCCACCATCGTTCCACTAACCATCGTCAACTCTGCACGGTAATAATAAAAAAATTGATTGTAAAAATGCATGCATGCATCAAAGTCATAAAAAAATTTGGCATGACCTTCCCTAAAAATAGGACATATATGGATCTAGAGTTTGCCCGGAATTCGCCGAAACGGAAATAAATCGAGATTTCGGCAAAACATAGGCAACTCAAAAGCACAATTTGGCGGCGTCAACTCATGCCACACACACAATTTCCACAAACATATCACACACACACATAAACACATTTCCATTTTGCAAAAGCATGAAATTTTCATCACCTCTATCTCGATGGCCGGAGATGATGTTGTAGGGAGATCAAAAGTGCACAAAGCTCTTCTTGACAAAGATAGATCTAGTTAGGGGGCAAATAGGTCACTTAACTAAATCCTACATCTACCTAGCTACCTAATTTGGAAGGAGACAACTTCAACTAGTGGAGGGGGAAGGAAAAAGAGAAAGGAGATGCATTAATGGAGGTGGTGTAGTTATGTAGGAGTAATGAAGAGAGAGAAGGTGGATAGAGAAGAGAGAGAGTAATGGGGGAGAAGTATTGAGAAGAAGAAGAGTGAGAGTGGGAGCATGTGGTGGAGGGAAGAGAGGAGAGGGGGAGGTAGGGGGAAGGGAAAAAAGGAAGGGGGAGGGGAGGGACGGGTTGGGGGTTGGTGGGGTTAGCAGTAGCGCGGGAGATAAAACGCGCTGCTGCTAAGTACTTAGCAGCAGCGCGCTTTGCGGTAAGGCGCTACTGCTAACTGGGACAAAAAATTGTGGCAATTTGAAACTTACCAGCAGCGATCTCGAGGAAAGCGCGCTACTACTACGTACTTAGCAGTAGCGCTGTTTTTGCGACTGTGCTACTGCTACTTAGAGTTGGAGGAACACCGCCGGTCGATATTTGTAGCAGCGCGTTTCCGGTCGAGCGCGCTACTGCTAAATCTTTATCCGCAGCGAGTTTACGTAACCCGTGCTACAACTACTTAGCAGCAGCGCTCTATTTTGAACCGCGCTGCTGCTAAGATTCTGTGTATAGGCTTTTCCCTAGTAGTGTAAGGACGATTACGTGGCTTCAGTATTACAAGCGGTCCCATTAAATATCCAGTCCATGAGGTCCTTAGTTTGGGAGGTTAGAATTCCTGGCTTCACCTTGTGCGGAGATTGATGGATGCTTAACTCTCTAACCAGCCTGATTCCTTCTAGTGGAAGTTAAACTGGAAGCAGGGTGTTTATGGTCAAATCTGTGTACTTGGATCTAATCAATTCTGGCCCAATCCCAAGATTGATTCATATTTGGAAGATTAAGGTTCCCTTACGAATTAAAATATTCATGTGGTTTGTCCACAAGCAAGTGATCCTTACCAAAGATAATTTGCTTAGGCGACGATGGGTACGCAGTACACGTTGTTGTCTTTGTGACCAAGATGAAACAATACAACATCTTTTCATTGATTGCCCTCTCGCGAAGCTACTTTGGCGCACCATTCATATTGCCTTCAATATTACCCTCCAGATAACATTGGCACATTATTTGGGACGTGGTTAACTGGAGTAGGCTTAGTTATTGCAACACACATTCGGGTAGGAATATGTGCTTTATTGTGGGCTATATGGAACTGTAAGAATGATATGATCTTTAACAGACAAAATATTTTGAATTTCTTGCAAGTCATCTTCAGAGCTACGGCATGGATCCATACGTGGTCCTTACTCACTCCTACAGACTCCAGGGAGCATTGGGCTACTGGGTGCAACCATTGGGATATAGTAGCGCGGGGTATATCTTCAACCGGTTCGGATGGCGCCCCATTAATAGGATAGGTGTTTAGTCATCTCATCCTGTTTTATGCCGGTTGTGGCTTTATTTTCTTTCCAATATTTTATTTTCTTTTGCTCCATTTGCGAGCTGTACTGGATTGTAGACTGTGTATTTCATTGGAACCTTTTAATAATATGGCCGCATGCATCTGTCGGATGCAAAGACCGGGGGTGATCCTCCTTCTCAAAAAAAGTAGTTGGTGGTAAAGAAGTGTTAATCCAGTCAGTGGTGCAAGCCTTCCTAGTTTACTCCATGTGATGCTTCAAGCCCCCACGTGGATTATGTGAGAACATGAATTCTCTAGGGAAAAATTGAGGGAAGAGGGGTGTTGCATGGGTCTTGTGGGATGTGATGACGAGGCCCAAATTTTTGGATGGCCTGAGTTTTAGGGATTTTTAATTATTTAATTTAGCCCTCCTGTGGAGGATTTTGCAAGAACCAACTTCTCTTGGTGCCAAAATACTAAAAGCAATATATTTTCCACTTCTTTTCTAGATGCTACAGTTGAGTCCCACCCTTCTCAAAAAAATTAGAAAAGACGCGCTTGCCCGTCCTTAAGCTGAGACCCTTACTGATCCAACAAGTCCCCCAAATGACCAGGTCCAAGATATAGAAGACATAGCAAAAAAGTACAAGCATACAGAGGATACAAGCCCAGAGGCGAATACATTGTGGCGCGGTGCTAGTAAAGGCGGGTAAAATAGTGATCGCTCTCGAGGTAGCTGAGGGCGAAATGCAGAGGTATGTCGGTGGTGTCCCTATGTCGAGGTCGGCGTAGCTTAGTACATCTTGCCCGCACCCTTGTGACGAGCTCATCCACGAGTCCTTTGTCCCGTTGCTTTGCCAGAAGCTTCCATAGCTGCAAGAAAGACACCATTTTATATAGCATCTCAGCTGGATGCCTGATAAGTACACCCTCTATCAATGTTTGTTTCTGGTAGTCCAAAGAGACCACGCAAGCGCCCCAAAACCTAGCCATGTAATCCTCTTATCCCTCTAGGTAATGGCTGCTGCAAGCCGGTAAAAATCTGAAAACCCACTTGGGTTCCACGCAGAACCTGTTGTCAAACGTACGGCACTCCACATAAATCGAGCCATAATGCATCGAAATAAAATATGATCCCGGTATTCACTCTCCCCACACCAGATGCATTTGCCATCGCCCGGGCCATGTCGTTTTTGCACCTGGTCCCCACTTGCGATTCTATTGCGGGTGACTTGCCATAAGAAGATCTTGATTTTGGACGGCAGTCATGCTCCCCACAGCCTGTACAAGTCGCATGGAGTCATGGACTTGAAGATCTCCTTATACAAGGATCATGTGGAGAATTGTCTAGACGGCTCTAATCGCCAAACGACCTCATCCTTATGAGGACTAAAGTGGTGTGCAAGTCTTCCCACTCGGTGGTTTCTGCGTCCCCTAAGGGTCGCTGGAAACATGGTGACCATCGCCCCTGCCACCAATTATTGGCCACTTTGGCATTCTGGTTCTCAGCGATCGCAAAAAGTGTCGGGAAGCTGTCCCGAACTCGCTCATTGATACGTCTCCAACATATCTATAATTTTTATTGTTCCATGCTATTATATTATCTGTTTGGATGCTTTATATGCATTAATATGCTATTTTATATTATTTTTGGGACAAACTTATTAACCTAGAGCCCAGTGCCATTTTTTGTTTTTTTCCTTGTTTCTCAGTTTTACAGAAAAGAATATCAAACAGAGTCCAAACGGAATAAAACTTTCGCGATGATTTTTCTTGGACCAGAAGACACACGTAGGACTTGGAGATGAAGTCGGAGGATTCCCGAGGCGTCCACAAGCCTCAGGGGTGCGCCCTAGGGGGCACACCCTGAGGGCTTGTGGGCCCCTCGAAGCTCCTCTGACCCTAATTCTTGGCCTATAAATTCCCAAATGTTCCGAAATGACCAGAAGCATCCACCAAAATACTTCTTCGCCGCAGCAACCTTCTGTACCCATGAGATCCCATCTTGGGGCCTTTTCCGGCACCCTGACGGAGGGGCATTCGATCATGGAGGCCTTCCTCAACAACTCTATTGCCCTTCCGATGAAGCGTGAGTAGTTTACCATAGACCTACGGGTCCATAGCTAGTAGCTAGATGGCTTCTTCTCTCTCTCTTTGATCTGCAATACAATGTTCTCCTTGATGTTCTTGGAGATCTATCAAATGCAATATTCTTTTGTGGTGTGTTTGTCGAGATCCGATGAATTGTGGATTTATGATCAGATTATCTATGAATATTATTTGAGTCTTCTCTGAATTCTTATATGCATGATTTGATATCTTTGTATTTCTCTTCGATTATCAGTTTGGTTTGGCCAACTAGATTGGTTCTTCTTGCAATGGGAGAGGTGCTTAGTTTTGGGTTCAATCTTGCGGTGTCCTCACGAAGTGACAAAGTAGGGGTAGCGAGCCACGTATTGTACTGTTGCCATCAAGGGTAAAACGATGGGGTTTTCATCATATTGCTTGAGTTTATCTCTCTACATCATGTCATCTTCCTTAACGCGTTACTCCATTCTTATGAACTTAATACTCTAGATGAATGCTGGCTCGATGTGTGGGTTAATAGTAGAAGATGCAGGCAGGAGTCGGTCTACTTGACATGGACGTGATGCCTATATTCATAATCATTGCCTTGGATATCATCATAACTTTGCGCTTTTCTATCAATTGCTCGATAGTATTTGTTCACCCACCCTATTATTTTCTTTCAAGAGAGAAGCCTCTAGTGGAACCTATGGCCCCCGAGTCTATTTTCCATCATATATTTTCAGATCCATAAACCAAAAAACCCAAAAATACCTTGCTGCAATTTATTTGTTTTTACTTTGTTTTATGTTTTAGTTATATTCTATATCTATCTCTATAGAATCTCATCTTTGCAAGTGACCGTGAAGGTTTTGACAACCCCTTTATCGCGTTGGGTACAAGTGTTTGATTGTTTTTCAGGTGCATAGATTGGAGACTTGCTTGTACCTCCTACTAGATTGATATCTTGGTTCTCAAACTGAGGGAAATACTTATCTCTACTTTGTTGCATCTCCCTTTCCTCCTCAAGGGAAAAACCAACGCAAGCTCAAGAAGTAGCAGGAAGAATTTCTAGCACCGTTGCCGGGGAGGTTCTACATCAAGCCTACCAAGTACCCACCATAAACTCTCATCTCGTGCATTACATTATTTGCCATTTGCCTCTTGTTTTCCTCTCCTCCACTTCTAAAACGATTTCAGAAAAACACAAAAAGATTTGCCTTTTTATTCGCTCTTCTTTCGTTCGTCTTTTCGTGTGCCTCTATGTCTTACTTGGTTTGTTTGCTCAGTCGCTTGGTATAATTGTATATGTATTGAAAATCAAAAAACAAAAAGGTTTATGGGTCCACTTAAAGATTTCTACTTGGATCATCTTCGATCCATATGTGCTCGTGCTGAAACTCCAACTAGTTCAGTTGAGGGAAAATCTTTAGATGAGCATGCTCATATTGTGCGTCACCATTTGTCTGAAAAAGGGAGACTCTTATGGAATCAAATAAATTGTTTGGTTTTTTATGCTTGGAACCTTTGTGAACTTTGTGATTTTACTTGTTGCTCCAAGAACCCTAAAAAACACCTTCCCTACCTATGTGAGTTTAATGATAATGAAATCTTATCATCTTATGGAAAGGTTGTTTATAGCTACTATGATATCAAACAAACTGAAGAATTTGTTGCTTTTAAGAGTGCTTATGAAGTTGCTTCTTTGATTGAAAAGTATGATATTACTCTCTACAAATCTGAACATTTTGACATACTTAAATATATGTATGAAAACTATGCTCATAATGCCTATGTTAAGGAATTTATTGAGAGAATGATCATTGCTTTGGAAGAAAATAATGATATGCATGAATCTATAGGTCATTATGATTTCGTTGATTTGATTGAAATATCCCTTTTTGAACATGATGCTTGCTATTATTATGGCTATGATGCCAATATTTATGGAGATGAATTTGCTGTAGTTCCTTATGTTAAACATGAGATTATTGCTATTGCACCCATACTTGATAGTTCCTTGAATCAAAAGCATGATTGCAATGATGTTATCATAAATTATATTAATGTCAATTGTGCTAATAATATGCAAAACCCCAAGCTTGGGGATGCTAGTTTTGCTATGTTCGCTACTTATTGCAATGATCATGATTGGGGTGATGATGCTTCTTATGATCTTGAAATTTTATTTAAGCCTCATGAGGAATATGATATTAATAATAATATTTGCAATAATTTTGAAAGTGGGTTTGTAAGAGTGTCAACTTTAGGAAATAATGATCCCACTACTTTGGAGATTGATCAATCTTATGAAATTTTTGATAAAAGTGGCCTTGGAGAGGTCATGACTCTATTTGATGATAATCCCACTATTTTGGAAGAGTGTCAACTTTGAATGCATGTGGATCATGTAGAGAATATGTTATGTGGTAGCTATATTGTTGAATTTGAATATGATCCCACATATAATTATTATGAGAGAGGGAAATATAGTTGTAGAAATTTTCATGTTGCTAAACTACCTCTTGTTATGTTGAGATTGCTATTGTTTCTTTCTTCTTCCTTGCATATGCTAGTTTTTGCTTGTCTTGATAATTTGTTTGCTTATAAAATGCCTATGCATAGGAGTATGTTAGACTTAAACTTGTTTTTCAAATGCTACATGATGCTCTCTTCGTGTTTCAATTGATCTCTTTCATGTGAGCATCATTAAAATTATCAACGCCTAGCTAAAAGATACTGCCCAGTGCCCCAGGCCCATCTCCTGCTCGCCCACGCCGCTCTAAGTTTCAGGTGCCCTTGTTACAATTGAAGTACGTCACAGTACCCGCTCCACTCGTTATGACGACTTCAGAGTGACGCATATTTCATATGTCCGAGCTCCTACTTCCAAAATCAAGCCAAGGCAAACCCCGTCTGCTACACCAAGCTCCTCAACTTCTGCTGCGGACCAGGCTCCACCACCTACACCTCTTCGCATCATGCAGGATATTGGTATCAACCGCTGCGCTGTCCCTCCATTCGAGCTAACTGAAGATGCTCTACTGGCTTCTAAAGCTCCTAAAGATCACACCATGAGCGCAGGGGAGGGATCTTCCCCCTCAGAGTAGAATTTTGGCTTCCTTATGCCTCTTTTGCGTAATTGGAATGTTCTATGCTAGAACATTTGTGGGTTAAATTCAGACAAAAAACTCCTGGCTCTATCCAATGCTATCTCTGTTAGTGGTTGTGCTATCGTTTGCCTGCAGGAAACTAAGAAACCTATTATCGATCTGGCTTTTAGAAAAACTTGTTGCCCTAAGAGATTCGATAAATTTGCTTTTGTTCCATCTAGAGGTGCTTCGGGTGGTCTCCTCACTATTTGGAATAGCTCCATTTTTGCTGCTGATGTGGCTATCTCTAATGACTTTGTTTTGGGTACCAAATTCACTAGTACACTCTCAGCACAAAACCTGGACTTTATATAACATTTATGGCCCATGCACAGGTCCGGCTCATGATGATTTCACCCAGTGGATGTATGACATGGATATTCAAACGAATGAAGACTGCCTATTCCTTGGCGACTTTAATTACGTCTGTGGCCCTGAGAACCGCAATAAACCAGGAGGTGATCCTAATGACATGTTCACATTTAATGACATTATCTGTAAGCATAACTTAATTGAACTATCACTCAAGGGCTGTCTGTATACATGGAGCAATATGCAACAAGATCCTTTACTAGAGCAACTCGACTAGTTTTTCACCTCGCTCCACTGGACTCATGTGTACCCCAACACGCTAGTTAAACCTCTATGCAAGCCAGTTTCGGATCATACTCCTTGTGTGGTAAGCATCTAAACAAAGATTCCATGTGCAAAACTATTTAGATTTGAATCCTATTGGTTGCTTCACCCTGGCTTTATGGATGTGGTCAAAAAAGTTTGGGATCGGCCTATCAACTCAACTAATGCAGCCACGATTCTTTGCCGAAAATTCAAGTTACTACGTCAAGAATTAAAAGCATGGAGCAAGAGTATCTCTAGGCTCTCGGTGGAAATTGAGAATGCAAACAAAACCCTCACTGAGCTGGATGATCTCGAAAACCTAAGACCTCTCACTATTCCCGAATGCAACTTTCGTAAGATCATCAAAAAACACCTCCTGAGATTATTGGACTATCAGAAGCAGTATTGGAAGAAGTGATGCACCATTCGTTGGGTTAAGCTCGGAGACGAGAACACTAAATTCTTCCAAGCAGTTGCAACAGAACGTTACAGGAAAAACAATGTTGCTATCCTTCAAACTCCAGAGGGCCTGATGGTGGAGGATCATACGGGCAAAGAAGCCATCCTGTTTCATGCATACACTAATAGATTTGGCACTTCCAACCCAACACAGATGCGGTTCGATCTTCCTTCCCTAATTCGGCCGACTGAGAACCCGGACCACCTCACAGTTCCATTCACCAAGGAATAGATTGACCTGGTAGTCAAAGAAATGCCTGCCGATCGTGCACCAGGCCTAGATGGTTTTAGTGGGTTGTTTCTCAAGGCTTGTTGGCAAATCATCAAAGAGGACTTCTATACACTTTGCGCTCAATTCCATGCAGGTGATCTTAATCTACAAAGCATAAATGATGGCCCAATCACTCTGATTCCCAAGAATGGATCTCCCACCATAGTCAATGATTATCGTCCAATCACTCTGCTCAACTACTGCCTTAAACTCATCACAAAGCTCCTGGCCAACCGATTACAAAAAGTTATCTTGCGCATTTTACATCGGAACCAATATGGCTTCATCAGAGGCGTTCAATCCAAGATTGCCTGGCTTGCACATTCCAATATATTCATCAGTGCCAAGCTTCCAAGCGACAGATAATTCTCCTAAAGTTAGACTTTGCAAAAGCCTTTGACACAATCGAGCATGAAGTGATGATCAACATCATGAAACATATGGGGTTCAATGAAAAATGGTTGTCATGGATAAGGACGATTTTTCCGCTGGACGATCCTCTATTTATCTCAATGGAGTGTCGGGCCAACAATTTCACTGTCGCCATGGTGTCCGTCAGGGTGACCCACTCTCCCCTCTCATCTTCGTCCTAGCTGCAGATCTCCTACAATCAGCAATTAATGATGCCTTTAGGAGAGGTCTAATAGACTTGCCCTTCCCCTCCAATGGGAATATGGACTATCCTATCGCCAATGACACGATCCTACTCATGCCTTCCTGCCCTAGACAAGTTGTGATCATCAAGAACATACTGTCTAACTATGCTTAGTCCATTGGCTTGAAGCTCAACTTCCACAAGTCCACACTCATCCCCATCAACTTGGATTCCGAATTGGCCACCAATATTGCAGCGCTTTTTGGATGCTCAATTGGTTCTATGCCCTTCACCTACCTTGGCCTGCCCCTCGACACTTCCCGACCCACGATTCAAGATTTCATGCTGCTTGTCAGCAATATTGAACGGAACCTGTCATCAACGCTCTCTCTTATGTCTTATGCTGGGAAACTTACATTGCTCAACACTATAGTCACATCTTTTCTCATTTATGCAACATGTACGCTAAAGTCCCCGCCAAAACTCATTGAAATGCTTGATAAAATCAGAAGGAGATGCCTCTGGGTCAAGAAGACAGACCAGGGAGAGAAATGCAACTCTCTTGCTGCCTGGGACATGGAATGTAAGCCCAAAAACAAGGGGCGGCTTGGAGTGATAAACCTCAAGATCCAGAATGAAGCCCTCCTCATGAAGTTCTTGCACAAATTTTATAACAAGTTGGACATCCCCTAGGTGCAACTCACTTGGGACACGTACTATAACCAAAAAATCCCGCACGCTATGGATCCAGTAGGATCCTTCTGGTGGCGTGACGTGCTCAAGCTCACCCCTACTTTTCGAGGGATCTCTCGCATCAACATTGTCTGTGGCACCACGACCCTCTTTTGGAAAGATCTATGGGATGATCAACTGCTTCAGGAGTCACATCCCCGGGCTTTCTCTCATGCAACCAACGAAGATATCTCCGTCAAAGATTTCTTGGGGATCATGTCTCGCTGGGCAGCCTTTCACCTACCGCTCTCTCCCCAAGCGCTCGACGAGATAAGGCACATGCAGACGATCGCGTCATCCTTCCAACCCATGGCTGCCTCGTCGGATGTTTGGCATTATGTTTGGGGCAAAACCATCTTCAAATTCACAGATTATTACCGCTTCTTCTTCAGGAATGTTCAATATCATCAAGTGTTCATGTGGCTATGGAAATCCAAGTGCACAATGAAGCTGAAGGTTTTTGCATGGCTATTACTCAATGATAGGCTGAACACCCGGAATATGCTCAAAAGACGCCACTACAACATAGGTGATGACCACAACTGCCTCCTGTGTGGACTCAACATTGAAGAAACGGTCGAACACATGATCTTCACTTGCTCATTCAGTAGGCAATGCTGGCGAGCTCTAGATATTAATTGGGAACCATTCTCTGGTCGGGTGCAAGCTATCGGGGATTAAAAAACCAACCACCCCATGCCAATGCTATTTGAAATATTTACTGCGGCGACGTGGAGCATTTGGAAGGAGAAAAATAATAAACATTTCAGATCGATAGACCCCTCGTTTAGGTCCTGGCTTGAAAGATTCAAAAAGGATTTTGAACTCCTGCAGCATAGGGTCAAAGAGGCACATAGGCCTCTTGTGTTGAATATTGTAAACTCCTTACACTAGACCCTCTTACTTTGTATTTGCTCCTTTGGCATTGACCCAAAGTGGTCAAGCCTCCCCATTCCATCATGTAAATATTCACCCTGTACAGTGTTCTTTGATTATTAATATATTTACACAGTAGGAGCCTTTCCTACTATTTTTAGTCAAAAATGCCTAGCTAAAAGGCTTTAAAGAAAAGCGCTTGTTGGGAGACAACCCAATATTTTTATTTTTTGTTTTTATGAGTATACACATTATTACCTTTGTAGTAATTGTGTTTTGGTGTCTTAATTAGTGTTCGAGCCAAGTAAGACCTTTGGGATGGCTTATGGTGATAGTTGATTTGATCTTTGTGAAAAACAGAAACTTTAGTGCCCAGAAACCGAATTGATATGAGATGTTGGAACATGGTAAATTCTTGAATTTTTTACACAAGATTGATATATTAATTGCCTATGTTGTCCTAATTTGTCCGAATTTTTGGAGTTAAAGAAGTATACAAAGCTTACGGAATACTACAGACTATTGTGTTTTTGACATATTCTATTTTCTATGTGTTGTTTGCTTATTTTGATGATTCTATGGGTAGTATCGGGGGTATGAACCATGGAGAAGTTGGAAGAATGAGTTCACAACAGCACCAAAAAGTGGTGATTTATTTTCTTTTACTAACAGATCTCATGAGTTATCTGTTGAGTTTTGTGTTGTGAAGTTTTCAAGTTTCGGGTAAAGATTTGATGGACTATGGATTAAGGAGTGGCAAGAGCCTAAGATTGGGGATTCCCAAGGCACCCAAGGCAATATTCAAGGAAAACCAAGCATCTAATCTTGGAGATGCCCCGGATGGCATCCCCTCTTTCGTCTTCAATCCATCGGTAAATTTACTTGAGGCTATATTTTTATTCACCACATGATATGTGTTTTGCTTGGAGCGTCTTGTATGATATGAGTCTTTACTTTTAGTTTGCCACAATCATCCTTGTTGTACACACTTTGAGAGGGACACACATGAATCGTGAATTTATTAGAATACTCTATGTGCTTCACTTATATCTTTTGAGCTAGGAAATTTGCTCTAGTACTTCACTTATATCTTTTTAGACCACGGTGGTGGCTTTATTTTATAGAAATTGTTGAACTCTCATGATTCACTTATATTATTTTGAGAGTTCTAAACAACATGGTAATTTTCTTAGTTTATGAATTTAGTCTTAATATTATGGGCCTCCAAGAGGGATATAATAAAAACTTTCATATAAAGAGCATTGAATACTATGAGAAGTTTGATTCCTTATGATTGTTTTGAGATATAAAGATGGTGATATTAGAGTCATGCTAGTGAGTAATTGTGGATTGGTAGAAATACTTGTGTTAAAGTTTGTGATTCCCGTAGCATGCACGTATGGTGAACCGTTATGTGATGAAGTCGGAGCATGATTTATTTATTGATTGTCTTCCTTATGAGTGGCGGCCGGGGACGAGCGGTGGTCTTTTCCTACCAATATATCTCCATAGGAGCATGCGTGTAGTACTTTGTTTCGATAACTAATAGACTTTTGCAATAAGTATGTGAGTTCTTTATGAATAATGTTGAGTCCATGGATTATACGCACTCTCACCCTTCCACCATTGCTAGCCTCTCTAGTACGTCGCAACTTTCGCTGGTGCATTAAACCCACCATATACCTTCCTCAAAACAGCCACCATACCTACCTATTATTGGCATTTCCATAGCCATTCCGAGATATATTGCCATGCAACTTCCACCGTTCTGTTATGACACGCTCCATCACTGTCATATTGCTTTGCATGATCGTAAGATAGCTAGCATGATGTTTTCATGGCTTGTCCGTTTTTTGATGTCATTACTACGCTAGATCATTGCACATCCTGGTACACCGCCGAAGGCATTCATATAGAATCATATTTTGTTATAGAATCGAGTTGTAATTCTTGAGTTGTAAGTAAATAAATGTGTGATGATCATCATTATTAGAGCATTGCCCCATGTCAGGAAAGGATTATGGAATCTATGATTCCCTTACAAGTTGGGATGAGTCTCCGGACTTTGAAAAAATAAAAGAGGCCAAAGAAGCCCAAATAAAAAAAGAGGCCAAAGAAGCCCACAAAAACAGAGAAAAGAAAAAAATGAGAGAAAGAGAGAAGGGGCAATGCTACTATCCTTTTACCACACTTGTGGTTCAAAGTAGCACCATGATCTTCATTATAGAGAGTCTCCTATGTTGTCACTTTCATATACTAGCGGGAATTTTTCATTATAGAACTTGGCTTGTATATTCCATTGATGGGCTTCCTCAAATTGCCCTAGGTCTTCGTGAGCAAGCGAGTTGGATGCACACCCACTTAGTTTCTTTTTAAGCTTTCATACACTTATAGCTCTAGTGCATCCGTTGCATGACAATCCCTACTCACTCACATTGATATCTATTGATGGGCATCTCCATAGCCCGTTAATACGCCTAGTTGATGTGAGACTTTCTCCTTCTTTTTGTCTTCTCCACAACCACCATATTGTATTCCACCTATAGTGCTATATCCATGGCTCACGCTCATGTATTGCGTGAAAGTTGAAAAAGTTTGAGAACATCAAAAGTATGAAACAATTGCTTGGCTTGTCATCGGGGTCATGCACGATTTAATACTTTGTGTGATGAAGAAGGAGCATATCCAGACTATATGATTTTGTAAGGATAACTTTCTTTGGCCATGTTATTTTGAGAAGACACGATTGCTTTATTAGTATGCTCGAAGTATTATTGTTTTTATGTCAATAATAAACTTTTGTTTTGAATCTTATGGATCTGAATATTCATGCCACAGTAAATAAAATTACATGGATAAATATGTTAGGTAGCATTCCACATCAAAAATTCTGTTTTTATCATTTACCTACTTGAGAATGAGCAGGAATTAAGCTTGGGGACGCTTGATACGTCTCCAACGTATCTATAATTTTTTATTGTCCCATGTTATTATATTATCTATTTTGGATATTTTATATGCATTGATATGCTATTTTATATTATTTTTGGGACTAACTTATTAACCTAGAGCCCAGTGTGAGTTTCCTTTTTTCCTTGTTTTTGAGTTTTACAGAAAAGGAATACCAAACAGAGTCCAATCGCAATAAAACTTTCGCGGTGATTTTTCTTGGACCAGAAGACACACGTAGGATTTGGAGATGAAGTCAGAGGAGTCCGAGGTGGCGACAAGCCTCACAGGCGCACCCAAGGGGAGCGCGCCCTGAGGGCTTGTTGGCCCCTCCGAGCTCTTCTAACCCTAATTCTTGGCCCCTCCGAGCTCTTCTAACCCTTTTTCGGCACCCTACCGGAGGGGGATTTGATCATGGAGGCCTTCTACAACAACTCTATTGCCCTTTCGATGAAGCGTGAGTAGTTTACCATAGAGCTACGGGTCCATAGCTAGTAGCTAGTTGGCTTCTTCTCTCTATCTGATCTTCAATACAATGTTCTCCTTGATGTTCTTGGAGATCTATCCAATGCAATATTCTTTTGTGGTGTGTTTGTCGAGATCTGATGAATTGTGGATTTATGATCAGATTATCTATGAATATTATTTGAGTCTTCTCTGAATTCTTATATGCATGATTTGATATCTTTGTATTTCTCTTCGAATTATCAGTTTGGTTTGGCCAACTAGATTGGTTCTTCTTGCAATGGGAGAGGTGCTTAGTTTTGGGTTCAATCTTGCAGTGTCGTCACCCAATGACAAAGTAGTGGTAGCGAGGCACGTATTGTATTGTTGCCATCAAGGTAAAAGGATGGTCTTTTCATCATATTGCTTGAGTTTATCCCTCTACATCTTGTCGTCTTACTTAAGGCGTTACTCCGTTCTTTTGAACTTAATACTCTAGATGCATGCTGGATAGTGGTCGATGTGTGGAGTAATAGTAGTGAATGCAGACAGGAGCCGGTCTACTTGACACAGACGTGATGCCTATATTCATAATCATTGCCTTGGATATCTTCATAACTTTGCGCCTTTCTATCAATTGCTCGACAGTAATTTGTTCACCCACCGTATTATTTTATTTCAAGAGAGAAGCCTCTAGTGAAACCTATGGCCATCGGGTCTATTTTCCATCATATATTTTCAGAACTATAGACCAAAAAAACCAAAACTATCTTGCTCCAATTTATTATTATTTTACTTTGTTTGCGTTTTAGTAATCTTTAGTATCCATCTCTATGAGATCTCATCTTTGCAAGTGACCTGCGTTGGGTGCAAGTGTTTGATTGTTTGTGCAGGTGCATAGATTGGAGATTTGCTTGTACCTCCTACTAGATTGATACCTTGGTTCTAAAATTGAGGGAAATACTTATCTCTACTTTGCTGCATCACCCTTTCCTCTTCAAGGGAAAAACCAACGCAAGCTCAAGAAGTAGCACCGATCCTCACACCAAATGTCCAACCAAAAACACGTGGCCTTGCCATTATGCACGATAAACCTAGTCCCTAATCAAAGAAGAGGTTGTACTTTCTTGACGTCCCTCGCAAACTGCGACAATTTAGTGTTCCTTCTGAATTCTACCCCTCCCTCAGTCAAATACTTTTGCTTGAAAATATCTAGCCATAGGCCACCCTGGCCGGTTAGAATTGTCCATGCCCACTTAGTCATGAGACACCAGTTCATTATTTTGGTATTGATTACCCCTAGCCCACCTCTCTCCTTTGGTTCGCAAACATTCTCCCAACTAACCATGTGGACCTCTGCTTCCCGTTTTTCTTCGCCCAGAAAAAACGGGATCGCACTTTATTTAATTTCGCATGAATTCCGTCTTGAGGAGATAAAAGCCCATAATGAACATTGGGATGTTCATTAGGCAATTGTTTATAAGGACCAGACGCCCACCGGATGCTAGTAGCTTTCCTTGCCAAGGCTCCACTCTCACACCTGTTTTGTCCACTACAATTGTAGTTCCCCCATGGTTAAAGCTCTCGTGGATATGGGCATACCCAGGTATTTCATTGGGATGGATCCCAATTCATAGTTCATCATGTATGTAGCCCGGAGCTGTTACTCCAAATCACCGCATGTAACAATCGCCTCACTTTTCTTGAGATTGATCTTTAGACCTGACATCTCCTCAAAGCACATCAAGAGGAATTTGAGATTCACGATCTCGCGTTATGAGTTTTTGATGAATATTAGCATGTCATCCGCATATTGGAGATGCAATATCCCTCCAGGAATAATGCATGATGCCACCCCATAGATATGACATGTCGCCTTGGCACGGTCAAGAATGGAGGCGAGGGCGTCGACTAATATATTGAATAGAACTGGGGAGATCGGGTCACCCTGCCTCATGCCACGCTTATTCATAAAGAATGGGTCTATCTCCCCATTGATATTTACTGCCGCCTAGCCCCCTTGTACCAGTTGCCACATCCAATTAGTCCATAATGGGTCAAAGCCCTTTGCTCTAAGCACCTCTTCTAGAAAAAAATCCCATCGCACCCTATCTTATGCTTTCTCAAAGTCAATCTTAAGGATGAACACCTCTTCTCTAGTTGACTTAATCTCGTGCAAGACCCCATGAAGCACCGCAATGCCATCTAAAATGCTCCTCCCATGAATGAAGGTTGTTTGGTTTCGGTCAATAATCTTGTTAGCAACTGGAGACAAATGAGTCGCAAACCCCTTTGCGATTAGATGGAAGCTCACGTTAATTAGGGTGATCGGTCAGAATTGTCGAATATTGTCCGCTCCATGGACCTTTGGCAGGAGTGCCAACACCCCATAGTTGAGCCGCTTCACGTCAATCTGACCACGGGTAAAATCGTGAACTAATTGAAAGAATTGAGGACCCACTAAGTTCCAGAATTTTCTATAGAAAGACACCAGAAATCCATCCGGCCCCGGTGCCATGTCACCCTTCATAGCTTTGAGATTCGATGTTATTTCCGAGAGCGAGAAGGACGGACCAAGTCCAAATTGTCATGCGCTGACACCATCCCCTCAAGTGCCTGCATGTTGGGACCCATGGCAGCTGCGCCGCCATACGTGGATCCCAGTAGCTGTCTGTAACAACCCTCTATATGAGCTCTCAGTTCCTCCTCCCCGATGTACATTCTATCCGCCTCTCGAAGCCATCTAATCATGCACCTTCTCCGGCGTCTGATACGTCTCCAACGTATCTATAACTTTTGATTGTTCCATGTTGTTACACTATCATTCTTGGATGTTTTACAATCATTTTATAGCAACTTCATATAATTTTTTGGGACTAACCTATTGACATAGTGCCAAGTGCCAGTTATTGTTTTCAACTTGTTTTTTACATCGCAGGAAATAAATATCAAACGGAGTCCAAATGCAGCGAAACTTTTTGTGGATTTTTTCTGGACCAGAAGACACCTGTTGGGCCAAGAAAGTACTTGAGGGGAGCTCCGAGGGGAGCACAACCGACCAGGGCGCGCCTATGGGGCCAGGCGCGCCCAGGTGGGTTGTGCCCACCTCGGCCGCCTCCTGCACCGCCTCTTGGCTCTATAAATACCCCAATATTCCAGACACACTAGGGGAATTGATGAAAATAAATTCCAGCCGCCACAGGTTCCAGAACCACCACATCCAATCTAGACAGCATCACGAAGGGGTTCATCATCCTCATTGGTGTCTCTCCGATGATGCGTGAGTAGTTCATTGTAGACCTACGGGTCTGTAGTTAGTAGCTAGATGGCTTCCTCTCTCTCTCTCTCTCTCTCTCTCTCTCTCTTGATTCTCAATACAATGGTCTTTTGGAGATCTATTTGATGTAACTCTTTTTGCAGTGTGTTTGTTGGGAACCGATGAACTTTGAGTTTATGATCAGATCTATGTTTTTATCCATGAAAGTTATTTGGTTTAGTTAGGCCGACTAGATCGATTTATCTTGCCATGGGAAAAGGTGCTTTGTGATGGGTTCGATCTTACGGTGCTTGATCCCAGTGACAGAAAGGGAACCAACACATATGTATCGTTGCTATTAAGGATAACAAGATGGGGTCTATTTCTACATAAGTTGATCTTTTCTACATCATGTCAACATTCTTACTGCATTAATTAGTTTCTCTATGAACTTAATACACTAGATGCATGCTGGATAGCGGTCGATGTGTGGAGTAATAGTAGTAGATGCAGGCAGGAGTCGGTCTACTAATCTTGGACGTGATGCCTATATAATGATCATTGCCTGGATATCGTCATGATTATTCGAAGTTCTATCAATTGCCCCAGTAATTTGTTTACCCACTGTATGCTATTTTTCTCGAGAGAAACCACTAGTGAAATCTACGGCCCCCGGGTCTCTTCTTAATCATATTTCCCTTCGAGATCTATTTTCGTTTGCTTTTATTTTCAGATCTACTAATCCAAAAACACAAAAATACCTCGCTGAATTTTATTTCCTTTTATTTGTATCTATCAATTTATTACAACTTTCTCCCGACAACTCGCCAATTTCTGGCGCCGTTACCTGAAAGGGATTGACAACCCCTTTAACACGTTGGGTTGCAACTATTTGTTCTTTGTGTGCAGGTACCGTTTACATAGTGTTGCTCGGTTCTCCTACTGGTTCGATAACCTTGGTCTCATCACTGAGGGAAATACCTACCATTGTTGTGCTGCATCATCCCTTCCTGTTTGGAGAAATACCGACATAGTTCAAGCCGCATCAAAAAGAATTTCGGGCGCCGTTGCCGAGGAGGATCAAGTCAAGATAGTCTCCCGACAACTCGCCAATTTCTGGCACCGTTGCCGGGGAGACATCATCAACATCTACCAGGTTCCTAATCACAAATATCATCTCCCTTCAATTTACATTATTTGCCATTTGCCTCTCGCTTTCCTCTCCCCCATTTCACAAAAATTTGCCATTTTATTCGCCCTCTTTTTTGTTCGCCATTTTCTCGTTAGATCTGTTTTTGAGTGCAATCTTGTTGCGTAGTCGCGATGACTCAAGAGAACACCAAGTTGTGTGATTTCTCCAATACCAACAACAATGATTTTATTAGCACTCCGATTGCACCTCCCTCCACTAGTGCAGAGTCTTGTGATATTAATGCCGCTTTGCTGAATCTTGTTATGAAAGATCAATTTTTCGGTACTCCTAGTGAGGATGTCGCATCCCATCTTAACACATTCGTGGAATTATGAGATATGCAAAAGAAAAAATATGTGTACAATGATATTGTGAAGTTGAAATTATTCCCGTTTTCTTTGCGAGATTGTGCAAAATTTGGTTTTCTTCTTTGCCTCGCAATAGTATCGATTCTTGGGATAAGTGGAAGGATGCTTTTATTACTAAGTATTTTCCGCCTGTGAAAATTATTTCTCTTAGGACACAAATCATGAATTTTAAGCAACTTGAGCATGAACATGTTGTGCAATCTTGGGAAAGAATGAAATTGATGCTAAGAAATTGTCCTACTCATGGTTTAAATCTTTGGATGATCATACAAAAAAATTATGTGGGGTTGGATTTTGTTTCTAGAAATCTTTTACATTCCGCCGCGGGTGGTACTTTTATGGAAATTACTTTGGGCGAAGCTACTAAATTGCTAGACAATATATGGCAAATTATTCACAATGGCATATCGAAAGAGCTCCTACTAGTAAAAAAGTTAATTCGGTTGAAGAAATTTCTTCTTTGAGTGAAAAAGTTGATGCTCTTATGAAATTGGTTGCTAATAAAAGTGCCCCTATTGATTTTAATGATGTGCCTTTGCCTACTTTGATTGAGCAAAATAGTTATGCCATAGATGTGAATTTTATCTCGCGAAACAATTTCAATAACAATGCTTATAGAGGTAATTTTAATCCTAGGCCTTTTCCTAGTAATTCCTCTAATAATTATGGTAATTCCTATGGTAATCCTTCTTATAATAATAATAGGAACACCTCTGATTTTGAGAATATATTAAAGAATTTATCAATACTCAAAATGTTTTCAATGCTACAATAGAAGAAAAGCTGAATCAGATTTATGATCAGTAAAAAAAAAGAAGTATTGATATAATTCCTCATGATGTAGAAAATCTCAAGATAAATTTTTTGTGCTTAAGGTAGAAGAATCAATTAAATCTCTTTATGTTTCTATGGATGAAAGTAAGAAAAGAACCGCTATGCTTAGAGCTAGAAGAGAATTTTTAGAAAAAGCATTTTCTAGTGAATGCTTTCATAAAAGTGATAAAGATCTTAAAATGATTGGTGTTTCTTCTATTGATTATTTGTTTAGAAAAATTAAAATTGATGACAAAGGGACTGGAGAAGAGTCAACTTTAGCTAGAAGGCGTCCCGATATTTCGGAGGGTGAAAATCTTGTTGAGAAAATTGATAAAAGTGTGTTTGAAGAGGTCAAAACTTTAACTAGTGATGTGCCCACTCTTTTGGATTACAAAGACTTTAATTATGATAGTTGCTCTTTGATTGATTGTATTTCTTTGTTGCAATCCATGATAAATTCACCCCATGCTTATGAACAAAATAAAGCTTCTACTAAACATATTGTTGATGCTATGATGAAAGCTTTAGAAGAAAAGTTGGAATTAGAGATTTCAATCCCTAGAAAATTACATAATGAATGGGAACCTACTATCAAAGTCAAGATCAAAAATTATGAGTGTTTTGCTTTATGTGACTTGGGTGCTAGTGTATCTACAATTCCGAAATTTTTATGTGATGTGCTTGATCTTACCGATATTGAAGAGTGTTCTCTAAATTTGCACTTGGCGGATTCTACTATTAAAAAACCTATGGGAAGAGTTAATGATTTTCTTATTCTTGCAAATAGAAATTATGTGCCCATAGATTTTATTTTTCTTGATATTGACTGCAATCCATCTTGTCCAATTATTCTTGGTAGACCATTTTTACGTACTATTGGTGTCGTGATTGATATGAAAGAAGGCAATATTAAATTTCAATTCCCACTAAGGAAGGTTATGGAACACTTCCCTAGAACTAGAATTAAGACACCATATGAATCAATCATGAGGGCATCATATGGATCTAGAAACAAAGATGACAACACTTAGATCTTCGCATTATGCCTAGCTAGAGGCGTAAAATGATAGCGCTCGTTGGGAGGCAACCCAACTTGTATCTTTCTACTATTGGGTTTTATTGTTGTTTTCAATAAAGTACCCAATTATGCCTCTGTTTAGATGTGTTTTTGTGGTTTAAATTATTGTTTGTGCCATGCAAAGCCTTTGGTGTAATTTGGGTGATAGTTGATTCGATCTTGTTGAAAAACAGAAACTTTTGCGCTCAGAAAACCAATTTTCATAAATCACGGAAACGTGATTTTGCTCTAAATTTTTTACAGAAGATTGGTATACAAATTTCCCTCGTTTTCCTAATTTTTCAGAATTTTTGGAGTTACAGAAGTATACGAAGTTCCCTGATTACTACAAACTGTTCAGTTTTTGACATATTCTGTTTTCTTTGTGTTATGTGCTTGTTTTGATGACTCTATGGTTTCCTTTGAAGAGTTTTTGCCATGGAAAAGTTAAATACAGTAGATATAATACAGTCACAAAATATGAATGGGTTTGCAACAGTACTTAAAGTAGTGATTTGCTTTCTTATACTAACTGATCTCATGAAGGTTTTGTTGAGTTTTGTGTGATTGAAGTTTTCAAGTTTTGGGTGAGATTGCGATGGATGAAGGAATAAGGATTAGCAAAAGGCTAAGCTTGGGGATGTCCGAGGCCCCCCAAGATAATATTCAAGAAGTATCAAGCAACTAAGCTTGGGGATGCCCCCGAGTGGCATCCCCTCTTTCTTCTAACAACTATCGGTATTTTACTTGAAACTATATTTTTATTCATCACATATTATGAGTTTTGCTTGGAGCATCTTGTATGATATGAGTCTTTGCTTGTTTTGCTTTGTGTTTCAAGTAATCTATCCTTGCTGGACACACCTAGTTGAGGGATCCAAAATTATGCAATGACTTGTTAGAATTGCTCTCTATGCTTCACTTAAATCTTTATGAGCTATGGAATTGCTCTAGTGCTTCACTTATATCTTTTTGAGCACGGTGTGCTTTACTATTTTTGAAGAAATGCTTTCATGCTTCACTTAGATTTATTTGAGAGTTAGTAAAAAAATTAAGAAATTCTCTCTTGCTCCACTTAAACTATTTTGAGAGAAGAAATTTTTTTATGCTCATGTTCTTCACTTAGATTTGTTTGATCTATCAAAAGCAACGTACGAAATTAGTCCCAAAGTGGTAGATATTCAAGAGGGATATAACAAAAACTTTCATGAAGATCATTGGACAAAATAAACTTGATTCTTTGTAATAGTTTTGAGATATGATGATAGTGATATGTGAGTCATGTTGATGAATAATTATGCTTTAGTAAGAATATTGGTGTTAAGGTTTGTGATTCCCTATGCAAGCACGAAAGTCAATAGTTATGCAATGAAATTACATCCTACTTGTGGTGCATTATTCGGTGTTAGTTATGCTTAATGCTCGCTTGTGAGATTTTTTCATTTCTTGGTTGGATGCTTCCCAATCTTCTGCTAGCCTTCATTTGCACTAATTATGATCCCTACTTGTGCATCCAAAATCCTTTAAACCAGTTTTGCCACGTGAGTCCACTATACCTACCTATATGCTATATTCTTTTGCCGTTCTAAGCAAATTTGTATGTGCCATCTCTAATTTTCAACATAAATTTCTCTTTTGTGTGCCTGTACCGCTCATGAAACTGTAGGGGGTGGCTGATATATTTCCATGTTAGATGTGTTATTATCAAGATGAGTGTTTATTCACTTGCCATTGCACGAGAGTATGGCAAAGGTATTAGGGATGCCCAGTCCCGAAATGAAAAAATGAATTTACTTTATGTTGTCAAATAATAAATTCATTGGAAAGTGTTCGTATGGAAGGCACCCGTGGATACGGTTAGCCATGGAAAGTGAAAGTATGGTGGAAAAAGGAATAAACTTTATTTTCTGTTTGGGAACCGCCTATGATATATCTAGTATGGAAAGTATTGGGAACTACTTGATCATTTTCGTTGACAGGAAAAGCATGCCACCCAAAATGTTTTATCTATATTATTATTTTTTTGCTTTGAGCTCTGGCACCTCTATAAATCCCTACTTCCCTCTGTGAAAGGCCTTTCTATTTAGTTTATGCAATTTTTATTTTTATTTAAGTCTCCATCTTCCCTTATAAATCACCAACTAAGGGGCACTATGATCGTACTTGAGCATTACGTGTAGCTAATATGCGAGTGTGTTTCATGAATGGATCAATGATTGAGCATAATGGGCTAGGGATAACTTGCTTTAGTGTTGATATTTTGAAAGACATGGTGGCTTGTTGATATGCTTGAGTATTAAAGTCTTCATGTCAAAACTAGACTATTGCTTTGAATCATATAAAAGTCCAAATGTCCATGCTACAAAGAAAAGAATATGTGATGAACATGTTAGGTAGCATTCCACATCAAAAATTATGTTTTTATCATTTACCTACTCGAGGACGAGAAGGAATTAAGCTTGGGGATGCTGATATGTCTCCAACGTATCTATAATTTTGATTGTTCCATGTTGTTATACTATCATTGTTGGATGTTTTACAATCATTTTATAGTCACTTTATATCATTTTTTGGGACTAACCTATTGACATCATGCCAAGTGCAGCTGTTGTTTTCTACTTGTTTTTTACATCGCATGAAATCAATATCAAACGGAGTCCAAATGCAGCGACACTTTTCGTGGATTTTTTCTGGATCACAAGACACCTGTTGGGCCAAGAAAGTACCTGAGGGGAGCTCCGAGGGGAGCACAACCCACGAGGGCGCGCCTGGAGGGCCAGGCATGCCCAGGTGGGTTGTGCCCACCTCGGCCGCCTCCCGCACAGCCTCTTTGCTCTATAAATACCCAAATATTCCAGAAACCCTAGGGGAGTCGATGAAAATCAATTCCAGCCGCCGCATGTTCCAGAACCACTAGATATAATATAGACAACATCACGGAGGGGTTCACCATCCGCATTGGTGCCTCTCTGATGATGTGTGAATAGTTCATTGTAGACCTACGGGTCCTTAGTTATTAGCTAGATGGCTTCCTCTCTCTCTCTCTCTCTCTCTTTTTTGATTCTCAATACAATGGTCTCTTGGATATCTATTTGTTGTAATGTGTTTGTTGGGATCCGACGAACTTTGAGTTTATGATCAGATCTATGTTTTTATCCATGAAAGTTATTTGAGTCTTTTGATCTCTTATATGCATGATTACTTATAGCCTCGTATTTCTTCTTCGAATCTTTGGTTTAGTTAGGCTGACTAGATCGATTTTTCTTGCCATGGGAAGAGGTGCTTTGTGATGGGTTCGATCTTATGGTGCTTGATCCCAGTGACAGAAGGGGAACCAACACTTATGTATCGCTGCTATTAAGGATAACAAGATGGGGTCTATTTCTACATAAATAGATCTTGTCTACATCATGTCATCATTCTTATTGCATTACTCTGTTTCTCCATGAACTTAATACACTAGATGCATGTAGGATAGCGGTCGATGTGTGGAGTAATAGTAGTAGATGCAGGCAGGAGTCGGTCTACTAATCTTGGACGTGATGCCTATATAATGATCATTGCCTGGATATCGTCATGATTATTTGAAGTTATCAATTGCCCAACAGTAATTGTTTACCCACCATATGCTATTTTTTTCGAGAGAAGTCACTAGTGAAATCAAAGGCCCCCGGGTCTCTTCTTAATCATATTGCCTTTGAGATCTATTTTTATTTGCTTTTATTTTCATATATATTAATCCAAAAACACAAAAATACCTCGCTGAATTTTATTTGCTTTTATTTGCATCTATCAATTTATTACACCATTCTCCCGACAACTCGCCAATTTCTAGCGTCGTTACCCGAAAGGGATTGACAACCCCTTTAACACGTCGGGTTGCAAGTATTTGTTCTTTGTGTGCAGGTACCATTTACGTAGAGTTGGTTGGTTCTCCTACTGGTTCGATAACCTTGGTCTCATCACTGAGGGAAATACCTACCGTTGTTGTGTTGCACCATCCCTTCCTCTTTGGGAAAATACCGACGTAGTTCAAGCCACATCAGCATCCATTAGTGACCGCATGAAAGTAATCATTGCTGGCATTACCTTTAAGGAGCCACCGTTGTTGCCCTCTCTGCTTCCAATACATCTCTTCATATGCCAAGATAAAGATCATTTCGTCCTCTATTGGGTACCTCCTAGGCCACTCATCAAGAGAAAGGTCGGGATCGTCCGCCTTAGCGTCGAGCAAGTTTATTTCTGCTAGCAAATTGTCTTTGCGGGACCTCAACTCACTTCCCACATTTTCCCCCCATCCCCTAAGGTGATGTCTAGAATGCCAGATACAATGTTGCCATTCATCTAACGAGTCGCACAACAGACCATATTGGAGCGGGCGGTTAGACCTCGCCTCTCCCCAAATACGAATGTCACACCCTGATTTTCATGACACAACATTTAGGATTAATTAAGCATAAAAATTGGGCCCAACAAAAACTTTTGTGTTGATTTGGTCTCTGCTTTGATTTGGATTTTGTCTGCTGTTTTCAAGTGCTCTAAAAACCAAATAAATCCTCCAACTCTTATAGTACTTCTCCTTGATCAAAAACTTTGCCCAATGATCATGCCCGCAGTATTGGACAGAATAGTATATTCTTGCAAAAATAATTTGGCCAAAAAGTATTTTTTGAATTAGGTTTTCAGAAAACCCTTGAGTTAAGGCATGAACTACAAGTACTTAATTTGGGATGTGAAAAATCTTCCAGAAATTATATTTGAATCTATTAGAATAGGACTCCCTAAAACCACAAAAATATTATTTTAAAACTTATTTTGCTATTTTATTTAAAGGCTTTTTCATAAGGCCAGAAATGGTCTTTAATAGGTTAAATTATTTTAAAGTTTCAAAAGTATTTAAGAAAATTTAGGGAAACTCAATGGACATATATTTTCCATAGATATGAGTTTCAACACATAGTCATCTTCAAAATATTGGGCAAAACCCTCCAAAACCATTTCTGCATATCTCAAGCATTTGAAATATTTCTGTAAGAAATATTGTCAAATAAATCCAGGAAAATTCTAGAAAGTCAAATATGTCTAATGTGATGATCTTGCAAAGTTTCATACCAATAAAAATAGGTTTGGTTCACAAAAGTGCCCAAAAACCATTCCTGTCCAGATCCAAATTTGAGCAACTCTACATTGCCAACTGTCTCCTTTTGATCTCCAATTTTCTGGACATGCTCTAATCCCCAAATGATGACACTACACCACTGGTGTATCAAGGAGAATATATTTGCATAGCTAGATCTAGGAAAACCCATTTTTGTTTATTTCTAGGGTTTGACAAAGTTACATTGGTAATTTTCTCTAAATGAGCTCAAAATTTGTGATCAAGCTCATTTGGTCCTATTCCTCACTTCTACTTAATCTCTTGTCAAGAAGAAATATTTGGCTAGCTCAAAACCAGCACAAACACCTTCCGCTATTTTACCAAAACCATTGTTTTGACCTCTTCCACTATTCTCCATGAGCTCAAGTGTTTACCACAGCTGACCCCGATCACCTTCTACCTCTAGTAAAAGTTGCAATGCCATAGACCAATAATTGAGGAGTGAAATCCTCACTTTCTCTCTCTGGATAGCACTGCTCTCTCTCTCTCTCTCTCGCTCGCTCGAGTGCCCCTTCAGAGCATCCAATGCTTCTCCCCCTAGTTTACACCCCTCTAGACCCCCTAGACACTAAAGGACACGTCCAGGGCACCTAACAATGCGGTGGCGTGTAGAGATCACGCTCTGGAGCACGCTCCAGTGCGCCATCGCACTACAGTTGCTTACTACCCAACGCCCCGACAACCTCGGGCCTCTCTGGCATGTCTCCCGAGGTCACCTCGGCGTCCGGGACAAGGCACACTGCCGGGCCCCTCCGAACCCCCTCTCCTCTCCCCTCCGCAAGCTCACCCGAGCGCATCCATTGACGGTGCCCACGGTGCACCGCATCCACGCCCATATACGGCCACCCCCGGGGCCCATCTCTACTCCGCTAACTCTCTCTCCCCCTCCCGCGCATCCTCTAGGCCGACCCACTCCTATTCATGTGCTCTCCTTGCACCTCCATGGCCGAAGCAATGCCGCTGGCCTCCGCCTAAATTCGCGCCACTGAGAGCCCCTCGTCTCCACCCCCTTTGTCCCAGAGCATCACTAGCACCACCATGGCACCGCCAACTTGCTCCACGCCCCATTTTCACCTCCCTGTGCTTGCCTCGTCGTGCCCAACCTCGGTCGAATGCCCGTCCGCAGCGGCCAGAGCCGGGTGCGCCTCAGACGCCTCCTGCTGACCCTGAGGCGCTCCCCCAATGCGCAGCTCTCCGGTGGTCCCTTTGGTGGCCGTAGCTTGGGCGGAGGTGGCCTGTGCCGCCAGGGACGACGGTCGGCCTCGCGCGGCCTGGGGCCTTCCCTCCCATCTGTCGCGGGAGGAGGAAGATGACCCTGCAGGGGAGCCCCGCATATCAGCGACCCCGCCAGCGAGCCCTGGCGTTTAAGTGGAAACGCACATGCGTGCACCCACCTCCCCGCAGCAACAACGGTCCCGCCTAAATACGCCTCCGACGTCGCCCCTGCACACGTGCGGCTGATCTCTAGGCCGACCCAATGTGATGCGGTGCTAAACTGCGCCCAGTGCGCGTAATAAGGGTAACTCCTTATTCTTTTTCATGTTCCAGGAATGTTGAAAAATCCATAAACAATTCATTTGAACTCCAAATTTGGTGAATCAAAATCCTGTTGACTCTATAAATCAGGATCTATCTCATGGTGCAGTTTGCAAATTTTTCCAGAAACATTTCCTTCGCAATTATTTAGCAAATCCTATTTTTCCATTTTTGTGATAAACTTTAGAAAATCACTGAGAGCCCATTTTTGATCCAAATGCCATGATTCAAACTCCTAGATACCTCTAAGTTCAAAACTTAATTTTGGAATATTTTTTCCAATAATTTTGGCGCCAGATCAAATATTGGTCCATTTCTCCATGTATAGCCAACTTTGCAAATCCCTAGGAAATTCGTTTCAACTCCAAATCCAGTGAAATCAGCTCCTAGATGCTTCTAAAATCATTCCTTGTTAAATGGGTGCCCTTAATCATTTTAAAAAATAATATTTCTATACACTCCTTGCAGATCCATTAATCCTTGGATTCCATCATATTGAAATGTCCAAAAATCCTCATTGATGCAAATCTAATGAACCTTTCATATGAGTAAAGTTATCCTCAGAAAGTCAAATACCTATTTTTAGAGCACTTTTATTTTTCTGCCTTGTTGTGTTGCTTATTGTGATTGCTTTCGACGATGGTTGACGAAGTAGAAGGAGTACATGGAAATGGACCAGAAGGGATGAAGACCTTGTTGAGCCAGGCAAGCAGCCCTTTGACCATTTCTATGAAACCCTTTTTATGCATGTCATATAGCACTTTATTATTGTTGCATCGGAATCATGATGAGATGGTAACCACTTTGGTGGGTTGCTTTAGTTACTTCCTTGTTGATACTTGCATTGTGCATGACCATACCTTCCTATGAGGGTTATACGGGTGGGAGTATATAGGATTCTAAAGAAGTTTCTACGCAAATGGGGCGGGTATATGCACGGTGATGGAGACAAAAGCATTTTAAGGACTTTTCGAAAACCCCGTCGGGTGCCACTAATGCCCGAGGGAGATGTTGATCTAAGTAACCACTTGGTGACGAAGTGGTGTACCGAGGCAAGTGAGTGTGTTGTTTTCGAAAACATATTGGTTTAAGTTGCGACCGCTACTCCAACCTTACATGTACAACCACACTACCCCTTATGGGATGGGGTATTATTGATTACCTAGTCCGATTCTGGCATCGTGCCCACATTACTAGTGACGGGGGTGACGTGAGTTCACTCCCGGGACGGGATCGTGCTTGGATAGGCGGCCATGACTATTTTTACAGGGCACCGGACACACTGTTGGTCCCTTCGTGTAGGTATGATTATAAAAAGGGAAGAGTCCCAAGATCTTTATGTTTATACACAAGGGTTGTGTACCAACGAGTGGAATCTATGTTAGTGTCGCCTAGGGAAAGATAGTGATCGTGTGCTTCCCCCGAGTACTTGAGGTAATGCGGGATCGTGGATGACACAAAAGCTTCCCGGATTCTTGTGGGTACAACATTTGCAGAGTGTAAAACTATTCGAATAGACATGTCCACGGTCAAGGACAGTTGGATAACCACTCTTGGGCTACGTCCATGTTTAAGAAACGTGGTGTGTGGTTGTGTGGAGAGAACTACTTGAGTCACGTTGAAAGACTTGACATGTTGATTAAACTGGAGTAGATCCAAACTCTGTTTATGCTGGTATCTGTAACATGTTCACATGGATATCTTAATTCTTATGATGCATGCCTTACAAGTTGTTAGGACATGTCATTGCACTCAAACTAGCTTTCTACAAAATTACCTACTTAGACCTATATCATGCATTGTTGTACCTTGTTCTGAAACAGGGGTTTCTTGCGAGTACATTCAAACGTACTCACTGGCTTGTCCCTGGCTATTTACTTGGCTAGGCATGGAGAGCAGGTATTTGAGGAAGATTTCTTTGGTGACGAACATGCGAGCTAGGACGCTTTCCCGGTTAGAATGCCTGTAGGGTTAAGGCAGATGGCATGGGTCCAAGTTATCAATGAAGATTTCCGTTGCGGTGTTATACTCAAGACTAGAGCATAATGGTCCCATTTGTCTAAGCCGGTATGTAATGCAAGTAAACTCTTGATATTCAGTCTGTGGTGTAGAGTGAGCACTAATCCTTGGGATCATTGTCCACATGCAACCGGTGGCTTCGACTGTGTAGGTCGGGGTCCCCACAAAGCTGATATCAGAGCCATCCTGACTGTAGGAAGCCTTAGTTAGCATGGATGTTAGTCAGGACAAACTATTTTTCCAGACCCTTCATATCACTTACAAAAACTTGTATATTTCGTACCTCTTCTACGTTTTCAAAGAAACCGCAAGATTGTGCCTTAGCACTTCCACCATTTTTCTCTTGGCTCTGCTCATCCGCTTATCAAAATTTTACAAACGGTCGTTAGTACCCTTATGCCCCTGACCACTGGATTCCTTGTGATCCTCGTGATAACTTGGAATTCTCCCATATCTTTTGGGCACAAGGGTGGTGACACCACGACAACATGACACCAACAGGAGATACCTTCTCGAGGAATGAGGACATGAAGATCCAGAAGATGGTAACACCCTCGACAGTGCCCAAGGATGGTGCAACCTTGGCCTATGATAATCAGGGCGTAAGATATGCAAGATCATGATATACATGATTAATAGAGCAACCTTGTCCTTACCATTGTTGTATCGGCAACCACCGATGGATGAGAACCTCGCCATTTGATTCGCCTCACTATAGTGGGCAAGAAAATGGTTCTCTGCATCCCCTGCTCTTGGTGACGATGTTGTCATCAACATGACTGACAGGTTGGACCTCTAGCATGCCTTGTGAATGTCATTGCGTAAAGGATTGCCTACCTGGTATACCCTCGATACCTTAGGCAAAAGGGATCATCATGATTAAGAAGACAACAGAAGACCGAGTCAATGCCAGCTACGAGGAACCACCTTTACCCTGTCAACTTACCAGATGATAAGATGTCAAAGATTCTCTAGGCCCCAACCCGGATTGTTTCATTGAACAACTCCAAGAGACGTACCGACACCTGAGGAAGACCCAGAAGACTGCAGATCCTTCTCTCAGAGACATGAAGCCAAGCACGACCACTGAGTCATTGAACAACTCCAAGAGACGTACCGACACCTGAGGAAGACCCAGAAGACTGCACATCCTTCTCTCAGAGACATGAAGCCAAGCACGACCACTGAGTCCGAGAACCCCTAGGGTAGCATGAGTCGTGTATCCCCTATGCGAAGTCGAGTCCGTGTGATGGTTCAGATAGAACCATGATTGTGTGTTTCTTGTTTTTATTTGTTTGTCTTTTAATATAAGACGCCCTTTTTGCCCTAGGCAACAAGTACGCGACTATATCACTTATCTTATCTTAGTGCTTGTGCTTGGCCCTTTCGGCACTTGTTTGTTTGCACTTGCACTATATAACCCACTTTAGGAACCTCCTCTATGCAACTTTTCTCTCTCATCTCCCTCATCAACTGAAGACCAGCAAGACAAGATGCACCAAGGATTCCACCTCGGCAACCAACTAGCACTGAAGATTTTTGCTACAGCCTCCTTGGCCAAGTGCAACTCCGTAGAGTTGTGTTTATCCCTCAAGATTAGAAGTCCTTCCATAGACCAGCCTAGACCTCACAGGTTACCCTAGCTCGAACCCTTAACTCGGTGCTTAACCTATGGATTTGCAAGAGAACCAGTTGGCTTCAACGATCTTTGCTTAGCACTGTGTTCGTTATGGAACTAGTGATCATAGTAAACAAATGCATTACATTCTTAAGCCAGCACTTGATCCGTTGATGCCATAGGGAAGAACGTTTTGAGGATACATGATTAGTAGATTAAGGATTTGACGAGGCTATAATATATGTCTTGAGGAAGTAGATGAGACCCTTCGGTGGAATACGAGACTTTCATGACGATGGACGAACTTGGTGGATCAAGTTGATAGAGTAGCATAATTTACTTCTCCCTTGAGCAAATTGGGTTTAGTACGACAACTATGATATCAAGCTGAGATTCTTGGTGGAATAAGAATTTGACTTGATCAGATGATATCGATAGGAGATTGTTGACATTACGATAATGACTTGGGGGAACAGGTGGGAATTCTCATAGGATATGAGATTTGGATTAAATAGGTGATCCTAGTGGAGTACAGAGGCTAAGTCTACATGGTTCAGAGTAAATTGGACGTGGACTGATGATCTCAATCATGATACCATGTTTCTCAGTGGATAATAAACTAGGAGATTGGATTATTTGTTAAAGTTGATTTGGGGATCCTTATAAACTTGACATTGGAATTTATCTGATCATGATAATGGAAATTGGTGGAATGACTATAGTAACGACAGCCCTTTCAAGGATTTGAGAATTATAGGAACTCTAGAAGATTAGGTTGAACCCCATTAATATTGGATATATAGGAGTAATGGATCATGTGGTGACTGGGGGAATTAATGGGCCGTTGGAGTTGATTCATAGGAAGGAAATAAGATCTTGGAGTGGTATACGACGTGTTTCCTTAGGATAGAGATGCACTATCATGGACCTTGGAAGAATAGGCCGGTTACTTGGATTGTGATGTTTAATTCAAGCTTAGCAGCTTGTATGTTCTATACATGGATTTTTACATGAGGATAACCATACATATGAGTTTGGGGATAGTTGACATGTACAATTTTGTTAGACCTCCTCTCGAGAGTCATGAGGAAGTGAATAATAGGAGTAATGATTGGGGTTGACCTATACGAAATGATGCTTTCAGTGGTGTAAGGCGATTTTGATTGGGAGATTAGATAGGACTATTGGCATCCAAGAAACTATGCTCAAGGATAGATGATAAACATTCACTCGTACCCTAGAATCCTTGAAATCCTTAAGCATTACCAAGCCACAACCTGGTCATATTATTACCATGGGCTTTGACTCTAGGTCGAGAAGAACCTAACCAATACTCAACCATGACCACCACTAATACCCCAGCCTACTTTATGTACCCCGTGGGCGAGTCTTCATAGAGTACCTGGACAAGTTGGTTGTCATCTTTATTTGGTGACATACTTGTCTACCCGAAAATGGAAGAAGAGACGTTTAGCTGGTCAGAGAACATCTGAAGACTGCCATGTCAAGGAGGAAGAACTATACCAACCACCGTCGGCGATAAGTAAACTTTCGCGTCGAAGACCATGTGTATCTGCGAGCAACTCCTCTTAGAGGAACCAAGCATTTCCATGTCAAAGGGAAGCTCGCATCAAGGTTTATCGACCCCCTTTCAGATCACTACAAGACAAAGAGTAAATGGCCACCAGCTAGAGTTGACACCTGAGTTATCCAATGTGCACAACGTTTTCCACGCATCACAACTCCGAAAGTGTTTCCAACTTCCTGACAAGCACGATCCCTACAAGAACATCGATCACCGAGCCATCGACCTCTAGCCCGATCTGACCTACTGTAAGAGACCCATTTGCAACCTGGATCAAGCAGAACGTCATACACGAAGTCACACCATCAAGTACTTCAAGTTCAGTGGAGCAACCACACCAAAGAAGGAGCCACATAGGAGCATGAAGACTACCTGAGATCTAAGTATCCTTATTCCTTTCCACGCCTAGTTTGGGAATCTCGGGGACGAGATTCTTGTAAGGTGGTAGGTTTGTCACACCCTGATTTTCATGACACAACATTTAGCATTAATTAAGCATAAAAATTGGGTCCAACAAAAACTTTTGTGTTGATTTGGTCTCTGCTTTGATTTGGATTTTGTTTGTTGTTTGCAAGTGCTCTAAAAATCAAATAAATCCTCCAACTCTTATACTCCTTCTCCTTGATCCAAAACTTTGCCCAATGATCATGTCATGTGTATAGGACAAAATAGTATTTTCTTGGAAAAATAATTTGGCCAAAAAGTATTTTCTAAATTAGGTTTTCCAAAAAAACCCTGAGTTAAGGCATGACCTACAAGTACTTAATTTGGGATGTGACAAATCTTCCAAAAAATTATACTTGAATACTATTAGATATAGGACTCCCTAAAACCACAAAAATATTATTTTAAAAGTTATTTTGATATTTTATTTAAAGGCTTTTTCATAAGGCCGGAAATGGTCTTTAATAGGTTAAAATTATTTTAAAGTTTCAAAAGTATTTACGAAAATTTAGGGAAACTCAGTGGACATATATTTTCCATATATATGAGTTTCAACACATAGTCATGTTCAAAATATTGGGCAAAACCCTCCAAAACCATTTCTGCATATCTCAAGCATTTGAAATATTTCTGTAAGAAATATTTTCAAATAAATCCAGGAAAATTCTAGAAAGTCAAATATGTCTGATGTGATGATCTTGCAAAGTTCCATCCCAATAAAAATAGTTTTGGTTCACAAAAATGCCTAAAAACCATTCCTGACAAGATCCAAATTTGAGCAACTCTACATTGCCCACTATCTCCTTTTGATCTCAAATTTTGTGGACATGCTCTAATCCCCAAATGATGACCCTACACCAAGTGGTATACCAAGGAGAATATATTTGCATAGCTAGATCTAGGAAAACCCATTTCTATTGATTTCTAGGATTTGCTAAAGTTACATTGGCAACTTTCTCCAAATGATCTCAAAACTTGTGATCAAGCTCATTTCGTCCTATTCCTCACTCTGCTAAATCTCTTGTCAGGAAGAAATATTTGGCTATCTCAAAACCAGCACAAACACCTTCTGCTATTTTACCCAAAACCACTGTTTTGACCTCTTCCACTATTCTCCATGAGCTCAAGTTTTTACCACAACTGACACTGATCACCTTCTGCCTCTAGTAATATTTGCAAGGCCATGGACCAATAATTGAGGGGTGAAATCCTCACTTTCTCTCTCTAGACAGCACTGCTCTCCCTCTCTCTCTCTCTCTACCCTCTCTCATTCCAGTGCCCCTTCAGAGCATCCAATGCTTCTCCCCCATACCCCCTAGACACTAAAGGACACGTCTAGGGCACCTAAACAATGTCGTGGCGTGCAGACCTCGCGCTCTAGAGCACGCTACAGTGCGCCATCGCACTGTAGTGCTCACTGCCCAACGCCCCGACCACCTCGGACCTCTCCAGCATGTCTCCCGAGGTCACCTCGGCGTCCAGGACATGGCACGCTGTCGGCCCCCTCCTAACCCTCTCTCCTCTCCCCTCCGCGAGCTCACCCGAGCGCGTCTATGGAGGCTGCCCATGGTGCACCGTGGCCACACCCATATAAGGCCATCCTCGGGGCCCTTCTCTACTCCATTGACTCTCTTCCCCTCCCGCGCATCCTCTGGACCGACCCACTCCTCTTCATGTGCTCTCCTTGCACCTCCATGGCCAGAGCAATGTCGTCAGCCTCCGCCTAAATTTGCGCCACCGAGAGCCCATCCTCTCCACCCCTTTGTCCCAGAGCATCACCAGCACCACTGCCAAATTGCTCTGCGCCCCATTTTCTCCTTCCTGCGCTTGCCTCGTCGTGCCCAACCTCGGCCAAATGCCCATCCGCCGCGGCTAGAGCCGGGCACTCCTCGGACGCCTCCTGCCAACCCTGAGGCCCTCCCCCGATGCGCAGCACTTCGGTGGTCCCTCCGATGGCTGATGCTTGGCCGAAGGTGGCCTATGCCACTGGGGCGAGTGTCGGCCTCGCGCGGCCTGGGCCTTCCCTCCCGTCTGTCGCGGGGTTGGGAGGAGGAATATGACCCTACGGGTGAGGGAAGACCGCATGTCAGCGACCCCGCTAGCGGGCCCCAGCATTTAAGAGGAAACGCACTTGTGTGCACCCACCTCCCCGCAGCGAAGACGGCCCTCCTGAATACGCCTCTGATGTCGCCCCTGTGCGCGTGCGGCTGATCTCTGGGCCGGCCAAGTGTGATGCGGTGCTAAATTGCGCCCAGTGCGCATAATAAGGGTAACTCCTTATTCTTTTTCTTTTTCCAGGAATGTTAAAAAATCCATAAACAATTCATTTAAACTCCAAATTTGGTGATTCAAAATCCTAGTGACTCTATAAATCATGATCTATCTCATGGTAATGTTTGGAATTTTTTCCAAAAACATTTCCTTCACAATTATTTAGCAAATCCCATTTTCCATTTCTGTTATAAACTTTAGAAAATCAGAGTGAGCCCATTTTTGGATCCAAATGCCATGATTCAAATTCCTAGATACTTCGAAGTTCAAAACTTAATTTTGGAACATTTGTCCCAATAATTTATGCGCCACATCAAATATTGGTCCATTTCTCCATGTATAGCCAACTTTGCAAATCCCTAGGAAATTCATTTCAACTCCAAATCCAGTGAAACCAACTCCTAGATGCTTCTAAAATCACGCCTTGTTAAATGGGTGCGCTTAATCATTTTTCAAAATAATATTTATGTACACTCCCATCAGATCCATTAATCCCTGGATTCCATCGTATTGAAATGTCCAAAAATCCTTATTGATCCAAATATAATGAACCCACTTTGGTTATTTTTTGTATGACCAAAGTTATCCTAGAAAAGGCAAATCCCTATTTTTAGAGAGCTTTTATTTTTCTGCCTTGTTGTGTTGCTTATTATGATTGCTTTCGACGATAGTTAACGTAGTAGATGGAGTACTTGGAGATGGACCAAAAGGCATGAAGACCTTGTTGAGCCAGGCAAGCAGCCCCTTGACCATTTCTATGAAACCCTTTTTTATGCATGCCATATAGCACTTTATTATTGTTGCATCAGAATCATGATGAGACGGTAACCACTTTGGTGGGTTGCCTTAGTTACTTCCTTGTTGATACTTGCATTGTGCATGACCCTACCTTCTTATGACGGTTATGCGTGTGGGAGTAGATAGGATTCTAAAGAAGTTGTTACGCAAATGGGACGAGTATATGCATGGTGATGGAGATAAGAGCATTTTAAGGACTTCATGAAAACCCCATTGGGTGCCACTAATGTCCGAGGGAGATGTTGAGCTAAGTAACCACTTGATGACAAAGTGGTGTATCAAGGCAAGTGAGTGTGTTGTTTTCGAAAACGGATTAGTTTAAGTTGGGACCGTAACTCCAACCTTACATGTACAACCACATTACCCCTTATGGGACAGGGCATTATTGATTACCTAGTCCGATGTTGGCACGGTGCCCACATTACTAGTGACGAGGGTGATGTGAGTTCGATCCCGGGACGGGGTCGTGCTTGGATAGGCGACCATGACTGTTTTTACATGGCACCGGACACAGTGTTGGTCCCTTCGTGTAGGTGTGATGAGAAAAAGGGTAGAGTCCCAAGATCTTTATGTTTATACATGAGGGTTGTGTACCAATGAGTGGAATCTATGTTAGTGTCGCCTAGGGAAAGATATTGATCGGGTGCTTCCCCCGAGTAGTTGAGGTACTGCGGGATCGTGGATGACACGAAAGCTTCCCGAATTCTTGTGGGTAAAGTGTACAACCTCTGTAGTGTCAAACTATTCAAATAGTCATGTCCACGGTCAAGGACAGTTGGATAACAGCTCTTGGGCTGCGTCCATTGTTTACGAAACCGGGTGTGTGTGGTTGTGTGGAGAGAACTAACTGAGTCGAGTCGAATGACTTGACATGTTGATTAAACTAGAGTTGATCCAAACTCTATTTATGTTGATATATGTAACCTGTTCACATGGATATCAGAAATCTTATGATGCATGCTTTACAAGTTGTTAGGGCATGCCATTGCACTCAAACTATCTTTCTGCAAAATTACCTACTTAGAGCTATATCATGCATTGTTGTACCTTGTTCCGAAACATGGGTTGCTTGCGAGTACATTCAAACATACTCACTAGCTTGTCCCTAGCTATTTACTTGGCCAGGCATGGAAGAGTGGGTATTTCAGGAAGAGTTCTTTGGTGACGAACATGCGAGCTAGGACGCTTTCCCGGTCAGAATGCCTGTAGGGTTAAGGCAGATGGCATGGGTCCAAGTTATCGACGAAGATTTCCGCTGCGATGTTATACTCAAGACTAGTCCATAATGGTCCCATTTGTGTAAGCCAGTATGTAATGGATGTAAACTCTGGATATTCGGTCTGTGGTGTACAGTGAGCATTAATCCTTGGGATCACTTTGCACAGGCAACCGGTGGCTGCGCCTGTGTAGGTCGGGGTCCCACAACAAATCACCCTCTCTACAAAACCCGGTTGTTTCTCAAAGAAGAAGCATTTAGGAATCCGACGAAGTGTATCCCCAGATTGCAAAATAAGCGGGACGTGATCCGAACCAAAACATGTCTCTGCAAAGAGAGAGCACATGGGAAATTTAGCCGCCCACTCGGTTGAGACAAAAACTCTGTCCAAAACACATCTAATCAGGTTATCCTTGCTATTCATCTAGGTATATCTCGCCCCTACCCGTCGTAGTTCAATGAGCACGAGGTCGGCCGCCCAGTCATTAAACGAGTCCACCAACCCCTGGTCGTTTATTATCCGGTTACTCTTATCCTCAACTGATCTAAGCAGGTTAAATCGCCCCCTACCGCAATAGGAAGAGGTTAGGTAGAGAGCTTGGTATAGATTTCACACAAGAAATCATAAGATCTCGCATGATCAGCCGGACCGTATACCACTAACAGCTCCCATCTAAAGTTGGTATTCCTTTGAAGCACCTCCACCCCCACAAAAACTAATCCCTGCAGAAAGATGAAACCTCGAATATGTCTTTGTTCACCCCCAACAGGATCCCTCCCGATCCGCCATCCGCAGGCACCCATTCCCAATGAAATGGCACGGCTCTGGCCAGGGAATCTAGCTCTGCCTAAGAGAAGGAAGCCCTAAATGTTTCCTGTAAGCCAACGAAGTCTAACCGCTGGTCACGGATGTACTCGATGAGTTGAAGCCTTCTATCTCCCTGACCGAACCCCCTTATATTCCAGACAACGACCTTCATTGTGTCGCTAAAGGGGATTGGGTCCCCGCCCCATTTCTAGTTTGCTCTCCTCTATTGGAACTTCCCCTTCCACGACCATGACCACGCCCCCGGCCCCGACCACATCCAGACACGGCACGGCCTGACGGCCCTACCTGCTCCCTGGTAGGGTTGCCCAGTACCTATGCCCGGGACTCAGCCAAAGCGGTTCTTGCCAAGTCCCGGCGAGCAATGGCCTCGGCTATGGCCGCCTATGCCTCTTCTTGTGCTCTGAATGTCTCCAACACCTCTAAAGGAGACTAATCTGATGTCCCTAGAATCACATTACTCTCCTTGGCCACACTTATCAGATGCGCATCTGAAGCCAGAGATAAAACTTTGAAAGATGACATGGATCGCGTAATAGGTTTAGAGATTATACCTTGCAATCCCTTACTCACTTTGAGGGCCATGGCCTTGTCCATCATGTTCGTTGCCTTGGATGATGCGGCCCTTGTGCTTGTCCGTGAAGCGCTGATCGCCGAAGCTCCCAGACCCACTTGCTCCACTGGGGTCCGAACCTGGACCTGCTCCGGCTCCTCCCGGATGTTGTCGAAGGCCGCCACACACTCCTCCACCTCCATCAGGTTATCTGTGAACGCCTCCCCCTCGAAAGACTCCGCGAGTTGTAAAGGGGCAATAGTCGTGGAACACGCCGTGGCCACCGCCCCGGATTGAGCCGTGATCGACGTCGCAGAGTGGACATGAGGGGATGAGCATGGGGTGACGAAGAATGGGGTTGAAGTAGCGCTTGGGATGGGGGGGTCCGCCACCATGATACCTGAGCCCACCGCACGACCACCACCTAGTTCTAGCTCCCTGTCCGAAGAGGGGAAAACGGGGGGGGGGGCGCTTCTAGCTGATCGACATGACCACGCTCCGGGATAAGGCAGCATCCGGGAGATTGGAGCCATATTGATCCACATCAAGCAGCAGGGGCACCAACTCGCAATGAAGCATCCGCGACATGTCCACTGCAAGGAGCAGGGGCCCCATAGCTAAAGCCTAGCTTGTGTTGATAGCCTCAGCAACCCGATCCACATCCGCCGCCTACTGGCTCGCCGGCCCGGATGACAACAACACCACCGTCGATGTGCCACTTGTCGAGGACGCCTTAGATTTGGCACCAGCCGCGACCAAGTATGCAGTGTTAAGGCTTGGCCCTGATTCCTCATCCCCCTCCGGATCCTCGTCATTTGTAGGGGGGCGCGGACGCGGAGGGGGAGGGGCGGTGGCGCCAGAGGTCCACCCGACTCCCGTTCCACGCACATCATGAACCCACTAAGGTTTCTGAAAATTTTGAACAAGCCCGAGACCTTAGAAGGATCCTTGCACCAGATTTTGGCACGCACCGGCACCCCCCCCCTCCCCCATGTCCGACCGAATAATCAACAACTCATCCACCATAATTGCGTTGCCAACCACTCAGAGGAATTCTTTGATGAGAGGTGCCTGGCGTAGCTTATCCGGAATGCCCGAGATGCGGACCCAACATTTCCTGAGCCACAACACCGCCTGCGGCTCTTTGAACGGCTCGCCAACTTCAGCCTTGTGCTCACTGATAGGTAGCGTGATCGTGCCACTCTTCTTGGCCATCCTCAACACCTCCTTCGAAGGATAGACCACCGAAAAGCGGTTCCTCCGAATCTGCGACACTTCCCAACCACAGTACGATTCCCACATGTCACTAAGATTGACCAAATCAATTCCTTCATGGCCTCCCCTTCCGTAACCACCAGCGAGGCTGCATTAGCTGGAATGGGGACCTCTTAATCTTCCCTTCCTTCAAGCAGGTAGAATCCTTGATCTTTGACCCCAAAGTCGTACATGACCAGCTCCGGTTTTGCCTGACGAGAAGGGCATGTCGAGGAAGTGTGGCCCTCTTCCTTGCACAAGAAACAGAGTGGCTCATTCTTGCATTCAATATGGTAACGGCCACTGCGTCCGCACTTGAAGCACATCAGCTCAGCCGAAGACTGGTCGGAGCCCCCGCGCCCACCAGCAGGTGCCTCTCTCACTTGGCGGAACTGGCCCCCCTCGCCATCACGAGCACGGCGGTCACCACCACCGGCCAAGGCGCTGCCCCCATAATCCTGGCCAAAGGAGCATGGCTGGCCCGGAGTAGGAGGAATCCCTGGCGGCGGAGGAGGCAGCCTGCAGGGCGAGTCATGGCCACAGGACGACGAGCTTCATGGCGACCGACTGCCCCTCTCCACTGCAGCGCCTGGCCCATCCCTAGACTGCGTCTCCCTGCGAGTCGAGAGCTGGGCCCGCAGATCGCGCTCCAAGGCACGAGCATCCTCATCAAACATCGGGTCTTCTCGTGGCCGCTTGTTGCGGCCGTGCACCTGCAGCCGTCGATCTTTCTCCATCCGGATGGCCGCCGCCGCCAACGGGATGACACGCGCACTTTTTTCCCACCTCCTAATATCTCATGGCGCGGCAGGATACCCTAACTGGCCCGCTGACCTGGGCTGGGCCGACCCGCTCCTGCACACCAGCCCCAGGTGGCCCACCCGAGGCAAGCCATGCCTTGGCGACCAATTCAGCATAGCTAAAACCAAAAGACGGGCCGAGACACAAACCGGCCGACCCCACATGGCCCACCACGGAACCCTCGGCCCCCAAGCCGGGCCCACCCCGCTCCCTCGATGGCCCACCCGATGGGATGAGCGGGGGAAATTTTCTCTTCGAGAGCTCCGGCGGCACCGCCGTCGGTGATGCACCTCCCCCCTTCCCGACCTCCGGTGCACCAAGAGCGCCCGGAGCCGTCGCACCCCCAGGATAAGTCGGATCCACGGCGCCCTGACAGGCTCGTAGCAAGGCCCCTGCCTCCCCACCGATGCAGACCCCGGCGACCAAGGGGGCACCTAGCCCTGAGATGCCCTGGCACGCAACCAGCTGGAGCGGCTGAACTTGCGTCGCCGGACCTGGACCCACCTGTCTGAATCTGCCTCACGGCCACACGGTGCTCGCACCTCCCGGATTTCCGCCTTCGCTGCCTGTGGAGCAGATCCCGCTGGCGCAGATTCGTCCCCGGACACCCAACCCCCAGCATCACCTGTCGTAGAAACGTCCCCTAGAGCCTCCGGTGCTCCCACCTCGAAGTTGGAGTGAAGTCGGCGCCCATGCCGCCCCTGCGCATCCGCCTCATGGAGCGGCACCCCTTCATCGCTCCCCTCGTCGTCAGACTCCACTCTGAGCACCCAAAAGTGCCCGCCTCCATCCCACGCCGGTCATGGTTAAGGAGCTAATTGATGTGACTAGTGCAACATGGCGGGAGTCTCTCATCCGGGAGTCCTTTCTGCCTGTAGATGCGTGTTGGAATAAGCCACGCCCCACGCTCCATGATCCGGCGGGTGCGTGCACGCTGATCTAGCCAGTTCGGTGGTCCGCGGCCGTGGCGAAGTGTAGCGTGTGTGCACGCTCGAGTGGGTCGTATGGCCGGGTGTGCTGTTAGTGCATGGCGTGAGTCTGTTGTAGTTTTGCCCGAGTCGTTGGGACGTGCGTAGTGGCCGTGCGTATAGCTAGCTAGTGGGTTAGTGTGCATGCAGGTCATGGTGTGAGTGTGTGCGTGTGGCCAGGGGCTACTTAAGTTGTTTCATCAGGTTGCTTTTAGAACGCTGGTAAGAGCCGAGTGTAGCCATGTAGCCACTGTAAAGAAGAAAAGGATTGGGGCGTTCGTGCGCCCATGGCGGCGTTCGTGCGCCGGCCGGAAAATCTTGTCCACTGTTCTTTTTCTTCCACCTCCGTTCGAGTGAGAGGAGAGGTAGCTAGAGGGTTGCGGTTCCAACATTTGGTATCAGAGCTGGTTTATCTTGAGCGTCGTTCTCCTTGTCGGAGGCGTGCCGGCGGTGGCGGAGTTTGCCGGCGGCTGTGCGATGCTCTGGACCGTGTGTCGGTCTATGGAGGTGCGCGGCGCCGCGAGGAGGCCGCAGTGGCTGCGGCGGCACGGTGAGGAGGCCGCGGAGGACCTGCGTGGTGGCGGCTTCAACGACACACAGCGGCATGGCGGCATGGAGGTGTTGCACTGCGGTTGAGGCCGCAGCGGTGCAGGGCAATAAGCCGTGGCAGCGAGCCGGGCGCGACTGATGCGTGTTATGGGTGCGCATTGGACGCGTCGAATGCGTCGGGACCGCGGGCGCGCGTACGAGCGTGCGGTTGACGTTAGGAGGAGGCGTATGTTGCCATTGTGCTCGAGTCCGTGCTCGAGTTCGGCTACATCCTTCCGGCGTTTGTCGCTGGCGGCTGCCATGGCGGACGCGGAGGCGGCGCGCGGTGAGCGTCTGGTGCAGTCGGGCTCGCCAGGCGCGTCGGGTGCGCGCGGGACGTGCGGGGCGCACTGGTGCGGTCGGGCTTGTCGGGCGCGTCAGGTGCGCTTGGGATGTCCGGGGCGCAGAGGGACGCTAGGCGTGTGTCGCAGGCGGAGAAGGAGCTCAGCGTGTGTCGTCGGAGTCGTGATGGAGCACGGTGCGCCAGGTCGGGTCCGCGGGCTGGGTCACGGCTATGACGACGACAACGACGGAAGCTACACCATCTCCGATGACGGTGAGCTGGTGGCACGTCACAGCAACGGCCGTGGAGGCATGCGGTGACGTTGGGTGAAGGCGTCCAAGCAACAACGACGACATGTCAGGGCAGGCAAGCCGCACGGCGAGTTCATGGCTTAGGAGGTGAGTGTGGAATAAGCCACACCCCACGCTCCATGATCCGGCGGGTGCGTGCATGCTGATCAAGCCAGTTCGATGGTCCGCGGCCGTGGCGAAGTGTAGCGTGTGTGCACGCTCGAGTGGGCCGTATGGTCGGGTGTGTTGTTAGTGTATGGCGTGAGTCTATTGTAGTTTCGCCCGAGTCGCTGGGACGTGCGTAGTGGCCGTGCGTATAGCTAGCTAGTGGGTTAGTGTGCATGCAGGTCATGGTGTGAGTGCGTGCGTGTGGCCAGGGGCTACTTAAGTTGTTTCATCAGGTTGCTTTTAGAGCACTGGTAAGAGCCGAGTGTAGCCATGTAGCCACTGTAAAGAAGAAAAGGATTGGGGCGTTTGTGCGTTCGTGTGCCGGCCGGAAAACCTTGTCCACTGTTCTTTTCTTCCACCTTCGTTCGAGTGAGAGGTGACGTAGCTAGAGGGCTGCGGTTCCAACAGATGTGTCTGCTACTTTGAGCATCTCTTTGTATACCTAGAGGATGGATGATTTCTGGCCTTGGTCACATGAAAGAAAGGTCTTTGTTCCACGAGACCGGCTTACAAAATGCTACCGAACACAAATTACGACGTGAAGGTTGGATGCATCATGAAAGTGGTCATTCTAATTCTGCGCAGGAGACAAATGATCGGGCCGATTTGTGGATTTGTAAGGTCCCATCAAAGCTTAAGATATTTTTATGGAGGCTCGCCAGGCATTCTCTTCCAACATTTGATGTTATGGAGCATCACCATATGACAGATTCGCTTATGTGTGTGATCTGTGGTTAGCCAGATTCATGGCTTCACGCATTAATTGAGTGCTCATCCTCACGATCTGTTCAGGCGTTGCCAAATGAAGAGATTGTTGAGCATATGATAATGACCAGAAAGAAAATGCGAAGTTATGGTTGTTCACAACGCATGACTCTTTATTACATGTGAGACTTCACAAACATGGTCGTGACATTGTGGGCGATTTGGCACGCCCATCGAAAATCAGTTTATGAACATGTGCTCCAGCCCCCCATGTCAACACACTTGTTCATCAAACCCTTCATTAGTTCTGGAGCTTGATGCTCTTGCTCCAAAGGCGACACCCAACGCTTCATTGCGGAGCTTGATACTCTTGCTCCGAAAGCGGCACCCAACGCTTCATTGCGGAGCTTGATACTCTTGCTCCGAAAGCGGCACCCAGATTTCCCAAGGCACCGATTCAACCCTGGGTCTGTCCGCCTTCGGGTATATTTAAATACTGTTCGTGTTGTGGCGTGATCTGATCTCTCTCTCTCTCTCTCTCTCTCTCTCTGAATTTCTCTGATGAGAACTACTGGATAGAGGTAGACGAAGACACACAGAGAGACGGGAGTTTGGCGACGCGTAACCTTGCGTCTTTTCTGTTTTGCTTTCCTCTTATTCCATCGACTAATAGCGCTAATTCCGCCATGATCCACTTAGAGTGTGTGCCATCCCACGTACAATGGACCGTACCGGAAGACTCGATAAAAATCCTAACAACTACGACCTGGCCGCAGCGTGAACATAGCACACGTCTGGCCCATCTAGTTTACATGCAGTATAATCAGGATGCATGCAAACCACTCTTACGTGACTAGGACTCTAGCTGAAACAAATCTAACGTGACAGTGCATGGAAAATAATCTAAACATAAATTTGTAACAAGATTAAATTTAGCAATCACCTCCCTAATCTTGTTACCCTCGTCATGGTCAAACTTCATGCCGGCTCGACTCCGGCAATGTCGCATGCAGCAGTACCGATCCTTGTTTCTCTTGCCGCCGTTGGCGTCTTCGACGTTGATGAGCTCGCGGAAGTCGCTGTTGGAATAATCCAAACATAGATGAGTTAGTGGATGTATTGTGCGTTGGATGCATGGCAAAGTTGTGTCTGGTTAGGATTAGCATTATTGTGATCAGCGTGGCCGCGTAATTAGATTAGGAAAGTTATCTAGTTGAGTCCGGCTAAGAGTTGTACTTGGCTGTTTACGTGTGTTGCTGTGTACATCCGTGTCAGTTTTAGGTTGAGTCGGTTTGGAGTTTCCTTGTGTGCTAGCTTCTAGGTGATGTGCACGGTTTGTGCTTGAGTCAGATTAGCACAAGTTGGAGGTTGGGGTCGTGTATATATACACATCCTGGTGCGTGAGTTTTGTAACACCAGAGAAAAGGAGAAAAAAATAAAGAGGAAAAAAAGGGGGCACGACAAGGGCCCCTTGGCTATAAGTTTTTTGTGCGTGGGTGTTCGTGTTATTCTGATGTGATCGATCCTGAGGGCAAATATCCAACAATTGGTATCAGAGCAAGGTCGCGGTGAAGCTTTGCTTGCCCCAGGGTGGCGACCTACTAGTGCCTCGGGGCGGGCAATAAAGTTGCTGATGTAGCGACGAGGAGCGAGCGATACATTCGCTGGTGCAGCGATGAGGAGGATCAGGCGGTAGTCGTTCGGCGGAGCGACGGTGAAAAGATGGTGAGCATGTTGCCGCAAGCGAGGCGACAGGTGATTGTCGTTCGGCGGAACGACCTGGAGGGAGACGACATGCTGTCGTCGGCAAGGTGGTGGAAAGAGATCGTTGATGGGAGCGGTGGTGCCGAGGTGCGGTGTCGGAAACTCATCAAGATCGTAGTTGGTGGGAGCGAGGAAGATGGCGAAGTTGCGAGCCGTCATCAAGGTGTGCACATGAGTTCTTGTAAGGTGCGTCCAAGAGTTCAGGTGTGTGAATCTTCTGCTGCAGTTGAGATGCGTCACTGGCGGAGGAGAATTGCGAGCGAGTGCGGGCGAAAAAAAAAGGAATTTGTGCCTTGCGTTTTTGTTTGTGGTGGTGGAGTTCCGGCGAGTTCATATACAGTGGAGATGAGTTGCACGCATATGGCGAGTTGTGTTGCCGCTCGACAGGAGGTGTCGTTCGAAAAGATGTGGCATCAGCGACAATGACAAGATGTGAATGTATGACGGGTGAAAAATATGTGTCTTCCCGTGTGCAAGTAGTCGACGAGCAGATGAAGATCAACATGAAGATAGACGTGTACCAGTTAAGTTGAGTTCCTGCATGAGGCTATGCGTTTAGTCTGCATGTAGCACACTAAGATGTGACAGCGTAGCTGGTAGTCCAGGTAATCGTTGGTTAAATTTTATGAGTCGGTATGCAAACGAAGTTGCGGTGACGATGAAGTGGTGGCCATCGTTGCATGAAGAGAGAAGTTGTGACCCGGTAAGTCGCGTCACAGGAGGCAACGGACGTGACAAGATGAATAGAGAATCGTTTGTGTGTCTCGTCGAGTGAAGAGTCTGATGTTTGGATTAGGGGGTGATTGTTGGAATAATCCAAAGATAGATGAGTTAGTGGATGTACTGTGCGTTGGATGCATGGCAAAGTTGTGTCTGGTTAGGATTAGCATTATTGTGATCAGGGTGGCCGCGTAATTAGATTAGGAAAGTTATCTAGTTGAGTCCGGCTAAGAGTTGTACTTGGTTGTTTACGTGTGTTGTTGTGTACATCCGTGTCAGTTTTAGGTTGAGTCGGTTTGGAGTTTCCTTGTGTGCTAGCTTCTAGGTGATGTCCACGGTTTGTGCTTGAGTCGGATTAGCACAAGTTGGAGGTTGGGGTCGTGTATATATACACACCCTGGTGCGTGAGTTTTGTAACACCAGAGAAAAGGAGTAAAAAAAATAAAGAGGAAAAAAGAGGGCACGACAAGGGCCCCTTGGCTATAAGTTTTTTGCGCGCGGGTGTTCGTGTTATTCTGATGTGATCGATCTTGAGGGCAAATATCCAACAATTGGTATCAGAGCAAGGTCGCGGTGAAGCTTTGCTTGCCCTGTGGTGGTGACCTACTAGCGCCTCGGGGCGGGCAATAAAGTTGCTGATGTAGCGACGAGGAGCGAGCGATACAGTCGTTGGTGCAGCGACGAGGAGGATCAGGCGGTAGTCGTTTGGCGGAGCGACGGTGAAAAGGTGGTGAGCGTGTTGTCGCAAGCGAGGCGACAGGTGATTGTCGTTCGGCGGAACGACCTGGAGGGAGACGACATGCTGTCGTCGGCAAGGTGGTGGAAAGAGATCATTGATGGGAGCGGTGGTGCCGAGGTGCGGTGCCGGAAACTCATCAAGATCGTAGTTGGTGGGAGCGAGGAAGATGGCGAAGTTGCGAGCCGTCATCAAGGTGTGCACATGAGTTCTTGTAAGGTGCGTCCAAGAGTTCAGGTGTGTGAATCTTCTGCTGCAGTTGAGATGCGTCACTGGCGGAGGAGAATTGCGAGCGAGTGTGGGCGAAAAAAGGAATTTGTGCCTTGCGTTTTCGTTCGTGGTGGTGGAGTTCCAGCGAGTTCATATACAGTGGAGATGAGTTGCACGTATATGGCGAGTTGTGTTGCCGCTGGACAGGAGGTGTCGTTCGATAAGATGTGGCAGCAGAGTCAATGACAAGGTGTGAATGTATGACGGGTGAAAAAGATGTGTCTCACCGTGTGCAAGTAGTCGACGAGAAGATGAAGATCAACATGAAGATAGACGCGTACCAGTTAAGTTGAGTTCCTGCATGAGGCTATGCGTTTAGTCTGCATGTAGCACACTAAGATGTGACAGCGTAGCTGGTAGTCCAGGTAATCGTTGGTTAAATTTTATGAGTCGGTATGCAAACGAAGTTGCGGTGACGATGAAGTGGTGGCCATCGTTGCATGAGGAGAGAAGTTGTGATCCGGTAAGTCGCGTCACCGGAGGCAACGGACGTGACAAGATGAATAGAGAATCGTCTGCGTGTCTTATCGAGTGAAGAGTTCGATGTTTGGATTAGGGGGTGATCGTTGGAATAATCCAAACATAGATGAGTTAGTGGATGTACTGTGCGTTGGATGCATGGCAAAGTTGTGTCTGGTTAGGATTAGCATTATTGTGATCAGCGTGGCCGTGTAATTAGATTAGAAAAGTTATCTAGTTGAGTCCGGCTAAGAGTTGTACTTGGCTGTTTACGTGTGTTGCTGTGTACATCCGTCAGTTTTAGGTTGAGTCGGTTTGGAGTTTCCTTGTGTGCTAGCTTCTAGGTGATGTGCACGGTTTGTGCTTGAGTCGGATTAGCACAAGTTGGAGGTTGGGGTCGTGTATATATACACACCCTGGTGCGTGAGTTTTGTAACACCAGAGAAAAGGAGAAAAAAATAAAGAGGAAAAAAAGGGGCACGACAAGGGCCCCTTGGCTATAAGTTTTTTGCGCGCGGGTGTTCGTGTTATTCTGATGTGATCGATCCTAAGGGCAAATATCCAACAGTCGCAGGCCGAGCTCCAACGCTATGCTTGACGCCCCTCTCACTCGGTACCAGTATCTTTGGCAGGCATACAGGTTCCTTGAGGATCTTTGCATAGAGCCGATTCTTTGTCCTCCGTGCCTCAACTAGCAGCTCTCCTGATTTGTCATGTATTTTCATGTGCCCATGGAATAGCTCAGACTTGCATCCCTCTTCGTCTAGCTGGCCCAAACTTATTATGTTGATTCTAAGCTTGGGAATGAAATACACATCCCTGAGCACATGGTCCTTACCACGATCAGAATTGAGCAAGGCAGTCCCTCGGCCACAAATTTCTACCACTGACCCATCTCCGAAGCAAGCAGTCCCCTTCACGCTAGAATCAATCTCAGCAAACATCCTTGAACAACCTGACATGTGATTGCTTGCACCTGTATCAACATACCACAACTCATCATTGTAACCCTCGTCAGTACTGAGTTTGGGCTTGACCTTTTCCTCGTTCAACGAGAGAATGTCTGGCGCCTTCTCCAGAGACTACACAAGCACACTCTGCTCTTCCATAGGATGTGGTTCGATCTTCATCTCCTTGGGCTTTACTTCCGGTTCCTTTTCACAAGGCGTCGCTGCCACCGGCGCCACCGCCGTTGTGGCTTCACTTGCTGGAATGACTGCGGCCATTGCCTTCTTCACGAGATCACGCAGCCCACTGTTCTCTTCGCGGAGCACACGGTGTACCTCCAGCAGCTTGCCATTCTCCTCCCTTGCCAGCCTTGCATCTTCCTCTAATGCATGTACACACTCAAGCAGGAGCACGTGGTCACCGTCGTGGCTCGTCACCGCCGTCTTGTCCGTATGTGCCCTGTGCTCCTTGGACATGGCGTGCAGCTTCACTTCGGCTGCGGCCAGTTTGCCACGCAGCCGGTTTGCCTCTGACTTGACAGCTTCCAACTCAGCCTCGACGGCTAAGGGGCAAGGCGCCTTCTTCACGTCCATAGCTTCTGGCTGGACCACGTCGGCGGCGTGTTCCACCACCGGCGTCAACTCGCTTGCCACAGCCATCAGGAGCGCCGGTTCGTCGTCGCCGGCTTCGGCGAGCAGCGCCCTCTCTTTCTTCGGCTCCTCGCACTCAGAGGCAAAGTGGCCCTTCTCGCCACACTGGAAGCAGGTGATCCTGGACTTGTCAAATTTTCCACGACGTTCCTTCTTCTTGCCGTCCTGGCCGCGGCCACCACCGCGCCCGTCCTGGTCGTCGTTCTTGTTGCTGCTGCTGGAGCCTACCCCCTTCTTCTTCTCTTTAAGAATCAACTCCTCCAGCTGGGCGCGCGAAACTAGCATCAGCTTCTCGCCTTCATCGCCGCCACTCTGACGACGACCACGCTGGTTCACCTCGAACGCGGTGAGGCGCCCAATAGCCTCTTGTACCGTCATCGCGGAGACATCACCCCACTGCTCAATGGTGTTGATGATGTCCATGAAACGGTCTGGAACAGCGCTGAAGAGCCGCTCCACCACGGCCTCATCTTCAAGTGTGACGCCGAGAGAGCGGATCTCGCTCACCAGCGGGATGAGCTTCTTGGCGAACTCAGGGATCGTCTCCCCGTCCACCATGTCGAGGCGATCGAACTGCCTCTTCAGTTGTCGTGCATGCGCCTTCTTCACGCAATCCTCACCGAGGCGCGCACACCGGATCATCTCCCAGGCCTCACGTGCGGTATCGCACTCCGCAACCTGCAACATCACGTGATTCCGAACGGATTGAGAGAGAGCGGTGAACGCCCCTTCATCCGCAGCCTGATCATACTCACCGGAGCCTTCAACGCGGACCAAACACACAACGGCTTCATCAGGACCTTCATCTTTGCGGCCCACAACGAGTAGTTCGTGTCCGTCAGCATCGGATACTGGACGGGCACACTCATGGCTCTTGACGGGGTAGCGAGCACGACAGCACCGCCATCTGCTACAGCAACCTTCCTGGCTGCCGGCGACGTGTACTTTCCGCCGCCGCTGCTGCTCTTCCCGTCGCTACTCCTCGGACACGTATCCCCCATCGCCGCTGCCGAAACTCCTCCAATCACCGCCGCCAAACGCCCAAGGTCCTAACCTAAAGCTCTGATACCAATTCTTGGTGTTCTGGCGTGATCTGATCTCTCTCTCTCTCTCTCTCTCTCTCTCTCTCCAAGTTTCTCTGATGAGAACTACTGGATAGAGGAAGACGAAGACACACAGAGAGACGGGAGTTTGGCGACGCGTAACCTTGCGTCTTTTCTGTTTTGCTTTCCTTTTATTCCATCGACTAATAGCGCTAATTCCGCCATGATTCACTTAGAGTGCGTGCCATCTCACGTACAATGGACCGTACCGGAAGACTCGATAAAAATCCTAACAACTACGACCTAGCCGCAGCGTGAACATAGCACACGTCTGGCCCATCTAGTTTACATGCAGTACAATCAGGATGCATGCAAACCACTCTTACGTGACTAGGACTCTAGCTAAAACAAATCTAACGTGACAGTGCATGGAAAATAATCTAAATATAAATTTGTAACAAGATTAAATCTAACAAATACAACGTACATGGAGCTACATCTGCACCTGAAGACCCCGGAGCGGTTGTATTTGGGATACATGTATTTGATAGCCTAGGATCTATAATTTATCTTCTATCTATTTCTAGGAGAGGCGTCTTGCCTTCTAAATCTTGTACTCAAAATATACTCGCTTCAAGGCTCAATAATACAATCCATCAATTTCACCAAACCCTCCCTATCCCTTTCTACTCCTTTCATTTTTGTATACAAGGCCACTATGAAAAACACATTTTGCATCTATACAAGGTCACCAACGGTAATTGAGGCAAATATTAATGACATTTTCTCGTACTAGTAACTCATGGCTTAGTTACTAGCATGCATGTAGTGGATGATAATGACAAACTCGCCTACTTCCTCTCTCACGACCACTTAATTTCCTCTAATGTGCATGCACCCTATTAATTAAGCTAGTAAACGAGAAAACAAATTGGCTTGTAAATCACACATTAATTTTTATCTTGGTACCTGTAATTTGAGTCTGTGGCCTTGTATATAAAAATGGAGGGAGTAACATAGTATCAACTTAACCGATTCAACCCTAGTCGCCGCCCACTGCTTCCGCCCTATGCGCCGCCTCCGGGACGGTCGGCCTCCATGACCACCGTCGGGGCCGCACTGCCCATACTTAAGGTTCGTCCGCCGATCATGTTGACCGGCTGCCCTAGGGAGTCTTTTTCTTGAACCCTTGCTTCCAATTTTTCTATCTCCCGCTGGTCATCTTGATCAGCGTCTTCTTTTTGGTCTTCCGATCTAAGATCGGTCTGTTGTCCGTCGCCGCCGCCGACCCTCGTGCGGCTCAACTCCAACACCGGCGCGACCGGCCGGCTTCTTCATCGACCCGACGGCCTCGCGCGACAGGCGGCCTCTCACTCTGTCGTCCAGCCAGCTTGTCGCCCTGCGCCGGTCGTGCCACCCTACTCCGACCGGGACTCCTGCATCACGAACCCACCTTCGCCGCGTATGTACGGTCGAGTGCGCATTGCATCTGTCGCTTCGGGCCTGGCCGCTCGGGAGTCGCTGTTGGGTTAGCCATTCGGACATCGCTGCCTAGGTGCCGCCGGCGCTGTTCGGCCGCCCACGCGTCGCCGCTGACGCACTCGTCCGCGTGTCGTCCTACGCCGGTCGCTGCGGCCAGCTTCAGCTTGAACTCCGCCACCACCCCGCCTCTACCAGGCGGCATCCCTGACATCATGTGTGATCGGATTGATCACTCGCCCGCCGCCGCGACCCGCCTCATCTACACCGTGCGACTGACCTAACCAGTCGGTTGCGCGCGCCTTCGCAGGTCCCGTAAAGTGTCCCGAGTACATCGTGCCTCTACACCGATCGAGCATCGGGCTGCCGCTGGGTCGCCCCGTCGGGCCGCAACGTCGCCGCATTGTGGTTCTTCCTGCGGTTGCACCTCTCGCGCGCGGCCTCCGTGTCGCCCCTTCGGGTTGTAGTGTCGTGACACGCGGTCCTCGCCGCCGCCCTAAGGTCGTCCCCGCGGTTGCACCAACCCACCCTTCGTCACTGCGCCACCCCTTCAGGCCATAGCATCGCGGCCCGCGGTCCCTGCCATGGGCCCCGAGGTCATCCCGCCGTCGCCTCGACCCGCCTGCTACCGCTGCGTCACCCCTTCATGTCGTAACATCGCAGCCCGCGATCCACTCTGTCATCACTGTGCATTGACTTCCTGTGGTATGCGATGCGCCGCCTTCCTCGGCGCGAGAACGCCACCATCTGCGTCGGTCTCGTCACACTGTTGGGTTTTCCTCGCCTACTTCGAGCACCGCCGTCCCGCTCCTAACTTAGTCGTCGTCGCCACCTCAGGCCGCCGCCGCCGCGACGCCGCTGCAACTCGCTTACCCGAGACGCGCCGCCTGTCCACCCCCTTCGTCTTCGTCCAGCACCAGCTCGTCACCAGAGTCGCTGTCATCTTCCCCGATCACTTCGTCTACTCCGATCATCATTGGCGACATGGCCCCGCGCCGCTTGGCGCCGCAACCATCATCGAGTTCTTCTCTGCTGGCCCCTCCTACTCCTCGACATGGCATACAGCTCGTGCAGGTCCCTCGTCTACGCATGCCCGGTACTGGCAACACCGATGTGTGCCTTCGTCGACAACGTGTCCCCGGGCCTGGCAAACATGGTGCGGCGCTTCATCAACTTCGTCTTCGTCCGTCTACGCATGCCCGGTGCTGGCAACACCGATGCGTGCCTTCATCCACGATGCGTGTTGTCAACAATGTCTTCTTCTCGGCGCACCACATCTTCAACACCATTGCGCCCATGACTAACATGGCGCCTCCTTGCGTCCGCGGATCCACGGCGACTTCCTCGACACCGGCTACCCCGACTCGACATTGACCATGGCATTCTTTGCACGACTACATTGACCATGGCTACACCACCCTACGCTCTCGGCTACCTCGACATCGACAAAGGGCTATCGCCTCGCTTGAGCAACTCGTCGGTTCCTCTACAGTCAACTCGTCCGCGACGCGACACCGTCCACGACGCTCCTGCTACAACTGTAGGGGAATGTCAGCCCGTCAGATTCTATTCTCTCTAGTCTGACCGTCCGCGACGCTCCTGTTGTTCGCAACGCTACTGCTACGACTGCGGGGAGATGCTAGAGATATATTTGGGATACATGTATTTAGTAGTCTAGGATTTGTAACTTATCTCCTACCTTATCTCTAGCCTACCTTATCTCTTGGAGAGGCGTCTTGCCCTCAAAGTCTTGTACTCAATATATAATCACCCTCAAGGCTCAATAATACAATCCATCGATCCCACCAAACCCTCCCTATCCTTCTAACATAGCTGTTTGCCAGAATGATAAGGAAAATTTATGGGATCATCTTAGATCACCTGGGCAGGGATTTCAAACTAGACGATTTGGAGACATTAGCAGTGCGTGAAGCATTGACACTTGTTGATGATTTAATGCTAAAAAGGATTATGGTTTCGTCGGACTATCTTCAGGTAGTCAAGGACTTTTTTTTGAACCGAAACCATAGAACAATCGTTCTACGGTAAAATTATATTTAATAGAATGTACAAAAGTGTAATTTACAAGGAGTTCAACCAACTCCAGTTTTATCGAACCCAAACGGCAACATGGCAAGCTAATTCAGAAACTGGTCAATCCAATTAACAAATAGAGCTTCAAACTTATTCTTGATGTGATGCCTTAAGTGCCCTTCGCCACTCATGAGTGGAAGGGGTCTGAGCTTTGAAGATTTTCCCATTGCGCTGCATTCAGATGTTCCAACAGCCCGTGGTCAAAATTTCCATAGCAATGTTGGCAGAAAGGCTTCTGAGAGAAGAATTATTTCATCAAAGATTGAGATGCCTCGTCTTCGCTGGCCGAGGATGGAGTTCTAGCAATCTTGGGCGAAATCACAGTCCCAAAAAAGGTGTAAGGTTGTTTCTTCAGTGCTGAGCTAGCAGGTCTCACAATCATAAGAAGGTAGATGAAAGGATTTTCACTTTAAAAGACACCTAGAATTCACTCTTTCATGCAAGATGAGCCAGAAAAAGATCTTGTATCTTAGTATAGCTGCATTCTTCCAAATCTTTTTGAAAATGGGAGGTGGAGTGTGTTCTTTCTCAACCAAGCACTTGTACATCTTTATGGAGGAGAATGTTGATCCCCAGGAGTAGCTCCAATTATCATGGTTGGTAGAGAGCTGAGTACTTTGGAGAATAATCTAAAGTTCTTGGAATTGTTGCAAAGCTTGGATGGAGAGGGGTGTGTGAAAGTGTTCTAGGGGATTTTCTAATTGTAGAAAATCTTGCACTGTTAAATTTGCCTTGGTTGAGAAAGAATAGAGCTCTGGGTATTTTTGCTGAAGAGAATCATGGCCCCAATTATCCTGCTAGAAGTTTATGGAGTTACCTTTCCCAACTTCTCCCTTAGCCCAAAGTTTGAATAAAGGAAGCAACTTGAGGATTCCTTTCCACCAGAATGAACCCAATGGTCTGGGGGTAAGGATGCCATTAGGATAGTAAGATTCCCAAATAAGATTCACCCAGGGGAGGTCTGCGTGGTTCAAAAATTTATGGATGTGTTTCATCAAAAGGCATTTGTTGTGAGTGGTAATGTCTAAAATTCCCAGACCTCCTTGATCTTTGGGGACACAGGTTTTCGCCCAAGCAATCAGAGCAGGACCTCGTTCTTCAACACCATACTTTCTCCAAAAGCACAATCTGAGGAATTTATTGATCTGATCAACTATGCCAGCAGGTAGAGAAAGTGTGCTCATAAAAAAAAGTTGGCAAGCTTGTGAAAACATACTTAATGAGCGTGAGTTTATCCCCACAAGATAGCAGTGTGGAGCAGCCAACTAGTCTTCGGTCAATCCTTTTAATGATAGGAGCAAAGTCTTCTAGCTTTGGTTTGAGTAGATTAAGAGGTAAACCAAGATAAGTAAAAGGTAGACTGCCAATAGAACATCCCAAGATGTTGGCCAGAAGGTGCATCTTGTGCTCCAGTGTGTTGATTGGAATCATTGCAGACTTTTCAAAGTTCATTCTTAAGCCAGTGTAAGCAGTGAAATGCATCAGGAGATTCCTGAGCTATTCTAATTGAATTCTGCATGTAGGCATGATTAAGACCGTGTCATCAGCATATTGGATCACTGAAAATTCAAGGCAGGGGTGTAGCTAAAGAGGTTTTGAAATGAGGCTTGTCACCATTGCTTTATTTAGAATTGTTTGGAGCAGATCAGCAGCAAGTACAAATAGGAGTGGGGATAAAGGGTCTCCTTGTCTGACACCTCTTTTGCAGAGAAATTGTTTTCCTGGCACACCATTGAGGAGCACAGGAGAGAAGCCAGATGTGAAAACCATATCCATCCACATGAGCCATCTAGGTCCAAAGCCTCGAGCAACTAAAATATCTTTGATGGTTTGATGCTCAATCATATCAAAGGCCTTCTAAAATTCTAACTTGAGGAGAATCAATTCCTTGTTAGAAGTTTTACACTGGTAGAGATATTCATAAGCCCAGGCCAAGCAATCCTGGATAGATCTTGATTTAAGGAACCCATATTGATTTGTATGAACCAGCTTCAGAATTACTATCTGTAGTCCATTGGCAATTAGCTTGGTGATAATGTTTATGGAACAGTTGAGTAGAGAAATGGGCCTGAAGTCATTTGGTGTAGCTGGTGCATCTTTCTTTGGAATGAGTGTAATATAAGAAATGTTGATGCTCTGCAAACTGATGGTTCCTTTGAAGAAATCATCTATCAATGCAGAGAAATCTGGGGAAATTATGTCCCAACAGAATTTAACAAAATCAGTGTTGAAACCATCAGGCCCAAGGGCTTTATCAGCACGCAGATTCTGAAGCACTTTATCAATTTTAGCTTTAGAGAAAGGTTGCTCCAGAACTGTTAGATCAGTAGTTCTATAAACCAAAGTGTCCAATCCGAGGATACTGAAAGTAGGAGTGGATGTGCTAAGCCTTTTTTGAAAGTATTTAAGAGGATACCAGCCTTTACATCATGTTCCCTGCAAATATTACCAGCCTCATCTTGCAGACTATCAATGTGGTTCACTCTGTATTTAATTGTGGCCTTTGCTTGAAAATACTTTGAATTAGCTTCTCCAAATTTGACCCACCTAATGGTAGCTCTTTGTTGCCAGTAGATCCTCTGCCACTCCAGAAGTTGTAACAAATGGTGTTTCAAAAAGTTCCTGCCATTCCATTCTGAGATAGCTAGAGGCCTGAATTCTTCTATAGTATCAAGAAGAATCACCTCATTAGTATTTTTGATTGAGATGCTCAGTTGAGAAATTGTTTTAGCCCGGATTTTGAGACACTCCCTTAATCTCTTAAATTTAGCTGAGATTCTCTTAGCAGAATTCGTGATGTGGGTTTCCTGCTCCCAGTTTTGCTCGACCACCTCTTTAAAACCCTATACTTCATCCTGAAGTTTTCAAACCTGAATATTTTATTAGGAATGTGTGTACCAATTTGGATCAAACATGGGGTGTGATCAGAGATTAGTTTGGCAATGGGCAAGACCAATGTATTGGGGAATTCATTGGTCCAAGATTTTGAAGTAAAATCCCAGTCCAGCTTCTCTAAAAGAGGGGCATCTTGCATATTACTCCAAGTGTAATTTCCACCCTTCAGAGGGATTTCAACCAAAGCTAGGGCATTGATGGCCTCAATATTAAATTGTAACATCTCTGTGAAGTTGCCTCCAGCCCTGTTTCTATCACTTAAAAATCTGACATAGTTGAAATCACCCATGATAATCAATTTAGTATCTACTGGCATTTGAATATCTTTGAACCAATTCAGGAATTGAGATCTTTTTGGTCCTTGACGGGGCTCATAAACATTTCAGAGAATGAAAGAATCTCCAAACAGAGCAGATGTAAAACAAACAGATAGGGAGAAATCATTGTGAAAAAGATTTTCCCTTGTAAACAGAGAGCCATTCCAGGCAATAAGTAGTCCTCCCGAAGCACCTACTGAGGTCAGAAACTCAAATTGATTAATCCTTTCTAGGACCAAAATTCTTGAGACATCTTGTATAAAAAAAATTCTCTTTTGGTTTCTTAAATGCAGATGATGTCAGCATTGGACTCAGCAATTTTATTTTTCAGAGCCAGCCATTTGTTAGAATCATTAATGCCCCTAATATTCCAATTCAAAATGTTCATTTGAATCATGATGAAGTGTAGCTGCAAGGTCTGTGATTATGTCCTTTAGATGTGATATCAAACAAACTATAACCAGCTCAATGGTCCGGTTAACTTTCAAAAGCCCACAGAGTGTGACAATAGCAGAAGTCATCCATAACTGATCCATCACTTTCAAACAAAATCTCAAATCATGACAGATGACCAAATAACAGTCAAGCACAGCACAAAAACCATTCCAAATGGTGCAAGCAGGACTGAGATAAGAGAAGTTTCCGGCCATATCATCTGACAAAGTTCTTACAATACTTGAACAAAAGGCGGCCCATACTGCAAGGTTTCAATTTAAAATAAATATCCCACTGATAAAAGTGCTAATAATCAGGTCCATCATCATTACATACCAGCATAACTGAAACTAAAAAATTCTAGGGCATGAAGATTGCAGGCTTCTTCTGCACCTCCTTAGTAGTACCCTTTGTCTCCTTCTTTTTCTTGGGCCACTGAAGCATCTCCTCTGTGCAATCCTTAACATTGGCCTTGCAAAAGGAAACATAAAGGTTTTTAATAACTCTTAAGGGTAAAGCAGGTGGGTCAGTACTGCATGGGAGGCAATTTTTATCTTTGCAAACTTTCCATCTAAAACCTTTGTTAGCTCCTGCAATCTATAACTTCTCCATACCTCAGTTTCACAGATGGGTGCCTTGTCTTTTCTTTTCTTTCTAGCATAAACAGCAGATGTGCTTGCCGAGCGTGCTCCTTGACCATCCCCCATACTGTTGCGGGCAGGTGTTATAGCTTGCTGGGCTAAAGAAACTTCCTGCTCCAGGCTAATCTGCTGACAAGTAGGTATATGAGCAGAAATGCATGAGTCAGGTAAGGCAAAAGCAATGAGCTTCTTGTGTACATATCCTTCAATGATGTAATTCCAGAGTTGAGAAGATGACGATTATTTAGCCTAGTCAAAGCTATCACGTGTTAGGAGAGCAACAGTGACAAATTTAAACCATTCACATGGTACCTGAACCACTTTGTACATTCCATCAACAGGCTTAAAGTGCTTGTTCCACAGCTCCAGACCTTCCTTAGACAGGAAATCATCTCCTGCATCTGGCAAAGAGGTGCCTGCTATTAGGTCTCTGATTTGAGGATCCAACTGCTCTGGGTTTTGTACACTAGAAGCAGTAACTGCAACACTGAAACAGGGAGAGGGAATCCAGGTGGGGGCCCAAGACTGGTACCTTCAGAGCTGTCAGAAGCAGTGTGTGCATCCTGTGGAATAAGATTTGCTACCAGTTGTGTCTTCCTGAGCCATAATGTTGTTCTCATTGTTGTCCAATTGTACTCCTTCTGGGGCGGAATTGGTAGGCTTTGGAGGTGCACAGTCAATGTTTTGGTTGACCTTCATAGCATAAACATCAGCAGAGCCAGGGCTATCATCTAGTGGAAGTAGAGTCAAATGAGGAGCTTCCGGGACTACTTGCAGCATATCTGCAGTGGCATCTTCCTGTTGAATTGCAACAAGTTGTTGCACATCATGCAACAAGTTGTCATTGTGGGGCTGCAGAGCAGTCTGCTCCAGAACATGAGCCTCTGCAACTCCAGCTAGCTCTGGAATTGGGAAGTTAAGGTCGAAATTTGCCTGAAATTCTGGGTGTTGATCTGGGATGACCAGAGAAGCTAGAAGTTCTTCAAGATTCTGAGGGGGAGGGCATCCAAATACAGAGCTGTCAGACTGAGCTTCCCCAGGGGGCACTCCAATATTCAGACCAAGAGATAAAGTCAAATCACTGCCATCTGCAAACAAAGGAATGGGCACTTCCTCCTCTAGTGGTTCAAGCAGATCATTCAGCTCCAGAAAGTCACCAGCTTGGATCTCCTGGTCAACTAGCTGTTGCTGCTGAGGCATAGCCCAATGCCCCCATCCTTCATCCTCTTCCACTTGCTCTAGAACATTACCATCATGTTGCATAAGATGAAAGCCAACAAGTCCTACAAGTAGGTTTTGGTTGGGCTGATGGAATTGCTCCTGCGATCTGGGCTGAGGATTTCCATTCGAAGGCACCGGATCTTCATCTGGCGGAGGATTACCAATGGGCATGTCAAAGATGATCACCGAACAGGTCCAAGACTGCCCACTGAAGTTCTTTGCACCAGAGATCAAGATAGTGGCCGGAACATCACGAAGCGCATCAATCTTGACACGGACAACGGTTGCTGCATCAGATGATTTAAATCTATCCCAAACCATCATTTGTCCAAAACCAGGAACGTCATTTGAGATTTCATGGAACGAGCGCAAATCAGCGCAGATCGGCAGGGAAACCCACAATCAATAACCAGACATCCCTAGTAAGTTCAAAGTTTCTCCACTTCATCCCCTCATTATGCCTTTGGAAAACAATATGGATGTCTCCAAAAGCATGCGGGCCTCTGTTAACCAGGAAATCCCAATCTGCCACGCTAACCAATCTCACAAAAGCTTGTCCAAATGGGCATCAAGAGATAGAAGTGACACCCATGCGCTTGGAATGAAGGAAATCATGCAGAACTTCTTGAACATTGACGAAAGCAGCCTCACCTTCTGACATTGGAATGATTGTAGCAATGGTGAGGTCTTCGTTGGCAGGAGCAAGAGCACCATGGATTACACGATGGCGAGCGGTCCTGCCGTCAACCTCAATGGCATGGCAACCAACAGGGATAAAGGGGGTGGGATCGAATGGAGACGTAGCCATCTCTAGCAACGTCGGCGAGCTCGAGGGAGCAACAGAGGAAACCACATGCGATGAATGCGGGTGTTGCAGGGGAGCAGCTATGCGGTGGGAATTGGAGGCATCGAGCGAGTGGCTGTCTCGTGCTAGGTGGCCCCGAAGCTCGCGAGTCATGCTGATTTGACTGGACTGGGCTCGATTGCGATTGCGTGCCGCTGTCGGTTCGCTTGAGAATCTATAGCCCTCGGATTTTGCTGCTGGTTGACGGGCACAGGATTGGAACCTGGAACATTAATTGCGCCACGCATTCTGCAATTAATCTTAACGTGGCCCATCCTATTGCAGCGATGGCAGCGGATTCTATTAGTGCATTTGGGCCGAAAGTGACCCGTGGCGAGGCAGCAGACGCAAAAGGGAGGTCTGTCATTATGGGCCTTAGTGGCCCCTAAGCGATTGCCAAGCCCAGATTTTGAATACCCATAGATTTCGCCCCAACAATAGCGATGTTATTGGGTTCAGTTAAGATTAGGTTTGAAGACGACCTTGATTGAATCAGGCGCTGAGAAACTATCAAAAGTCATGTAAACATGAAGGATGAACATTCCATTCACCATAAGGAAAAATCCGTGGGGATTGAACTGCTTCGGCGTGAGATCTACAATCTTTGGAACGATCAACCAGGGTCCATTCCAGCTCAATTTCTTGCTGGTAGAGTCTGAATTCCTTGCAAAAATCCGGGCCTCCCTTGCCCCAAAGAAAGAAACCCATATTGAAGAGATCATTTGAACAATTCCCACCTTTGTTGATAGCGAAACCCACATCTCTAGAGACGACACTGAATTTGAAAGACCAGTTTTGCATACAAGATACCTTGAAACGGGAAGCATGACCTCCAAAACAAGATTGCAGAATGAGACTGGCCGAGTGAATGTTGATACGAAGCCTTGAACAAGAGAATTCCGCGACCATGACGAATTCCTTGAGCTTGCTACCATCAAAGTGATTCACTGGGACACCAAATTGCTTCCAGATGAAGGCCTCGAACGCCAACCCAGGCTCAAACTTGAGATCAGAAAGGGCCATACTGAAGGAGATCACTAGCAATAAAGGAGAGATTGAGTGGGAAGGTAGTCAATGACTTAAAAGGCAAACACAGGAGATGCCCATGAAGCTATACTTAGGGAGGTCAGACTACATGCACAAGCTTTTGAGTGCAATTTCAGTCATGAGAGCGGATCAAGAAATCATGAAGCTGATAGTCTAGTGGAATACTCTTTGTACCTAGACATATGTGGCTACTTGAGCCGCATGACACTGTAATCATACCTCTGGAATGAGTTAATCAATAAAGTTTTAGTTCCACTAAAAAAGAGAAACCAACCCTTTGCTGAATCAAAGGGAAAGTAATCAATCACTCAATCTCCCCGCCTAAGATAGCGCATTCTGATTACTAATCAATCACTCAATCTCCCCACCTAATACAGCGCACTCTGATTACAAAACTATACGTTACCAGTCATGAACCCTATGCACCTGTTAGTGACAATGCTGGATTTTCTCCATCAGAAAGCCTCAGAAGAATCTTGGAGATCTTCTCTGCAACAAGAATCTGAACCAGAATTCTTTAACGCCATTGACGAACAGCACTTCAGGATATCAATTGTGCATCACACCAGCCACTGCTAGCTAAACAAAACTGTCAGTGGATGCAGAAATGTAGTTCACGCCTTTCCATTTGGGCATCCTGAAAATTTTCCCAAGGAAGTCAGATATCGAATGACATATATGAAAGTACTGGGGACTGGAGGAGAATCTGGAGCTTTAAGGTAATATACCAGTTAACGCATACGTATAATCTGTCACACTACACTTTCACAGATTTTCTTAACAATGTTGCATATTATTGGTACACGTTTGCCTGAAGTGACAATACCAACACACCAATGGCTGATTAAATGCCTGAAGTGACAACACCAACAAAAGAAGAGACCGTCCCATGGCCAATTAACTGAAAATTGACCGATTAATTGAATATCTGTGTCTTGCCTTTTCATTTTCTCGAACATGAATAGTTCATTCCAGGTTATAGTGCTTGTCATAACCTTCATTTCAATCAAAGAATCTAGTATCTCACAAGGGCTGGCATTATTGCATAGCAATCCGCTAAGCAATGAAAAAGCCAGTTCAGAAGTAGTGTGTCTGGCAGATTGACCAGAAGTTCAGCCTATGAAATAGCAAACCTGTTAATAAGGTAATACCTGGAATAAAATATTTAAATTGGTAGAGATAAATTCAAGTCCTGAGGTCCCTATCTTTGAGGCTCAGGCTACTTTCACGCCTGCACTTTAATCCTAGACAATAACCAATGTGAAAGGATCAAAACCATCTTTCTCAATGATTGACTGCTAATAAAGATCCTAAATTTGTGCTATGCTAACATAGCCATGTATTCCTTCGAATAACATGACAAACACCTACGAATTAATACCCTCTGTCCTAATCCTTCAAAAATCGCATGCACTTCTGCAGAATGCTAAGGCGAAGTTCTTGGTGCAGGTATCAATCAGGTTCATCAGGCAACGCTGCCGCACCCCATGAGTGCCGTCTTTGTGTACTATGGCTGGACTGAAGCTTTTTCCTCGTAATAACTCCAGCGAACAATTAGGTAAGCTAAAGATTCATAACTCCCGACTCTTTTCTTTCCAGCCCTCTCAGGCTATTAGCATTCGGGGCCATTGGATGTTCAGATTTAAGCATTTTCTGCCGTCCGATTGCTCTTAATCACTTGTCCACTCCCTCCGTTCGCTGCGAACGAGCAATTTCCGCGCTGGGCCGCTGCTCTGGTGGCATTTTTTAGCACCTGCGGTAAACTTGGGCCTACTGGGCTTCTACCATCCTTCCCGTGCAGTCAGAAAAAGGCCTCTGGGTGTCCCCTTTGGCTCATGCAAAAAGAATCACCTTCTGGCTGAGAAACCCCTAAAAAAAACTGCTGACTCAGAAGGGACACACGCTCACCTAGGCCAGAGCTCTGTGAGAAAAAAAAATCAACCAGGCGTACATTGCGGGGCCTCGCCGGCCTACGCGGAGCTTCTCGCTCGCCAGCGCGCCTCTGTAGCTGATGCGGCAGGGAGATGCGAACGGGTGCTGCATGCGGCTGTTGAGTGACGCGTCGTGGGCTATTCAAACAATCCGCTAGCATTGAAGCAAGCAGTAAAGCGTCAGTTTCTGGATGGCACTAATGGCAGCTGAGGTGGCCCCTTTCGTCGACGGCGACCAATGGAGGTACGTTACTCTTTGCTCCCTGCCTAGACCTTCATCCGCATACCTCCACCTCCACCATGCCTCAAGCTCTACCCGTTCCGCTTCTTATCCCGGCAGGTTGCGAGGCCTCGTGATCTATACATGCAAAACTAGGTACAGAGCAGCCGCTGCCACTATCTCCACCTCCACCATGCCTCCTCCATCCGCCTTCCATCTTGCCACTCAGCCGTCTGCGCCACACGAATGATAACAGTGGTGGCGATGAGCTTGAGGTTCCTGTTCTGCCCTCCGTCCACACCCTCACAAGAACGCAGATCGGGGGCGACAGCAACAACAGATATTTTCTCGGTGCGCAGTGCCATGGCTGCACTCTCCATTCAAGCGTCGCGGCCTTTCCCTCAGGAGTGTCACCACAAGGAACATGCAGTGTTGTTGCTGCCATCGCTTCCTCTCCATGGCCAAGTTGAGCTGTCACCTTCCTCCTACAAATTTACACATTGAACTAGAGGTTGGATTGATCTGTTCGTTGTATCAGGTATCTAATTTTCCACTACATGTTCAGGTGCAAGCTGACACTCCCCCCCCCCCCCCCCCCCCTTAATTCTTCATGTTTTTTTTTATTTAATACACATTCAGTTATAACTTTGTTTGATCTGTTGTATCAGGCAAAACGAGCTATCCTCATTTCCGTGTAAAAATGTATTAGTGTAAATTTACATGATCAGATGGTAGAGCTATAGAGGATGATGTATCTGATAATATTATGTTCTTGCACTGATATCCGCGTCTGTAGTACAGTCCTATAGATGAACAATGCCGCTTTTTCTTTTAAAGTGGACTGGGACAACAAAGCTTGGAGATGGAAAATGGGACCTTCAGGACAATTCTGTTAATAACAATTAATATTATCAACGAGAATTCATCCACAAGTCAGAGGACGAGCTATGCCAAGTCTATAAGTAGCTGTTGTATCAACCTAATGTTCTTAACTGCGATCAAGGTAAGCTCGAATTTAAAATAAAGTTATTTTCAATTTTCATAGTTCTTTTTTCTGTTTATTCAAAAATAACTTATCTAGGTTTTGTGAAACTGTATTGTGTTTCTTCTTTGCCTTCAAAGTATTGAGTGTTTAGTTTGTGGAGGACTTCATTCTAGAAGAAAATCTGCTGCAGAATAAGAATCAAGGAACTCAGTTTGACAACAGAGTCAATTCAGTCCTGCAGGATCTTCTTTTGAGAATTTTTTTTTTCTTGAAGCTCACATGGATGTAACAGTATATTTCTCTAGCCTAACAAATTACTGCGCATCAAGATTATGCAGAACTATAATTGCAAAATTTGTAGTTTCTTACTCTGTAAATTGAATTGGTACGGTTGTCCCGAGTTACTGTCTAGATGGTTTTGGATGATATTATTTTTCACTTATTGTCTACTCATACATTTCTTAAGGTGCCTTATTTTCCTTGGAGTAATCACCAATAGGCATGCTTATTTTTTTTGTGGGTACATCTTGGTTCCGTGTCATTTATCTTAACTTTGATTGAAGTGGAAATGCTCAGATGTGGACAAGGTTTTGACTAGCTGAAAATAGTTAGCATATGCTCCATGAACAAGATCACTCTTGCGGTTGTTCCTCAATACTAGTAGACAACACCAACTAATTACGAGGTTCCATGCTTATGCGCGGCTTATTATTCCTTGGCTACCTAGGCTCAGTATGATGGTACATTATGCTATAGTTGTTGATGTATGGCTTATGAACTAGAAGTTGTATGACTCATTTCACCAGATCTGCACATATTGCTATCCTTTTATATGGCATGTCATACTAGGATCTACTTAATTTTGATATGCAATGAACCAAAATTTGACGCATGATATTTTTGATATCCTCAATAGATAGGGTATTACTACTTCACCAATACTAATGTTGTTTGTCCAGTCCGATGCATTACTTAGTATGGCTGAGCACTGCAATATTTTTCCATTATTTGCACCATCTAAATTTTAAAATATATCTTGTGGCACTTTATTTATGTAAAATTCTATTATTCTATAGTAACAATTGCCGGGCGCGGCAACGCGCGCCATCAGAGATCTAGTTAGTCCCTAAAATCAATCCAGATGGGTGAGATCAAGAGCTCCCTGGTTGCAGCCGCTACTCCTCTTCCCTACTGCCAGGGCCGCTGCTCCTTTTCTGTGCTTTCTGATGCATTGATGCGTTGCGGCCGCTGCTCTAATCCCAGGCAAATGGCAACAAAATCTACCGCTCTGCTCTTTTCAGGCATGATGAAGGACTCGGAGCGGAGGTAGTTCACACCACGTCATGGCTTCCTTGGCAATCGCCACCGCCGCCGCCGGATACCATCTCGCCGCCCACCTCGCTCGTACCAGCCACCGTACCTGCTCACTCGCCGCGCTCCTAGTCCGCCGTCAGAGAGAGCGAGATCCATGGGAGTCGCCGGCGCAGGTGGAAGATCGAGAGGGGCGGCGACGCTGAGATAAGACGGGGTTTGGGCCTTTGGGGTGAGTGAGTCGTGGGAGGGTTTGAGATCAAAGAGCCGATCCACGTAATTCCATCAAATCGGAGGTACGAGCAGGTTCCGCATATGGAGGGAATATGCCATTCTCTAGAACGAGGGGTTCTCGTTCCTCGACTGAACCAAACGCGAGAATAGCCTATGGGGCCGGGACGGACCCGTTATGTTCCAGCTGATGACTCGAACCAAACACACCCTAAAGCTACAGACATGCATGATGTACGCAAGGAAAATCAAAATCATGTCATGCATGATACCATACTCTAGGCTAACCATCAACATATCTAATGTTAGTCTAGAATATAACATTTTCTTTCTTCAAAGCCCAGTAACCCACGGTGTACCTTTTACACTCAATGATCAAACGACGAATTTTTTTTTTCTCTTGCACTTGGATGGTCCAAAACCGAATGCATGAGGTGACAGACTCACGCTCTGCGGTGTAGGCTACACGACAAGGCAGAGGTGGCCACTCCAATGAGAGTACTGCCTATGCCGATGGTTACAGGGGAAACAGCGGCAGCAGCGGCTACAATGGCTATGATGGTGACCAAGGTGGCGGGTGTGACCATGGAAACTTAAACCGCTAGAGTTCGGCACCTCCATTGATAGCTACGGTCGTTGTGGCAACTCTGGCGCATACCTGGGCTATGGATTTGTCGGTTAGTTGATTCTCGGAAAGTAGTCCAACCAACTAAACTGAAGCTGGAGAAAAAGTACCAGTCGTACAAAGAACCAAAGGCACCAATTTGAATTTATATATATATACCCTGCAAAAAAGAATTTATATATATATATATATATATATATATATATATATATATATATATAAAATCTTTTAGCTGACCCTTCCATCTCTCAAAGTTATAGCTTCAGTTTGATTATCAAATATCAGTTACTATGGGGTATGGAAATAAATATTGCACTTGCTTGTGTGGACTATAAAAGTCTTGTCAAGAGTAGTCTTGTCAAGGGGAGCATGTCCCCAATTTGGAATACTAAATTGTATTTGTGATGATATAGATCTAAGATAATTCAATCTCTTGGATTTGTGAATTCTTGATAATAAAGGAGTGGCCAAACTGTTTGATAATTTAATTATGCTATGGCCAGCAAGAATGGAAACTTTATAGTCTGATGATAGTCATTGCTGATGATCAAATTCTTAACCAGAATTGTGCCCTTTTTGTCTGATCAGGCAAGTGTGCTGTGTGGCTATGTCATTTGTGTAGTCAGAAGAGTTGGAGAACCAAGGAGGCTTTGGTACAATGGCACCTTTGACTTGTCATACCTTTGACTTATGATGTGATACCAGTTTATAAACTCATTTCTCCTTATAGTCTTAAGGGTCTGTCTTCACTTTCTACTTTTCCCTGATCAAGAATTTTTTTTGGATGCTGGTTTGTGCTTTACACAATCATCCTTTCAGCAATCTGTATTAACTTTGGTCACAACCTTAATGCAGTAAAAGCTGGTTCTGTACACAAGTTTATCTCCCTTGCAAAGGAAACATACATCTAAAGTTATGTTGTCTTTTTGTTAAATGTAATTTCTTCATCTGTTTTTATGTAGGTAACTAAGAAAGACTCGAGCAACACTTTAGGTGCACAGACACATGACAGCACATAACTTGCTGAACCTGAATTGTTGAACAAGGTATTGCACTCACAATCCGTGATTTGAATGGATTTATGGAACAGGGTTTAAAATTATATTACCTGCATTATAAGAGTATTATCCAACAACAAAAAAAGGGCAGCCCGGTGCACGTAGCTCCCACTTGTGTAGGGTCCGGGGAAGGGTCCGACCACTTTTGGTCTTTTCTACGCAGCCTTTCCCTGCATTTCTGCAAGGCAACGGCTTTACCGCTGTGCCAAGGCTCCCCTTCAAGAGTATTATCGAACAATACAGAGTAAAATTATATGTGGACAAGTTGAGGATACTGCATCGTGGAAGAGCTTGGCGGCCGATTCAACACCAGTTGTGCATAGGTTACAATTGCAGGATGGGAAGCACAAGAGTGGATATGATTGGATGAGACGACAACAACAACAACAACAACAAAGCCTTTAGTCCCAAGCAAGTTGGGGTAGGCTAGAGGTGAAACCCATAAGATCTCGCAACCAACTCATGGCTCTGGCACATGGATAGCAAGCTTCCATGCACCCCTGTCCATAGCTAGCTCTTCGGTGATACCCCAATCCTTCAGGTCTCTCTTAACGGACTCCTCCCATGTCAAATTCGGTCTACCCCGCCCTCTCTTGACATTCTCCGCACGCTTTAGCCATCCGCTATGCACTGGAGCTTCTGGAGGCCTGCGCTGGATATGCCCAAACCATCTCAGACGATGTTGGACAAGCTTCTCTTCAATTGGTGCTACCCCAACTCTATCTCGTATATCATCATTCCGGACTCGATCCTTCCTCGTGTGGCCACACATCCATCTCAACATACGCATCTCCGCCACACCTAACTGTTGAACATGTCGCCTTTTAGTCGGCCAACACTCAGCGCCATACAACATTGCGGGTCGAACCGCCGTCCTGTAGAACTTGCCTTTTAGCTTTTGTGGCACTCTCTTGTCACAGAGAATGCCAGAAGCTTGGCGCCACTTCATCCATCCGGCTTTGATCCGATGGTTCACATCTTCATCAATACCCCCATCCTCCTGCAGCATTGACCCCAAATACCGAAAGGTGTCCTTCCGAGGTACCACCTGACCATCAAGGCTAACCTCCTCCTCCTCACACCTAGTAGTACTGAAACCGCACATCATGTACTCGGTTTTAGTCCTACTAAGCCTAAACCCTTTCGATTCCAAGGTTTGTCTCCATAACTCTAACTTCCTATTTACCCCCGCCCAACTATCGTCAACTAGCACCACATCATCCGCAAAGAGCATACACCATGGGATATCTCCTTGTATATCCCTTGTGACCTCATCCATCACCAATGCAAAAAGATAAGGGCTCAAAGCCGACCCCTGATGCAGTCCTATCTTAATCGGGAAGTCATCAGTGTCGACATCACTTGTTCGAACACTTGTCACAACATTATCGTACATGTCCTTGATGAGGGTAATGTACTTTGCTGGGACTTTGTGTTTCTCCAAGGCCCACCACATGACATTCCGCGGTATCTTATCATAGGCCTTCTCCAAGTCAATGAACACCATATGCAAGTCCTTCTTTTGCTCCCTATATCTCTCCATAAGCTGTCGTACCAAGAAAATGGCTTCCATGGTCGACCTCCCAGGCATGAAACCAAACTGGTTTTTGGTCACGCTTGTCATTCTTCTTAAGCGGTGCTCAATGACTCTCTCCCATAGCTTCATTGTATGGCTCATCAGCTTAATTCCACGGTAATTAGTACAACTCTGAACATCCCCCTTGTTCTTGAAGATTGGTACTAATATACTCCGTCTCCATTCTTCTGGCATCTTGTTTGTCCGAAAAATGAGATTGAAAAGCCTGGTTAGCCATACTATCGCTATGTCCCCGAGACCTTTCCACACCTCAATGGGGATACAATCCGGGCCCATCGCCTTGCCTCCCTTCATCCTTTTTAAAGCCTCCTTGACCTCAGACTCCTGGATTCGACGCACAAAACGCATGCTGGTCTCATCAAAAGAGTCGTCCAGTTCAGTGGTAGAGCTTTCATTCTCCCCATTGAACAGCTTGTCGAAGTACTCCCGCCATCTATGCTTAATCTCCTCGTCCTTCACCAAGAGTTGGCCTGCTCCCTCCTTGATGCATTTGACTTGGCCAATATCCCTCGTCTTCCTCTCTCGGATCTTGGCCATCTTATAGATGTCCCTTTCGCCTTCCTTCGTGCCTAACCGTTGGTAGAGGTCCTCGTACGCCCGACCCCTTGCTTCACCAACAGCTCGCTTTGCGGCCTTCTTCGCCATCTTGTACTTCTCTATGTTGTGTGCACTCCTATCCAGGTATAGGCGTCTAAAGCAATCTTTCTTCTCTTTAATCGCCTTCTGGACATCATCATTCCACCACCAGGTATCCTTATCTTCGCTTCTCCTTCCCCTGGACACTCCAAACTCCTCTGAGGCCACCTTACGAATGCAAGTCGCCATCTTCATCCACACATTGTCCGCATCCCCTCCTTCCTCCCAAGGGCCCTCCTTAATGACCCTCTCCTTGAACGCCTGAGCTACCTCCCCCTTGAGCTTCCACCACTTCGTTCTAGCGACTTTAGCCCGCTTATCCCGCTGGACACGAATCCGAAAGCGGAAGTCAGCAACCACCAGCTTATGCTGGGGTACAACACTCTCTCCAGGTATCACCTTACAGTCTAGGCACGCACGCCTATGTTCCCTTCTCGAGAGGATGAAATCAATCTGGCTAGAGTGTTGGCCACTACTAAAAGTCACCAGATGTGATTCTCTCTTTCTAAAGAGGGTGTTGGCTACAATCATGTTGTAGGCTAGAGCAAAGCTTAAGACATCTTCTCCTTCTTGATTCCTGATGCCATAGCCAAAGCCCCCATGCGCCCCTTCAAAACCTGATGCCATCCAATATGATTGGATGAGACCTTGAAGAAAAATTACGAGTAAATTCGGCATGATCCTCATGGTTCCCTGCATCAATCCTTGAAGAAGCCATCAGAGAACAAGAGAGGTTGCTTCGCTTCAACTCCAGCTCACTGGCGATTTGAAGGATTTGCCTCTTCTTCGAGCTGTGGTAAGGCCAATGTCGCTGACTGATGAGCTTCAGCCTCCAGGTCGCTACTTTGTTCTGTTACCGTCTGGTTAATTCATCTGTTCTTGTTTGTATTAGTGGTACATTTTCTATGGTTTTGTATGCATTAGTAAATGATTAAGAGATGTGGCATTCAGCCATGTATTCTGGATGCATTGGCGCGCTCAACCATGTATATTTCCCTCCAGTTTAAATGTTGTCCTAGTATTACGAGAACAATCGGTATTTCTGATAGTATTACAATTTGTTTTTTCAAGGGAAAACACGTTTGGAGAGAGGAAAGGGAGACAACCGTCCAATGCTCATTAAGTAGGTGTGGAGCACGGATGGGAGCAAAACCAATGAGCATGCAAGCCATGTCCAGCGTTTACAGTCCTTTTCAGGGGAAAATGAAGTATATGCATAAAACATGACACCAAAAGAGAACATGTCAAATAATATGCAACAAATTAACCGTACAACACTGGCAATATAGAAGAACTTATGGATATATGGAGTCAATGTGCTATTGCGTGCCGGCAACCAATTATTTTCACTTATTTAGTACTCCTTCCTTTCTGTTGAGATGAGAAGGGGAGTACCTACAGAGAGGAGAGCAGGTGGTGTCTCGTGACTCACGAGTAGTTCCTCTCGTGTCTGGCGGCTCACACAGGGGCAGGGGGAAGAGGGGCTCCTCTTCTAGGTCAGCACCTCTCATGGGCTTGGGCCCAAGAGACAGATCTTGATGGGCTAGGGCCCATACCGGTTCAACACTCCCCCTCAAGATGGGTGGTAGATATCTATCATCCCCATCTTGTCACACGCCAAGTTACAGTCCTTTGTTCCCAGTCCCTTTGTCAAGCAATCTGCAAACTGCTGCCCAGAGCTGACATGAGTAAGGCTGATTGCTTCAGACCATACAAGGATTTCTTCAGCCTGCATACCTTCCCCGTAGTCTGTTCTGTGCCAAAACCTGGCGGTATCTCCATGTATACCTCTTCTTTCAAGTCACCATGTAAGAAGGCATTCTTGACATCTAACTGGTGCAATTTCCACCCAAAGTTTGCAGCACACGAGACCAATACCCGTACCGTGTTCATCTTTGCAACTGGAGCAAATGTCTCATCATAGTCAATTCCATAAGTTTGACTATATCCTCTGGCAACCAATCTAGCCTTATACCGTTCCACCTTGCCCTCAGGATTCTGCTTCACAGTAAAAATCCACTTACAACTCACTGCTTTCTTTCCTGCCGGCAATGTGGTTAGCACCCATGTCTTGTTTTTTTTTCAATGCTTCTAACTCCTCTATCATCGATTCACGCCACTTCGGATCTTGCTTTGTAGCCTTCCAATCCCTAGGGATAGACACAGTTTGCAGAGAGGCAACAAACGCCTTATATGAAGGTGACAAAGCCTTGTAAGACACAAAATTGCCAATATCAAGGTCATCACAAGCATCATCCTTTGGCAGAGCCTTCCTTGCTACCTCACCCTTCCTTGCCGCTTCACGTGTAGGTTTTCGCAACGCAATGGGCAGCTCCACTGTGTCAGATGAGCTTGCCTCACTGCCTTGCTGCTCCCCCTGCACTCTTGCCTCACTGCCTTGCTGCTCCCCCTGCACTCTTGCCTCCCTGCCTTGCTGCTCCCCCTGCACTCTTGCCTTCCTGCCTTGCTGCTCCCCCTGCACTTGTGGTTGCCGCCGAGAGTACACCAGGGTATTCGTCTGCCATCGATCCCGAACAGGAACCTGGAGAGCACCAATCTTAAGTGTATCGACAGTTGGCTCGACATGAGCCCGCACATCATCATCAGTGATGGTACTAACCGGAATTGTACCCACTATTGGTTGAACCTGAGCCTGCACATCATTATCAGTGTTAATGTCCACAGGATCACCGTGAGTATGAGACACATCCTTCTCCCCCTCTTGACCATCATGCACAGGGTGTAGGTGGTCAAGCTCTGCAAACAGCAGACTGAGATCAGTCGGCTCACCATAGAATGGCTCAGACTCCCTGAATGTAACGTCCATACTTACAAACCTGCGTTTTTCAGAGGGACACCAACATTTATACCCCTGTTGACTAGACGAATATCCCAGAAAGACACACTTCACTGCCCGAGGATCAAGCTTGCCAACAGATGGTCGGTGATCACGAACAAAGCAGGTACTGCCAAACAACTTTGGGGGAACAACAAACTTATTATCTCCAATGATCAACTCAGACGGAGATTTCATGCCAAGTATCCTGGAAGGTGTTCGGTTGATCAAGTATGTGGCTGTCATAACTGCATCATCCCACAAGAACTTAGGCACATTCATGGTAAACATCAACGACCGAGCAACCTCAAGAACATGACGATTCTTCCATTCGGCCACTCCATTCTGAGAGGGGGTGTCCGGACATGAAGTTTGATGAAGAATCCCATGGTCAGCCATGAAAGCCCCAAAAATGTTGTTCACATACTCCGTTCCATTGTCCGTCCTGAGCACCTTGACCTGTACCTGAAACTGGTTCTTTACAAGAGCATGGAAGTTCTGAAAACAGCTAAACACCTCATCCTTGTGACGCATCAAGTAAATCCAAGTCATGCGAGAATAGCAGTCAATAAAGGTAGCAAAATACTTCTTCCCATTCATTGACACCACTGGGCTAGTCCATACATCCGAATGAATAAGCATAAAAGGAGATATGCTCATGAGCCCCTTACTCACATATGAGGCCCGTGTGTGTTTTGCATATTCACAAGCATCACATGTCAGCTTGCCTTTGCCTATTCCACACATAACATCCGAAAATATTCTACTCATCTTATCAAAAGATACATGCCCCATCCTACAATGATGGATCATTGCCTGCTTCTCCTTATCCTCCATGGTCGCAGCACACACCAAGTCCGGCTGCACCTCCTGGTCCATGTACCAGAGCCCCCTACGCCTGGTGCCAGTCCCAACCGTCTGGCTCGTCTGTCGCACCTGAATCAAGCAACCGAACTTGTCAAGGATCACACGACAGTCCATTTGATCAATGAGTGCACTGAAAGAGACCAAATTGACAGGAAAGGCTGGCACATGTAAAACTGACGATAGGGAAATGGTCGGAGTACACTTTACTGTACCAACCCCTATGACTGGTTGTTTTGTGCCATCAGCCGTTTGTATAGTGCCCGTGTGAGAGGGAGGATGCTTGGTGTAAGATTCGAACACACATGAGTTACTAGCAACATGCTTAGATGCTCCAGAGTCAAGAACCCACTCTGGAACACTCTCATTAGTAGCAAGAGATGCTCTTTCCGGATTACCTTCATCAGTGGAGGCCCAGTGAGCAAAGTCTCCATAGACAACATCATCTACATCTTTGCCTTTGGACGTCCCAGTGTCTCCTGCAACGGCCATGTGAGCCCTCTGACCCCCTGAGTGTCCTGAGTAGCCACCTCTACCTCTAGAAGCCTGGCCCCATGAGGTCTCTGAGTATCCACCTCTGCCTCTAGCACTTCTACCTCTGCCTGTTCCCCCTCTGTTATATCCCCTGCCTCTGCCACGAGTTGGACATTCTCTCTTCCAGTGACCTACCTCCCCACAGATATGACATTTGGTGGGATCTCCCCACTCCATGCGCTCAGTGACTGCAAATGTCGAAGCTGGCACAACCTTGATGTCTGCATGCTCAAGGGATAGGCGCACCTCCTCTTGAGTCATCGCTGCAATAGCCTCAGGAATGGTAGGCAGACTAGGTTGGTGCAACAGGGAAGCCTTCCTGCCATCAAAGCAACCTTTGAGGCCAGCCAAAAATTTCAGCACACGCCTGCGTGCCATCCACTTATGCCCTGACTCGATTGAAGCCGCATCATAGAGTTCCAAGGGATCACAGTTATCCTGGTCAGCCCACAGAGCCTGCAGTTCTGCCACGTATGTCATCACTGACATGCCATCATCTTGACGCAGCAACCTAATCTTGTCCTCAATCTGAGCAATGAGCATGACATTGCCCTTGCCAGAGTATTGAGTGGACAGAATCTTCCATATCTCAGCAGGTGAGGATAGCCCCTCCACAGAGCGTCCAATGGAGGGCACCACGGAGTTCAACAACCACACCATAAGTACAGAGTGGATGACCTTCCACCTCTTGCCCTCTGCACTACTCTTGTCCCCTGGTTCTACAACGGTGCCCAACAAATATCCATCAAGCTCCTTCTGCTCCACAGCCCACAAAGCCCTTCTGGACCAGCTCAAATAATTTGTTGCCCCCTCAAGCTTCATCCAGGGGCGACATTTCAAGCTTTTGAGCCACTTCCTGTCGAGGAACGATGGCCCCAGAGTTGGACTCCGCGAGGATCTTAGCGAGCTTCTCCAAAGCCTCGGCAAGACCAGTTGGTTCAGCCATTGTTTGGCGGGATAAGCAGCAACAGCAAAACTCAGCTACACCTCTTCTTCTCTTTCCAACCAGCAGCAGCTCAGCTTCAGCAACACCTCTTCTTCTCTTTCCAACCAGCAGCAGCTCCTCGCAGGAACAAGCTCCAGCACCTCCTCTTCCTTCTCCCCCTCAGCAGCACCAGCAGTAGCAGCAACAGTCAGCAGCAGCAAACACGCAGCCTCCAGGACCACAGCGCCCAGCAGCAGCTCCTCTCCTCTCGATCACTCCCCTTTCTACTCTCCGCGCAGCAGCACCACAGCGCACGCAGGCCGCACGCACTCCTTCTCTCCACTAGTGCTCCTCCTCTGCTCCTCTGCCTGCTGCCGCTCAGCACACGCACGCCAGCAACCACCCCGAGCAGCTCCTCTTCCTCTGCAGCCGCCCGAGGATGAGGAAGAGCCCGAGCAGGGGCTCTGCCTCCGGTCCAAGAAGCAGCAGCAGCAGCCGCCCGCGCAGCTCTGCCGGGCCGCTCCCCGCGTCTCTCGTGCGTGCAGCTCTCCGCAGCCTCCCGCGCGCGTGCCAGATCCGCCGCCACCTCGCCGGACGTCGCCGCCGTCTCCTTAGGCCCCGCCGTCGCTGGCCTCTGATACCATGTTGAGATGAGAGGGGGAGTACCTACAGAGAGGAGAGCAGGTGGTGTCTCGTGACTCACGAGTAGTTCCTCTCGTGTCTGGCGGCTCACACAGGGGCAGGGGGAAGAGGGGCTCCTCTTCTAGGTCAGCACCTCTCATGGGCTTGGGCCCAAGAGACAGATCTTGATGGGCTAGGGCCCATACCGGTTCAACACTTTCCAAACTATAAGGTGTATTATTATTTTCAAGAAATCAAACTTTTCTATGTTTGACCAAGTTTTCTATGGAAAAAATATCAACAACTTGGTCAAGCATAGAAGAGTTTGACTTTTTGAAAAAAATAATACCTTATATTTCGGAACAGAGGGAGCACTATTCAATGGATTCCTGGACATGAAACTACTCCCTCCGTCTCAAAATAAGTGTCTTGAGCTTTGTACAAATTTGTACTGGAGCTAGTACAAAGTTGAGACACTTATTTTGGGACGGAGGGAGTATTAAGCATTGTGGATTTTAATCCATTATGTAAAAGCATTGTAGACTCTAATCCATTATGTATGAACCTAGCAGACCAACATTTTTCAGTGATTCCTTCAAGTGGGGTTTCTCGCATACTAGTCCGTATTACATACCATTGTCCCTAGCACATCGTTACTTTTCACAGTGGATCTATGTGGAGACTGTTGATATATACCTTAATTTCCTTTCCAGTGAATGACAAAGAATTGCGATGCGTCTCAGAAGCCATGGTTTCTTCCATGAGCCTAAAAACTTTCCTGTTCATGTTTGTTTTCATGATGATCATTTTGCCAGATGGGTATATCCGGCTGATACCAAGATCTGCTGCCATCCGCCTTACATAGAGCTTTTTTAATAGCAACTACACAAAAAAGAAGGGACAAAAATTTAACATCATCAACACTTAATATCCACATGAAATTTTAGGAACAGCAGACCTCCATATCACGGGGCTCCTTCCCATACTGTCGACGAAGATCTTCTGTGAATTGCATTAAGTTCCATATATCTTGTTCTGCAGCTTTCGCTGCTTCATTGAGCAATTCAACAGGATTTTCAAGATAACTTATGTATTCAGAAGAGAGATGCGGAGAAATGTTAATGTCCAGCTGTGGAAAGAATATAGCAAATCAGATGTACTCCCTCCGTAAAGAAATATAAGAGTGTGTAGATCACTAAAGTAGTCATCTAAACGCTCTTATATTTCTTTACAGAGGGAGTAACATTCATGAATACAAGAAGGTAAAAAATCATTTGAATGAAATTAGTCATGATTACATGAAGCTATTTGACACAACAAACGAGATGTTTTAGGTTTACCTGAACATCTTTATAAGGAATGGGTTTAAGACGAAAGTGATCAACCTAAAAGCAGAAAAAAAAATTACACCATGGCATAATTTTTAGAAGGAAATTTGGCTCACGAATGAGTTAAACATCTTTAAAATAACAATACTGAAATACAAATACATTGCACGCACAATGAGGGCAAAGATGGAAATGCATTGGTTTTCCTCCGATGAATAACTACAAGACATAAAGCTCACCATGATATAGACCCCATGAACGAGACACTAATAAACATTATGCAATGTATATGCGCCACAAGAAATCACAAGGAAATATATAACCATGTGACGACTACCGCATCGTAACACAGCACCAGGTGAACAGCTGTCTTATAGCCCAGGAGATTAACACAAGGGTGGTGAACAAAAGAAGAACACACACGCAGGAATTTATCTGGTGCTCGGCTGATGCCTTTTAGCCAGAGCGTTTTCCTCTCATCACATACTAACCAACCTGGTTACATGGCTTTATATAACTCACGCGCACGCACACACATGGTCAAGCACACAACTGCTTGATCCACTTTTCTCTCAGGCTAGCTACACACGCACACGTCCGCCACTTGCACGGCTTCTCCTCAACGGCAACGACTCGGCCAAACAAACTGTATGCATGCAGCCTCACACCAACACAGCCTGACCACACTAATACATGTGCACGTAGGTCACATCTCTCCACATGCACTAGTCCCTTGGTCACCTAATACACACGTACATGACTAAGTCTAACTAAAGCAAAGTCACGCCCGCTCATCTCCTAGCTTTCCGATCCACTCGCATGCACTCGCTCTATCTCTGTGCTGCTGATTCAGCTGCTACACCATGTTGCCGAGCATGCAACTAACCATAACTTAGTAACACTGATGCAACTCTACATGGCTATGACACCATACAACAAATTAAACATGATCTAATCCTATATGCTTAACACCAATAACAAGATCAATTCCAACATGAACTAGCGGTTTAGCACCACCGATGCAAATACATAAATACATATATGGGAAGTAGAATAATAGCTTGTATTATGAACAGCCTTTACATAACCGGATATGGCTTATAAAATATGCCAAGACTTGGACCGTGAATGGTGCAAAGAAATGGTTCAGTTTTTGTGTTGGTTATCTAAGAGGATATAAAAATAAACTGATTGCCAAATCCACTAGGCAGCATGGAACAACGATGATCATAGAAGGAGTAAGTCCACTTTACTCCATGGAACTATCAACGAGGGGTACTTGACACCTAACTATTTTCCATCTCGCTTAACCCCACTTCCAACACCAGTTCACTCTACCGACTATAATGGTTTTCTAAAGGTAGTAGCGCCCACGAACACAAAGTGCCTTTGGGGCCACCACAGGCAGCCTCACTGTCCTAACCAGAGAGGGGGTCCGAGAACAAGGGGATAGATGCATGCTTGGATTTACCTTTCTAGTTGGAGAATGGGCACTAAATTCTATGGCCCATCAGCAAATAGCATGTTGATGTAGTATCAGATGCTTGGATCAACGTGAGCATGAGGGCACTAAATTCTATGGCCCATCAGCAAAGAGCATGTTGATGAAGTATCAGATGCTTGGATTAACGTGAGCATGAGAACACATGCTCGACAAAAAAATAAGCGGCGACATATAACAGATTTGCGAGGGAGATATGGGAGTTGGAGAGGACGAAAGGATGATGCAGCTGACACATATGCAAAACCAGGTTCAGTGGCTGCTACAAGGGCATAAACACCTTAGAAATCATCGTAAAAGGTGAAGTGATGCAGTTTTAAAAGTCGAGGTGGTTAGGTGAGACACAAAATGGACTAAATGGTAAAACACTCCTTATGAATAGTTTGAGGGACTAAACTGGACTTTTTCTGTAACAGAACAAGTAGGTAGCTTTTGTGATAGTGGAAAGCAATATATCATATATCATACTCCCTCCGTCCCAAAATAAGTGTCTTAACCTTAGTACAACTTTGTACTAAAGTTGAGAGACTTATTTTGGGAAGGAGGGAGTATATAACTAAACAGATGATCCCCACTAACTTATTTATCTCAACATGCAAGCATGCCACCTCAACATGCAACCATGTATGGGAAAAGGCGCACCTCAAAATCCAACCATGCATGGAATTTAATGTTATATTGTGCTAGTATGGTACTTATATTCAATAAATATTTTATAACTATACAATAATCAAGTACAATAAATCATTTATTTTTCAGCTTTAGTTCTAATATTCATGCTTTCTACAACCAAATCTCATTGAAGTATATTGCAACTAATTCCTGCAGCAACGCGGGGGTATCATCTAGTATTAATTAAAATGGAGGCACACCTCTCAGAACTTGCGGTTGACTAAAATGACGATACCTTGGACAAGCTATCAAAAAGCATATCAAAGAACAGATCGATGCCAACATTTGCAACGTCTCCAGATTGTTGCTCACCAAACATGCTTCCAAATCCCCTAATACCCATATCCTTCTCTGCGACATGGAAACCTTGACCGAGATCAGAATGCTCTTCAATAGCTCCAAGTCTATCCTGCAGATGGAAACATTAAGTTTGCAGATGAAGATATGAAAAGATCTATTAGATTGCAGGGAAAACACATTGTTTAAAGTTAGCTATATTTTGGGTCAATGAAGTTGGAATTTATTGTCTGTCCTAAACAGAACATTGCCTTGTAATGTTCAAGGTAAGATGATCTCCTGGCCTTCCAAACGAAGGTTTTGAAAAAAACTTACTGTTTTATGTGGGACCTCTTGTTGAAAAAGCATAATGGATGTGTAAAGAGTTTCTTTCTCCCCAAAAGCCCAATCTGTGTAGTGGAGGAATTGTAGCTTTCAGTAGTTGAGGATGAATTGAAGCCGGATTGTCATGTTGATGCTACATGCATGACCAACGGCGATCTTCGGCAACGAGGAGCAAATGAGATTCTAGCTGGACAGATGGATTAATGGGCAATCAACCATGGAACTCGCTGTTATCCTTGGTCACGGACTCGAATCGGCCGAGAGCACGAGCAGTGGTGTGCTTAAAAACAACTAAACCTGGGCTTTGGTACCATGTTAGAGGAGCAACGTAGATGTATTGCCTAGCCCAAGGGGGAAATATATAATACAATCGACTTGGGGTACGGAAGGAAATCAAGACTAATATGACTACATAAAGAGACATATACCGATACTAATACTAACAAAAAAAAACTGATCTGTGGGGAAGAAGAGCATGTGTTGCACATGAGAGAGAGAAACCTAGCCTCTGATACCAGATTGTAATGCAAAGCCCATGGGGCAAATATATAGAACAAAAGACTTGAGGTAAAAGAAATGAAATATAGACTAATACAACTACGTAGAGAGACCTGGACCTATACTATTACTCCTTACAACTATGGTTCTATGGCAGTTGGCAGATACACACGCGCGCGCGCACACACACACACACACACAGTTTGGGGGATGACAGAGCGAGGATCTACCTCAAGGCCTATGGGTACACGACATCACAAACGAGCTTGGTGTCAAGGGAATCATGGGGTACCCTAACCTAGCTGCCATAGTCAATCAAATATGATTATCTAAAGAGCTGGAGGATCATTTGTTTTGGCACTGGACAATGGACATCTTCTGGCGAGTACTCTGAGAAATCTGTTTACTTGGCATTCTTCTTGGAAAGGTCGATTTCAATCTTTACTTCTTTCTTGGATGCTCGTGTTAGGAAATATGCAACTTGTATTTCCAGGTGGCCATATCATCTGAGATGGTTTGGGCATATTCAGCGCAGGCCTCCAGAAGCGCCAGTGCATGCCAACAGGCTAACGTGTGCCGATAATGTCAAGAGAGGTCGGGGTAGACCGAACTTGACCTGGGAGGAGTCCGTAAAGAGGGATCTGAAGGACTGGAGTATCGACAGAGAACTAGCCATGGACAGGGGTGCGTGGAAGCTTTGCTATCCATGTGCTAGAACCATGATTTGCGAGATCTTATGGGTTTCACCTCTAGCCTACCCCAACTTGTTTGGGACTAAAGGCTTTGTTGTTGTTGTTGTTGTTGTTGTTGTTGTATTTCCAGGTGGCCATAGGCCAGTATATATACACGTACAGATGTGGTATAATATGCAGAAGACCCCTTATAGAAAGGGAGAAATACAAAGGGGAACACGGCTAAATGTATATAAATCTAACAGCCTGAAGGAACTCCTGCTTCTATCATCACTTTCAAATTGATGTTCAGCGTTACTCTGTGAAAGAGTAGAATGAGAAAGCTAATGAATCTTAAACCTATTGAGCCGCTGCAATGGTGCCAAAATTGGGAGTATTGGACCTGTAGACGACAAGCTCAATTTATGGCTTGAAACAGCTGCAGAGCATACGCCCATCATCCTGACTCTAGCGGATTCCACTTCTGCACTACTTGTGCATCTTTAACGGGGCTTTGGTTGAGGTGATATTGATCGAGGCAGAGCAGTGAGAAGTTGGTTGGAACTAAAGAGCTTTGGAGATTGTCGTTGCAAGCCAGACCACCAGATACCTCTACAACTTCTGCAGTTTTAGTGTGCCGTTCTTCTCATACAAAATGATGAGCGTTTAGATGTGTGTTTGACAAGAAAAAGCAATGGAACAAACAGTGCATGTGATGACATGTAGGCAAGAACATATCCGCTGCACCAGCCCAGTCTGTGAACCAGGTGCACCAATAGCTTTTGGACCACTAGATGAAAAAAGCAACGGATCAGATTTTGGTCAAAAGTTGGACCACATCATATTTGCAGAAGCAACCTTGTAGTTTCAACCCGCACTTCACATCCCACTCTTCCATCAATAAATCTGTGTGTTTAATTTTTTTTAGCCCAAACACAACAATGGTCATATATTTTGAAGCGAATGTCTGGTTTCGATTCCATCTTCACTGGCAACTTTGTCTTGATGAGATCTTTGAAACAAGATCAGTGTTGAATATGTTTTTGAAATTCTATTACTTATATTTTTGAAACATAATTTAAGCATATGTACGTGGGATCGATGTATGGAGGGAGAGGCAAAGTTACAGAACTTATAAAATAAATCTAGGTTTTAATATAAAAAATATGTGTTATGGTTAAGTTTGAAAAAAAAAGACAATTTTGAAAAATATATTCAAGATTGATCTTGTTTCAAACATCTCGTCAAAAGAAAAATGGTGGTCAGATTAAAATCAAATTCAGACGTATGGCTCAACATATATGAACATATTTATGTTTGGAGAAAGAAATGACATTGATTCAATTATAGGAAAGGAGAGTGAAGCAGGGGTTGATTTTAGCATAGTATGAGGTCCTTTTTGCAAATGTTTGATCAATCCATCTTGCAGCCTACTCCCAACCCTCAGTTCCATGTCCAACAGGCAACAGCTCAAAAGCCATTGGTGCAGCCGGTGCATCAGTTGGGCTGGTGCACTGGGTACGTTCTCCATGCAGGCACCAAAGAAAGTACTTGATAGGCTGCAATAGGGCTAAGCAGGATGAGCATAGACAATATAGTTCTGTACCACCCGGGGATGTTAGAATCGCCGGCACTACCCCGAGATCCACGGCGAGGCACGGGGAAGAGAGTTGGTCTAGAAATCTAACGAAACTTCTCGCCACCACTAAAAAGGGTCGTTTGTGTTGAAGTATAACTCCGCCTATGTTGTCTCAACATAGCCGGTCCGGGTAAAGGAGGAGGGTTGTGATAGGTTTGGCGAGCCAACGTGAAAACTCACCACTCTTATTATGGAGATAAAACCCAAAAGATTTTCATTGGGGCGTAACCCTCTCAGCGACGCGCCACATCGGAACCCGGATGTGGTGGCAAACCCGTCACCCCCCTGGTGGCGTGCCGTATCTTGATCCGGATACGGTGGCAAGTGAGCGAGGATCGGGTCGTTGCATCCTTAGTGGCGCGCTACATCGGTGCCCGGATGTAGTGGAAAATGAACAAGGGTCTTCGCATTTGACTCGACGAGTGCGAAGGGTAAGGAAGCTAGCCGAGCCTAGGAGGATTCGCTTAGGTAGCTGGAACATAGGGTCTCTGACAGGGAAGCTTCGGGAGCTAGTTGATGCAGCGATGAGGAGAGGTGTTGATATCCTTTGCGTCCAAGAAACCAAATGGAGGGGACAGAAGGCGAAGGAGGTGGAGGATACCGGCTTCAAGTTGTGGTACACGGGGACAGCTGCAAACAGAAATGGCGTAGGCATCTTGATCAACACGAGCCTCAAGTATGGAGTGGTAGACGTCAAGAGACGTGGGGACCGGATTATCCTGGTCAAGCTGGTAGTTGGGGACTTAACTTAGTTCTCAATGTTATCAGCGCGTATGCCCCGCAAGTAGGCCACAATGAGAACACCAAGAGGGAGTTCTGGGAAGGCCTGGAAGACATGTTAGGAGTGTACCGATTGGCGAGAAGCTCTTCATAGGAGGAAACCTCAATGGCCACGTGGGTACATCTAACACAGGTTTTGAAGGGGCACATGGGGGCTTTGGCTATGGCATCAAGAATCAAGGAGAAGATGTCTTAAGATTTGCTCTAGCCTACGACATGATTGTAGCTAACACCCTCTTTAGAAAGAGAGAATCACATCTGGTGACTTTTAGTAGTGGCCAACACTCTAGCCAGATCGATTTCATCCTCTCGAGAAGAGAAGATAGGCATGCGTGCCTAGACTGTAAAGTGATACCTGGAGAGAGTGTTGTACCCCGGCATAAGCTGGTGGTTGCTGACTTCCGCTTTCGGATTCGTGTCCAGCGGGATAAGCGTGCCAAAGTCGCTAGAACGAAGTGGTGGAAGCTCAAGGGGGAGGTAGCTCAGGCGTTCAAGGAGAGGATGCGGACAATGTGTGGATGAAGATGGCGACTTGCATTCGTAAGGTGGCCTCAGAGGAGTTTGGAGTGTCCAAGGGAAGGAGAAGCGAAGATAAGGATACCTGGTGGTGGAATGTGATGTCCAGAAGGCGATAAAAGAGAAGAAAGATTGCTTCAGACGCCTATACCTGAATAGGAGTGCAGACAACATAGAGAAGTACAAGATGGCGAAGGCCGCAAAGCGAAGCAAGGGGTCGGGCATATGAGGACCTCTACCAACGGTTAGGCACGAAGGAAGGCGAAAGGGGCATCTATAAGATGGCCAAGATCCAAGAGAGGAAGACGAGGGATATTGGCCAAGTCAAATGCATCAAGGACGGAGCAGACCAACTCTTGGTGAAGGACGAGGAGATTAAGCATAGATGGCGGGAGTACTTCGACAAGCTGTTCAATGGGGAGAATGAGAGTTCTACCATTGAACTGGGTGACTCCTTTGATGAGACCAGCATGCGTTTTGTGCGGCGAATCCAGGAGTCTGGGGTCAAGGAAGCTTTAAAAAGGATGAAAGGAGGCAAGGCGATGGGCCCTGATTGTATCCCCATTGAGGTGCGGAAAGGCCTCGGGGACATAGCAATAGTATGGCTAACCAAGCTTTTCAACCTCATTTTTCGGGCAAACAAGATGCCAGAAGAATGGAGATGGAGTATATTAGTACCCCAGACTCCTGAGTGCTGCTTCTAGAACCACCAAGAGAAGGTGACCCCACTTATCAGAAAATTGCTTAGACAATGAACTAATATCATGCAAAGTTCAGTAAGGGCTGGAGAACATTATATTATGCCTTAAAGCTGCAGGAAAGAAAGGAGAAGCTGGAGATGGTGGTTAGAACATTTTATGTTGATGTTTGAATATGCTTTCAGCATCAGGTACATTGAATGCTATGAGCATAAATATATTAGACAAAAACAAAAAATTATAAAGCACTCTTGCAGCAGCTCACCATGGCAATTCTGGAAAGCAAAGACTTGTCAGTGTAGAAGAGGTATGTGAAACCCTCTCTGCCTGATCTTCCTACTCTTCCTCGCAACTGCGGTTGAAAAGAAAAGCAGCGAACTTGAGGTCCAGACCTCAGATTTCATACAACAATTTTTTTGCCACAAAAAAGGCAAAGTAAAACACTGAGAATTAAAACCACCTGATACAGCTGCGCGAGCCCAAATAGTTCTGCATACTGGACAATCATTGTGTTGGCATTTGGAATATCTATTCCACTTTCAATGATATGTGTGCATACAAGAATCTTTATTTCCCCACAAGAAAACTTTTCCATAGCAAGTTGTATATTCTTTGACACTTTCTGTGGGAAAAACATATAGCAATAAGATTGGTCATTGGAGCCAAAGCACCATTCATCTATGCAACAAGAACATAAATAAGTATCGAAGTTCTAACATCAAATGTGTTAAAGAGCTATATTATGTTCCATGTATAGCCTCTATATTTTCCCCATTGTATGAGGGGTTTCCTGCATATTTACCACTAATACATGTATATATACCAGCGAATGGCCCCCAGTAAATATAAGTTGCATATTTCCTAACTAGATAGCCTAAACTTCATTAGTAGAAACTTGCACTTTGGCCTTTAACACAAAGCAGTGCACACAAATGTAGATAGTATTCAAGATATTATGTTGTAAATGCAGAATTCTTGCATTCTGAATCAGCTTAGCCGACTAACCTTTCCATGAGCAATAGCCATTGGTACATCTGGAAGAGAGTCCTTGAGAAATTGCAATACATCGTCTATGGCTGTTTGAATAAGAAATGAAACATGTTTACTGCATAGATACTTTAGAAGACCAAAGTGCATTGCTATGCCAACTAGTTTAAATAAATGCGCCTCATCTCAGATTAGATCCGGTGCATCATGAGTTCATAACATATTAAAAAAGGGCAACCGTATTATGTGGACATGAGTCTACTGTATCAAGGAGCAGCAGCATGGGAGATCATGAGAGAGAATAGACAGAGACGGTGACAAATGAATTGGATTATTGAAGAGTCCAACCATATTTGAAAAGGTCCCCAGCCCCAATCATATTAGGAGAGGTCAAAAACCTGAGCATGCTTTATATAAGGACATCATGTATCTGCTTTTGAGTCAAGCAAGAACAATCAAACTATTCTCTCCAGTTCATCTCTCATCTCAAGTTCTCAACTGGTGTCTACCAACCACCTGCAGACATGTAATGCGGCTATCTTCAGCATGTTACGCTGTTTTGGGTCTTCAAGGTTCAGACACATATGCATAACTATAACCATGGGCTAACTGGTTGAACTAAACATGTTGAAGAAGTGTTTGATAAAGCCATAAAAACCAGTTGACACTAGTGAACCGAACATACAAGGAACCAAGTATAAAAGAAATTCTAAATGCCAGTTGACCACACCAATTTTGTGCCAAAGCCTTTATCCCATATTCTTGCTTATTGCATATTTTCCATAGGAAGCTTGACCAGGTCACTTACAGAAGTGGTCATGTATCTTCTTGGAAGCATTTTGGGTTCGATAGTTGCTCTCTCTAACTTTTTTGGTGTCTTGATGCCAAAGGGGGAGATGTGAGTATAGGCTTTTGGGGTCTCCTTGTTTCGGGGGGAGAGGGTTTGTTAGTATGCTGTGTTTTGTTAGTTACAAGACTCGATTCTTATTTGCAAGATCATGTGTAATCTTCTTGCGTGTCTTGTAAACTATACTATTGTGTTATGTGAGACATGCAATGCTACTCTTTTATGCGTTTATCCTATCATCAATGTAATTCAAATGTGTTGCTTGTGTTCTTTCTCAAGTGGGATTTTGTTAACTTTCTTGTACACACAATGCACTCCTTTGGAATGTGTCATAGATTTGATGTATCCACAGTACCTAATGAATGTGCATTTGCATTCTAGAAGCAAATCTCTACCTAATAATAAAGCAAATAGAGTTTCTGGTCGTCCGTCATTAAAACTGCCCCTAAAGTTGCAAATAATTACCCACCAATGCCACCGGTAAGTGAGAAGAACGTTTGGTTTTTTTTTCCCGCGCTCGCCCATAGCTCAATAAGGAGAGATCCCCTGATGTACAACGACCACGCGAGCAGCGCACTGGTTGGTTCTGTGACCTACCGCGCTAGAGGTCGTGGGTTCAATTCCCAAACCACCCTTTTTCTTTAAAAAATCAATTACTTTTTGAAATTTTCATATCTTTGAAACCCTAACTTCAAATCTGACATGCCATATATGAAAATTCATCAGAAAAATGTGTAGATTTCAAATATGCTATTATCATTAATTTTTGAAATTATGTTCAGGGTGCAAGCTTAAATAACACCTTCTTTGTATGATGAGATATTTTAGAAATGCCTATTACATATGTCCTTACAGATTGGTTGTTTTTGTGGAGCTATCCTATATGTTTGCAACCAAATTAAGTCTTGAACTGAATTATGATTGCACACACACACACACACACACACACACACACACACACACATTCGCGTCGCGCACTCCGTCCGAAAAAATTTGTCCTTCAAAGAGATATACCTAGCACTAATTTGGTGCTAGATACATCCATTTGAGGGACAAACTTGGGACAAGTTATTTTGGACGAAGGGAGTATATGAAAACACTTATGCACATGTTATCATTAAATACTAAAATGTTCTTTGCTATTTCATTCTAATAGAAACAACAATAAATGCGTAAACATATATTGGCAACTAGGTAGATATTTGTGTTGTATAATGAATTCTAAACACCTTCAGTACACTTCAAAAATCATCACACCTTTATGTTTTTGCACAACACCACTTATCATGTTGCTTGTTTTTTTTAGAAAAGTTATCATGTTGCTTGTTGCGTGGCATCATGAAAGATTTCAAGGATTTGCTGATGTCGTCAAGTGTGTGTATGAGGCGTGAATTTTTTTTCTCCCGTTGCAACGCACGGGCATATTTGCTAGTTTCAAATAATGCACACAAATAGGGAGGAGCTCAAATTGTATGACAAGTACCTAAATCTGCACATTTTCATCATATTTATGCTATATATACTCAATGGTGTTGTCATCAATGACCAAAAAGAAGGAGATTTGTCAGATACACCTATTGGGTTTGGGTGATTTATGACAAAACCATTAGAGAGGACTAATGATTTTAGTCAACAAATGACCTCTACCTATAACTTTTTGTCTACCACAAGCTTGTACTCCCTCCGTTCCTAAATATTTGTCTTTCTAGTGATTTCAAATGGGCTATCACATACGGATGTATATAGACATATTTAGAGTGTAGATTCACTCATTTTGCTCTGTATGTAGTCACTTGTTGAAATCTCCAGAAAGACAAATATTTAGGAACGGAGGGAGTAGATTATAATTTCTAGGTTTTTGGTGAATCCAAGATTCACGTTCAGTATAGGACAACCATTCTATCGAGAGGGGCACAATTGAACTCCAAGAAAAGATCCTAGACCAAAGTTCTTATAAAATCCAACCAGCCAACTCAAATTTCTAGTATCTCTAAGCCCCACTACCACCGAAGATTTTCTTTCAGTACTACCAGGCCACTTAAGAGTTACTCCTCTATAGAGATAACCCATCCAGGGGCCGGAACTACCACACCTTTTTTGTCTTGGTATTGCCGATCCAATTCTGATTCAGACATTCTCTGTTAGCTCTGGCACCTCCGGCCGGAACTTCCAAGCCCTCTCGGTTTGCTTCTCTATGTGGTCACAATATAGGTCCTGGACCTCCGTGAAAGTTTTGTCTGGTACCTCTGAGATGTGACTTTGGCTTTTCTGCACAATTCCCATTTGAGGGTTGCTTTGTCTACTGCGGTACTACCGAGCAAACAGTTTCACCCAATACTTCTGAGCCAGTTTTATTCTCGCAGAAAAGATCCACCTTTTACTGTTCGGAACCACAGCTCTATTTTCTGCCAGTACTTCCGAGTACTGTGTTTTATGTCAAATATTTAAACGTGTTCAGAAGTTACGAAGATTTTCGTCTACTACTTACGGCTAGTTATCTTTTCAAGATAACGGGCAGATTTTAAATTCTCTCTATTTATAGAACCCCATACCCCTCCGTGGCAGCAAGGAAGCAACCACCCCACTCCTCACTCCATCCAACTGCCACAAGAGATAGAGAGAGCTCCAAGGCAATAAAGAAGACGAGAAGACAAGTGTTGGGTGATCTCAAGAACACTTCTTGATTCTTGAGGCCAAAACCTACTGCCTTTCTTGAACCCTGCACCTCAATTTCATATCATTTTCACCACAATCATATCCTATGTGAGAGAGATCCTATGGGTTCATGACAGATACTTTGATTGAAGATCTTTTGAGTAAGTACTACCAAGTGACTTTGCTTTGCTTGTTACTCTTGGAGGATATGCACCTCCTAAACGGTTAGGAGTCACTTGAGAGTCCTTGTCATCAATGTGCGAAGAACTCAAGAGTTTTTTAGGGCAAGGAGATCACCTACTTTGTGAAGATCCCCAAGTGATCCTAGAACCTTTAGTGAGGCTTCTTGGAAGCCATGGTGGATTTGGTTGTGCTTGGTGGACCCTTGGTGGGTGACACAACCGAAGATCCCCGACTGATCCTAGAACCATTTGGTTCGAAGCCTCCGTTAACGTGGGGTAGGAGAGCGTCAACTATCCGTACCACGGGAAAAACATCGTTGAGCCCCTTGTGTTTGCATCCTCTCAATCACCATTTACTTACTTGCAAGGTACTCTATTCCACTGCCATACTCTAACTCGTTTGCTTCTTTAGTCACAAGGATCAACTAGAATATTAGTTGCTCTAAGCACCGCCAGCTTGGTTAAAATTAGTAGTGATTTTCGGAGAACTATTCACCCCCTCTATTCCTTGGCCCTTGATCTCAACAACTGGACGTCAAGGCCCACGGTGCGAGACATTGGAGTATATGGACCTCCATAGCCGGTTCAATGCAAACAGCATGGGGGAGAGCGGAACCCCCTATCACAGCCCCTTGCTGTGCCACACCAGCAGCCCCGATTCTCCAATCAAAAACATCTGTGTGCTGACCGTGGAAAGGATGATGGAAACCAACTCGCGGAAGCAAGGTCCAAACCCTGCCCGACAAAGCACCTAAAGAGCAGTGCCTAGGATATGGAGCCGAACGCGCCTCTGGTCCAATTGGAGCACCACACGAGGCCCCTTAAGCCAGTGAAGGTAGCATGTTGTTAGAGTACGTAATGGGCCTAATGGGCCTGGGCTGGCGGTATAGCCCGTTAGTCTTAGGGTTAATTAGAGATAAGGGTCGCTTGCTTAGGGGTCAAGTAAGCCTTGCTTGGGAGTCAAGTAAACATCTCTATATAAAGAGAGGAGATGTATATCAATCTAATCAAGCAAGAATTAAGAAGGAAATCCCTTCCCTCTTGCCCGGCCGTGGGCAAAAAGGCCCCCGGCCAGCCCTCTCGCGCCCTCCTTCTAGCAGCGCCATAACAATTTGGTATCAGGTAGCTTCGGTTCGATCATGTCTTCACCGCCGCCAAGCCCGTCTCTTCCGCTGCCGGTCACCTCGTCGCCCCGCTCCTGCCCGCGCCGGGATCCTCCGTCGCGCCCGCCCCTGCCATCCTCACCCCGGAGGAGGTGTCCGGGGTGCTGCGGGACCTAACCCAGGCGGTCCAGGAGATCCACCTGTTCTTGGCCGGGTCCTACGGGCCGCACCCGGCTGCGCCGCCCATCGCCGTCCCCGCGCCGCCGTGGCTGCCGTGGCAGCCGCCGCACCAGGCGGCCTTCACCACGCTCGCCGGGCCGCTGCAGCTGCCATCCATCGCCACCACCGCCCAGCCCTGGCTACAGTGGCAGCCGCCGCTCCTGGCGGCCTCCGCCGCACCTGGCGCTCCGCGGCAGCAGCAGCTGCAGCTGCAGCAGCCATCGCCGGTCAGCTCCGCCGCCCAGTATGAGATGCCCTACGACGGGACTGCGACGACCTCGTTCCCATCAGCGCCGCCGCCATCCCAGGGCGTCCACGTCCAGCAGATCAAGTCCCCGCCGTCGATGTCACCGCTTCCGTCTTAGATCCCTACCCGCCACGTCTCGGCAGCGGTGAGGCTGCAGGCTGCTGCGCGCAGCCTCCTAGCGCGTCGGCGTGTGCGGGAGATGCGTGGTCTGCAGCTGCCGCTCCTCCAAGTTGCCCTTCGCTGCGCAAAGGACCTTGATCTCGTCCGTTGCGTCGGGGATCTTGGGCATGCGGTTTCCCCCACGGGCGGCGGGCATATGCTGTTTTCCCTGCGGGCAGTGACCTCAAAGTCTGCAACATCGGCGGTTGGGGGGGCGCACCCCTCCTCGTCATTCTCCATCGCAAGCCCTCCACTCTTCCCTGTGCGGTGCAGACCAACAGCCGTCCGGCGGGGAGAAGGCGGGGTGTCACCGACAGGAGCGCACCGCGTAGCACCACTGCTTTCCGCCGCCGGCCACCGCAAGGGCGCCTCTGCTGGTCGCTCTTGCGACCACTTCCAGGTGGCCATACACATGCACTCCTTTTTTCCAGGTGGTGTCCATGGGATCCAGGTGGCTGTACACGTGCACGTCCGACGTGCGGATGCTGTCCACTTTTTGTTGAGGGGTCCAAAATAAAGCGTCCCAGTCCATTTCAGGTTGAGAGTAATAAAACAAGCCGAGATGTAAAAGGCTTGTTTTTAGGTGTTAGGTTTGTGTTGCGTCGAGTCATGGTTATAAGTTGGTTAGGCTGCATCTCGAGGACAAGCTGCATGTCCAGGTGGGGTGTAGTGTTAGAGCACGTAATGGGCCTAATGGGCCTGGGCTGGCGGTATAGCCCATTAGTCTTAGGGTTAATTAGAGATAAGGGTCGCTTGCTTAGGGGTCAGGTAAGCCTTGCTTGGGAGTCAAGTAAACATCTCTATATAAAGAGAGGAGATGTATCAATCTAATCAAGCAAGAATTAAGAAGGAAATCCCTTCCCTCTTGCCTGGCCATGGGCAAAAGGCCCCCGGCCGGCCCTCTCGCGCCCTCCTTCTAGCAGCGCCATAACACATGTCGTCTGCTGAACCAACATGAAAGTATCATGTATGCGGTGGTTCTTAACGAACGCACATTGGTTCTCCTTAACCCAGGAAGCCAATCTCGGTGACAAGCTTGCAGCCAAGGTCTTCGCCACCAATTTGGCAAAGAGATGGGTGAGGCCAATGGGGTGGTAGTCCTTCGGAGTAGAGGCATCCGGCCGATCGGGCACAAAGATCAACAAAGCTTCATTCAGACCCTAAAAGCCACGCCCATTAAGTAAATGCAACTTGGTGAAGGCGGCCATGACATTGCCTTTTGATGCGCCCCAACATGTTTGGAGGAACTAGTCGTGAATCCGCCAGATTCAAGTGACGCACCACCTCCTCGGAGGAAGGGGCGTCGAGATCATAAGTCCTCCAAATGGGTTCTCAGAGTCTAGGTCCAGTAAGAACACGCGTTATTCAGCCAAGCCAAGGAGCAGGTTGAATCGATCCAAGGATGTCTTGCCCATGGTGGTGCTCGAAGTTGTGCCCTAGAGCACAACAGGCAGATGGTGGGCCTTCAATGCTAAGCACGAGGCCCAACTCGGTGGATGAGGCATGGGTTGAGTGGAGCTCCCGATTCAGCTCATGGGCCGCAAATGACTACGAGGCACGGTCCGCAACCCACAGCGGGTTGTGGTCAAACAACTTGGTCAGCACTTTGCTGGGGGCGGCTGCCGCCACCAAGTCTTCCTCATGTCCTACAGCAATTGTGTCTCATCCTACCGTGACCGTTCCGATTCAAAGACACCAAAAGGCATGTTGTCCTTCTCTTTGCAAAAAGTGCAACGGTCGCGGCTTCGAATAGTTACGCACGTCAGCTAATGGGAGGGAGGACTAGGATATGGCACCCAGGCCCAAAGGCGTGCGGCCCATGCAACCGCACAAGAGCCCAAGTTGTGTAGAGCTATTCTGATAGGCTTAGTTCAGCACAAACACAAACCGGACACACAGAGGCCCAATCGGGGTCACCGGAAACCTGCTAGAAGCCAGCGACGGAAGTGCACACGGCCCATCTACAGGCTCACGCAGCCATCAACGCGCCCACGCATTGACGCGGAGGCACACAAGATCAATTGGTCTGATCGTGAGAACCATGTGTTTTGCTTGTTGGCTTCTCGCCTCCTCCCGATTTCTCACAGCTTTTCCTTGCACTGTCGCCCACCTAGCCACTCCGTCGAAGCATCACGAGGCGCCAACGCCGGCGTAGCCCACTCACCTGGATAGCTACAAAAAAACGAATATGGCAAGGCAAGTAAACAATCTTTCTCAAGTGCTTCTATTTATTTTTTAGTTCTTGTTTCCCGAAGGTCCAAACTGGCCGGGGTTTTGAATTTTTTAGAGTGTTACACTTGAAAGAATTTGATTAAAGTGATTCTCCAATTTTGAGGAGTGATCCATGTATGTCTACGTATGAGTCCTCTGCCTGGACGAGCGCGTCTCTTCTTCTTCGTCTGCGCAATTGTTGATTGATCTTGGCGTGACGAAGTGTCGTGTCCAGGCTGCTCGCCCCTGCTTCCATCCATCAACGAGTAGTTCAACATCCACCACTTCTATTTTTCTAGAGCAGTAGGGCCTATTTTAGAGTTTAGCATAGGTCCCCATATCTTTGTCGGCTCGGCCCTAGCACCTAACATAGCTGCCTCGCGCCCCATGTTGCATCGATCTGCGTCAGCTCGGTTTCCTTTATGCATCCCTTCTTTTCTTCTTTCCCCATCTGCTTTTGTTCCATTGTCCTTCCATCGGTGAATGCGAGGAAACTTGAAAGTTCCCTCATTTCGATAGATTATGGCAAGCACAATTCTTCATACAATATGATTGAATTGTTCTGTACTATAAAATTATGACTCATGCACAACAAATGCAACATTCATCCAAGCAAATGTTTAGAAGGTGTTTGGTCCCAGCAGGTAACGCAAATGTAAACATAATGGAAAATGGAAAAGCACTGGGACTTTAAACGTAATCGACAAAAATCATAACTAGTTTGGTTCAAATGCTGTTACGGGAAGAGATCATGGAGGATAGTTCAATTCATGTAGAGGAGCTGCTTATGTGAGAGCCTGGTTTTTCAGATTCACATCGGTTTCCTACCGGAATCAGTTTCGTATTGGGCTGGGATCTGATCCCGCGTGATGAGATTACGAGCCAACCAAACCAAACAAGATTTAACATTATTTGTTAACACTGTAATTAGACTGCGTTACAAATGTGTTAACCAAACACCTCCTTAAATATAATACACTAAAGAAACAAGTACTCCCTCTGTAATGAAATATAAGATCGTCTATATTTCTTTACAGAGGGAGTACAACTTTTGTGTAGGAGATACAATAATAAGCTCTTGTTTCCGAATGCTAATGATCCATGATGTTTCCTTCACTCATGATGTTTCGATCAGTGGGTATTTATGATATATTTTTTCCATGTCGAGTCATTGACTTCGTATTGCCATGTATCTTACAGCAAAATTTCCATTATGCAAATCACTGAAAAGGGTCTACGCTGTTGAAAATTTAGCTTGGCCTACTTTTATGAAAGCATCATCTGGTCGGCTGAATTCTGGAAACATATGTCAACTACTTTCCATAGTCACAAGCCACACATAAAAAAACACTAAACTAAAAATTTGGACTTATATCTTCAGGTTCATGCATTATGAAGGTTTATTGTTGCATCATAAACAAAATGCCATCTGAAGATAACGAAGATGTGACCTTTTATTCGAGGAACAACATAGAAAACTTGACCGCCACGCTTCAACTCCAATTTGATAGCTGATAGAGCACTTTCTCTACTAAATGCTGACACATAGGTCTTGACAGCGACTCTTTCCGGAGGTGGTGTAGACATTAAACTGAAAGCAAGCATACAGTTCTGTTAAGAACAGAAAAAGGAGTTCAAAAGTTGAATGTAACCGAAGTACAGAAGCTATGTGAACAAAAAGCCCACAAGAAAACTATCATCTCTTTTAAGAAGAGCAATAGTTCCCTTCCAACTGAAATGAGAAGGTGAAAAAATGGCAAGCACTGCAATAAAATCGTACCTTGCATCACGGAAACCGGTTAAAGCAAGATACAGAGTTCGTGGAATGGGTGTTGCGGACAGGGTAAGAACATCAATAGAAGCTTTGAATGATGCAATCTTCTCCTTTTGTTGTACACCGAACTTCTGTTGGAGAAGATGGGAGTTTGTGAGGTGTGCATATAAAAATAGGCAGAGTTTGCTTCAAAGGTATTATATCTTCTGATCTTTTCAATAGATTACTAAAGACAGAGCTCTCTATATACCCTAAAAAGAGAACATTTTTATGTTATTAGTACCCAAATTATAACCATCAAACTAATGTGTATCATTGGCAGACTAGACCAGCAACCTCACAAAAATGATGTCAAATGAATACAGGGCAAGGATATGCTATCACCGTGAGAGAGACATTACGATTTATAGAGTACCTGTTCCTCATCCACCACTAGGAGACCAAGATTGTTATAGGCCATCCGTTCTGTAAGAAGAGCATGAGTTCCAACAATTATTTGCAAATGCCCATTCGTAATTTTTGTTATTAGCTCATCCTTTTCATCCTTGCTCTGCAAGGAAGACACATACCAAGCCATGCAAATGATAGTCAATCCCTTCAGCAAACGAATGTACTTGGCATTGTATAATACGCGTTACCAAAATTAACCATGATTTGAGTTAAACAGTCAGTGAAATATGAAAAGTGGAAACGAGATGGCGCTGCCACAGATTGCATAATGCAGTATAGATTATATAAACATTGTTTAGTATAGCTACAACACAAACCACATATACAAATTAGAGTATTACAACGAAACTAGAGTGGAATGCTTTCTAGGGTCAAGATGAATTACACAAACTAAATAGTTAAATAATTACTAAAATTATGGTTTGGAAACATAAACAAAGAAAGATAATTATACATGATGAGCTGTATTATGGGTTAAACTCAATTTGTATCGTGGCATACCTGAGCACCGCTGAATATGGCGACCTTTATGTCAGGGTAGTTGGAGAAACGCTCAGACATTACATCATAGTGTTGATTGGCTAGTATTACAGTTGGTGCGAGAACCATAGCTTGATATCCTGTAGATACAACGATGAATATAGCACGCATCGCAACTTCCGTTTTACCAAACCCGACATCTCCACAGATCAATCTGTCCATTGGTGTTTCCCTTTCAGTTAGATCATTCTCAATATCTATGAAAGCCTGTCATCAGAATGAACACCGTTAAAAAAAGCTCTTTTTAAGATTATTCAATAACAGTGTAAGTAGATAAGAAAAGAAACCCCAGGCATGGTAAGAAGTTTAAAGAAGGTGAGAAGCAAAAGAAAAAATTGGCAATGACTGGAAATAAATAGTACTCCCTCCGTTCCAAAATACATGACCCAACTTTGTACTAAATTAGTACAAAGTTGAGTCATCTATTTTGAAACGGAGGGAGTAATCAGTAATGTGCCAAAGGTTATGTATATCTGAGATGGATTTCTACACAAGTCAACCAAGATCATTCAACAACCTTACGTTTATTGTGTCAGAACAGACACGCAAAATCTAAAAGTTGTCCACACTACAGCGTAATGGAAATCTGTTACTCACAACAAGTATCATATACAGGAAATGAATAGGTAATTTCAAATTTCTGAAGCAAGTTTAAAATGTAAAAAGATCTGAATTTAAGCTTCCAAGCTGACGTGAAGTAACCCAAACAAAGTGTTTCTGACCTCAGAAGCAAACAAACTATCATTGCCTTATGTTTCACCCTTGATGTAAACAAACAACAGGCGAACATATGGTTGCCAACCATATCCATGAAAGATTACCAATTTTATCAAGAATATTAACTGCATGAAGAAAAGAACACAGCTTTTAGTTGAGAGCAAACCTGGTTTTGGTCTGGGGTAGGCTCGTAAGGAAATTCAGAAGCAAACTGATCCATCGCCTCAGGCTTTCGGTATGGCGGCCTTCTCTGCCTCATCCTTTGTAAATATAACTCCATCAAGTTGACCACCATCTTCTGAACAGCAAGCTTTCCTTTCAGCCTCCTCTTCTCCCATGTAGAAGGATCATTCAGCTTGCTTAGATTCCTTGGCCTCTTTTTCTCATGAGGACTGCATAAAAGTTCAAACTGGATAAATGGTCAACGTGCATTTTTGTTTTCCATCAAACTCAAGTGACCATCCCACAACATAGCACGTAAATCAAAATTTAAGCACAGATACCAGGTAGCTAAACAAGAGGTGCAAACTAGGTCTAGTGCTGAAAAGATGCAAATTCATGCAACTACTCGGATCAGGAATCACATTCTTTTAAATTGGCATCAAACTTGAAAACTGGGAAATATGGCATGCACCTCACATAAACTTGGCAATTGTAAGATAGGTTATGAAGACACTCAACATTGCTTGTTTCAATGTGCCCGCGCAATGGAGGTCTGGGAGGAGCTGGGATTAAAAGGAAAAAATCCAAAGATCAGTAGTACAAGACCGGGCTGGTTCATTCACTATGAGCACTCTTTTGAATCAGCAAGAATCTGTCGGCGCCCTATCTATGGCGGAACTGGTAGCAGTTGGAAGTTGGTATATTTGGTGGCAGAGGCGTCAAATTGTCAAGGGGAAGATTGTCCTACCTCCAGACCGAACAGCATTATCAATAGAAGTTCTAGCGACGAACTTCCTCCGTTCTTAAACTCCAAATCAGCCAACTGTGAAATGTGATCATATGTGGCGCAAACCAAGAAGAGGAACAGTGAAGATAAATGTAGATGCATCCTTCTGTACTGAGAACATGTCTGGAGGCACAGGAGCAATAGCGCGAGACGAACACGGTGATTTCATTGCAGTGGCATCTTGGTTCATACCGCATGTGCAGCGGAGGTGATGGCCATCCGTAATGGATTCTATTTAGCACCCAAGCTAGGATGCAGCTCCCTTCAAATTGAATCTGACTGCTCCAAGCAGTTGAGGCTATTAATCTTGAGGTCTTTGTTGGACAGGAATCAGCTATTGTGCTTGAGTGCAAAGAATTGGGTTTGGATTTCTCCCAATATGAAGTGACGAAGTGCTTCCGTGAAACTAATACTGTAGCTGATTGTGTAGCCAAATTATCTCTATCCAGTACATCGTCTGAGGTTTGGGATAATGCAATCCCGGACTTTATTTCTCATCTTGTTGTAAACGACCTCACTATTATCTGAGAAATAAAGTTCTTTACGTCAAAAAAAAAAAACTTGACAATTGTAAGTTTGGAACCAATCCCAGTCACATGGCTAACCACCACCACTTTGCAATGTGGCAATGACATAGTTTTGTTTACTTTAATACTTAAAATAGGATTTGCTCAGACACGTCTGGACAAGCAAATTGATCCAACAATTCCAGTCCTACATACAATCTATATACCTATAGTAAAAGGAGTGAGTTGCGGAGATCCAACAAATCTCAACCTTCAACAGCATATTCAAAGGTCTACGTCACTCGGCGTTAAACAAGTTTAGTACTCCCTCCGTAAACTAATATAAGAGCGTTTAGATCACTACCTTAGTGATCTAAACGCTCTTATATTAGTTTACAGAGGGAGTACTAAACACATTTAGCACCCTCTACTAATTAATATAATGCCTAATATCAATGTCAGCATTAACCACATAATTATATCCTACCTAATATTAACATACACCCTCCGTCCCAAAATAAGTGTTTTGAGCATAGTATAAATTTGTACTAGAGCTAGTACAAAGTTGAGACACTTATTTTGGGACGGAGGGAGTACAATTTATATCTTGCCTAATATTAATGTGCAATACAACGTACACAATTTAGTTAGAAGAGACACTACAAACAAGAGGAGAAGAAGTTTAAAAAAAAAAGAGGTGAGCAGGTTAACCGCGGAAGTATACAGGTTGTATCGGTAGAGCATGCGTGCTGCCTGGTCGACTGCAAGCTTCGCCATGGCGTCCGCATACTGAATGAACACGTAGTCCTCTCCGTCCTCTCCGCTTATACAGACGAACTTGCCGACGCCGACTTTCTTGTGAACGACGTACTCGCCGGGCTCCAGCTCACGAGGGTCCACACGGTGCCCCAAAGAGCTCCTGGCCGCCATCCCCTTCCTCCTTCCGGCGCCCTCCTCCTCGTCCTCCCCGTTGCTTCCGACGTCTCTCTCGTATTCCGGTTCGGCCGCGTGCCGGCGGAGCTGGCGGAGGCCGAGGCGCTGCTGCTCGCGGATCATGTGGAGGTAGGCGTCCGCCTGGGCGGGGTCCATGGGAGATGTGGCAGCGGAAGAGACACCGCGGCGGCGGACGAGCGCGCGGAGACGGTTATTGAGCTGCGAGATGTCGTCGGGGGGCACGGCGGCCGTCACCGTGGCAATGGCCGCGACAGGGGAAGCAAGGCGGAGGCGGCGAACAGGGAGGCGTAGGCGGAGCTGGGGGGATAGGGTCGGTGGTCGGTGGAGAAGGAAGTGACGGTGGGGATTTGGTGGTGGAGCACGAGGGATGAGGGTGGCCATGGATGTGGCGTGGAGACGGGGGTTAGGAACAGCACGGGAGCGGCATGGTTTTAAGCGTTTATAGCATCCGGGCCACAAACCCGTCTCAAAAATCCGACCCAGTCGAGCTCTTTAAACGGACCTCAAACGTCTAAACTGCCCGGCACGTCTCGTATCCAATTAAATATGGAACAGAGGTGCCACCTAGTATGGGCAATGCGAAACTGAATGTGGATGCTGTGGTGTCCAGCGCTGGATTTAGGACTGTGGGTGCAATATGCAGAGATGACAGCGGCCTATTCTTGGAGGCTTCGACTCTTTGTTTTAATCACATCATTGATCCGACTACTTTGGAAGCATTGGCTATCAGAGAAGCCCTAGTTTTGGCGAATGATCTGTACGAGAGAAGGATTGAAGTTGCATCAGACTACAAAGTGGTGGTGCAAGATTTACAGTGGGATAACTGGGCTAGCTACGGTGCAATTGTACATGAAATAATAGACCACTCTGCGCTTTTTGATTTTTGCAGTTTTAGTCATGAATTTAGGAGCTCCAATCATGAAGCTCACAACTTAGCGAAGCATGCTTTTTCTCTCGATGGTGGCCGCCATATGTGGTTAGGGCATCCCAGGAATTTATCATCTGTCCCTGTAGACATCGTGACGAATTAATAAAGCTTCGTGAGGTTGTCTCAAAAAAAATATGGAACATATATGAGGCATCCGGGCGCTTCAGCCATGTCGAACCCGACAGCCGTGACCAACCACAATTTGCACCAAATCCTTCCTCCTCCTCCCGCCACCTCCTACCTTTCTCGCGCCCGAGTCCTATCTTTCCCGCGCCCGAGCCCTCGTCGTCCGCCACCCTTGCTCCCCATCTTCACCACCGGTCCTGATCCGCCCTTCTAGATGTCGTCCAGTTCGTCCCCGACCTCCGCGATGGAGATCGCGTCCGCCTCATCCGTTAGTGTTCCTTCTTTGTCTCCATCGTGCAAGGTGGAAAACGTCACCCGGAAGATGTTGTGACTGTCGGTATCAAAACCGGTGGATCTCGGGTTGGGGGTCCCGATCTGTGCGTCTAAGGCTAATGATAACAGGAGGCAAGGGACACGATGTTTTACCTAGGTTCGCGCCCTCTCGATAGAGGTAAAACCCTACTTCATGCTTGATTGATATTGATGATATGAGTAGTACAAGAGTTGATCTACCACGAGATCGTAGAGGCTAAACCCTAGAAGCTAGCCTATGATGATTATGATTCTGTCCCTAAGGACTAAACCATCCGGTTTATATAGACACCGGAGAGGGCTAGGGTTTACATGGAGTCGGTTACAAAGAAGGAAATGTAATATCCGGATCGCCAAGCTTGTCCTCCACGCAAAGGAGAGTCCCATCCGGACACGGGGACGAAGTCTTGAGTCTTGTATCTTCATGGTCCAACAGCCCGGCCAAGGTATATAGTTCGGCTGTCCGCATACCCCCTAATCCAGGACTCCCTCAGTAGCCCATGAACCAGGCTTCAATGACGATGAGTCCGGCGCGCAGTTTGTCTTCGGCATTGCAAGGCGGGTTCCATCTCCGAATACTCCAAAGTACCTGTTGTAACGGACAGTGTCCGGCTTCCCATCAATGTCGTACTCCTCAGCTTCTGTGCTTCAATAATGACCATCTCCACGTGTCGAGCGAATACGAGGAGACGAGGCATTTTTGCATTCGCCACCCCGGTCCTACAAGCAAACCGTCTATTTGAAGGGACGGGGATTCAGATCCAAGCTTCACCTTCTTCCCTTGAGCGAGCATCCAACAGAGCGTGCATAGAAAAAATCATTCCAGCATGGCCGATCGTCGCAGCTCCTCCTCCCGCTCCCGTAGCTCTAGGTCAGGTGATTGGGAAGAATGTTATGTTCCTCAAAACCGCTTAATAGAGCTGCAGACCCAAGGGTTTCTTCCACCGGCATTCATGGTCCCCGTCCGAGCCGGACTAGCCACCTATAATGGCGGGGAGCAAGCGGAGAGATCTCCTAATCTATCCCCGGGGGAGCGAATATGCCTCATCCCGCATCTGCTGAGAGGCGTCGGGTTTCCAATCCACACATTCCTTCGCGGGCTCCTGGAGTTCTACGGCCTCCAGTTGCACAACTTCACCCATACCTCCGTGTTGCACATAGCAGGATACGTTGCCCTTTGTGAACTATTTCTGGGCTGTGAGGCTCACTTCGGGTTATGGAAGAAGTTGTTCTGCCTCGTCCCTCGCAACCAGGGGGAATCCATATGTCAAGTGGGCGGAGCCGAAGTATGGCGCGTCGCCGAGACCGGATACCTATCCGGTACTCACAAGAAGGGACCAGAGAACTGGCCCTCGGAGTGGTTTTATGTCGATGACGTTCCCCTTCCGGATCCAGTCCGGACAGGTCTCCCTGAGTTCAGTAATGCTCCGCAAAGGCATGCCGAAGTTGGCGCCCTCGGGGGCCCCAAGAGGAGGATACCAGGGAAATACACTTCCTGATGAGCAGGATAAAGTTACTGGCCAAATCAGGGCTGACAATAGTCGAGGTTATGGCAATATGCATAATGCGGGGAGTGCAGCCGCTTCAATATCGGGGGAAGCCCATGTGGCACTACAACGGGGAAGATGATGCCATCCGCTGTGGTCATAAGGGTCCGGACTCCGCCACTGCTCTGGCGAGGATATTGTCCGATTTGTATAAAGGAGGAGAAGAAGAATTCCTTCATATTAAACCGCGGGATGTATTTTCTATGTACACCCCCCCAAGCTGGGTAAGTCATCACTCTTTCCTCCGCTTCATTCATTCTGGTGTCCTTCGTCAAGATTATTTACCTCAATGTTTTTGAGCAGGAACTTAGGAGGGCCGTAGAAGGATTCTCCAGCCCCTCCCCGCAGCCAGAGGACCCCGGAAGGGCCTTCGATCCAGGACTCGAAGAAGATCCGGATATCACTGTGGAGCTCGTCAACGGGACATTTTATCAGGCGAGCTGCGATGGCGCCTCAGTGGCTATTATCGCCGACTATCCCGGACTACTACCTGCATCGCGTGTAAGCAAAGCCAAAAAACCATCCTCTGAAGAGGACTCCTTTCTGATGCCATGCCTTATACCTGAAGTGTCATATTTTTGTAGAGACGACAGTCAGAACGCGGCGCCGAGCCCCTGGGGGCTCGTCGGCAAAGGGCGTCCGGATCGGGCAGGCTTAAGAGGAAGGTGGTTAGGGCCGAAACGCCGCTACAGAGGTATGGTAAAAACCTGCTCTGTGATTATTGTGTTTGAAATGTGACAGCGCCCTTTGTGTCCTGGCAGAAAGAGGAGTAGCCGGACTATATCCGGAGATCCTGCCAATCACGCTTCTACCAGCCGGATTCCAGGACCGGCTTCGAGAGAGGAAGCGGACGCGGGGCCGATGCTGAGTTGTCCTCCGATAGGGGATGCGGATATGCTCTCCGCCACGAATTCCGAAGTAGAGAGTGCCATGAATCACCGTCGCCGATGGGCCGTACTTCGCAACAACATCTTTTCTGAAGAGGCATTTAATGCTTTCATTTCGGGAGACGCATACATCCGAGCTGCTCAAGGTGGGCTTGCCCGGACGACGGACCAGTATGCCAAAGATATACGGGTAAGAAAATTTAATAAGCATGTATAGCAATAGCCCCTGAGACTTGAAATGGTTGAACAACTGTTTTAAGGATCAATTTATGCACAGGTCCTTGTAGATAAGAATGCCCAATTGTCTCGAGAGCTGGAAGAGTGCAAGACCCAGCTGAGGGCCATGGTTGCCAAGCTAGAGGAATCCCAGAAGGCCTCATCTGGTAACATTTATCTTAATTGTATGGAAGTGTACCAGTTATTATGTGGCTTGTATGATAAGTCTAACAGAAAAAATCTACAGACAATCCCGGGGTGAATCCGGAGGTCGTAAGAGGTAACGAGTCACATCTTCAAAGGCAGCTAAAAGCTGGCGAGCGTATTCTTGCGCAAGTTGGGCAGGAGAAGAACAATCTTCAAGATGCCAATGTCCGGCTGGGCGTTGAGTTAGGAGATGTTCGCGCTCAGCTGGCGGACTCCATGAAGGAGAACAGAAGGCTTCGTCGTGGCATTTATGGTAAGTGCCTAGACGAACTATAGTACAGCTCGGCGAGGAAGCATATTGAATGAATTTTTATTCTGTAGGTATGCTGACGGGCCGCCCTGAAGAGGAGATGCCCGCGTCTGCAGGACATCTGCCGCAAGACCTCTCACAGCTACACGAGCGAGCTCGGCATGTGATGCAGGGTATTGCCCAGGCCTTGTGGCCATCAAGCTTCCTGCCAAAAGGCATGGGGGAGCTCGTGGATATGCTCCAAGGAGCACGGCGGCGCTTCTGATTGTGGAAGATGTCAGCCTGCCGACAAGGTGCAAGAGAAGCCTGGGCTATGGTGAAGACGCGCTATACCAAGCTTGACCCGAACCATATGGCCGAAGTCGGACCGGCGGGGCCAGATGGGCAAGAAATTCCCGTGAGTCTGGTGTATGACCAGGTAGCATTAGCCGCAAAATATTCCCAACAGGATTGTAAGCTAGATAGCCTGTTGGACGGTATAGAGGAAGAATATAGTCAGTCCAAGTGACTATGTAACCCAATGGACATATGTAGTCCCTAGCCGGATTAAAAATCATTTGTCATGGCGGACCTTTTCGCTTCAGCCCCTGGATCCGATAGTCCGGGGTGTATCCGAATACCCGCTCAGTTATGCAGAACCGGGGTATGCGTGGAAACCAGGCGTAGGGGTCATAAGTGCTTTAACAGACAAGTACCCAACTAGCTATGTTATATTACATGGATAGTAAGAAACATCTTCCAGGGAGAATAGTTCTGTTAGGGGTTCCTTTCCCTGGGTACGCATGCATCAATGTACATGTCCGGACTGCGAACAGAGACGTAGGATACAAAACTTTGGGGGGTTCTCGTTGTAATAAACAAAAGGAGCATCTTTTGTTCACCGACCGAATATTCCCTTAAGAACGCTAGCTTTCGGCTTCACCCAGCCTGAGGTACACATCCGGCTAAACCGGCAGTAACAATCGTAGAGGTGCTCCCGTTATTCCCTAGCCGAATTAACGAGAACGTAGGGCATAAACACAAGAGCCAGGCAACCCAGCATGGCCACATCTTAAGTCATATCGATGCATATAATGGTGAAGAAAAGGCACATATGGGAAAAAGAACGCATATGTGATAGGCAAAAAGCCATTAAAATAATTATATTTAGCTTCCGTATAGGAAGCCCCCAGGTATGGCTTACACACATAGTGCGGCCGGAGTGATCCCAGCATCCGCACTGTATTGAGTACTTTGTGTGAAGAAGGAAAATGGTTGAGAAAGGAAAAAGGAGGGAACATAGTTAAAAAGGAGGGGGTAAGGAGACGAACACTGAGTTCGGCGCTAGGCGTAGAATCTCCGGAGTCTGGCCGCGTTCCATGGGTTCGGCTCGAGTCTGTTATCGGATGCATTACGTAGGCGGTACGCTCCTCCTGTGAGAACTTTATCAATAATGAAGGGACCCTCCCACTTAGGTTTGAGCTTGTCCTTCTTCTTCTCCGGTAGGCGTAGAACGAGTTCGCCAATATTATAAGTTTTGGCCCACACTTCTCTGCTTGGGTACCATCGAGCCTGCTGCTGATAGAATGCGGAACGGGCTTTTGCAACGTCTCGCTCCTCCTCCAGGGCATCTAAGTTGTCCTGCCGGTCCAACTCGGCTTCCTTCTCTTCGTACATGCGCACGCGAGGCGAATCATGTATTATGTCGTAGGGTAGTACCGCTTCTCCGCCATACACCATAAAAAATGGTGTATATCCGGTGGTGCGATTCGGCGTGGTCCGCAGCCCCCAGAGTACGGAGTCGAGCTCCTCGACCCAGTGCGTGTCCGATTCTGTCAAGGATCGCACTAGTCTGGGTTTGATGCCGCTCATGATGAGACCGTTTGCATGTTCGACCTGGCTGTTTGTTTGGGGATGGTAGACGGAGGCGAATCAAGCTTAATGCCCATGTTGCCGCACCAAGTTTTCACTTTATCGGCTGTGAAGTTTGAGCCATTATCAGTGATGATGCTGTGGGGGACGCCGTATCGGTGTACAACCCCGGATATGAAGTCTATCACTAGTCCGGATTCGATCGTTTTAACTGGTTTAGCTTCTATCCATTTGGTGAACTTGTCCACCATGACCAATAAGTATTTTTTCTTATGGCTTCCCCCCTTTAAGGGGTCCGACCATATCCAGCCCCCAGACCGCGAAGGGCCAAGTGATGGGGATTGTTTGGAGAGCGGTAGGGGGCATGTGGCTCTGATTGGCAAAGAGCTGGCAACCAACGCTGTGTTGGACAAGGTCTTGTGCGTCTGCTCGGGCTGTAGGCCAATAAAATCCTGTGTGGAAGGCCTTGCTGACAAGTGTCCGAGCCACAACGTGGTGTCCGCCGAGTCCAGCATGGATTTCAGCCAAGAACTGCCGCCCTTCCTCTTCAGAGATGCATCTTTGGAGCACTCCGGTTGTACTTTTCTTATAGAGTTCCCCCTCATGGACCTTGTAAGCTTTGGAACGCCGCATGATGCAACGTGCTTCATTTTGGTCCTCGGGGAGCTCCTGCCTATTTAGGTAGGCCAAGAAAGGCTCGGTCCACGAGGCGATTACAACCATGATTTCATGGGCCGAAGGTGTTATTTCGGTGGCGGAGCCTCCAATTATGTCTGCTGGTTCGGAATCTGGGGGTGTATTCGGATCTGTGCTAGTGTTGCCAGACTCCCCTTCCCATACCACGGATGGCTTGAACAGCCTTTCCAAGAATATGTTAGGTCGGACAGGGTCGCGTTTAGCGCCGATGCGGGCGAGGATATCCGTCGCTTGATTGTTTTCTCGAGCCATATGGTGGAATTCGAGCCCCTCAAACCGAGCTGACATTTTGAGGACGACATTACGGTAGGCCGCCATTTTCGGATCCTTGGCATCAAAGTCTCCATTTATTTGTGATATTGCGAGGTTTGAATCCCCGCGCACCTCCAAGCGTTGAATGCCCATAGAGACTGCCATCCGAAGACCGTGCAACAGAGCCTCGTATTCGGCTACATTGTTGGAGTCTGTGTATAATATTTGGAGTACGTATTGGACCGTGTCTCTGATGGGTGATGTCAGGACTACACCTGCTCCCAATCCAGCCAGCATTTTAGAGCCGTCGAAGTGCATGATCCAGTTAGAGTACGCGCCGTACTCTTTAAGGAGTTCGGCTTCTGTCCATTCGGCGACAAAGTCAGCCAGTACTTGCGACATGATGGCCCGCCGTGGTTTGTATGTTATGTCGAACGGAAGGAGCTCGATGGCCCATTTAGCAATCTGGCCCGTAGCGTCGCGGTTATTTATTATGTCGTTGAGTGGTACTTTGGAGGCCACCATAATCGAACACTCTTGAAAGTAGTGTCGTAGCTTCTGGGATGCCATGAAGACCGCGTATGCTATCTTTTGATAGTGCGGGCATCGGGATTTGCATGGGGTGAGGACCGTGGATACGTAATATACCGGCTTCTAGAGCGGGAATTTGTATCCGTCAGCCTCTCGTTCGACGACGAGAACTGCGCTTACAACTTGATGTGTTGCAGCTATAGCATAGGTTCACTAGTATTTGGCACTATTAGGACTGGATTACAGGCCAATAAGGTCTTTATTTCGTCCAGTCCGGCCGCGGCTGCATCCGTCCACACGAAGTGTTCGGTGCGCCGAAGAAGGCGGTAAAGAGGTAATGCCTTTTCTCCTAACCGTGAGATAAAGCGGCTTAAGGCAGCCACGCATCCAGCTAGTTTCTGGATATGCTTGAGGTCTGTTGGGATAGCCAACTATGACAGAGCTCAGATTTTTGCCGGATTCGCTTCAATTCCTCTATTGGAAACAATGAAGCCGAGCAGCTTCCCAGAGGGCACGCCAAAAACACATTTTTCCGAGTTTAGCTTGATGTCGTATGTTCGGAGGTTATCGAACGTAAGCCTCAAGTCGTCTATTAGGGTTTCGACGTGTCTTGTTTTTATGACCACGTCGTCCACATATGCCTCCACTGTCTTGACGATTTGTTTTTCCAGGCATGTTTGAATCATGCGTTGATAGGTTGCTCCGGCATTTCTAAGCCCGAAAGGCATAGTGTTGAAGCAGAAAGGACCATATGGCGTTATGAAAGCCGTTGCAGCTTGGTCGGACTCTGCCATCTTTATTTGATGGTATCCAGAGTATGCGTCGAGAAAACACAGTGAGTCATGTCCTGCGGTGGCGTCGATGATTTGGTCGATGCGAGGGAGGGGGAAGGGATCCTTGGGGCAAGCCTTGCTGAGGTCTTTGAAGTTGACGCATAGGCGCCAGGATTTGTCCTTCTTTGGTACCATTACCAGATTTGCCAGCCAATCCGGATGCTCGATATCTCTGATGAATCCGGCCTCGAGTAACTTGGCTAGCTCTTTCCCCATGGCTTGCGGTTTGGGCTCTGAGAAGCGCCTAAGAGTCTGTTTGACAGGCTTGTATCCTTTCAGTATATTGAGGCTGTGTTCGGCCAGTCTGCGTGGGATGCCCGGCATGTCCGAAGGGTGCCAGGCAAAAATGTCCCAATTCTCGCGCAGGAAGTCTCGTAGTACGGCGTCCATTGTGGGGCTCAACTGTGTCCCGATGGAAGCTGTCTTCATGGGAACCGTTGGATGCACCTGGAATTTGACTATCTCGTTTGCGGGTTTAAATGAGGTGGACTTGGGTCGCTTGTCGAGTATCACATCGTCCCTGTCCATGGTGGCGCGCAGCGTTGTTAGTTCTTCGCTGCTAGAGCTTCGGATAATGCTTCCAGGGCTAGTGTTGCGGTTTTGTTTTCGGCGTGAAGTGCGACGTCCGGATCACTGGCTAGAGTGATGATTCCATTGGGTCCGGGCATTTTAAGCTTCATGTACCCGTAATGGGGTATAGCTTGAAAGCTTGTGAATGCGTCCCGCCCTAAAAGGGCGTGGTATCCGTTGCTGAAAGGAGCCACTTGGAATGTGATTTCTTCGGACCTGTAATTCTCCGGAGTGCCGAATACCACAGCGAGTGTGATTTTTCCCGCACACCGTGCTTCCCGACTAGGGATGATTCCCCTAAAGGTTGTGCTGCTTTGCTCAATGCGGCTTTTGTCAATTTCCATCATGTTGAGTGTTTCTTCGTAGATCAAGTTTAATCCGCTTTTGCTGTCCATGAGTACTTTAGTGAGCCGAAAGCCGTCCATGATTGGGCTAAGGACCAAAGCGGCTGGTGCCCGGACTGTCTGGAATTGAGGCTCATCACTTGCACTGAAAGTTATAGCAGTGTCGTTCCACGGATTTATTTTTGCCACATGGCAGATTTCAGCGAAATTTCAATGAGCTCGCTTGCGCCTTGTTTGAGGCGGAAGTCTCGAAGACTGTTAGTACCATATTGTTTTCTTTGGCGGGATGTTGTTCTGCTTTATGGCTTACAAGAAGATCCTCGCCACTTTTTGCTACCTACCGAAGTATCCAACATGCTCTAAGGCTATGTGTTGGTGTAGTGTCCGGTGTGTTGTGGAGTTTACATGGCCCATTGAGCCATTCTTCCAATATGGTTCCACACCCTGGGGTGGGCTTTGGTTTCTTGGGGATTGGATTGGCTAACTTACGAGAGTTCACCCATTTAGTTCGGACAAAAGTTTTGGTGAGAGTCGGACTATCCCAAAATTCTATTTGGGTTTTCCAGGCGCTTTCCATCGCACAGTACTTCTGTACTATGGCTGCTAAGTCAGCAAAGTGCACTATGTCACGGCGACTTATAGCATTAAGGATCCCTTTGTCCGTGCAATTTTTGCATAAAAGTGAGATCGCGTCTTCCTCACGACAGTCCGTGACCTTGTTTAGCACAAGGAGGAATCTGGCCCAGTAGTGATGTACTGTCTCTTGGGGCTCTTGTCTGATATGGGAGAGACGGTTTAAGTCCGGGTGGGTGGGTGTAGCTGAATCTGGATTCTGATCCGATCTAACGCCCAGGGGCAGAGGAGCTTCCGGGCTTGATAGCTCGGGATCCGGAGTGTTGCTCGATTTTTCCGGCCCGATACCCGATTCTAAATCCAGGGTCTGGGTCATGTTTTCCCGCGAGCGGGTATCCGGCTCAAAGAGCTCGGTAATCCGGACATAATTCGTCCTCAAAATAGAGGGATAATCCGTATGCGGCTCCTCCACTACCGTTATCCCGTGGGTGACCGGTGGGGATTTAATATCCCTCTGGTCGGATTTAAGCCCGACCCGATCATAGTCTATAGCGACTCCCAGAGCGGCGATGCGATCCAAGAGCTCATTGAGGGAGGAGAGCTCTATTGGATTCATCTGTTCGGCGAGTTCCGGATTGATGTGGAGGCTGTTTTTGATGACTTGAGAGGTCATCGTCGGCGCGGAAGCCGATCGGGCGGCCATGACGAAGCCGCCTAATCGGAGAGTCTGGCCTACCGCCAGTGCTCCCCCATAGGTGATGTTGTCCTTGACAACAAGATGGGCCATCAAGCCTCGCAGCAACAGCACAGAGGAACTCTCAATGAAAGCACAATGTCGGTGTCAAAACCGGTGGATCTCGGGTAGGGGGTCCCGATCTGTGCGTCTAAGGCTAATGGTAACAGGAGGCAAGGGACACAATGTTTTACCCAGGTTCGGGCCCTCTCGATGGAGATAAAACCCTACTTCGTGCTTGATTGATATTGATGATATGAGTAGTACAAGAGTTGATCTACCACAAGATCGTAGAGGCTAAACCCTAGAAGCTAGCCTATGATGATTATGATTCTGTCCCTAAGGACTAAACCCTCCGGTTTATATAGACACCGGAGAGGGCTAGGGTTTACATGGAGTCGGTTACAAAGAAGGAAATATAATATCCGGATCGCCAAGCTTGTCCTCCACGCAAAGGAGAGTCCCATCCGGACACGGGACGAAGTCTTGAGTCTTGTATCTTCACGGTCCAACAGTCCGGCCAAGGTATATAGTCCGGCTGTCCGCATACCCCCTAATCCAGGACTCCCTCAGTGACGCCGGCAACAAGAGAGGGAAGTGGTGGAGGCGGCGCAAGGAGGTGCGGACATGGACGAGCAGTTGCCCCCCCCTCCCCTGGTCGCGCCCGGAACCCCGCACCCTTTCCATCCGTCCGCCAATGCGCATTACGCCGTCGGACCACGTTGAGACAAAGGAGGATCCAACGGTCAATTGGGTCATTCCGGAGAGCTTTTCGCCCACGCAGATGCTGGCGGTGGACTTATGTCACTCGCACAACTCGTTCGGGCGCGGGTGAGCACGGGCATCGGCGGCGCCCGGGCTGCCCACGACCTGTTCAACAGAGTGAAACAACAAGAGTCGGTATGTTTTTTATTGCTCATGTCTAATCAAAGTTGCATATGGCATGTTCAATGTTTTGCATCGGACGACACCTCCACGTTCAACACACGTACAGTTGGGAAGACGTCTCCTCCTTCTTGATCCAGCAAGGGGGAAGGAGAGGTTGATGAAGATCTAGCAGCACGACGGCGTGGAGGTGGATGCAGCACGATCACGGCAGGGCTTCGCCAAGCTTCTGCGAGACGGAGAGGTGTAGCAGGGGAGAGGGAGGCGCCAAGACTTGGGGTGCGGCTGCCCTCCCTCCACCCTTCTTTATATAGGCCCCTGGGGGGCGCCGGCCCTAGGAGATGAGATCTCCAAGGGGGGCGGCGGACAAGGGGGTGTCTTGCCCCCCAAGGCAAGTGGAGGCGCCCCCCCACGCTAGGGTTTCCAACCCTAGGCGCAGGAGGGCCCAAGGGGGGGCGCACCAGCCCACCAGGGGCTGGTTCCCCTCCCCACTTCAGCCCACGGGGCCCTCCGAGATAGGTGGCCCCACCCGGTGGACCCCCGGGACCCTTCCCGTGGTCCCGGTACAATACCGGTGACCCCCGAAACTCTCCCGATGGCCGAAACTGCACTTCCTATATATAATTCTTCACCTCCGGACCATTCCGGAACTCCTCGTGACGTCCGGGATCTCATCCAGGACTCCGAGCAACTTTCGGGTTACTGCATACTCATATCTCTACAACCCTAGCGTCACCGAACCTTAAGTGTGTAGACCCTACGGGTTCGGGAGACATGCAGACATGACCGAGACGCCTCTCCGGTCAATAACCAACAACAGGATCTGGATACCCATGTTGGCTCCCACATGCTCCTTGATGATCTCATCGGATGAACCACGATGTCAAGGATTCAATCAATCCCGTATACAATTCCCTTTGTCAATCGGTACGTTACTTGCCCGAGACTCGATCGTCGGTATCCCAATACCTTGTTCAATCTCGTTATCGGCAAGTCACTTTACTCGTACCGTAATGCATGATCCAGTGACCAGACACTTGGTCACATTGAGCTCATTATGATGATGCATTACCGAGTGGGCCCAGAGATACCTCTCCGTCATACGGAGTGACAAATCCCAGTCTTGATTCGTGCCAACCCAACAGACACTTTCAGAGATACCCGTAGTGCACATTTATAGTCACCCAGTTACGTTGTGACGTTTGGCACACCCAAAGCACTCCTACGGTATCCGGGAGTTGCACAATCTCATGGTATAAGGAAATGATACTTGACATTCGGAAAAGCTCTAGCGAAACGAACTACACGATCTTTGTGCTATGCTTATGATTGGGTCTTGTCCATCACATCATTCTCCTAATGATGTGATCCTGTTATCAATGACATCCAATGTCCATAGTCAGGAAACCATGACTATCTGTTGATCAACGAGCTAGTCAACTAAAGGCTCACTAGGGACTTGTTGTGGTCTATGTATTCACACATGTATTACGATTTCCGGATAATACAATTATAGCATGAACAATAGACAATTATCATGAACAAAGAAATATAATAATAACCATTTTATTATTGCCTCTAGGGCATATTTCCAACAGTCTCCCACTTGCACTAGAGTCAATAATCTAGTTACATTATGATGTATCGAACACCCATTGCGTTCTGGTGTTGATCATGTTTTGCTCTAGGGAAAGGTTTAGTCAATGGATCTGCTACATTCAGGTCCGTATGTACTTTACAAATATCTATGTCTCCATCTTGAACATTTTCACGAATGGAGTTGAAGCGACGCTTGATGTGCCTGGTCTTCTTGTGAAACCTGGGCTCCTTGGCAAGTGCAATAGCTCCAGTGTTGTCACAGAAGAGTGTGATCGGCCCCGACGCATTGGGTATGACTCCTAGGTCAGTGATGAACTCCTTCACCCAGATAGATTCATGCGCTGCCTCCGAGGCTGCCATGTACTCCGCTTCACATGTAGATCTCGCCACGACGCTCTGCTTGCAACTGCACCAGCTTACTGCCCCACCATTCAAAAATATACACGTATCCGGTTTGTGACTTAGAGTCATCCAGATCTGTGTCGAAGCTAGCGTCGACGTAACCCTTTACGACGAGCTCTTCGTCACCTCCATATACGAGAAACATATCCTTAGTCCTTTTCAGGTACTTAAGGATGTTCTTGACCGCTATCAAGTGTTCCATGCCGGGATTACTTTGGTACCTTCCTACCAAACTTACGGCAAGGTTTATATCAGGTCTAGTACAGGTCATGGCATACATGATAGACCCTATGGCTAAGGCATAGGGGACGACACTCATCTTTTCTCTATCTTCTGTCGTGGTCGGGCATTGAGCCGAGCTCAATTTCACACCTTGCAACACAGGCAAGAACCCCTTCTTGGACTGATCCATATTGAACTTCTTCAATATCTTATCAAGGTATGTGCTTTGTGAAAGACCTATGAGGCATCTTGATCTATCTCTATAGATTTTGATGCCTAATATGTAAGCAGCTTCTCCAAGGTTGTTCATTGAAAAACACTTATTCAAGTAGGCCTTAACGTTGTCCAAAAGTTCTATATCATTTCCCATCAAAAGTATGTCATCCACATATAATATGAGAAATGCTACAGAGCTCCCACTCACTTTCTTGTAAACGCAGGCTTCTCCATAAGTCTGCATAAACCCAAACGCTTTGATCATCTCATTAAAGCGAATGTTCCAACTCCGAGATGCTTGCACCAGCCCATAGATGGAGCGCTGGAGCTTGCATACCTTGTTAGCATTCTTAGGGTTGACAAAACCTTCTGGCTGCATCATATACAGTTCTTCCTTAAGGTGACCGTTAAGGAATGCCGTTTTGACGTCCATTTGCCATATCTCATAATCATAGTATGCGGCAATTGCTAACATGATTCGGACGGACTTCAGCTTCACTACGGGAGAGAATGTCTCACCGTAGTCAATCCCTTGAACTTGTCGATAACCCTTAGCGACAAGTCGAGCTTTATATATGGTAACATTACCATCCGCGTCCGTCTTCTTCTTAAAGATCCATTTGTTTTCTATCGCTCGCCGATCATCGGGCAAGTCTGTCAAAGTCCACACTTTGTTTTCATACATGGACCCTATCTCAGATTGCATGGCTTCAAGCCATTTGTTGGAATCTGGGCCCGCCATCGCTTCATCATAGTTCGAAGGTTCACCATTGTCCAACAACATGATTTCCAAGACAGGGTTGCCGTACCACTCTGGTGCGGAACGTGTCCTTGTGGACCTTCAAAGTTCAGTAGGAGCTTGATCCGAAGTATCTTGATCATCATCATTAACCTCCTCTCTTGTCGGTGCAGGCACCACAGGAACATCTTCCTGAGTTGTGCTACTTACCGTTTCAAGAGGCAGTACTTCGTCAAGCTCCACTTTCCTCCCACTTAATTCTTTCGAGAGAAACTCCTTCTCCAGAAAGGACCCGTTCTTAGCTACAAAAATCTTGCCCTCGGATCTTAAGTAGAAGGTATACCCAATGGTTTCCTTAGGGTATCCTATGAAGACACATTGTTTCGACTTGGGTTCGAGCTTCTCTGGTTGAAGTTTCTTGACATAAGCATCGCATCCCCAAACATTTAGAAACGACAGCTTAGGTTTCTTCCCAAACCATAATTCATACGGTGTCGTCTCAACGGATTTAGACGGTGCCCTATTTAAAGTGAATGTAGCTGTCTCTAGAGCATATCCCCAAAATGATAGCGGCAGATCGATAAGTGACATCATAGATTGCACCATATCCAATAGAGTGCGATTACGACGTTCGGACACACCATTTCTCTGAGGTGTTCCAGGCGGCGTGAGTTGTGAAATGATTCCACATTTCCTTAAGTGCGTACCAAATTCATGACTTTAATATTCACCCCCACGATCTGATCGTAAAAACTTTATCTTTCGGTTACGTTGATTCTCTACCTCATTCTGAAATTCCTTGAACTTTTCAAAGGTCTCAGACTTGTGTTTCATCAAGTAGACATACCCATATCTACTCAAGTCATCAGTGAGAGTGAGAACATAATGATATCCTCCGCGAGCCTCAACGCTCATTGGACTGCACACATTAGTATATATGATTTCCAATAAGTTGCTTGCTCGCTCCATTGTTCTGGAGAACGGAGTCTTGGTCATTTTGCCCATGAGGCATGGCTCGCATGTGTCAAACGATTCATAATCTAGAAACTCTAAAAGTCCATCAGCATGGAGTTTCTTCATGCGCTTGACACCAATGTGACCAAGGCGGCAGTGCCACAAGTATGTGGGACTATCGTTATCAACTTTACATCTTTTGGTATTCACACTATGAATATGTGTAACATTACGCTCGAGATTCATTAAAAATAAACCATTCACCAGCGGGGCATGACCATAAAACATATCACTCATATAAATAGAACAACCATTATTCTCGGATTTAAATGAGTAGCCATCTCGAATTAAACGAGATCCTGATACAATGTTCATGCTTAAAGCTGGTACTAAATAACAATTATTGAGGTTTAAAACTAATCCCGTAGGTAAATGTAGAGGTATCGTGCCGACGGCGATCACATCGACCTTGGAACCATTCCCGACGCGCATCGTCACCTCGTCCTTCGCCAGTCTCCGCTTATTCCACAGCTCCTGCTTTGAGTTACAAATATGAGCAACCGCACCGATATCAAATACCCAGGAGCTACTACGAGCACTGGTAAGGTACACATCAATTACATGTATAACACATATACCTTTGGTTTTGCCGGCCTTCTTGTCCGCTAAGTACTTGGGGCAGTTCCGCTTCCAGTGACCACTTCTCTTGCAATAAAAGCACTCAGTCTCAGGCTTGGGTCCATTGTTTGACTTCTTCCCGGCAACTGGCTTACCGGGCACGATAACTCCCTTGCCGTCCTTCTTGAAATTCTTCATTGCCTTTCTTGAACTAAGTGGTTTTATTCACCATCAACACTTGATGTTCCTTTTTGATCTCTACCTCTGCTGATTTCAGCATTGAATATACCTCAGGAATGGTCTTTTCCATCCCCTGCATATTGAAGTTCATAACAAAGCTCTTGTAGCTCGGTGGAAGCGACTGAAGGATTCTGTCAATGACCGCGTCATCCGGGAGATTAACTCCCAGCTGAGTCAAGCGGTTGTGCAACCCAGACATCTTGAGTATGTGCTCACTAACAGAACTGTTTTCCTTCATCTTACAGCTGAAGAACTTGTCGGAGACTTCATATCTCTCGACCCGGGCATGATCTTGGAAAACCATTTTCAGCTCCTCGAACATCTCATATGCTTCGTGTTGCTCAAAACACTTTTGGAGCCCCGGTTCTAAGCTGTAAAGCATGCCGCACTGAACGAGGGAGTAATCATCAGCACGAGATTGCCAAGCGTTCATACCGTCTTGGTTCTCTGGGATTGGTGCTTCACCTAGCGGCTCTTCTAGGACATAATCTTTTTTGGCAGCTATGAGGATGATCCTCAGGTTCCGGACCCAGTCTGTATAGTTGCTGCCATCATCTTTGAGCTTGGTTTTCTCTAGGAACGTGTTGAAGTTCAGGTGGACATGAGCGTTGGCCATTTGATCTACAAGACATTTTGCAAAGGTTTTAGACTAAGTTCATGATAATTAAGTTCATCTAATCAAATTATTCAATGAACTCCCACTTAGACAGACATCCCTCTCGTCATCTAAGTGAAACATGATCCGAGCCAACTAGTCCGTGTCCGATCATCACGTGAGACGGACTAGTTAACATCGGTGAACATCTTCATGTTGATCGTATCTTCTATACGACTCATGCTCGACCTTCGGTATTCCGTGTTCCGAGGCCATGTCTGTACATGCTAGGCTCGTCAAGTCAACCTAAGTGTATTGCGTGTGTAAATCTAGCTTACACCCGTTGTATTCGAACGTTAGGATCTATCACACCCGATCATCACGTGGTGCTTCGAAACAACGAACCTTTGCAACGGTGCATAGTTAGGGGGAACACTTTTCTTGAAATTATTTCGAGGGATCATCTTATTTAAGCTACCGTCGTTCTAAGCAAATAAGATGTAAAACATGATAAACATCACATGCAATCAAATAGTGACATGATATGGCCAATATCATATTGCTCCTTTGATCTCCATCTTCGGGGCGCCATGATCATCTTCGTCACCAGCACGACACCATGATCTCCATCATCATGATCTCCATCATCGTGTCTTCATGAAGTTGTCACGCCAACGACTACTTCTACTTCTATGGCTAACACGTTTAGCAATAAAGTAAAGTAATTTACATGGCGTTCTACAATGACACGCAGGTCATACAAAAAATAAAGACAACTCCTATGGCTCCTGCCGGTTGTCATACTCATCGACATGCAAGTCGTGATTCCTATTACAAGAACATGATCATCTCATACATCACATATATCATTCATCATATCCTTTGGCCATATCACTTCACAAAACACTTGCTGCAAAAACAAGTTAGACGTCCTCTAATTGTTGTTGCAAGTTTTTACGTGGCTTCTATAGGTGTTCTAGCAAGAACGTTTCTTACCTACTTAAAACCACAACGTGATGTCCCAATTTATATTTACCCTTCATAAGGACCCTTTTCATCGAATCCGCTCCAACTAAAGTGGGAGAGACAGACACCCGGTAGCCACCTTATGCAACTAGTGCATGTCAGTCGGTGGAACCTGTCTCACGTAAGTGTACGTGTAAGGTCGGTCCGGGCCGCTTCATCCCACGATGCCGTCGAAGCAAGATAAGACTAGTAGTGGCAAGAAAATTAACAACATCTACGCCCACAACTGCTTTGTGTTCTACTCGTGCATAGTAACTACGCACAAACCTGGCTCTGATACCACTGTTGGGGAACGTTGCATAAAATAAAAATTTTCCTACATTCACCAAGATCAATCTATGGAGTCATCTAGCAACGAGAGAGGGGAGTGCATCTACATACCCTTGTAGATCGCGTGCGGAAGCGTTCAAGAGAACGGGGTTGAGGGAGTCGTACTCGTCATGATCCAAATCACCGGAGATCCTAGCGCCGAACGGACGGCACCTCCGCGTTCAACACACGTACGGTTGGGAAGACGTCTCCTCCTTCTTGATCCAGCAAGGAGGAAGGAGAGGTTGATGAAGATCCAGCAGCACGACGACGTGGTGGTGGATGCAGCACGATCACGGCAGGGCTTCGCCAAGCTTCTGCGAGAGGGAGAGGTGTAGCAGGGGAGAGGGAGGCGCCAAGACTTGGGGTGCGACTGCCCTCCCTCCCCCCTTCTTTATATAGGCCCCTGGGGGGCGCCGGCCCTAGGAGATGAGATCTCCAAGGGGGGGCGGCGGCCAAGGGGGTGGCTTGCCCCCCAAGGCAAGTGGAGGCGCCCCCCACGCTAGGGTTTCCAACCCTAGGCGCAGGGGGGGCCAAGGGAGGGTGCACCAGCCCACCAGGGGCTGGTTCCCCTCCCCACTTTAGCCCACGGGGCCCTCCGGGATAGGTGGCCCCACCCGGTGGACCCCCGGGACCCTTCCGGTGGTCCCGGTACAATACCGGTGACCCCCAAAACTCTCCCGATGGCCGAAACTGCACTTCCTATATATAATTCTTCACGTCCGGACCATTTCGGAACTCCTCGTGACGTCCGGGATCTCATCCGGGACTCCGAGCAACTTTCGGGTTACTGCATACTCATATCTCTACAACCCTAGCGTCACCGAACCTTAAGTGTGTAGACCCTACGGGTTCAGGAGACATGCAGACATGACCGAGACGCCTCTCCAGTCAATAACCAACAGCGGGATCTAGATACCCCTGTTGGCTCCCACATGCTCCTCGATGATCTCATCGGTTGAACCACGACATCGAGGATTCAATCAATCCCGTATACAATTCCCTTTGTCAATCGGTACGTTACTTGCCCGAGACTCGATCGTCGGTATCCGAATACCTCGTTCAATCTCGTTACCGGCAAGTCACTTTACTCGTACCGTAATGCATGGTCCCATGACCAGACACTTGGTCACATTGAGCTCATTATGATGATGCATTACTGAGTGGGCCCAGAGATACCTCTCCGTCATACGGAGTGACAAATCCCAGTCTCGATTCGTGCCAACCCAACAGACACTTTCGGAGATACCCGTAGTGCACCTTTATAGTCACCCAGTTACGTTGTGACGTTTGGCACACCCAAAGCACTCCTACGGTATCCGGGAGTTGCACAATCTCATGGTCTAAGGAAATGATACTTGACATTTGAAAAAGCTCTAGCAAAATGAACTACACGATCTTTGTGCTATGCTTATGATTGGGTCTTCTCCATCACATCATTCTCCTAATGATGGGATCCCGTTATCAATGACATCCAATGTCCATAGTCAGGAAACCATGACTATCTCTTGATCAACGAGCTAGTCAACTAGAGGCTCACTAGGGACTTGTTGTGGTCTATGTATTCACACATGTATTACGATTTTCGGATAATAAAATTATAGCATGAACAATAGACAATTATCATGAACAAAGAAATATAATAATAACCATTTTATTATTGCCTCTAGGGCATATTTCCAACAGCACCCCCTTCCTTCCTTTAGACATGAAGGAGAAGGTAGGAGGGGCCGGCGGCTGCAATGCCTCAGGCGTACCCGCCCTTCCATATTTGGTGCATGGGGGAAGGAAAGGGGGGCCGGCTGCCCTAGGGTGCCCCCTCCTTACTTCAGTGCGTGAGCAGGGGAGGGGGAGCTTCCCAGCCCTTTGTGGGTCTGTGCGCCTCCCTCATTTAGCACATGTGGCCCACCAAATAGGTATAACCTACCGATGGCCTCCCGGAACCCCTTCCGGCACTCTGACAGTCGGCCCCTCCTTCCTTCTGTGTGTGAGCAGGGGAGGGGGTGCTTCCCAGCCCTTTGTGGGCTGGTGCGTCTCCCTCCTTTGGCCCATGAGGTCGACCAAGTAGGTATAACCTACCGGTGGCCTCCCGGAACCCCTTCCAGGACTCCGACGATAATCCGGTGCATTCTGAAACATTTCCGAAACCCGGATACCTTCATCCTATATATCAATCTTTATCTCTGGACTATTTCGGAGCTCCTCGTCCTTTCTGTGATCACATCTGGGACTCCAGACAACATTTGGTCACCAACATACACAACTCATATAGTACTATATCATCAACGAACGTTAGCATGCAGACCCTACGGGTTCGAGAATGATGTAAATATGACCGAGACGCTTCTCCGGTCATTAGCCAATAGAGGGACCTGGATGCCCATATTTGATCCTACATATTCTATGAAGGTCTTTATCGGTCGAACCTTTATGACAACATACATAGTTCTCTTTGTCTGTTGGTATGTTACTTGCTCGAGATTCGATCGTCGGTATCTCCATACCTAGTTCAATCTCGTTACCGGCAAGTCTCTCTTTACTCATTTCGTAATACATCATCTTGCAACTAACTCCTTAGCCACTTTGCTTGCAAGCTTCTTGTGATGATGTATTACCGAGAGGACCCAGAGATACCTCTCCGTCATATGGAGTGACAAATCCCAATCTCGATTCACGCCAACTCAATAGACACCTTCAGAGATACCTGTAGAGCACTTTTATGATCACCCAGTTACGAAGTGACGTTTGATAGCACACAAGGTATTCCTCCGGTATCCGAGAGTTGCATGATCTCATGGTCGAAGGAATATGTATTTGACATTAAGAAAGCAGTAGCAATAAATTGAACGATCATATGCTAAGCTAACAGATGGGTCTTATCCATCACTTCATTCTCCTAATGATGTGATCCCATTATCAAATGACAACTCATATCTATGGTTAGGAAACCTTAACCATCTTTGATCAACGAGCTAGTCTAGTAGAGGTGCACTGGGGACATAGTATTTGTTTATGTATTCACACATGTATTTAAGTTTCCGGTCAATACAATTTCAGCATGAATAATAAACCTTTATCATGAACAAGGAAATATGATAATAACCAATTTATTATTGCATCTAGGGCATATTTCCAACAGTCTCCCACTTGCACTAGAGTTAATAATCTAGTTCACATCGTCATGTGATCAACACCCAATGAGTTCTAAGGTGTGATCATGTTTTGCCTATGAGAGAGGTTTTAGTCAACGGGTCTGCAACATTCAGATCCGTGTGTACTTCGCAAATATCTATGTTTACAATGCTCTGCATGGAGCTACTCTAGCTAATTGCTCCCACGTTCAATACGTATCCAGATTGAGACTCAGAGCCATCCGGATCGGTGTCAAAACTTGCATCGATGTAACCCTTTAGGACGATCTCTTTATCACCTCCATAACCGAGAAACATTTCCTTAGTCCTCTCTAGGTATCTAAATATAATTTTAAGCGATGTCCAGTGATCTACTCCTGGATCACTTTGGTACCTCCATGCTAGACTTATGGCAAGGCACACATCAGGTCTAGTACACATCATGGTATACATAATAGAGCCTATGGTTGTGGCATAGGGAATGACTTTCATCCTTTCTCTTTCTTCTGTCGTGGTCGGGTTTTGAGTCTTACTCATCTTCACACCTTGCAATACAGGCAAGAATCCTTTCCTTGACTGATCCATTTTGAACTTCTTCAAAACTTTGTCAAGGTATGTGCTTTGGGAAAGTCCTATTAGGCATCTTGATCTATCTATATAGATTTTGATGCCCAATATGTAAGCAGCTTCACGGAGGTCTTTCATTGAAAAACTCTTATTCAAATATCCTTTTATGCTATCCAGAAATTATATATCATTTTCAATCAGCAATATGTCATCCATATATAATATTAGAAATGCTACAAAGCTCCCACTCACTTTCTTGTAAATACAGGCTTCACTGTAAGTCTGTACAAAAATGCTTTGATCACCTCACCGAGATGCTTGCACCATTCCATAGATGGATTGCTGGAGCTTGCACACTTTGTTATCACCCTTAGGATCGACAAAACCTTCTGGTTGCATCATATACAACTCTTCTTTAAGAAACCCTTTAAGGAATGTAGTTTTGACGTTCATTTGCCATATTTCGTAATCGGCAATTGCTAACATGATTCTGACAGACTTAAGCATCACTGCGGGTGAGAAAGTCTCATCATAGTTAAACCCTTGAACTTGTCAAAAACCTTTTGCGACAAGTCGAGCTTTGTAGACAGTAATATTACCATCAGTGTCCGTCTTCCTCTTGAAGATCCATTTATTCTCAATGGCTTGCCGATCATCCGGCAAGCCCACCAAAGTTCACACTTTGTTCTTTGATACATCTCCGAGGTATCTATAATTTTTTATAGTTCTATGCTATTATATTATCTGTTTTGGATGTTTTATATGCATTAATATGCTATTTTATATTATTTTTGGGACTAATCTATTAACCTAGAGCCTAGTGCAAGTTTCTATTTTTTCCTTGTTTTTGAGTTTTACAGAAAAGGAATATCAAACGGAGTCCAAATGGAATAAAACTTTCTCGATGATTTTTCTTGGATCGGAAGACACCCACATAACTTGGAGAGAGGGCCAGAAGAGTCCTGAGGTGCCCACAAGCGCCCAGGGCGCACCCCCTGGCTTGTGGACTGATGTCTACTACACAACGTTCTTCTTGTAGACGTTGTTGGTCCTGCAAGTGCACAGGTTTGTAGGACAGTAGCAAATTTCCCTCAAGTGGATGACCTAAGGTTTATCAATCCGTAGGAGGCGTAGGATGAAGATGGTCTCTCTCAAACAACCCTGCAACCAAATAACAAAAAGTCTCTTGTGTCCCCAACACACCCAATACAATGGTAAATTGTATAGGTGCACTAGTTCGGCGAAGAGATGGTGATACAAGTGCAAAATAGATAGTAGATATAGGTTTTTGTAATCTGAAATAATAAAAACAGCAAGGTAACTAATGATAAAAGTGAGCGTAAACGGTATTGCAATGATAGGAAACAAGGCCTAGGGTTCATACTTTCACTAGTGCAAGTTCTCTCAACAATAATAACATAGATAGACCATATAACAAGCCCTCAACATGCAACAAAGAGTCACTCCGAAGCCACTAATAGCGGAGAACAAATGTAGATATTATGGTAGGGTACGAAACCACCTCAAAGTTATTCTTTCGGATTAATCTATAAAAGAGTTCGTACTAGAATAACACCTTAAGACACAAATCAACCAAAACCCTAATGCCACCTAGATACTCCATTGTCACCTCAAGTATCCGTGGGCATGATTATACGATATGCATCACACAATCTCAGATTCATCCAACCAACACAAAGTACTTCAAAGAGTGCCCCAAAGTTTCTATCGGAGAGTCAAGAACGTGTGCCAACCCCTATGCATAGGTTCCTAATGTCACGAACCCCACAAGTTGATCACCAAAACATACATCAAGTGGCACATGATATCCCATTGTCACCACAGATAATCACGGCAAGACATACATCAAGTGTTCTCATAAAAGACTCAATCCGATAAGATAACTTCAAAGGGGAAACTCAATTTATCACAAGAGAGTAGAGGGGGAGAAACATCATAAGATCCAAATACAATAGCAAAGCTCGGGATACATCAAGACCGTGCCACAGAGGGAACACGAGAGAGAACACGAGAGAGAAAGAGATCAAACACATAGCTACTAGTACATACCCTTAGCCCCGAGGGTGAACTACTCCCTCCTCGTCATGGATAGCGCGGGATGATGAAGATGGCCACCGGTGATGGGATCCCCCTCTAGTAGGGTGCCGGAATAGGGTCCCGATTGGTTTTTGTTGGCTACAGAGGCTTGCGGCGGCGGAACTCCCAACTATCTTCTGTTCTGGAAGTTTTACGATACGTAGGTATATATGGGTGCAGGGGGTACGTCAGTGGAGCTACGGGAGCCCCACGAGGTAGGGGGCGTGCCCGGGGGGGGGGGGGCACCCTCGTGGGCAGCCCGTATCTCCCCTGACGTGCACTCCAAGTTCCCTGGGTTGCTTTCCTTCCAAAATAACTTCTCTAGTTGATTTTGTTCCGTTTTGACTCCGTCTGATATTCCTTTTCTTCGAAACACTGAAATAGGCATAAAACAGCAAATCTAGGTTGGGCCTCTGGTTAATAGGTTAGTCCCAAAAATAATATAAAAGTGGATAATAAAGCCCAATTTTGCCTAAAATAGTAGATAAAGTAGCATGGAGCAATCAAAAATTATAGATATGTTGGAGACGTATCAAGCATCCCCAAGCTTAATTCCTGCTCGTCCTCGAGTAGGTAAATGATAAAAAAGAATTTTTGATGCCGAGTGCTACTTTGGCATAATTTCAATGTAATTCTTCTTACTTGTGGTATGAATATTCAGAACCGAAAGATTCAAGACAAAAGTTCATATTGACATAAAAATAATAATACTTCAAGCATACTAATCAAAGCAATCATGTCTTCTCAAAATAACATGGCCAAAGAAAGTTCATCCCTATAAAATCATATAGTTAGGTCATGCTTCATTTTCGTCACACAAATATGTTCCCAACTTCTATACCCCCGATGACAAGCCAAGCAATTGTTTCATACTCAAGTAATCTCAAACTTTTTCAACCTTCATGCAATACATGAGCGCGAGCCATGGATATAGCACTATGGGTGGAATAGAATATGATGATGGGGATTGTGTGGAGAAGACAAAAAAGGAGAAAGTCTCACATTGACGAGGATAATCAACGGGCTATGGAGATGCCCATCAATTGATGTCAACATGAGGAGTAGGGATTGCCATGCAACGGATGCACTAGAGCTATGAATGCTCAACAAAAGAAAACTAGTGGGTGTGCATCCAACTCGCTTGCTCACGAAGACCTAGGGCATTTGAGGAAGCCCATTGTAGGAATATACAAGCCAAGTTCTATAATGAAAAATTCCCACTAGTATAAAAAGACAACTTATGAGACTCACTACATGAAGAACAAGGTGCTACTTTGAAGCACAATATATGAGACTCACTACATGAAGAACATGGTGCTACTTTGAAGCACAAGTGTGGAAAAAGAGATAGTAGCATTGCCTTTTTTTGGGCCTTTTTTTGGCCTTTCTCTTTTTTGGGGCAATGCTCTAATAATGATGATCATCACACTTCTTGATATAGGCGGGGGTGTCCCGATCTTTCGATGAGATGGTGGATTTCGCTTTGGTGGAAGTCGACTTTGACGATCCGACTACGAACGTGCGAGGACGTCGCGCCTTAGTAATCGCTAAACCAACTCCGAGAGGTTATTGACCACGCCGGAGCACGATCAACCTGACCACGAGGGTCTGTTTCCTGCGAGCAAACGAAGAACAAGCAAGAAACTAAGATTGCAATCTGGATATTGCGAATATAAGATGAAAGCTTTATTGATCAAGGTGGGGTTCTGTGACGCCTTTGTCTGGTCGTTGAACACAAACGAAGTACGCGAAGTTGCAGCTGTGGCGAACTTTTAATCTAAACAAAACCCAAAGTCTAAACGGCGCCCTAAGGGCTGTATATATGGAGGAAGAGGGGCGGAATTTCGTGGCCCTTGGTGGAGGGGTCCGAAATCAACCCTATCTCTTGTTTCCCCACACATACGGACTCTAAAAATAGCCTATACTTATGTATTTCGAAATTACATGGGCCTGGCCCAATAATAAGGTGACGCAGCACCTATAATAGCCTCTGGACGAAATTTATGAAGTGGCATCTTGTATATTTCGTCCAAGGCTTCATGCACTCTTATGGTGGCTTCAAAGTCCTGAAATCATCACTTGTAACTCCGTTCTGGTTCCCCTTGCGCATGGGATCGTCTCCATGCTTGCTCTTGCTCCAATGTCCATCCTTCTCCAAGCTAGGCCCTTCATTTGTAAGTAAAACAAATGTATCCAATTTAGGCAGCATCATATTCTCATGAACATTAGAATCATTACCAAGAAACGAAAGTACCTGATAATTTAATTGGCGTGCGCGAGCTCTAGTAATTGGTCCAGTATATGTAGCAGTAGGGGCTGTGGGTGTAACAATGGTATTGATGTCCTCATCATCCTCCCCTTCTTGAAATGAAGTCGTCCTCGACGAAAGCTCATCTTCCTCACCCAAATAAGGCTTCAAATCTGCAATGTTAAAAGTGGGACTAACCCCAAAATCTGCAGGCAGCTCAAGTTTATATGCATTATCATTTACTTTCTCCAACACCTTAAAGGGACCAGCAGCACGTGGCATTAGCTTTGATTTGCGCAAATCAGGAAATCTATCCTTACGCAAATGTAACCAAACAAGATCTCCAGGTGCAAACACAACATGTTTTCTACCCTTATCTCCAGCAAGTTTATATTTAGCATTCATACGCTCAATGTTTTCCTTAGTTAACTCATGCATTTTTAAAATCAATTCAGCACGTTCTTTAGCATCAAAATTAACCTTCTCCGAAGATGGAAGAGGCAACAAATCAATAGGTGCACGAGGTAGGAAACCATACACAACTTCAAAAGGGCACATCTTAGTAGTAGAATGCAATGAACGATTATAAGCAAATTCAATATGAGGCAAGCATTCCTCCCACATTTTCTTATTATTCTTCAAAACAGCCCTAAGCATAGTAGACAATGTTCTATTGACTACTTCAGTTTGTCCATTAGTTTGGGGGTGACAAGTAGTACTAAAAAGCAGTTTAGTCCCCAACTTAGCCCATAAACATCTCCAAAAGTGGCTAAGAAATTTAGTATCACGATCTGAAACAATAGTATTTGGCACACCATGCAAGCGAATAATTTCACGAAAGAACAAATCAGCAACATTAACAGCATCATCGCTTTTATGACATGGTATAAAGTGTGCCATTTTCGAGAATCTATCCACGACAACAAATATGCTATCCCTCCCCTTCTTTGTTCGAGGTAAACCTAAAACAAAGTCCATAGATATATCCTCCCAAGGAACACTAGGTACAGGCAAAGGCATATATAAACCATGAGGATTGAGTCGTGACTTAGCTTTTTGACATGTAGTGCAGCGAGCAACAAAACGCTCAACATCCCGTCTCATCTTTGGCCAAAAGAAATGTGTAGCAAGTACGTCCTCCGTCTTCTTCACGCCAAAGTGTCCCATTAATCCTCCCCCATGCGCCTCCTGCAACAGCAAAAGACGAACGGAGCTAGCTGGAATGCATAGCTTGTTAGCACGAAACACAAATCCATCGTTAACGACAAACTTGTTCCACATTCTTCCTTCTTTACAATTCTGCATTACATCTTTAAAATCAGCATCATGCACATATTGATCTTTGATGGTCTCCAAACCAAATATTTTGAAGTCAAGTTGTGAAAGCATAGTATAGCGACGAGACAATGCATCAGCAATAACATTTTCTTTTCCCTTCTTGTGTTTAATGACATAAGGGAAAGTCTCAATGAATTCAACCCATTTAGCATGTCTACGATTCAGTTTAGCTTGACTTTTAATATGTTTCAAAGATTCATGATCAGAATGTATAACAAATTCTTTGGGCCATAAATAATGTTGCCATGTTTCTAAAGTCCGAACAAGAGCATATAATTCTTTATCATAAGTAGAATAATTCAGACTAGGCCCACTCAATTTTTCAGAAAAGTATGCAACAGGTTTGCCATCTTGTAATAACACACCTCCTAATCCAATTCCACTAGCATCACATTCAAGCTCAAAAGTCTTATTAAAATCAGGAAGTTGGAGTAAAGGAGCATGTGTCAACTTATCTTTCAATACCGAGAAGGCTTCTTCCTGTGCGGTACCCCACAGAAAAGGCACATCTTTCTTTGTAAGCTCATTGAGAGGTGCAGCAATGGTGCTGAAATCTCTCACAAAACGCCTATAGAATCCAGCGAGGCCAAGGAAACTCCTCACTTGTGTGACCGTTTTGGGCTGTGGCCAACTCTCAATAGCTTCAATTTTGGCTTTATCAACTTCAATTCCCTGTGGAGTAACAACATAGCCAAGAAAAGATACTCGGTCGGTGCAAAAGGTGCACTTTCCAAGGTTACCAAACAAACGTGCATCACGTAGAGCAATAAAAACAGCACGTAAATGTTCCAAATGTTCCTCCAAAGATTTGCTATAAATCAATATGTCATCAAAGTAAACTACCACAAATCGTCCAATGAAAGTACGTAAAACTTCGTTCATTAACCTCATGAAAGTACTAGGTGCATTAGTTAACCCAAAAGGCATGACTAACCACTCATATAATCCAAACTTAGTTTTAAATGCTGTTTTCCATTCATCTCCCAATTTCATACGAATTTGATGGTATCCACTACGCAAATCAACTTTGGAGAATATTGTAGAGCCACTCAATTCATCAAGCATATCATCTAGCCTAGGAATAGGATGACGATAACGAATAGTAATATTATTAATGCTTCTACAATCAACGCACATACGCGACGTACCATCCTTTTTCGGCACTAAAATGATAGGAACAGCACAAGGACTAAGGGATTCGCGTATATAACCTTTGTCGAGCAGTTCTTGTACTTGACGCATAATCTCCTTCGTCTCCTCTGGATTGGTACGGTATGATGCACGGTTGGGTAATGATGCACCGGGAATTAAGTCAATTTGATGCTCAATCCCGCGAATAGGTGGTAATCCCGGTGGCACGTCTTGTGGAAAGACGTCAGCGAACTCCTGCAAAATGTTAGTGACAGCAGGAGGCAAAGAGGAAGGCACGTCCTCGAATGAAAATAATGCCTCTTTGCACACAAAAGCATAGCAAACAGATTTGCTAAAATCTAGATCATCAATATCAGATTTGGTGGCAAGTAAACATGCACTTTTCAATTTAATTTCAGAAGCAACACTAGATTGTTTATTATTATTAGGCTGCATTTGTTGCTCAAATTCTTTTGCCACAATCTGATTTTCACTCTTAGTTTTCTCCTGTTTTGCTTTATTAGCTCTATTAAGATCATCTTTCAAAATGGAATCAGGAGTCATAGGAAGCAAAGTAATATTTTTATCCTTATGAACAAGAGTATACTGATTGTTTCTACCATGGTGAATAGAATTTTTATCAAATTGCCATGGTCTACCAAGTAATAAGGAACATGCTTGCATAGGTACCACATCACAATCAACATAATCAGCATATGTAGAGATACTAAAATGCACACGAACAGTACGTGTTACCTTAACCTTGCCGCTGTTGTTGAACCATTGGATGTAGTAAGGATGTGGATGTGGTCTTGTGGTGAGAGATAGCTTCTCCACCATCTCCATGCTAGCCAAGTTGTTGCAACTCCCTCCATCTATGATCACGCGAACAGAACGTTCCTTCACAACTCCCTTTGTATGGAACAAATTATGCCTCTGATTTTGCTCAGCTTGTGTAACCTGCACACTCAAAACACGTTGAGCAACTAAACATTCATACCTGTCAGCATCTTCAGGAGCCAGGTATTGCGTCTCATGATCAGAATCTTCTCCACCGTGTTCGTCACGTGTAATAAGAGCCAAAGTCTCCTCATCATAATCACTAGCGGACTCATACCCACCATCCTCAGTAACAATCATCACACGCTTAGAGGGGCATTCTCTCGCATAATGACCTCCACCCTTGCAACGTCGACAAATAATATCATGTGTTTGCCCTGTTGATGCCATGGATGAAGAAGAGCTCTTTGCAGGCCCAGAAGATGTGCTCTTGGCAGATAGTGGTGATTGTGCCTGCTTTATTGTATCACGGTTGGAGGTGGCAGCCGACGGAGGCGCCGGTGTAGCAGAACGTGTGGAAGTAGATGATGCACGTGGTGTCCATGATGAAGGTCGACCTGCAGAAAAGTTAGTCCGCGCCAATGCCTGTCGATCCTGCACTTCACGTTCAGCTTTACAAGCAAGATGGAATAAACGAGTGATATTAGTATACTCCTTATAATCTAGAATGGTCTGAATCTCTCTATTTAATCCACCCAGAAAACGTGCAAGCATAGCTTCATTCTCCTCAACAATACCACATCTAATCATGCCAGTTTGTAATTCCTGATAATATTCTTCTACAGAATTTTTTCCTTGTCTTAAGCGCTGTAATTTTTGAAGCAATTCACGTTGATAATATGGGGGAACCCAACGAGTACGCATAGCAGTTTTCAAAGCAGCCCAAGTAGCGGGAATAGGATATAATCTACAATGTTCAGACCACCATACACATGCAAAACTAGTGAAAGCACAAACAGCAGCAGCAACCCGTCTCTCCTCGGGATATTGTAAACATGTAAAACGTTGTTCAGTTTCCAACTCCCAAGTAAGATATATATCAGGAACATATCTACCCTCAAATGGTGGAATATTCAATTTCAGTTTAGGAATATGGACATCATCTCGTACCTGAGGTGGTGGTGCAGGCCTACCATTACGAATATATACCTGAGGTCGACCTGGTGGTGGTGGTGCTGGTGGCTGCACGTAGTGCTGATTTTGATCAACCTCATCCTCATAATCGCCCGCATACTCAACATCCTCCTGGGTACCACCAGCAGCAGTAGCAGGGGCGAAAGAAGCATCAACAACATGAACAGCAGCACCAGAAGTTTGGCCATCCTCAATAGGAACACGCCTCGCTCGTCCATACTGATTCGAAAGGATGCGTTGTTGTTGTTGTTGTTGTTGTTGTTGGAGAGGTGCGTTAGGTGCAGCGGGTGGTGGTGGTGGAAGACGCGCGAGCAATTCATTAAATTTGTTATCGAGCTTTGTTTCGAACGTCTTCTCCATGCCATCTATCTTCTCCATGGCCTCTTCAAATCTGTTTAGCACATCTTGCACCTGTCCACTCATCATTTGCTGAAACTTATCATGAAGCTCCTTGTTCGATAAATTCTCCCAGTCAGTCACGTCGGCTTGTGATCCTGGCATGGTTAGCAGCAATAGAAACACACAAGAATATGATCCTACAGACTACGAACAAGTGGTGGTGGTGGGTGTCACAAATCCGTCAAGCAAAACTCAAATTCTTACCAGTTCTTACCCAGCAGCAGGCGGTAATCGGCAACCGTTGTAGTCAAAAACTCTCAAAGCTTGGATAGAGCGAGTACCAGGGAGAGTCAAACGCACGACGTAGATGTATGTGGAGCTGGGAAGGCTTATAATATGGTAGCAAAAAGGATCAGCAATAATCAATTCAGAGATGCAAAGTTGAATAAACGCTCAACGACGGTACTGTGCTGGTCCTAGGCTAGACCGTGCTAGAGACGCGAGCCTAGAACACTAACAAAATCACGGCGCTGCACGTAAACAAGGGAAAAGCACACTCTGGATTTTTTTTTTCGCTCTTTTTTTTTGCGCTCTTTTTTTTTTGCGCTGCTCTTTTTTTTTTTGCGAAAAATCACTATAATGGCGAGTGTCTCAAAACTCTTCCTAGGTCAAACTGACAGGATGGGCACGAAATTTTTTCGACCAATTTTTTTTTTTCGTTTTTCGACTGCCCGGACCCAAAAACTGGAAACGGGTCAAAAAAAACTTCCTATAATGGCACCTGTCTCAAAACACTCAGAAACACCTAAAAATAGGATAGCCAGAAAATTTTTCGAAAAATGCGTTTTCGAAAAATTTTGGGCCTAAACGGAGCGTGGTTTCCAGACTTTTTTTTTTTTTTCCGAAACCTACTCCGGCAAGGAAACACGAATCGGAAACTAGATGGATACCGAAAACAAACCTAATAAACAAGGAACTCGGATTGGTGGTGGTTATATGGTGGTGGTATATGGCAGCGGTGGTGGTAGCGGTGGTAGTATATGGATATGGATCGGTGGTGGTATATGGACACGGATTGGTGGTGGTATATGGATACGGATTCGGAGTGGTGGTGGTAGATGGCAGGGGCGATGATGATGGTGCAGCGGCGGCGTGACAACTTATGACCAGAACTCGAAACTCTAAAAGACTAGACTCTAAGACCAGCAACTAGACCGACGATGCAACCGCAAATTCAACAAAGCAAAACCCTAAAAAGATTATGCAAAGGCTCAGATTGGTTCGGATATGATGAACTAACCCTAAATTTTTTTTGTGGCTTTTTCGTGGACTATAGGTATGAAGAACAGACTCGATCTAAACTACGAAAAACTGGAAAATCTCACCGAGCAACCTGGAAATCTGATACCACTTGATATAGGCGGGGGTGTCCCGATCTTTCGATGAGATGGTGGATTTCGCTTTGGTGGAAGTCGACTTTGACGATCCGACTACGAACGTGCGAGGACGTCGCGCCTTAGTAATCGCTAAACCAACTCCGAGAGGTTATTGACCACGCCGGAGCACGATCAACCTGACCACGAGGGTCTGTTTCCTGCGAGCAAACGAAGAACAAGCAAGAAACTAAGATTGCAATCTGGATATTGCGAATATAAGATGAAAGCTTTATTGATCAAGGTGGGGTTCTGTGACGCCTTTGTCTGGTCGTTGAACACAAACGAAGTACGCGAAGTTGCAGCTGTGGCGAACTTTTAATCTAAACAAAACCCAAAGTCTAAACGGCGCCCTAAGGGCTGTATATATGGAGGAAGAGGGGCGGAATTTCGTGGCCCTTGGTGGAGGGGTCCGAAATCAACCCTATCTCTTGTTTCCCCACACATACGGACTCTAAAAATAGCCTATACTTATGTATTTCGAAATTACATGGGCCTGGCCCAATAATAAGGTGACGCAGCACCTATAATAGCCTCTGGACGAAATTTATGAAGTGGCATCTTGTATATTTCGTCCAAGGCTTCATGCACTCTTATGGTGGCTTCAAAGTCCTGAAATCATCACTTGTAACTCCGTTCTGGTTCCCCTTGCGCATGGGATCGTCTCCATGCTTGCTCTTGCTCCAATGTCCATCCTTCTCCAAGCTAGGCCCTTCATTTGTAAGTAAAACAAATGTATCCAATTTAGGCAGCATCATATTCTCATGAACATTAGAATCATTACCAAGAAACGAAAGTACCTGATAATTTAATTGGCGTGCGCGAGCTCTAGTAATTGGTCCAGTATATGTAGCAGTAGGGGCTGTGGGTGTAACAATGGTATTGATGTCCTCATCACTTCTATTGATTACAACATAAGGATTACAACTCGAAACTTAGAACAAGATATGACTCTATATGAATGCCTCCGGCAGTGTACCGGGATGGTGCAATGAATCAAGAGTGACATGTATGAAAAATAATGCATGGTGGCTTTGCCACAAATACGATGTCAACTACATGATCATGCAATGGCAATATGACAAAAGTAATATATGTCATTATGAAGATGATGGAAGTTGCATGGCAATATATCTCGGAATGGCTATGGAAATGCCATGATAGGTAGGTATGGTGGCTGTTTTGAGGAAGATATAAGGAGGTTTATGTGTGATAGAGCGTATCGTATCACAGGGTTCGGATGCACCGGCGAAGTTTGCACCAACTCTCAAGGTGAGAAAGGGCAATGCACGGTACCGAAGAGGCTAGCAAAGGCGGAAAGGTAAAAGTGCGTATAATCCATGGACTCAACATTAGTCAAAAGAACTCATATACTTATTGCAAAAATTTAGAAGTCATCAAAAACCAAGTACTACGCGCATGCTCCTAGGGGGATAGATTGGTAGGAAAAGACCATCGCTCGTCCCCGACCGCCACTCATAAGGATGCACAAGCTAGGTACACTTCATGTTTCAAGTTTGTTACACAACTTTAACCATACGTGCATGCTACGGGACTTGCAAACTTCAAGACAAGCATTTCTCAAATTCACAATTACTCAACTAGCATGACTTTGATATTATCACCTCCATATCTCAAAACAATTATCAAGCATCAAACTTATCTTAGTATTCAATACACTCATAAGAAAGTTTCACATATCTTGAATACCAAGTATATTAATATTAAGCAAATTACCATGCTATTAACGACTCTCAAAATAATCTAAGTGAAGTATGAGAGTTCATCTATTTCTTCAAAATAAAACTACCACCATGCTCTAAAAGGTATAAGTGATGCACTAGAGCAAATGACAAACTACTCCGAAAGATATAAGTGAAGGTCAATGAGTAGCTAAATAATTATGCAACTATGCGAAGATTCTCTCTCATTTAATAATTTCAGATCTTGATACTTTATTCAAACAGCAAGCAAAGCTAAAGAAAACTATATTGCAAAGATAGCACAACTCATGTGAAGAAGCAAAAACTTAGGCTCAACCGATACTAACCGATAGTTGTTGAAGAAGAAAGGTGGGATGCCTACCGGGGCATCCCCAAGCTTAGATGCTTGAGACTTCTTGAAATATTATATTGGGGTGCCTTGGGCATCCCCAAGCTTGAGCTTTTGTGTCTCCTTAATTCCTCTCATATCATGGTTTCTGTTTTTTATCAAAAGCTTCATTCACAACAAACTCAACAAGAACTCGTGAGATAGCTTAGTATAAACCAATGCAAAACCTTATCATTTTCTACTGTAACAAATCACTTAAATAATTATTCAACATTTCATACTAAATGCCTCTGCATATTTAATACTCCTATCCTCAAATAGAATCATTAATCAAACAAACATATGCAAACAATGCAACCATAACAGCAATCTGCCAAAACAGTACAGTCTGTAAAGAATGCAAGAGTATCAATACTTTTCTGACTCCAAAAATTATGAACTAAAATTCCCACTGTAATAAATTTATCAGAGATCAATATGCAAAAAGATTCAACATTATACCACTCTCTGAATTTTCTAGGGAATTTTTGCAACAGCGGTAAACTTTCTGTTTTTCAAACAGCAACATGTATACTAGCAAAATAAGCATGGCAAAGGCTATCCTTGACTTCTTTATTGAAACTAAAGATGCAAAACATTATTCTAACTAACAGCAAGCAAAAACTAACAAAATAAAATGACGCTCCAAGCAAAACACATATCATGTGGTGAATAAAAATATAGCTCCAAGTAAAGTTACCAATGAACGAAGACGAAAGAGGGGATGCCTTCCGGGGCATCCCCAAGCTTAGGCTCTTGGTTGTCCTTGAATATTACCTTGGGGTGCCTTGGGCATCCCCAAGCTTAGGCTCTTGCCACTCCTTATTCCATGGTCCATTGAATCTTTACCCAAAACTTGAAAACTTCACAACACAAAACTCAACAGGAAATCTTATAAGCTCCGTTAGTGAAAGAAAACAAAACCACCACTTAGGTACTGTAATGAACTCATTTTAAATTCATATTGGTGTAATATATACTGTACTCCAACTTATCTATGATTCATACCCTCCGATACTACTCATAGATTCATCAAAATAAGCAAACAACACATAGAAAACAGAATCTCTCAAAAACAGAACAGTCTGTAGTAATCTGTATCAAACGTATACTTTTGGGACTCCAAAAATCCTACAAAATTAGGAAGTCCTAAGCAATTCGTGTACCAATCCAGATCAAAAAGAATCAGATCAGAAACACGTTCCTGTTAACTACCAAAACTAATTTACTGGATGCAAAAGTTTCTAATTTTCAGCAGGATCAACACAACTATCACTGTAAGCCATCCTAAAGGTCTTACTTGGCACTTTATTGAAACAAAAGCTATAAAACATGATTACTACAGTAGCATAATCATGTGAACACACAAAAATAGTAAGGATAAGTATTGGGTTGTCTCCCAACAAGCGCTTTTCTTTAATGCCTTTCTAGCTAGGCATGATGATGACAATGATGCTCACATAAAAGATAAGAATTGAAACATAACAGGAGCATCATAAAGCATATTACTAGCACATTTAAGTCTAACCCACTTCCTATGCATAGGTATTTTGTGAGCAAACAACTTATGGGAACAATAATCAACTAGCATAGGAAGGTAAAACAAGCATAGCTTCAAAACTTGAAGCACATAGAGAGGAAACTTGATATTATTGCAATTCCTACAAGCATATGTTCCTCCATCATAAGCAAAATTCTTCTCATGAATAGTAGTGGGAGCAAACTCAACAAAATAGCTATCATATGATTTAAAATTAGGATCAAGATGACAAGTTTCATGGTTATCATTATTCTTTAAAGCATACATGTCATCACAATAATCATCATAGATAGGAGGCATGCTTTCATCATAGTAAATTTGCTCATCAAAGCTTGGGGGACAAAAAATATCATCTTCATCAAACATAGCTTCCCCAAGCTTGTGGCTTTGCATATCATTAGCATCATGAATATTCAAGGAATTCATACTAACAACATTGCAATCATGCTCATCATTCACATATTTTATGCCAAGCATTCTATGTAATTCTTATTCTAGTACTTGAGCACAATTTTCCTTCCCATCATTTTCACGAAAGACATTAAAAAGATGAAGCATATGAGGCATACTTAACTCCATTTTTTTGTAATTTTCTTTTTTAAACTAGACTAGTGCTAAAACAAGAAACAAAAAGATTCGATTGCAAGATCTAAAGATATACCTTCAAGCACTCACCTCCCCGGCAACGGCGCCAGAAAAGAGCTTGATGTCTACTACACAACCTTCTTCTTTTAGACGTTGTTGGGCCTGCAAGTGCACAGGTTTGTAGGACAGTAGCAAATTTCCCTCAAGTGGATGACCTAAGGTTTATCAATCCGTAGGAGGCGTAGGATGAAGATGGTCTCTCTCAAACAACCCTGCAACCAAATAACAAAAAGTCTCTTGTGTCCCCAACACACCCAATACAATGGTAAATTGTATAGGTGCACTAGTTCGGCGAAGAGATGGTGATGCAAGTGCAAAATAGATAGTAGATATAGGTTTCTGTAATCTGAAATAATAAAAACAGCAAGGTAACTAATGATAAAAGTGAGCGTAAATGGTATTGCAATGATAGGAAACAAGGCCTAGGATTCATAATTTCACTAGTGCAAGTTCTCTCAACAATAATAATATAGATAGACCATATAACAAGCCCTCAACATGCAACAAAGAGTCACTCCGAAGCCACTAATAGCGGAGAACAAACATAGAGATTATGGTAGGGTACGAAACCACCTCAAAGTTATTCTTTCGGATCAATCTATAAAAGAGTTCATACTAGAATAACACCTTAAGGCACAAATCAACCAAAACCCTAATGTCACCTAGATACTCCATTGTCACCTCAAGTATCCGTGGGCATGATTATACGATATGCATCACACAATCTCAGATTCATCCAACCAACACAAAGTACTTCAAAGAGTGCCCCAAAGTTTCTATCGGAGAGTCAAGAACGTGTGCCAACCCCTATGCATAGGTTCCCAATGTCACGAAACCCGCAAGTTGATCACCAAAACATACATCACGTGGCACATGATATCCTATTGTCACCATAGATAATCACGGCAAGACATACATCAAGTGTTCTCATAAAAGACTCAATCCGATAAGATAACTTCAAAGGGGAAACTCAATTCATCACAAGAGAGTAGAGGGGGAGAAACATCATAAGATCCAACTACAATAGCAAAGCTCGGGATACATCAAGATCGTGCCATAGAGGGAACACGAGAGAGAACACGAGAGAGAGAGATCAAACACATAGCTACTAGTACATACCCTCAGCCCCGAGGGTGAACTACTCCCTCCTCATCATGGATAGCAGCGGGATGATGAAGATGGCCACGATGATGGGATCCCCCTCCGGCAGGGTGCCGGAACAGGGTCCCGATTGGTTTTTGGTGGCTATAGAGGCTTGCAGCGGTGGAACTCCCGATATATCTTCTGTTCTGGAAGTTTTACGATACGTAGGTATATATGGATGCAGGGGGTACGTCGGTGGAGCTACGGGGGCCCCACGAGGTAGGGGGCGCGCCCGCGGCGGCGAGGGGGGGGGCACCCTCGTGGGCAGCCGTATCTCCCCTGACGTGCACTCCAAGTTCCCTGGGTTGCTTTCCTTCCAAAAATAACTTCTCCAGTTGATTTCGTTCCGTTTTGACTCCGTCTGATATTCCTTTTCTTTGAAACACTGAAATAGGCATAAAACAACAAATCTGGGCTGGGCCTCCGGTTAATAGGTTAGTCCCAAAAATAATATAAAAGTGGATAACAAAGCCCAATATTGCCTAAAACAGTAGATAAAGTAGCATGGAGCAATCAAAAATTATAGATACGTTGTAGACATATCATGGACACCTTGGGAGTCCCCCAACCCTAATATTTGCACTATAAACTCCAAAATATTCCCCCAACATCAGAAGCATCCACCAAAATACTTTTTCACCGCTGCAAGCCTCTGTTCCCGTGAGATCCCATCTTGGGACCTTTTCCGGCACCCTGCCGGAGGGGGATTCGATCATGGAGGGCATCTACATCAACCTTGCTGCCTTCCGATGAAGCGTGAGTAGTTTACCACAGACCTACGGGTCCATAGCTAGAAGCTAGATGGCTTCTTCTATCTCTTTGATCTTCAATACAATGTTCTCCTTGATGTTCTTGGAGTTCTATCTGTTGTAATATTCTTTTGCGGTGTGATTGTCAAGATCCATTGAATTGTGGATTATCTATGAATACTTAAAATAGCATTTGCTCAGACACGTCTGGACAAGCAAATTGATCCAACAATTCCAGTCCTACATACAATATATATACCTATAGTAAAAGGAGTGAGTTGCGGAGATCCAAGAAATCTCAACCGTTCAACAGCATATTCAAAGGTCTACGTCACTCGGCGTTAAACAAGTATAGTACTAAACACATTTAGCAGCCTCTACTAATTAATATAATGCCTAATATCAATGTTGGCATTAACCACATAATTATATCCTACCTAATATTAACATACAATTTATATCTTGCCTAATATTAATGTGCAATACAACGTACACAATTTTGTTAGAAGAGACGCTACAAACAAGAGGGGAAGAAGTTTCAAAAAAAGAGGTGGGTAGGTTAACCGTGGAGGTATACGGGTTGTATCGGTAGAGCATGCGTGCTGCTTGGTCGATTGCAAGCTTCGCCATGGCGTCCGCATATTGAATGAACATGTAGTGCTCTCCATGCTCTCCGCTTATACAGACGAACTTGCCGATGCCGACTTTCTTGTGAACGACATATTCACCGAGCTCCAGCTCACGAGGGTCCACACGGTGCCCCAAAGAGCTCGTGGCCGCCATCCCTTCCTCCTTCCAACGCCCTCCTCCTCGTCCTCCCCATTTCTTCCGACGTCTCTCTCGTATTCCGGTTCGGCCGCGTGCCGACGGAGCTGGCGGAGGCCGAGGCGTTGCTGCTTGCGGATCATGTGGAGGTAGGCATCCGCGTGGGCGGGGTCCATGTGAGATGTGGCAGCGGAAGAGACACCGCGGCGGCGGACGAGCATGCAGAGGCGGTTATTGAGCCGCGATATGTCGTCGGGGGGCACGACGACCATCACCATGGCAATGGTCGCAGTCGGGGAAGCGAGGCGGAGGCGGCGAACGGGGAGGCATAGGCAGAGCTGGGGGGATAGGGTCGGTGGTCAGTGGAAAAGGAAGTGACGGTGGGGATTTGGTGGTGGAGCATGAGGGATGAGGGTGGCCATGGATGTGGCGTGGAGGCGAGGGTTAGGAACAACATGGGAGCGGCATGGTTTTAAGCGTTTAGACATCTGGGCCCCAAACCCGTCTCAAAAATTTGACCCAGTCGAGCTCTTTAAACAGACCTCAAATGCCTAGACTGATCGGCATGTCTCGTATCCAATCCAAATATGGAACAGATATGGGGCATCCGGGTGCTTCAGCCACGTTGAACCCGAGAGCCCTGCCCAACCACAATTTGCACCAGATCCTTCCTCTTCCTCCCTCCGCCTCCTACCTTTCTCACGCCCAAGTCCTATCTTTCCCGCGCCCAAGCCCTTGCCATCCGCCACCCTTGCTCCCCATCTTCACCAGCGGTCCTGATCCGCCCTCCTAGATGTCGTCCAGTCCGTCCCCGACCTCCATGGTGGAGATCGCGTCCGCCTCATCCGTTAGTGTCCCTTCCTTGTCTCCGTCGTGCAAGGTGGAAAATGTCACCCGAAAGAAGCTGCAACGCCGGCAGCGAGAGAGGGAAGCGGTTACAGCGGCACAGGGAGGTGCGAACATGGACGAGCAGTTGCCCCCCCTCGCCGCGCCTGGAACCCCGCGCCCTTTCCATCTGTCTGCCAATGCGCATTACACCATCGGACCACGTTGAGACAGAGGAGGATCTAACGGGCAGTTGGGCCATTTCGGAGAGCTTTCTGCCCATGCAGATGCCGAGAGTGGACTTATGTCACTCGCAGAACTCGTTCGGGCGTGGATGAGCACGGGCATCGGCAGCGCCCGGGCTACCCACGACCTGTTCGACGGAGTGACAGAACAAGAGTCGATATGTTTTTTATTGCTCATGTCTGACCAAAGTTGCATATGGCATGTTCAATGTTTTGCATAGACCGCTAGTTCATTTCGGACATGATGAATGCTTGCAAACCATGATCATCTAGCTGGCGTTCATGTCAAACATGATCAATGACAATGAAGGTCTGACCCTAATATTGGGAACGTTGCATGGAAAACAAAAATTTACTATGCACACACAAAATATATCCATTGAGATGCATAGCTATGAGAGGGGTAAACATCTACATACCCTTATAGATCGCTAAGCGGAAGTGTTTATCAACACGGTTGATGTAGACGTACACCTTCACGATCCGTACCGATCAAGCACCGAACGCATGGCACCTCCGTGTTCAGCACACATTCAGCTCGATGACGTCCTCACCTTCTTGATCAAGCAAGAGAGGTGAAGTAGTAAATGAGTTCCGGCAGCACGACGGCATGGTGACGGTGGTGGTGAAACTATTCCGCAGGGCTTCGCCAAGCACAACGGATTTGGACGGATGAGGAACTAGAAGGAGAGGGGGCACCACACATGGCTTGGAATCATGGTATGTGTTTCCCCCCTCCCCTCCTCCCATATATATAGGTGGAGGGGAGAGGAGGCAGCCCTAGGCACCCCCTTCCTTCCTTTAGGCATGAAGGAGAAGGTAGGAGGGGGCCGGCGGCTGCACTGCCTCAGGCGTACCCGCCCTTCCATATTTGGTGCATGGGGGAAGGAAAGGGGGGCCGGCTGCCCTAGGGCGCCCCTCCTTACTTCTGTGCGTGAGCAGGGGAGGGGGAGCTTCCCAGCCCTTTGTGGGTCTGTGCGCCTCCCTCATTTGGCACATGTGGCCCACCAAATAGGTATAACCTACCGATGGCCTCCCGGAACCCCTTCCGGCACTCCGATAGTTGGCCCCTCCTTCCTTTTGTGCGTGAGCAGGGGAGGGGGTGCTTCCCAGCCCTTTGTGGGCTGGTGTGCCTCCCTCCTTTGGCCCATGAGGTCGACCAAGTAGGTATAACCTACCGGTGGCTTCCCGGAACCCCTTCCGGGACTCCGACGATAATCCGGTGCATTCCGAAACATTTCCGAAACTCGGATACCTTCATCCTATATATCAATCTTTACCTCTGGACTATTCCGGAGCTCCTCGTCATTTCTGTGATCACATCCGGGACTCCAGACAACATTCGGTTACCAACATACATAACTCATATAGTACTATATCGTCAACGAATGTTAGCGTGCAGACCCTACAGGTTCGAGAATGATGTAGATATGACCGAGATGCTTCTCCGGTCAATAACCAATAGAGGGACCTGGATGCCCATATTTGATCCTACATATTCTATGAAGGTCTTTATCGGTCGAACCTTTATGACAACATACGTAGTTCTCTTTGTCTGTTGGTATGTTACTTGCTCGAGATTCGATCGTCGGTATCTCCATACCTAGTTCAATCTCGTTACTGGCAAGTCTCTCTTTACTCGTTTCGTAATACATCATCTTGCAACTAACTCCTTAGTCACTTTGCTTGCAAGCTTCTTGTGATGATGTATTACCGAGAGGACCCAGAGATACCACTCCATCATATGGAGTGACAAATCCCAATCTCGATTCACGCCAACTCAATAGACACCATCAGAGATACCTGTAGAGCACTTCTATGATCACCCAGTTGTGAAGTGATGTTTGATAGCACACAAGGTATTCCTCCGGTATCCGAGAGTTGCATGATATCATGGTCGAAGGAATATGTATTTGACATTAAGAAAGCAGTAGCAAGAAATTGAACGATCATATGCTAAGCTAACAGATGGGTCTTGTCCATCACATCATTCTCCTAATGATATTATCCCATTATCAAATGACAACTCATATATATGGTTAGTTAACCTTAACCATCTTTGATGAACGAGCTAGTCTAGTAGAGGCTCACAAGGGACATAGTATTTGTTTATGCATTCACACATGTATTTAAGTTTCTGGTCAATACAATTCTAGCATGAAAAACAAACCTTTATCATGAACAAGGAAATATGATAATAACCAATTCATTATTGCATCTAGGGCATATTTCCAACAGTTTCCCACTTGCACTAGAGTCAATAATCTTGTTCACATCGTCATGTGATCAACACCCAATGAGTTCTAAGGTGTGATCATGTTTTTCCTGTGAGAGAGGTTTTGGTCAACGGGTCTGCAACATTTAGATCCGTGTGTACTTTGCAAATATCTATGTCTACAATGCTCTGCATGGAGCTACTCTAGTTAATTGCTCCCACGTTCAATACGTATCCAGATTGAGACTCATAGCCATCCGGATCGGTGTCAAAACTTGCATCGACGTAACCCTTTAGGATGAACTCTTTATCACCTCCATAACCGAGAAACATTTCCTTAGTCCTCTCTAGGTACCTAAGGATAATTTTGAGCGATGTCCAGTGATCTACTCCTGGATCACTTTGGTACCTCCATGCCTAACTTATGGAAAGGCACACATCAGGTCTGGTACACATCATGGTATACATAATAGAGCCTATGGCTGTGGCATAGGGAATGACTTTCATCCTTTCTCTTTCTTTTGTCGTGGTCGGGTTTTGAGTCTTACTCAACTTCACACCTTACAATACAGGCAAGAATCCTTTCCTTGACTGATCCATTTTGAACTTCTTCAAAACTTTGTCAAGGTATGTGCTTTGTGAAAGTCCTATTAGGCGTCTTGATCTATCTCTATAGATTTTGATGCCCAATATGTAAGCAGCTTCGCGGAGGTCTTTCATTGAAAAACTCTTATTCAAATATCCTTTTATGCTATCCAAAAATTATATATCATTTTCAATCAGCAATATGTCATCCATATATAATATTAGAAATGCTACAGAGCTCCCACTCACTTTCTTGTAAATACAGGCTTCATCATAAGTCTGTACAAAACCAAATGATTTGATCACCTCATCAAAGCATATATTCCAACTCCAAGATGCTTGCACCAGTCCATAGATGGATCGCTGGAGCTTGCACACTTTAGTAGCACCTTCAGGATCGACAAAACCTTCTGGTTGCATCATATACAACTCTTCTTTAAGGAACCCTCTAAGGAATGCAGCTTTGACGTTCATTTGCCATATTTCATAATCATAAAATGCGGCAATTGCTAACATGATTCTGACAGACTTAAGCATCGCTACGAGTGAGAAACTATCATCGTAGTTAACCCCTTGAACTTGTCGAAACCTTTTGCGATAAGTCGAGCTTTGTAGACAGTAATATTACCATCAGTGTCCGTCTTCCTCTTAAAGATCCATTTATTCTCAATGGCTTGCCGATCATTCGGCAAGTCCACCAAAGTCCACACTTTGTTCTCTGATACGTCTCCAACGTATCTATAATTTTTGATAGTTCCATGCTATTATATTATCTGTTTTGGATGTTTTATTTGCATTAATATGCTATTTTATATTATTTGTGGGACTAACCTATTAACCTAGAGCCTAGTGCCAGTTTCTGTTTTTTCCTTATTTTTGAGTTTTACAGAAAAGGAATATCAAACGGAGTCCAAATGGAATAAAACTCTCTCGATGAGTTTTCTTGGACCAGAAGAATCCTGAGGGGCCCACAAGCCCTCAGGGTGCGCCCTAGGGTGGCGCGCCCCCTGGCTTGAGGACACCTTGGGAGTCCCCCAACCCTAATATTTGCACTATAAATTCCAAAATATTCCCCCAACTTCAGAAGCATCCACCAAAATAATTTTCCGCCTCTGCAAGCCTCTGTTCCCGTGAGATCCCATATTGGGACCTTTTCCGGCACCCTACCGGAGGGGGATTCAATCACGGAGGGCATCTACATCAACCTTGCTGCCCTTACGATGAAGCGTGAGTAGTTTACCATAGACCTACGGGTCCATAGCTAGAAGCTAGATGGCTTCTTCTCTCTCTTTGATCTTCAATATAATGTTCTCCTTGATGTTCATGGTGTTCTATCCGATGTAATATTCTTTTGCGGTGTGTTTGTCGAGATCCCGTGAATTGTGGATTTATGATCAGATTATCTATGAATATTATTTGAGTCTTCTCTGAACTCTTTTATGCATGATTAAATATATTTGTGTTTCTCTTCGAATTACCGGTTTGCTTTGGCCAACTAGAGTGGTTTATCTTGCAATGGGAGAGGTGCTTAGTTTTGCATTCAATCTTGCGTTGTCCTCACCCAGTGACAAAGTAGGGGTAGCGAGGCACGTATTGTATTGTTGCCATCAAGGATAAAAAGATGGGGTTTTCATCATATTGTTTGAGTTTATCCCTCTACATTATGTCATCTTACTTAAGGTGTTACTCCGTTCTTATGAACTTAATACTCTAGATGCATGCTGGATAGCGGTCGATGTGTGGAGTAATAGTAATAGAAGCAGAATCGTTTCGGTCTATGACACGGACGTGATGCCTATATTCATGATCATTGCCTTAGATTGTCACAACTTTGCGCTTTTTATATCAATTGCTCGACAGTAATTTGTTTACCCATCGTATGTTTTCTTTCAAGAGAGAAGCCTCCAGTGAAACCTATGGCCCCCGGTCTATTTTCCATCATATATTTTCAGATCTATAAACCAAAAAACCCAAAAATACCTTGCTGCAATTTATTTATATTTACTTTAGTTTGCTATTTTATTTATCTTTTATACCCATCTCTATTAGATCTCACTCTTGTTTGTGACCGTGAAGGGATTGACAACCCCTTTTTCGCGTTTGTGTGCAAGTGTTTATTAGTTTGTGCAGGTGCATAGATTGGAGACTTGCCTATGCCTCCTACTGGATTGATACCTTGGTTCTTAACTGAGGGGAATACTTATCTCTACTTTGCTGCATCACCCTTTCCTTTTCAATGAAAAATCAATATAAGCTCAAGAAGTAATAGGAAGAATTTCTGGCACCATTGCCGGGGAGGTTCTACATCAAGCCTACCAAGTACCCATCATAAACTCTCATCTCTTGCAATTACATTATTAACCATTTGCCTCTCGTTTTCCTCTCCCCCACTTCTAAAAAGTTTTTCAGAAAAATAGAAAAATATTTGCCTTTTTATTCGCCCTTGTTTCGCTTGATCTTTTGTTTGCTTGAACTCATCATCATGAGTGACTTTGATATGGCATAAATAGACGATGGACTAACTCCTAAAATTGGATGAACTAGCAATCTGGATGCTAAAATTTTTGTTTTGGGGCAAGGGAATTTTATGGGAAAAGAACATATCCAAGAATTTTTCAATTGTGTAGGCAATTTGCCTTTTGATGATACTCCTGTACTTAAAAGAACTAAAACTTATGCAGAGGCTATTGCAGCACTACTTCTGAAATTTTAAAGTAGATTTATTCGTACCCATCCTACCTTGCAAAAGATTGTTTTATGAGCTACCCGTTAGAAAAGATCCTAAGGCTAAAAAGATAGCTACCCATGTTCTTATGAACGAATTTGATCACATAGTATGGGAAGCTAGGGAAATTTTTGATCTTTATGGTATGAGCCATGAAAAACCGGTGATAGATGAGATTCATTACAATAGTGATTATACATTGGGACATTTGTTTGGAAATAATAAATTTTTTGATCAGAACCTTAAAAAGAAAATCCCCATTTTAGATATGATCCAACAAGTTCTCAACGATGTTAATCAACAATATTCTTGGATTGTAGCCAAAAATCAAAGGGGATACGTATATGGGAAGCTTGATAATGCCAAAATTTCTATGGATAATGTAACGCCCCGGATTCGATGCGCCAGGTGTCCGCCAGTTATTTGGCGTTGTTGCCATGTCATTTGCTTGCGTGTTGCACTTTGCCATGTCATCATCTGCATTTCATATCACGTCATCATGTGCATTGCATTCGCATACGTGTTCGTCTCATGCATCCGAGCATTTTCCCCGTTGTCCGTTTTGCAATCCGGCACTCCTATGTTCCCCGGCGTCTCCTTTTACCTCTCTTTCGTGTGCGGGTGTTAAATGGTCTCGGAATGGCCCGAGGTTTGCCAAGCGGCCTTGGTATAGCACCGGTAGACCGCCTGTCAAGTTTTGTGCCATTTGGAGGTCGTTTGGTACTCCAATGGTTAACTGGGTAACCGCGAAAGCCCTCTTTTGTTGCAGCCCAACACCCCTTCCAAAGTGGCCCAAAACCCATCTAACTCACCTCCATGCTCTCGGTCGTTCGATCACGATCGCGTGGCCGAAAACCGCACCTCATTTGGACTCTCCTAGTTCCCTCTACCTATATATATGTGTGCCTCCCCGAATTTTCGCAGTCCAAACCCTAGCCCCGCTCCTCTCGCGCCGCCGGACACGTCCGCCCGCACCGGACATGTCCGCCGGACGCGTCGCTCCGGCCAATGGCGTCGCGCCACGTCACCCCACCGCCGCCCTCGTCCAACCCCGCGCCGCCACCTCACCGCCTCTCTCTCTCCACCGCGCCGGCCCGCGGGGCCCATGTAGAGCCCGCGCGGGCCCGTGCGCCGCCGCCGGCGGCCCGCGCCTCGCCCCGCCACCCGCGGCCTCGTCGCTCCGCCGCAGGCCCCGCCGGCCGCCGCAGCTCGCCGCCGGCGCCGCCCGCCTCCGCCTCCGCCCCTGACCGGCGCCACCCGCGCCTCCCCGCGCCGCCGCGCCTCCCCGCCGGCCGGCGCTCTGCTTCGGCGAGCCCCCTCGCCGGCCCCCTCAACTCCGGCCGTCTCTTCTTCCACTCCGGCGAGGTTCCGGCCAACCTCGGGACCCGCGCCGCGCAAGATCCAGATCTGGAACGAGGTTGAATTTTCGTCTAAGTCCTGAAATTCTATCATAAACATGCCATGTTCATCGCATCACATCTCTGCATTCGTAGCTCCGTTTCGTGCGTATAATATGTCAAATTGTTCGCCTCGAGGAGGACTTCATTTCATTCCATTGCATCATTTTCATTTGAGCTCATCTTGATGCCCGAAATGCTGTTGGAAGAGTGCATGTTGATGTTAATCTGCTAAAACTGTTATAACTTGCTCATTTATCATTTTTGCCATGATTGATGTGTGCATCCTATGAGTGTGAGCTCTACATGTATTTTGATCTATGCCATGCCATCTTTCTAGGGGTGCCAACCATGTATTTTTGTGAGTTGTGTGCTGAGTGTATCAAGCTTGCTAAGTAGGGTAGTTGCTGTTGCTGTTTTCCTGACAGATTCTGTTATATTTTGTTGCTATGTTAACATGGTTCTACTAATCATTCTATGCATAATCTGGAGATGTCCTATAAACATGTTTTGATCTACATGTCATGCTCTATCCATTAATGCCCTTGGTTGCAATTATAGCCTGCTGGAACATGTTGTTGTCTTGCTCCAAAGTTGCTTGAAAATGTTGCTGTCAGACTGTTAACATTAAGTTCATTTGTTCCCATGTGTTTTGCTAGTGATCCATGCACCCTATGAACTTGCTCTTGCCATGCTTAGCTTCATAAACATGCCTTCTTACTGTTGGTTGCCTTGCCATGCCATGTATTGCTCTGTGGTGAGTGGTTCAAGCTCACCAACATGCCTACTTATTGTTGTTCCTGCCATGTATGAATCTGTAATATAACTTGCCATGTTTACATGGGTGCCATCATATTTTCTATGCCTTTTTGGCTCATGGTCAGTAAGGGACTTTTGATATATGCAATTAGTAGTATCATGCCATGCCTTTGTTTGCCATGTTAAGTTCCTGTAACATGTTGTTTGCTTTCTCTAAACATTGCAACCTGATGTTATTTCTGCTAAAGTCTGAAACTGTTATAATTTGCAATCTTACCATGTCCTTTTGAGCATGTTCTAGTGATTTCTGGAGATAGCTCAGTGTTCATGTTTTGTAGTGCTTTACGTGTACTTCATGCCCATGCCTTTTGTTATTATGTTGGGGTGCTGTAGCATATTGTTTTGATGCTTACAAGATGCCTAGTTGCTGTTTTAGACAGATTGTTGTTATGACTTGTATAGTGTGTGTGTGTTGCACCGTTGCTCCGTTTTGAGTGTGCTCCATATGAAACTTGCTTGATTTTGCTTATAGTTTCATATTATCATGTTGCATCCTTGTTTTGAGGTGTTTGCTTGATGTTTGGGTGCATTTTGCATCAATGCCATGTTTAACTTGTTTTGCTCATATCTTCTAGGCCGTAGCTCCAAATCAAATGAACTTTATATGTAACTTGACTAGAATTTCGTGTAGATCATCTTGGTGCATCTTAACTTGCTGTTTAACAACTTGAACATAAGGTTTGTTCAGATCTGGACCCATTTCGAAATATGCATATGAGGACTTACCGGAATTGTTATATGTTGTTTCCGGCCTCATTTAAACTTGCCTTGATGTGTTGTTCTTGTTTGCATCATCTCTTGCCATGAGTAGCCTCATCTAGCTTTCTCATGCATCATGCTTGTTGTGCATCATGTCTTGTCTATGTGTGGTGTGTTTACTATGTTGTGTGCTTCTTCTCGATAGTTCCCGTTTCGTTGCGATCGTGAGGATGCGTTCGTCTACGTGTGGTTCGTCTTCGTGGCTTCATCTTCTTCATGGATTCGTTCTTCTTCCTTGCGGGATTTCAGGCAAGATGACCGCTACCCTAGATCTCACTACTATCATTGCTATGCTAGTTGCTTCGTTCTATCGCTATGCTGCGTTACCTATCATTTGCTCTTCAAGCCTCCCAAATTGCCATGAACCTCTAACCTTTGACACCATTCCTAGCAAACCGTTGTTTGGCTATGTTACCGCTTTGCTCAGCCCCTCTTATAGCGTTGCTAGCTGCAGGTGAAGTTGAAGATTTCTCCATGGTGGACAGGATTTTGGTTGGGATATCACAATATCTCTTATATTATTAATGCATCTATATATTTGGCAAAGGGTGGAAGGCTCGGCCTTATGTCTGGTGTTTTGTTCCACTCTTGCCGCCCTAGTTTCCGTCATACCGGTGTTATGTTCCCGGATTTTGCGTTCCTAACGCGGTCGGGTGATTTATGGGACCCCCCTGACAGTTCGCTTTGAATAAAACTTGTCCAGCAAGGCCCAACCTTGGTTTTACCTTTTGCCTCACCACCACCTACTTTTCCCTTGGGAGTAATTAACCCAAGGGTCATCTTTATTATAGCCCCCCCGGGCCAATGCTTGTCTAAGTGTTGGTCCAAACTAGAGCACCGTGCGGGACCATTCCTTGGCAACTTGGATTCGTCGGTACCTGTACGCTTCGCTTATCCGGTGTTGCCCTGAGAACAAGATATGTGCAGCTCCTATCGGGATTTTCGGCGCATCGGGCGGCTTTGCTGGTCTTGTTTTACCATTGTCGAAATGTCTTGTAAACCGGGATTCCGAGACTGATCGGGTCTTCCTGGGAGAAGGTCTATTCCTTCGTTGATCGTGAGAGCTTGTCATGGGCTAAGTTGGGACACCCCTGTAGGGTATAAACTTTCGAGAGCCGTGCCCGCGGTTATGTGGCAGATGGGAATTTGTTAATGTCCGGTTGTAGATAACTTGACACCAGATCCGAATTAAAACGCATCAACCGAGTGTGTAGCCATGATGGTCTCTTCTCGGCGGAGTCCGGGAAGTGAACACGGTTTCTGTGTTATGTTTGACGTAAGTAGGAGTTCAGGATCACCTCTTGATCATTGCTAGTTGACGACCATTCCGCTTGTTCTCTTCTCGCTCTTATTTGCGTATGTTAGCCACCATATCATGCTTAGTCGCTGCTGCAACCTCACCACTTTACCCCTTCCTTTCCCATTAAGCTTTGCTAGTCTTGATACCCATGGTAATGGGATTGCCGAGTCCTCGTGGCTCACAGATTACTACAACAACAGTTGTAGGTACAGGTTATGCGATGATCTTGACGCGAGAGCGATGTTTGCTTGTTTTGGAGTTCTTCTTCTGCTTCTTCTTTGATCAGGGGTTAGGTTCCAGGTCGGCAGCCTGGGCTTGCAGGGTGGACATTGTTTGAGTTTCTGTTTATGAATCATCCGTAGTCGGATGTTGATCTTGTATGTGATGTATTGTTGTATTCGTGTGGCATTGTTTGCCTCTTGTATGTATCCCCATCTATTATGTAATGTTGATGTAATGATATCCACGTTGCAAAAGCGTTTCAATATGCGGGTCTATCCTTGGTGGGACCTTCGAGTTCCTTTTGGATAGGGTCGCATATTGGGCGTGACAAGTTGGTATCAGAGCCTCGACCGACCCTAGGAGCCCCCCTTGATTGATCGTGTAGTTTGGCCGTTGTTGAGTCTAGAAGAAAACTGTTTTCGGAGTCTAGCTATATCGGAGAGTAGGAATTCTTTTTACTCCTCAGCCCCTTCGTCGCTCTGGTGAGGAATCTTGACATAGGTGTTTTGAATTACTTCTCTTCCCCTTCAAATTTTTCTTTAGGATCACGCAGTTGGTTTTCTGATCGTTGTTCCCCTGCTCTTTGGCATCCGGTGCATTTCTCGTCAAGTTGACTCGAGTCTCTTCATCTTTGCCAAGTTCGATCCTCAGCTCTTTTCGATCGATGTTGTTTCCCTGTCCGAAGTTGTTCTTGTTTTTTCCCACCCGCCCTCCCTTCTTCATCTTGAATCCGGAGTCCGTAATCGAGTATCCATCCTACTCGTGCGAAGTTTTTTTTGCTTTCTTTCCTCAATGATTTCAACCGGTGTTTTCTCTTCAAGTTATTCGTTGGTTCCCCCCTCCCAAGTTGCATTTGTTTTCCCGACCTCCCACCCTTTCTCTTCCCGGAGCCTGAGTCTCTCTCGACCATCAATTTCATTCGTGCGGAGCCTTTTCAGTCTTCCCTCAATTATTTCAACCGGTGAATTATCGTCTCGTTCGACATTCTTCATCTATTTTTCTTTTCCGGTGGACTCAATTCAAGTTTTTCGGGTTGATCATATTCTTTCTCTCGGCTCAAGTATTTCCTTTTGCTCGTTCGCCTCTCGCCATTTTATCCTTCCGGAGTATGATGCACCGGAACAATTCAAATATTTCAATCATCCGGTGCATCATCTATCTTTTCAACAATCCTTTCCGACGGTGTTCTATTTTAGTGGGCCCTAACCCATAGGTCTTTTCCCAGGATCTTACCTGACTCTTTTCTTTTCTCCGGAGTTATTCTCAATTCTTTTCAAAGTGTGATGTAAAAATGGATTCCATCAGTCACATGCCTTCTCCAAGATCGCTTTCAAATTCTTTTCATTGTTGGCTCAACTTTTTTCGTTTTTTCATTCTCCCGGAGTATCTCAGTAATTTCGGTGGTGTTTCTTGCCGTCATTCTCAGCTTTGAAGATCGAAGAAGATTTTTCTTTAATCTTGCCCGTTCTCCCGGAGATTCGCGGTGCTAGCTCGTTGTTATCCTATCAAATTGTTTTCTAGTCGTGCAAATTCTTTTCATTCATCCGGAGCATTTCAGGAGTTGCCTTCTCTCTCGATCATCCGGAGGCCATCTTTTTGGAAGATTTCTTCATTCTAAGTTTTTAGATTCGTTCTCCAATTCTTCGATATCTGTGCCCTTTCGTTCGTCTCAATATTCTTCCGGTGCTTCGTTCAAGTGTTCTTTAATCAGCTCATGATCTCTTTGTTCTTTTGTATCTAAATCCCCTCTAGCTTATTTATTCTTCTAATTCTTCCCGGTGATTCATTCGCGTTCGTCAGTCATTTCCGAATTCTTACGGTGGTTCATTCAAGATTCTTTTCTTTGATTATCATTTTAATCCATTCATTCATTCAATCCTACCGGTGGTGCATGAAGACCTTCTCAAGTTCATGATATGTAACTTCTCAATTCTTTTGCAAGAAGAATAAGTAGAATGCAAAATCCATTGCTTGTCATCAATTTAATTTGATGAAGGATAAGCATACAATAAATCTTATTCTTATTTCATCCAAGTGATTAATCCCTTCCTTCGAAGTTTGTTCTTGATGAATAAATTCTTGTTCCAAGTGTTTTCATCTTTTCTTTTCCAGAGTTCAAATTATTTCCTCGGCCATCTCGTCGGAACCTCCATCTAAATCATCGCAAGGCTCATCTTATTCTTTCATCCTCCATTTTATCTCGTCATTCTTTTGGCACCGGAGTTCTTCATGGTGGTTCTTCGTGATCCAATTCATTCTTCAAGAGTTCATCAAGATTTTTGTTCAAGAATTCTTCGTGTTCTATCCTTTCCATGTTCAGCCGGAGTGCTGCCTAAATCCTTTCAGTCTTATTCGTTTCTAACTCGTTCTAACAGGAGTTGTTTCATAGTCTATCTGATTCCGTGAGCTTTCGATTCGTCATCCTCGTCGTACCTCTTTTTTTTTTCTCGAGTGTTATCGATTCTTTGATTCTTCTCTCGAGTTCTTGTTTCACCTCTTCCCTTTTCCCTTCCGTCTCGGTCCTAAGATCTCGGGACGAGATCTCTTGTTAGTGGAGGAGTGTTGTAACGCCCCGAATTCGATGCGCCAGGTGTCCGCCAGTTATTTGCCGTTGTTGCCATGTCATTTGCTTGCGTGTTGCACTTTGCCATGTCATCATCTGCATTTCATATCACGTCATCATGTGCATTGCATTCGCATACGTGTTCGTCTCATGCATCCGAGCATTTTCCCCGTTGTCCGTTTTGTAATCCGGCATTCCTATGTTCCCCGGCGTCTCCTTTTGCCTCTCTTTCGTGTGCGGGTGTTAAACGGTCTCGGAATGGCCCGAGGTTTGCCAAGCGGCCTTGGTATAGCACCGGTAGACCGCCTGTCAAGTTTCGTGCCATTTGGAGGTCGTTTGGTACTCCAACGGTTAACTGGGTAACCGCGAAAGCCCTCTTTTGTTGCAGCCCAACACCCTTTCCAAAGTGGCCCAAAACCCATCTAACTCCCCTCCATGCTCTCGGTCGTTCGATCACGATCGCGTGGCTGAAAACCGCACCTCATTTGGACTCTCCTAGCTCCCTCTACCTATATATATGTGTGCCTCCCCGAATTTTCGCAGTCCAAACCCTAGCCCCGCTCCTCTCGCGCCGCCGGACACGTCCGCCCGCACCGGACATGTCCGCCGGACGCGTCGCTCCGGCCAATGGCGTCGCGCCACGTCACCCCACCGCCGCCCTCGTCCAACCCCGCGCCGCCACCTCACCGCCTCTCTCTCTCCACCGCGCCGGCCCGCGGGGCCCATCTGGAGCCCGCACGGGCCCGTGCGCCGCCGCCACCGGCCCGCGCCTCGCCCCGCCGCCCGCGGCCTTGTTGCTCCGTAGCAGGCCCCGCCAGCCACCGCAGCTCGCCGCCGGCGCCGCCCGCCTCCGCCTCCGCCCCTGACCGGCGCCGCCCGCGCCTCCCCGCGCCGCCGCTCCTCCCCGCCGGCCGGCGCTCTGCTCCGGCGAGCCCCCTCGCCGGCCCCCTCAACTCCGGCCGCCTCTTCTTCCACTCCGGTGAGGTTCCGGCCAACCTCGGGACCCGCGCCGCGCAAGATCCAGATCTGGAACGAGGTTGAATTTTCGTCTAAGTCCTGAAATTCTATCATAAACATGCCATGTTCATCGCATCACATCTCTGCATCCGTAGCTCCGTTTCGTGCGTATAATATGTCAAATTGTTCGTATCAAGGACTACTTCATTTCATTCCATTGCATCATTTTCATTTGAGCTCATCTTGATGCCCGAAATGCTGTTGGAAGAGTGCATGTTGATGTTAATCTGCTGAAACTGTTATAGCTTGCTCATTTATCATTTTTGCCATGATTGATGTGTGCATCCTATGAGTTTGAGCTCTACATGTATGTTGATCTATGCCATGCCATCTTTCTAGGGGTGCCAACCATGTATTTTTGTGAGTTGTGTGCTGAGTGTATCAAGCTTGCTAAGTAGGGTAGTTGCTGTTGCTGTTTTCCTGACAGATTCTGTTATATTTTGTTGCTATGTTAACATGGTTCTACTAATCATTCTATGCATAATCTGGAGATATCCTATAAACATGTTTTGATCTACATGTCATGCTCTATCCATTCACGCCCTTGGTTGCAATTATAGCCTGCTGGAACATGTTGTTGTCTTGCTCCAAAGTTGCTTGAAAATATTGCTGTCAGCCTGTTAATATTAAGTTCACTTGTTCCCATGTGTTTTGCTAGTGATCCATGCACCCTATGAACTTGCTCTTGCCATGCTTAGCTTCATAAACATGCCTTCTTACTGTTGGTTGCCTTTCCATGCCATGTATTGCTCTGTGGTGAGTGGTTCAAGCTCACCAACATGCCTACTTATTGTTGTTCCTGCCATGTATGAATCTGTAATATAACTTGCCATGTTTACATGGGTGCCATCATATTTTCTATGCCTTTTTGGCTCATGGTCAGTAAGGGACTTTTGATATATGCAATTAGTAGTATCATGCCATGCCTTTGTTTGCCATGTTAAGTTCCTGTAACATGTTGTTTGCTTTCTCTAAACATTGCAACCTGATGTTATTTCTGCTAAAGTCTGAAACTGTTATAATTTGCAATCTTACCATGTCCTTTTGAGCATGTTCTAGTGATTTCTGGAGATAGCTCAGTGTTCATGTTTTGTAGTGCTTTACGTGTACTTCATGCCCATGCCTTTTGTTATTATGTTGGGGTGCTGTAGCATATTGTTTTGATGCTTGCAAGATGCCTAGTTGCTGTTTTAGACAGATTGTTGTTATGACTTGTATAGTGTGTGTGTGTTGCACCGTTGCTCCGTTTTGAGTGTGCTCCATATGAAACTTGCTTGATTTTTCTTGTAGTTTCATATTATCATGTTGCATCCTTGTTTTGAGGTGTTTGCTTGATGTTTGGGTGCATTTTGCATCAATGCCATGTTTAACTTGTTTTGCTCATATCTTCTAGGCCGTAGCTCCAAATCAAATGAACTTTATATGTAACTTGACTAGAATTTCGTGTAGATCATCTTGGTGCATCTTAACTTGCTGTTTAACAACTTGAACATAAGGTTTGTTCAGATCTGGACCCATTTCGAAATATGCATATGAGGACTTACCGGAATTGTTATATGTTGTTTCCGGCCTCATTTAAACTTGCCTTGATGTGTTGTTCTTGTTTGCATCATCTCTTGCCATGAGTAGCCTCATCTAGCTTTCTCATGCATCATGCTTGTTGTGCATCATGTCTTGTCTATGTGTGGTGTGTTTACTATGTTGTGTGCTTCTTCTCGATAGTTCCCGTTTCGTTGCGATCGTGAGGATGCGTTCGTCTACGTGTGGTTCGTCTTCGTGGCTTCATATTCTTCATGGATTCGTTCTTCTTCCTTGCAGGATTTCAGGCAAGATGACCGCTACCCTGGATCTCACTACTATCATTGCTATGCTAGTTGCTTCGTTCTATCGCTATGCTGCGTTACCTATCATTTGCTCTTCAAGCCTCCCAAATTGCCATGAACCCCTAACCTTTGACACCATTCCTAGCAAACCGTTGTTTGGCTATGTTACTGCTTTGCTCAGCCCCTCTTATAGCGTTGCTAGCTGCAGGTGAAGTTTAAGATTTCTCCATGGTGGACAGGATTTTGGTTGGGATATCACAATATCTCTTATATTATTAATGCATCTATATATTTGGTAAAGGGTGGAAGGCTCGGCCTTATGCCTGGTATTTTGTTCCACTCTTGCCGCCCTAGTTTCCGTCATACTGGTGTTATGTTCCCGGATTTTGCGTTCCTAACACGGTCGGGTGATTTATGGGACCCCCCTGACAGTTCGCTTTGAATAAAACTTGTCCAGCAAGGCCCAACCTTGGTTTTACCTTTTGCCTCACCACCACCTACTTTTCCCTTGGGAGTAATTAACCCAAGGGTCATCTTTATTATAGCCCCCCCGGGCCAATGCTTGTCTAAGTGTTGGTCCAAACTAGAGCACCGTGCGGGACCATTCCTTGGCAACTTGGATTCGTCGGTACCTGTACGCTTCGCTTATCCGGTGTTGCCCTGAGAACGAGATATGTGCAGCTCCTATCGGGATTGTCGGCGCATCGGGCGGCTTTGCTGGTCTTGTTTTACCATTGTCGAAATGTCTTGTAAACCGGGATTCCGAGACTGATCGGGTCTTCCTGGGAGAAGGTCTATTCCTTCGTTGATCGCGAGAGCTTGTCATGGGCTAAGTTGGGACACCCCTGTAGGGTATAAACTTTCGAGAGCCGGGCCCGCGGTTATGTGGCAGATGGGAATTTGTTAATGTCCGATTGTAGATAACTTGACACCAGATCCGAATTAAAACGCATCAACCGAGTGTGTAGCCGTGATGGTCTCTTCTCGGCAGAGTCCGGGAAGTGAACACGGTTTCTGTGTTATGTTTGACGTAAGTAGGAGTTCAGGATCACCTCTTGATTATTGCTAGTTGACGACCGTTCCGCTTGTTCTCTTCTCGCTCTTATTTGCGTATGTTAGCCACCATATCATGCTTAGTCGCTGCTGCAACCTCACCACTTTACCCCTTCCTTTCCCATTAAGCTTTGCTAGTCTTGATACCCATGGTAATGGGATTGCTGAGTCCTCGTGGCTCACAGATTACTACAACAACAGTTGCAGGTACAGGTTATGCGATGATCTTGACGCGAGAGCGATGTTTGCTTGTTTTGGAGTTCTTCTTCTGCTTCTTCTTCGATCAGGGGTTAGGTTCCAGGTCGGCAGCCTGGGCTAGCAGGGTGGATATTGTTTGAGTTTCTGTTTATGAATCATCCGTAGTCGGATGTTGATCTTGTATGTGATGTATTGTTGTATTCGTGTGGCATTGTTTGCCTCTTGTATGTATCCCCATCTATTATGTAATGTTGATGTAATGATATCCACCTTGCAAAAGCGTTTCAATATGCGGGTCTATCCTTGGTGGGACCTTCGAGTTCCTTTTGGATAGGGTCGCATATTGGGCGTGACAGATAATGTGTTTCAAGTTATCTTTACAAAACTTTCTGACAAGAACACATCTATGGAAAAAATACCAAAGATGACAATACCTAGATCTATGTTTTATGCCTAGCTAGGGGCGTTAAACAATGGCACTTGTTGGGAGGCAACCCAATTTTATTTTTGTGTTTTTTTGTTTTTGGCTCAGTTTTTCAATAAATACACATCATTACTTATGTAGTAATTGTATGTTGGTGTTTTAATTAGTGTTCAAGCCAAGTAAGACCTTTGGGATACTTTGGTATATCGTTGATTTGGTTTTGCTGAAAAACGGAAACTTTTGCGTCCAGTAATAGAATTGTTTAAATTCACTTGCAAAAATTCTGATTTTTTACACAAGATTTATATATGAATTGCATATATTTTCCTAATTTTTTAGAATTTTTGGAGTTACATAAGTATACAAAGTTTACAGATTACTACAGATTGTTCTGTTTTTGACAGATTATGTCTTCTATGTGTTGTTTGCTTATTTTGATGAATCTATGGGTAGTATTCGGGGGGTATGAACCATGGAGAAGTTGGAATACAGTAGATATTACACCAATATAAATTTAGAATGAGTTCACAAGAGTACCTAAAGTGGTGATTTATTTTATTATATTAACGGATCTCATGAGCTTTTTGTTGAGTTTTGTGTTGTGAAGTTTTCAAGTTTTGGGTAAAGATTATATGTACTATGGAATAAGGAGTGACAAGAGCCTAAGCTTGGGGACGCCCAAGGCACCCAAGATAATATTAAAGGACAACCAAGCATCTAAGCTTGGGGATGCCCCAGATGGCCTCCCCTCTTTTGTCTTTGTTCCATCGGTAATTTACTTGAGGCTATATTTTTATTCACCACATGATATGTGTTTTTCTTGGAGCGTCTTGTATGATATGAGTCTTTGATTTTTAGTTTGCCAAAATCATCCTTGCTGTACACACCTTTTAAGAGGGACATGCATGAATCGTGAATTTATTAGAATACTCTATGTGCTTCGCTTATATCTTTTGAGCTAGGTAGTTTGCTCTAGTGCTTCACTTATATCTTTTTAGAGCACGATAGTGGTTTTATTTTATAGAAATTGTTGAACTCTCATGCTTCACTTATATTATTTTGAGTGTCTTTAAACAGCATGGTAATTCGCTTAGGTTGTGAAATTAGTCCTAATATGATGGGCATCGAAGAGGGATATAATAAAAACTTTCATATAAAGAGCATTGAATACTATGAGAAGTTTGATTCCTTGCATTTGTTTTGACATATAAAGAGGGTGATATTAGAGTCATGCTAGTGAGTAATTGTGGATTGGTAAAAATACTTGTGTTAAAGTTTGTGATTCCCGTAGCATACACGTATGGTGAACCGTTATGTGATGAAGTCGAAGCATGTTTTATTCTTTGATTGTCTTCCTTATGAGTGGCGGTCGGGGATGAGTGATAGTCTTTTCCTACCAATCTATCCCCCTAAGAGCATGCATGTAGTACTTTGTTTCGATAGCTAATAAATTTTTGCAATAAGTATGTGAGTTCTTTATGACTAATGTTGAGTCCATGGATTGTACGCACTCTCACCCTTCCACCATTGCTAGCCTCTCTAGTACCGCGCAACTTTCGCCGGTGCATTAAACTCACCATATACCTTCCTCAAAACATCCTCCACACCTACCTATTATGGCATTTCCATAGCCATTCCGAGATATATTGCCATGCAACTTCCACCATTTCGTTTTATTGTGACACGCACCATCATTGTCATATTGCTTTGCATGATCGTAAGATAGCTTGCATGATCTTTTCGTGGCTTGTCCATTTTTTGATGTCATTGCTACGCTAGATAATTGCACATCCTGGTACACCACCGGAGGCATTCATATAGAGTCATATTTTGTTCTATCGAGTTGTAATTCTTGAGTTGTACGTAAATAAAAGTGTGATGATCATCATTATTAGAGCATTGTCCCATGTGAGGAAAGGATGATGGAAGTTATGATTCCCTCACAAGTTGGGATGAGTCTCTGGAATTTATAAAAATATAAAAGAGGCCAACAAAGCCCAAATAAAATAGAAGAGGCCAAAGAAGCCCAAACAAAAAAAGAGAGAAGGGACAATGTTACTATCCTTTTTCCACACTTGTGCTTCAAAGTAGCACCATGTTCTTCATGATAGAGAGTCTCCTATTTTGTCACTTTCATATACTAGTGGGATTTTTTCATTATAGAACTTGGCTTGTATATTCCAATGATGGGCTTCCTCAAATTGCCCTAGGTCTTCATGAGAAAGCAAGTTGGATGCACACCCACTTAGTTTCTTTTTGAGCTTTCATACACTTATAGCTCTAGTGCATCCGTTGCATAGCAATCCCTACTCACTCACAGTGATATCTATTGATGGGCATCTCCATAGCCCGTTAATACGCCTAGTTGATGTGAGACTTTCTCCTTCTTTTTGTCTTCTCCACAACCACCATATTCTATTCCACCTATAGTGCTATATCCATGGCTCATGCTCATGTATTCCGTGAAAGTTGAAAAAGTTTGAGAACACCAAAAGTATGAAACAATTGCTTGGCTTGTCATCGGGGTTGTGTGTGAAAAAATACTTTGAAGATTGAGCATAGCTAGACTATATGATTTTGTATGGATAACTTTCTTTTGCCATGTTATTTTGAGAAGACATGATTTCTTTATTAGTATGCTTGAAGTATTATTGTTTTTATGTCAATATTAAATTTTTGTTTTGAATCTTATGGATCTGAATATTCATGCCACAATAAAGAAGATTACATGGATAAATATGTTAGGTAGCATTCCACATCAAAAAATCTGTTTTTATCATTTACCTACTCGAGGACGGGTAGGAATTAAGCATGGGAATGCTTGATACGTCTCCAACGTATCTATAATTTTTGATAGTTCCATGCTATTATATTATCTATTTTGGATGATTTATATGCATTAATATGCTATTTTATATATTTTTTGGGACTAACCTATTAACCTAGAGCCCAGTGCTAGTTTTTTTCCCTTATTTTTTGAGTTTTATAGAAAAGGAATATAAACAAAGTCCGAATGGAATAAAACTTTCGTGATGATTTTTCTTGGACCAAAAGACACCCACGTAACTTGGAGAGAGGGCCAGAAGAGTCCTGAGGGGCCCACAGCCCTCAGGGCGTGCCCTAGGGGTCGCCCCCAGGCTTGTGGACACCTCGGGAGTCCCCCAACCCTAATATTTGCACTATAAATTCCAAAATATTCCCCCAACATCATAAGTGGCCACCAAAATACTTTTCCGCCACCACAAGCCTCTATTCCCGTGAGATCCCATCTTGGGGCCTATTTTGGATGTTTTATATGCATTAATATGCTATTTTATATTATTTTTGGGACTAACCTATTAACCTAGAGCCTAGTGCTAGTTTCTGTTTTTTCCTTGTTTTTGAGTTTTACAGAAAAGGAATATCAAACGGAATCCAAATGGAATAAAACTTTCTCGATGATTTTTCTTGGATCAGAAGACACCCACATAACTTGGAGAGAGGGCCAGAAAAGTCCTGAGGTGCCCACAAGCCCTCAGGGAGCACCCCCTGGCTTGTGGACACCTTGGGAGTCCCCCAACCCTAATATTAGCACTATAAATTCCAAAATATTCCCCAACATCAGAAGCATCCACCAAAATACTTTTCCGCCACTACAAGCCTCTATTCCCGTGAGATCCCATCTTGGGACCTTTTCTGGCACCCTGCCGGAGGGGGATTCGATCACGGAGGGCATCTAAATCAACCTTGCAGCACTTTCGATGAAGCATGAGTAGTTTACCATAGACCTACATGTCGATAGCTAGTAGCTAGATGGCTTCTTCTCTCTCTTTGATCTTTAATACAATGTTCTCCTCGATGTTCTTGGAGTTCTATCCGTTGTAATATTCTTTTGTGGTGTGTTTGTCGAGATCCGATGAATTGTGGATTTATGATCAGATTATCAATGAATATTATTTGAGTCTTCTCTGAACTCTTTATGCATTATTGAATATATTTGTATTTCTCTTCAAATTATCGGTTTGGTTTGGCCAACTAGATTGGTTTATCTTGCAATGGGAGAGGTGCTTAGTTTTGCGTTCAATCTTGCGGTGTCCTCGCCCAGTGACAAAAGTAGTGGTAGCGAGGCACGTATTGTATTGTTGCCATCAAGGATAAAAAGATAGGGGTTTCATCATATTGCTTGAGTTTATCCCTCTACATCACATCGTCTTACTTAAGGCGTTACTCCGTTCTTATGAACTTAATACTCTAGATGCATGTTGGATAGCAGTCGATGTGTGGAGTAATAGTAGTAGATGCAGAATCATTTCGGTCTACTTGACACGGACATGGTGCCTATATTCATGATCATTACCTTAGATATCATCATAACTTTGCACTCTATCAATTGCTCGACAGTAATTTGTTTACCCACCATATGTTTTCTTTCAAGAGAGAAGTCTCTAGTGAAATCTATGGCCCCCGGGTCTATTTTCCATCATATCTTTTTAGATCTATAAACCAAAAAACCCAAAACTACCTTGCTGCGATTTATTTATATTTACTTTAGTTTGTTCTTTTATTTATCTTTTATACCTATCTCTATTAGATCTCACTCTTGTTCGTGACCGTGAAGGGATTGACAACCCCTTTTTTGCGTTGTGTGCAAGTGTTTGTTAGTTTGTGCAGGTGCATAGGTTGGAGACTTGCTTGTGCCTCCTACTTGATTGATACCTTGGTTCTTAACTGAGGGGAATACTTATCTCTACTTTGCTGCATCACCCTTTCCTCTTCAAGGAAAAAAATCAATGCAAGCTCAAGAAGTAGCATTCTCATACATGGATCCTATCTCAGATTTCATGGCCTCAAGCAATTTGTTGGAATCTGGGCTCATCATAGCTTCTTCGTTGTTCATAGGCTCGTCATTGTCTAACAACATGACTTCTAGGACAGGATTACCGTACCACTCTGGTGCGGTATGTGTTTTGGTCGACCTACGAGGTTCAGTAGTAAATTGATCTGAAGTTTCATAATCATCATCATTAGCTTCTTCTCTAGTTGGTGTAGGCATCACGGGAATTGTTTTCTCTAATGTGCTACTTCCCAATTCGAGAGAAGGTACAATTACCTCATCAAGTTCTACTTTCCTCCCACTCACTTCTTTCGAGAGAAACTCCTCTAGAAATGACCCATTCTTAGCAACAAAGATTTTTGCCTTCGGATCTGTGGTAGAAGGTATAACCAATAGTTTCTTTAGGGTATCCTATGAAGATGCACTTCTCTTTGGGTTCGAGTTTATCAGGCTGAAGCCTTTTGACATAAGCGTCACATCCCCAATGTTTAAGAAACAATAGCTTAGGTTTCTTGCCAAACCATAGTTCATACGGTGTTCTCTCAATGGATTTAGACGGTGCCCTATTTAACGTGAATGCGGTTGTCCCTAATGTATAACCCCAAAACAATAAAGGAAAATCGGTAAGAGACATCATAGAACGCACCATATCTAATAAAGTACGGTTATGATGTTCGGACACACCATTACACTGTGGTGTTTTAGGTGGCGTGAGTTGTGAAACAATTCCACATTGTCTTAAATGAAGGCCAAACTCGTAACTCAAATATTCACCTCCGTGATCAAATCATTGAAACTTTATTTTCTTGTTACAATGATTCTCCACTTCACTCTGAAATTCTTTTAACTTTTCAAATGTTTCAAACTTGTGTTTCATCAAGTAGATATACCCATACCTACTGAAATCATCTGTGAAGGTTAGAAAATAACGATTCCCGCCGCGTGCTTCAACACTCATCGGACCGCATACATTGCTATGTATTATTTCCAATAAGTCATTAGGTTGCTCCATTATTCCAGAGAACGGAGTTTTGGTCATCTTACCCATGAGGCATGGTTCGCAAGTATCAAATGATTCATAATCAAGTGATTCCAAAAGTCCATCCGCATGGAGTTTCTTCATGTGCTTTACACCAATATGACCTAAGCGACAGTGTCACACGATGTTGCACTATCATTATCAACTTTGCATCTTTTGGCTTCAATATTATGAATATGTGTATCACTACGATCGAGATTCAACAAGAATAGACAATTCATCAAAGGTGAATGACCATAAAAGATGTTACTCATATAAATAGAACAACAACTATTCTCTGACTTAAATGAATAACTGTCTTGCAATAAACAAGATCCAGATATAATGTTCATGCTCAACACCGGCACCAAATAACAATTATTCAGGTCTAGAACTAATCCCAAAGGTAGGTGTATAGGTAGCGTGCCGACAATAATCACATCAACCTTGGAACCATTCCCGACATGCATCGTCACCTCGTCCTTAGCCAATCTTCATTTATTCCACAACTCTTGTTTCGAGTTACTAATATGAGCAACCAAACCAGTATCAAATACCCAGGCGCTAATACGAGCATTAGTACGGAACACATCAATAACATGAATTTCAAATATACCTTTGTTCACTTTGCCATCCTTCTTATCTGCCAAGTATTTGGGGCAGTTCCGCTTCCAGTGACCATTTCCTTTGCAGTAGAAGCACTCAGTTTCAGGCTTGGGTCCAGCTTTGGGTTTCTTCATGGGAGCGGCAACTTGCTTGCCATTCTTCTTGAAGTTCCCTTTCTTTCTCTTGTCCTTTTTCATAAAACTGGTGGTCTTGTTAACCATCAACAGGGCCGACCCTGTGTTTCGGGAGGCCCTAGGCGAACTCGATGACATGGTCCCTATGTCCTAAGATCATATATATGTATGTGTGTGCGTGATACATAAACATCTTTAGTCTGAGATTTGATGACTATACTAATTGTTGGATAATGTCATATTATGACAAAAATACTAAAAAGATCATAAAATGAAACTAACATGACATGATAACCTCAAATAAGGACCAAATTCAAAGAACCCTTCAGTGTTTGAATTTTTGGATCACTTTCTTTCTTTTTTCTCCTATTGTCAGCACCCGACAAATTCTTGGGCAACATGGTATGCTAATGCCTAAATTATGAGGAAAAGAGGATATAAAGATTTATAAATTTATACATCGGATGATTGGAACCCTAGACAAGTACGCAGAATGACATAAAATTAGGGTGGTTCAATATGTACTATGAAAGATTTTATTAGAAAATTATACATTGAAATTACTCCGTGTAAATTGAAATTAAAGGATGGATCATGGATGAATAATTGATAGTTGAATACTTACTAAAGAATAATTGATAGCTGGATATGCCAGATTGTCGGACTGCCACGCGGCGCGCGCAGCGGCGACAACCAGCGGTGGCCAAGACGCTGAGGGACATGCCGATGATCGAGGAGAGGACGAACAACAAAGATGAACCAACTAGCAACGAAGGCACGAGCTAATTAGCGAAACGATGACTCGATGAGATCTTCGATTGATTTGTTTCACACGAGCGAAAGGAGTGGCTGTGGCGCCCTGCCTTCGTCTCGCGTGATGACTCACGCTTCGCTAATCGCTACTAGGTCTATCTGATGGGCTTTTTTTCTTATCTATTTTTTGGTGGGCTATATATACTAAGTATGTATACTCCATTATGGGCCCCCTCTAGCCTGGGCCCTAGGCCGTCGCCCCTCCGTCCATACCCCAAGGCCGGCCCTGACCATCAACACTTGATGCTCTTTCTTGATTTCTACCTCCACCGATTTCAGCATTGCGAAAAGGTCGGGAATCATTTTTGTCATGCCTTGCATATTAATGTTCATCATGAAGCCTTTGTGGCTTGGTGGAAGTGACTAAAGAACTCTGTCAATAACACTCTCAACTGGAAGATCAATTCCAAGCTGAGTCAAGTGGTTGTGGTACTCAGACATTCTGAGTATGTGTTCACTGGCAGAACTGTTCTCCTCATCTTACAGCTAAGGAACTTGTTGGAGACTTCATATCTCTCAACTCGGACATTAACTTGAAATATCAACTTAAGCTCTTGGAACATCTCGTATGCTCCGTGGCGTTCAAAACGCTTTTGCAGTCCTGGTTGCAAGCTATAAAGCATGGCAAACTGAACTATCGAGTAGTCATTAGATCGAGCCTGCTAGATGGTCATAACGTCCGCATCAGCCCCTACAGCAGGTTTGTCACCTAGCGGTGCATCAAGGACATAATTCTTCTATGCAGCAATGATGATAATCCTCAAGTTATGGACCCAGTTCGTGTAATTGCTACCATCATCTTTCAACTTGGCTTTCTCTAGGAACACATTAAAATTCAAGGGAACGGTAGCACGGGCCATTGATGTACAACATAGATTTGCAAAAACTATCAGGACTAAGTTCATGATAAATTTTAGTTCAATTAATCAAATTACTATTGAACTCCCACTTAAATCAACACCCCTCAAGTTGTCTAAGTGAAACATGATCCAAATTTACTAACCCATGTTCAATCATCACGTGAGATGGGGTAGTCTTCAATGGTGAACATCTCCATGTTGATCATACCTACTATATGACTCACATTCGACCTTTCGGTCTCCGGTGTTCCGAGACCATGTATGTACATGCTAGGCTCATCAAGTTTAACCCAAGTATCCTACACGTGCAAAACTGGCTTACACCTGTTGTATGTGAACGTAGAATCTATCACACCTGATCATCACGAGGTGCTTCGAAATGACGAACTTTGGCAATGGTGCATACTCGGGGAGAACACTTTTATCTTGAAATTAAGTGAAGGGATCATCTTATAATGCCACCATCGTTCTAAGCAAAATAAGATGCGTAAAGGATAAGCATCACATGCAATCAAAATATGTGACATGATATGGCCATCATCATCTTGTGCTTTTGATCTCCATCTCCAAAGCAGCTGCATGACCTCCATCGTCATCGGGATGACACCTTGATATCCATCGCCACGTCGGGGTCGTCTCACCAACTATTTGTCGGCGTCCTGGACTTGGGAGTATCCAGTCCTGCCTGCTTGCGGCCCACCCCATGGCTCCATCGACGGCCCGGTACGGCCCAGCTTCGACATCAACACCACAAGACCCTCGCGAGGGGCTAAGCCTCGCGAGGCGGACGGCGTCGAGACCCCTGATGGAGTTGGTCTCCTCAGGAGGGCTCCTGAGGGGCGGAGAGATCTATGTAGCTATCTCATGAGGCTCAGCTGACGTGAGCCATGACGACCAAGACCAGGTAGGCGCTAGGCAAGCGCAGAGCGCAGGTTTCCTCTTCGGTGCAAGGGAGGCAAGCCACAGGTGCAGAGTCCCGATGAATCTACCAAAGGTTTCCATTCTGGTGCGACAAGACCAAGACCGCCAGGACGACAAGACGGAGGTCATCACCGAGCCCACCGCAGCGTCACGACCAGAGGCTTTTCACAGGCGAAGACTACTTTTGTCAGGATAGACTGTACTACTTGTCCCCTTTCAAATCCTGCTGTTGTGGAATCCCTTCCCGCTCATATTTGGGAAGAGGACCAAGTCCACTATATATAGGACTTAGCCACCACCATGGAGGGGGACGAGCAGACCGAAACCAGAAAAAGTAGAGCACCACACCAGCTCAAGAACACCTCACCTCCTGAGGCTTGTTCATCCTTGTAACTAGTTCATCCATATCCCCTCGAGGCAATCCACCACACCACACTGGAGTAGGGTATTACACCAAAACGGTGTCCTGGACAAGTATAAATCTCTGCGTCTCTGTGTCTTTGTGAGCTCTACGCGCTAAGCGAGGGAGGATCGCGAGTAGGTAGGCTGGGCAGGTTGAGATTTCTGCATGCACCCCAGTGTTCGAACCTCTCACGGGTTGCCGGACCCCGAAATCCGACATTTGGCGTGCCAGGTAGGGGTGCGTCGGTATCCTCTTCCTCGACCTCCAGTTTGTGCCACTGACCCACATGGCGGCCGCTCCTCCGTCGGCCTCGTCGACGCGTGAAGCGCCGGGGCTGCACTGCTTCGCCCTCTCCCTGCGGCAAGTGCAGTGGCCGCACAAGTTCCGACCAGAGATGCCGTCGTGCTACGACGGCGCGGCGGATCAAGCCCCCTTTCTTCAGGCATACAAGGAAGCAGTTTGGGCGGCTGGTGGAGATGACAAGGTGAAGGCCAACTGGTTCCCCATGGCCCTCGTAGGCACGCCACGCGCTTGGTTGCTCAACCTGCCTGCATCTTCTGTGGCCTCCTGGGAGGAGCTGCGCGACCTCTTCCTTGCCCACTACGCAGTGCCGGCGCCCCCGGTCGTCGCAGCTCTCCTGGGCGTCTTGCAGGCGCCACCCTCTGGCCACCACGTCAAGCAGTTCTACCGGCGGGAAGGAAACACTCAGGCGGGCTTGGGAGCTCCCTCAGGCTGGGCGGCACCCCAAGCTGACCTTGCCTTCGGCCCTGAAGATCACCCTGCTGCCACGACGGGAGCAGGTGCGCTCCCGATGCTCTGCACTCCGACCATCTGCCACATGGCGATCACCAAGACCCTCATCGACGGCGGAGCCGGCCTCAACGTGCTCTCCCCGGAGGCGTTCGGCCTGCTCCATGTGCCGCCCAGCCGACTCTGCCCCTCCAAGCCCTTCTCTAGAGTTGGTGGCAGTTCCACCAGGCCCCTGGGGCAGATCCGCCTTGTTGTCAGCTTTGGGACCCGCGACAACTACCGCACCGAGCTTGTTGACTTCGACATCACCAAAAGAGCCTCTCACAGGCTCCCTCAGGAGCCAGGGGTGTTTGAGGAGCGGCTCTTCAAGCCATCTGTGGTTCCGCACGTCACGACTCCAGCACCACCTCAGGAGGACCTGCCACAGGCACCAGAGATGAGTGTCACGCTTGAGCCTAAGGAGGGGTGTTGGACGGAGGAGTTCAAGGCGTACTTGCCAGAGCTCAAGCGCATCATCACCGACAATGGCTCACAGTTCACAAGCAATCTTTTCAAACCATACTGTGCTAACCTTGGAACGCAGATCTGCTACGCCTCAGTAGCACACCCACAGAGCAATGGATATGCTGAAAGGGCCAATGCAGAGGTCCCGAGGGGCCTCAAGACCCGCACTTTCAAGAAGAAGCTCGAGGCCTGCGGCAGGGGTTGGCTCGATGACCTGCAGTCCGTGCCGTGGTCCATCCGCACCACCGCGACCAAGCCAACAGGAGAAGCGCCCTTCTTCCTCGTCTACGGAGCAGAAGCGGTTCTCCCTCACAAGGTCAGGCATCGCTCCACGCGGGTCCTGGCGTTCGACGAAACGCAGCAGGACGCCCCGTGGAGGATGGATCTCGTGCTGGGGGAGGAACGCCGCCGTCAAGCCTCGCTCTGGGCAGTGGGGTACCAGTAGGCGCTGCGGCGGTGCCACTGCCGCAGCATTCGCTCCAGGACATTAGAGGTGGGCAATCTCATCCGGAGGCGGGTGCTCTCCAGGGAGGGGCTGCATAAGCTCTCTCCCATGTGGGAGGGCCCGTTTAGGGTTACAGTGTCTCTAGGCCTGGCACGGCGCGCCTGGAGACACAGGACGGGGTCCCCATCCAGAACGCCTGGAACATCCAGCACCTCCGGAAGTTCTACCCCTGAAGAAAGGCTCCGGCCTATGAAGCAAGGCTCCAGCCTGTGAAGGTCTCCGCTCGTGACACTCTCACGTAATAATGACTGGGGTTGTACACGCCCCGGAGTCTCCTGAGAGTCGCCCTGGGGCCTCATGGGGGCTCCCTCCCATGTCCTAGTGGCAGCACTTAGCTCCGTGCTGGTGATAAGACTAGATTAGGTGCCGGACGCGGCTGTTCATTTGCTTTCTAAAGTTGCTTACAGTTTTCTTAGTAAGTTTTTCAATGGATTTGGTATTCTCGAGTGCTGGTTCCTCAAGTGTGTTTTCTCCTAAGCTGCTTTGGTCTAAGGACGTGAGGGAGGTGGCAGTCGCCTGCCACTTCTCCTTGCGCTCCTTGTGCATGGGGCCAGGTAGGTGTGTGCGCCCAGGGCTTGCCTTTGCGCGCACGCACCACGCCGTACCCCATTATTTCCCCCATTATTTCGGCTTTATCCTCGGAGGAGCCCTCGACCGAGTCCACTGGCGCCAGCACCCCTCATGTCCGTGCCCCTCGGGCAGCGCGACGCAGTGCATCAGGCCCTTAACCTTTGGCAGGGGGCTTGTGTAAAGGGGAGCAAGTCGCTCGACAAATTTTCTCTTCCTACAGGGGACGGCTCTGCCTTGCTGCAGCTCTCGAGGGCACAAGGTGTATCTCCTAAGGGCACAAGATGTATCTCTTGAGGGCATAGGGTGTACGCCCTGGGGGGCCTGTCAAGTACCTAAGAATAGGTTCTCATGAGGCGGAGGACAACCGCACGTATCAAGCTAAGCCTTCCTACCTTGACCCGCTCAAATTACAAATACTGCAACACAGCATCAAGGACAACAACCATAACATAAAAAGGCATAAAAGCAGCAGTTCATTACACACCCTCGCAGGGTACATTCTTCTTTTTTTCGATTTGTAGGAGAAAATAAAAGCTAAACAAAGAGGGCCCAAAAGCATGCAGGCTTGGCACCAACGTCGCATCCTCAAGCAGCGCCTCAAGGTAGCCCGACGCTCCACCAGTTCTCCCACAGGAGATCTGGGGCCACCGGCCTTGAGTCCAAGTTCGCCGCCCCCCAGCTTCAGGCTGGGCTCCTCTCCGGCTTCATTGGAGTGCTGCGACGGGATGAGCCACCAGCGTCCTCGACGCAAGCAGGACGACGCGGAGGCCAGTCGTAGCCACCGCTACTTGAGCTCTCATCCGAGGAGGAGCTGTCGCCACGAGAGGAGGAGCACGCGTTGCCAAGGCCAAGTTCGCCATCGCCACCATCATCGTCGCTGCCTATCCTGTGGGCAGCACCCCACGCGACGGACGTCCCCCCTGAATACCCTCACGTAGAGGGTCACCGGGCCGTCGTACTTGAAGTGGAGGGTGCACCTTCCGCCCAGGCCATGCGCACGGGCGAAAGTCTGCCAACCACGGGTCAGCACCATGCTGCCAGAGGCCGAAACCTCAATGCTGGCCCACGAGGCTCTGCTGCAGCACCCATTAGCTTGCAGCCAGAGGCCAGCAAGCCCCAAAGAAGGAAGCTCGCCGGAGAAGAAGCGAGGAAGCCGGAGCGAGGTGCCGGCCAGGTTCTCCGACCACACCACGAACTCGAGAAGCACCTCCAGCAAAGAAAAGCATGGCCGAGGCAGGCGCACGATCATGGCCCGCCTTCCTTCGTCATGGGGGCTGCTCCAGGGACGGTAGCCCCCTCCGTAGGAAGAGGTGCCATCGCAGGCGCCCGACGCAATGCTGCCTTTGGGGGGTGCGCGCCCGTGCCCCCTGGATGCTGCCGGAGGGACCGCAGGGTGCTTGCGGGGATGACCACGGCCCCTCTTGGGAGGAGGGGAGGCAGGCCCCTCCTTGGGGGCCTTCCCTTTCTCGGCTGCTGAGAACCTCTTCGGCGACGCCATGGGAGCATGGCGGAGAGGAAAGAAGCAAGCAAAGGCAAGACGAAAGAGAATATGGACAGGGGGCTCCGCCCCTCCCTCACATTTATAGTCAAGGGAGGCCAACCGCCGGCCTCCATGACCTCGTGCCATCATGACCCCCTGCAAGCAGCATCGACTAGTTAATTCGAGTAGTTGCCGTGGCAGCTTGGGGAAGCGAAGTCGCCCACGACCAATCAGTCTCGATGTGTCATCAAGGCTGCAGGCGGTTAGGGCCTGCGGTGCTCAGCACTTGCCATTTGGCTTCGCCTGGAAGCCAAGTCCGAGCGCGCCTTGGGCCCAGGGGGCTACTGTCGGCGTCCTGGACTTGGGGGTATCCAGTCCTACCTGCCTGCGGCCCACCCCGTGGCTCCATCAGTGGCCCGGTACAGCCCAGCTTCGACATCAACACCACAAGACCCTCGCGAGGGGCCAAGCCTCGCAAGGCGGACAATGCTGAGACCCCTGAAGGAGTTGGCCTCCTCAGGAGGGCTCTTGAGGGGCGGAGAGATCTATGCAGCTACCTCATGAGGCTCCGCTGATGTGAGCCATGACGACCAAGGCCAGGCGGGCGCCAGGCGGGCGCCAGGCAGGCGTAGAGCGCAGGTTTCCTCTTCGGTGCAAGGAAGGCAAGCCACAGGCGCGGAGTCCCGAGGAATCTACCAAAGGTTTCCATTCTGGTGCAACAAGACCAAGACCGCCAGGACGGCAAGACGGAGGTCATCACCGAGCCCACCGCAGCGTTACAACTAGAGGCTTTTCGCAGGCGAAGACTACTTTTGTCAGGATAGACTGTACTACTTGTTCCCTTTCAAATCCCGCCATTGTGGAATACCTTCCCGCTCATATTTGGGAAGAGGACCAAGGCCACTATATATAGGACTTAGCCACCACCATGGAGGGGGACGAGCAGAACGAAACCAGAACAAGTAGAGCACCACACCAGCTCAAGAACACCTCACCTCCCGAGGCTTGTTCATCCTTGTAACTAGTTCATCCATAGCCCCCGAGGCAATTCACCACACCACACTGGATTAGGGTATTACACCACAATGGTGGCCCGAACCAGTATAAATCTCTGTGTCTCTGTGTCTTTGTGAGCTCTACGCACTAGGCTAGGGAGGATCGCGAGTAGGCAGGCTGGGCAGGTTGAGATCTCCGCACGCACCCCAGTGTTTGAACCTCTCACGGGTTGCCGGACCCCGAAATCCAACACTATTGCTTCTACAACTATTGCTAACGCATAGCGATAAAGTAAAGCAATTACATGGTGCTTAGTGATTGACACGCAGGTCATAGAATAATTAAAGACAACCCAAAGGATCCTGCCTGTTGTCATACTCATCGACATGCAAGTCGCGAACTTATTACAAAACATGATCATCTCATACATCAACATATATCATATCACATCTTGACCATATCACATCACAACATGCCCTGCAAAAACAAGTTAGACGTCCTCTACTTTGTTGTTGCATGTTTTACGTGGCTGCTACGGGCAACTAGAAAGAACTGTTCTTACCTATGCAAAACCACAATGGTGATTATCAAGTTGTTATTTAACCTTATGCAAGGACCGCTGTAGTCAAATTGATTCAACTAAAGTGGGAGAAACAGATACTCGCCATTCACCTTGATGCAAAGCAAGTTGCATGTTAGTCAGTGGAACCGGTCTCATGTGCATGGACATGTAAGGTTGGTCCGAGCCGCTTCATCCCACAATACCGCCAAATCAAAATAAGACATTGGTGGGAAGCAATATGAACATCACCTCCCACAACTCCTTTGTGTTCTACTCGTGCATATCATCTATGCATAGACCTGGCTCTGATACCACTGTTGGGGAATGTCGCATGGAAAACAAACATTTCTACGCACACGCAAGATCTATCCATGGAGATGCATAGCTACGAGAGGGGGACAACATCTACATACCCTTGCAAGTCGCTAAGCGGAAGCATTTACCAACGCGGTTGATGTAGTCGCACACCTTCACCACCCGTACCGATCAAGCATCGAACGCACGGCACCTCCGTGTTCAACACATGTTCAACTCGATGACGTCCTCGCCTTCTCGATCCAGCAAGAGGGGCAAAGTAGTAGATGAGTTCCTGCAGCACGAAGGCGTGGTGATGGTGATGGTGAAACTTTTCCGCAGGGCTTCGCCAAGCACAACAGATATGGACAGAGGAGGAACTAGAGGGAGAGGAGGCATCGCACACGGCTTGGAATCATGGTGTGTGTTTCCCCCTCCCCTCCTTTGATATATATAGGTGGAGGGGAGAGGAGGCAGCCCTAGGCGCGCCCCCTTTCCTTCCTTTAGGCATGAAGGAGAAGGCAGGAGGGGGGCCGACGGCTGCCCTGCCTCAGGTGCACCCCCTTCCATATTTGGTGCATGGGGGACAGGAAAGGGGGGGGGCAGCTGCCCTAGGGTGCCCCCTCCTTCCTTCTGTGCGTGGGCAGGGGAGGTGGAGCATGTCTAGCCCCTTGTGGGCCTCCTTCTTTGGCCCATGAGGCCCACCAAGTAGGTATAACCTACCGGTGGCCTCCCGGAACCCCTTCCGAAACCCGAATACCTTCATCCTATATATCAATCTTTACCCCTGGACCATTCTGGAGCTCCTTGTATGTCTGTGATCACATCCGACACTCCGAACAACATTCAGTCACCAACATACATAACTCATATAGTACTATATCTTCAACGAACATTAAGCGTGCGGACCCTATGTGTTCAATAATGATGTACACATGACTGAGACGCCTCTCCGATCAATAATCAATAGCGGGACCTGGATGCCCATATTTTCCCCCACATATTCTACGAAGATCTTTAATGGTCGAACCTTTATGACAACATACATAGTTCTCATTATCCGTTGGTGATAATCCCCAAGTGCAGGGAATCATCGTAGCAATTTCCAAAGGTGGAAGTGATAAGTATGGAGTGTCGAACCCACAAGGAGCTAAAGGTAAGATCAATATTCTCTCAAGCCCTATCTGCCACTAATACGACTCTACGTGCACCGAACGTTTGCTTCCAACTAGAAACAAGAAATAAAACTGTGTTGTGGGTATAAAGAGGATAACTTTGCATGATATCGGAGAGCTAAAATATAAAAGTAGGTGTTGTTATCATAAAGTTAGAATATATTACTAAATAATATAAATAGCGAGTGTGGAATAATGGTGGATCGGTGTGCGGAATTGTCCTAAGCAATTGTTAACAAGATCGGTAGTCGTCATTGCAATTTCATATGAGGGAGAGGCATAAACTAACATACTTTTCCTACATGGATCATATGCTCTTATGATTGGAACCCTAGCAAGCATCCGCAAATACTAAAGATTCATTAAGGTAAAACCCAACCATAGCATTAAAGCATCAAGTCCCCTTTTATCCCATACGCAACAACCCCCTTACTTGGGTTTAAGCTTCTGTCACTCTAGCAACCCACAATAAGCGAATCATGAACGTATTGCAACACCCTACAGTGGGAATCCTTCACGCTTGCGCGACACGGAGGGCACCATAGGACAGCACCAAGATAAAACATACAACTCGTACCAATCTAGATCATCAATCAACTCAAAGACAAAAGATATCTACTCAAAACATCATAGGATGGCAACACATCATTGGATCATAATATGTAGCATAAAGCACCACGTTCAAGTAGGGATTACAGCGGGGTGCGGGAGAGTGGACCGCGTAAAAGAGATGAGGATGGTGATGATGATGGTGATTTTGATGAAGACGATCACTGCGGCGATGATTCCCCTCCCGATGGCACTCCGGTGCCACCAAGAGAGAGGAGGAGAGGTTCTCCCCCTTGTGCTTCCTCCTCCATGGCTTTCTCCCTCTGGTCCTTGGCCTTCATGGAGATGATGGCCCCTCCGAGATCCTCCTCCATGGCCTCCGGTGATGATGGCCCCCTCCGGCAGGGTGCCGGAGAGGGCCTAGATTGATTTCTAGTGGCTACAGAGGCTTGCGACGGCGGAACTTCTGATCTAGGTTAATTCCTGAAAGTTTCAGTATTTATAGGAATTTTTGGCGTTGGTTTCACGCCAAGGGGGCCTCCGGGCTGTCCACGAGATAGGGGGCCGCGCCCTAGGGGGGGAGGGGGCACCCCCCACTCTCGTGGGCAGCCCGGGACTCCCCTGGCCCAACTCCGATGCTCCATGGTCTTCTTTTGGTCCAGAAAAAATCCTCAAAAATTGGCACATCAATTGGACTCCGTTTGGTATCCCTTTTCTATGAAATACAAAAACAAGGAGAAAATAGAAACTGGCACTGGGCTCTAGGTTAATAGGTTAGTCCCAAAAATCATATAAAATGACATATAAATGCTTATAAAACATCATAGATGGATAATATAATAGCATGAATACTTCATAAATTATAGATACATTGGAGACATATCAGTCGGTATGTTACTTGCCCGAGATTTGGTCATCGGTATCTCCATACCTAGTTCAATCTCGTTATAGGCAATTCCCTTTACTCGTCCCATCATACATCATCTTGCAACTAACTCCTTATTCACTTTGCTTGCAAGCTTCTTGTGATGCTGTATTATCGGGAGGGCCCAGAGATACCTCTCCATCATACGGAGTGACCAATCCCAATCTTGATTCACGCCAACTCAACAGACGCATTCATAGATAGCTGTAGAGCACCTTTATGATCACCTAGTTATGAGGTGGCGTTTGATAGCACACAAGGTATTCCGCTAGTATCCAAGAGTTGCATGATCTCGTGGTCAAAGGAATAAACTGAATGATCATATGCTAAGCTAATGGATGGGTCATGTCCATCACATCTTTCTCCTAATGATGTGATCCTGTTATCAAATGACAACTCATGTCTATGGTTAGGAAACCTTAACCATCTTTGATCAGCGAGCTAGTCTAGTAGAGGCTCACTAGGGACATAGTATTTGTTTATGTATTCACACATGTATTTAAATTTATGATCAATACAATTCTAGCATGAATAAAAAACATTTATCATGAACAAGGAGATGTGATAATAACCAAGTTTTTATTGCCTCTCAGACATATTTCTAACACCTAATGGAGTGTGAATTGAGGGGCACCGCATTTGAAGTTGGGACAACATCCGATCCCAATCCGAGCAAGAAGAAGAAGAAGAAGGGAAGACAGTGAAGGTAAGAGGTCCTACATTCTCAACTTTTTAGGACATCTTGTAGGTCGAAGCTTGGTTGTCCACAACAATGGATCCAATATGCGGCACCGAGCAAAAGGGGAACAAGTATTGCAGAAGATTTGGATGGAGTATCACGAACAAAAGGAATATGTGGAGCCGCATCCTATCATGACCAACCACAATGTGGCATCTCTCCAACATCGATGGGGGATCATTCAAGGGGAAGTGAACAAGTATGCCGACTACTACTCACAAGTGACCAAACGCCCTCAAAGTGGGATGGGAGTGGCAACTCACGTAAGCACAATTGCTTCAGCTTGTCATCATTTGCATATGCTGCTTGTGTTTGCATTCTCATGCTCATACATATGTTGTTTGCTAGGCAGCGGTGGTTGTTGGAAATATGCCCTAGAGGCAATAATAAAGTGGTTATTATTATATTTCCTTGTTCATGATAATCATTTATTATCCATGCTATAATTGTATTGACCGGAAACTCAAATGCATGTGTGGATACATAGACAACAACATGTCCCTAGTGAGCCTCTACCAAATTAGCTTGTTGATCAAAGATGGCTATGGTTTCCTATCCATAGACATGAGAAGTCATTTGATAATGAGATCACATCATTAGGAGAATGATGTGGTGGACAAGACCCAGACTATAAACATACCATATGATCGTATCAAGTTTATTGCTATCGTTTTCTGTATGTCATGTATATGTTCCTATGACCATGAGATCATGCAACTCATTAACATCGAAGGAGTACCTTCTGTGTACCAAACATCGCAACATAACTGGGTGACTATAAAGGTGCTCTACAGGTATCTCCGAGGGTGTATGTTGAGTTGGCATGGATCAAGACTGGGATTTGTCACCCCGTATGACGGAGAGGTATCTCAGGGCCCACTCGGTAATACAACATCACAATGAGCTTGCAAGCAATGTGACTAATGAGTTATCCATGAGATTTAATTAGGTATGGAGATATCGACGATCGAATCTCGGGCAAGTAACATACCGCTAGACAAAGGGAACTACATACGGGATTGATTGTATCCTTGGCATTGTGGTTTGACTGATAAAGATCTTTGTGGAATATGTGGGAACCAATATGTGCATCCAGGTTCCGCTATTGGTTATTGACCGGAGATGTGTCTCGATCATGTCCACATGATTCTCGAACCCGTAGGGTCTGCACGCTTAACATTTGGAGACACTAGAGTAGTACTAGGATATTCACGTTGGTGATCGAATGTTGTTCGGAGTCTCAGATGAGATCCTGGATGTCACGAGGAGCTTCGGAATGGTCCGGGGGTAAATATTTATATATGGGAAGTCATATTTTAGCTACCGGAAAAGTTTCAGGTTTTACTGGTATTGTACTGGGAAGCTTCCGGAAGATTCTAGAAGATTCTAGAGGGTTTCGGAGGAGCCCGGAAGCGTCCCTCCAGCACCTAGGGCGTGCATGGGCTGTAGGGGGGCCTCCTGGCCTTATTGGGCGAGGCGCACTAGCCCCCTAAGGCCATCCGCCTAGGGGAAGGGAAACCCTAAGGGGGAGGGCCCTCCACTTGGCTTGGAGGGCACTCCTCCCCCTTTGGACGCCTCCCCTCATTGGAGGAGGGGCTTGGGCTGCGCCCCTAGCTCTGCAACACCCCTATATATAGTGGGGAGGAGGCGCAAGGGCTGGACTCAACAATTCCCACGCCCTGCAGCTTCCTCTCTCTCCTGTTCTTCCTCGTTCGTAGTTCAGAAGGCGCTTGGCGAAGCCCTGCCCGGATTGCTCCACCACCATCTCCACCATGCCGTCATGCAGGTTGAGATCCCATCTACTTATCCTCCCTCTCTTGCTGGATCAAGAAGGAGGAGACATCATCGAGCTGTACGTGTGCTGAACGCGGAGGTGCCGTCTGTTCGGCACTTGATTGGGAGTTCGTGGACAAATCGTGATTGGATCATGAAGAAGTTCGACTACATCAACCATGTTTTCTAATGCTTCTGCTTAGCGATCTACAAGAGTATGTGGATCCAATCTCTCCTCTCGTATATGTGCATCTCCTAGATTGATCTTGGTGAGCGTAGGAATTTTTTTGTTTCCCATACAACATTCCACAACAGTGGTATCATAGCTAGAGGTCTTGCGTAGATGACATCAGGAGTAGAGCACAAAGGAGTGTGGGTGTTGATATTTAGACTGGTTCCTTCCTTGGTCATTTCCTGATTCATCGATATCGTGGGATGAAGCGGCCCAGACCAACTTTACATGTCCACGTACATGAGACTGGTTCCATCTACTGACATGCAACTTGTTGCATAAAGATGGCGGGTGGATGTCTGCCTCTCCCACCTTAGTTGAATCAGATTCGACAAAGGTGGTCCTTGTAGAAGATTTAGCAACTTGCACATCACTGTTGTGGCTTTGCGTAGGTAAGAATCGTTCTTGCTAGATACCCATAGCAGCCACGTAAAACATGCAACAACAATTAGAGGACATCTAACTTGTTTTTGCAGGGTATGTTGTGATATGATATGGCCAAAGACATGATGAGATATATTTGATGTATGAATGATCATGTTTTGTATAGTTTATCACGACTTGCATGTCGATGAATACGGCAACCGGCAGGAGCCATATGGTTGTCTTTAATTATTGTATGACTTACGTGTCAATCATTATGCACTATGTAATGCTTTACTTTATCTCTAAACAGTAGCAATAGTAGTAGAAGCATGGTTGGCATGACAACCCCGATGGAGACACGATGATATAGATCATGGTGTCATGCCGGTGACGATGGAGATCATGCTGGTGCTTTGGAGATGGAGATCAAAAGCACACGATGATGGCCATATCATGTCACTTATGATTTGCATGTGATGTTAATCCTTTTATGCATCTAATTTTTCTTAGGATGACGGTAACATTATAAGGTGATCCTTCACTAAAATTTCAAGATAAAATTGTGTTCTCCCCAAGTGTGCACCATTGCGAAAGTTCGTCTTTTCGAAGCACCACGTGATGATCGAGTGTGATAGACTCTATGTTCACATACAACGGGTGCAAGCCAGTTTTGCACATGCGGAACACTTGGGTTAAACTAGATGAGCCTAGCATGTACAGACATGGCCTCGGAACACAAGAGACCGAAATGTCGAACACGAGTCATATAGTAGATATGATCAACATGGAGATGTTCACCATTGAAACCACCTCACCTCACGTGATGATCGGACTTGGGTTGGTGAATTTGGATCTTGTTTCACTCGGACAACCGGAAGGATGTTGATTTGAGTGGGAGTTCTTAAGTAATATGATTAATTGAACTCATTTATCATGAACAATAGTCTAAACTATCTTTGCAAATTATGAAACCACCTCACCTCACGTGATGATCGGACTTGGGTTGGTGAATTTGGATCTTGTTTCACTCGGACAACCGGAAGGATGTTGATTTGAGTGGGAGTTGTTAAGTAATATGATTAATTGAACTCATTTATCATGAACAATAGTCTAAACTATCTTTGCAAATTATATTGTAGATCAATGGCTCGCGCAGTAGCCCCCCTAAATTTCACTACGTTCCTAGAGAAAGTTAAGCTGAAAGATGATGGAAACAACTTTGTCGACTGGGCCCATAATCCGAGGATTATCCTCACGGCTGCCCAAAAGTCTTAGGTCCTTGATGCACTGATATGTCTCTAATGTATCTATAATTTTTGATTGTTCCATGCTATTATATTATCTGTTTTGGATGTTATGCATTATTATGATATTTTATATTATTTTTGGGACCAACCTATTAACCGAGGGTCCAGTGCCAGTTTCTGTTTTTTTTGCCGATTTTAGAGTTTCGCAGAAAAGGAATACCAAACAGAGTCCAAAAAGAATGAAACTTTTGCGATGATCTTTCTTGGACCAGAAGCAAACCAGGAGACTTGGAGATGAAGTCGGAGACTCAACGAGGCGACCACGAGGGCGGAGGGCGCGCCCAGAGGGGTAGGCATGCCCCTTGCCTCGTGGGCCCCTCGGAGCTCTCCTGACCTAGTTGCTTCGCCTATATATTCTCTTATACCCCCAAAACATCAGGGGGAGCCACGAAACCACTTTTCCACCGCCGCAACCTTTTGTACCCATGAGATCCCATCTAGGGGCCTTTTTGGCATCCTGCCGGAGGGGGATTCGATCACGGAGGTCTTCTACATCAACACCATTACCCTTCCGATGAAGCGTGAGTAGTTTACCACAAACCCACGGGTCCATAGCTAGTAGCTAGATGGCTTCTTCTCTCTCTTTGATTCTCAATACCATGTTCTCCTCGATGTTCTTGGAGATCTATTCGATGTAACATTCTTTTGTGATGTGTTTGCCGAGATCCGATGAATTTTGGTTTATGATCAGATTATCTATGTATATTATTTGAGTCTTCTCTGAATTCTTATATGCATGATTAATCTTTGCAAGTCTCTTCGAATTATCGGTTTAGTTTGGCCTACTAGATTGGTTTTTCTTGCAATGGGAGAAGTACTTAGCTTTGGGTTCAATCTTGCGGTGTTCTTTCCCAGTGACAGTAGGGGTAGCAAGGCATGTATTGTATTGTTGCCATCGAGGATAAATAGATGGGGTTTTCAAGATATTGCTTGAGTTAATTCCTCTACATCATGTCATTTTACTTAATGCGTTACTCCATTCTTTTATGAACTTAATACTCTAGATGCATGCTAGATAGCAGTCGATGTGTGGAGTAATAGTAGTAGATGCATGCAGGAGTTGGTCTACTTGACACGAACGTGATGCCTATATTCATGATCATTGCCTTAGATGTCGTTATAATTATGCGCTCTTCTATCAATTCCTTGGCAGTAATTTGTTCACCCATCATAATATTTACTATCTTGAGAGAAGCCACTAGTGAAACCTATGGCCCCTGGGTCTATTTTACATCATATTAGTTTCCCGTTAACTTACCAATTTCTGTCACCGTTCCTTTAATTTGCAATCTTTACTTTCCAATCTACAAACCAAAAATAACAAAAATATTTACTGTACCGTGTATCTATCTCTATCAGATCTCGCTTTTGCAAGTAACCGTGAAGGGATCGACAACCCCTTTACCACGTTGGGTGCAAGTTTGTTGATTGTTTGTGCAGGTATCCGATCACTTGTGCATAGTCTCCTACTGGATTGATTCCTTGGTTCTCAAAATGAGGGAAATACTTACTCTACTTTGATGCATCACCCTTTCCTCTTCAAGGGAAAAACCAATGCAAACTCAAGATGTAGTAGGAAGAATTCCTGGCGCCGTTGCCGGGGAGATCTATGCCAAGTCAAGCCATACCAAGTACCCATCATAAACTCTCATCTCTTGCATTACATTATTCGCCATTCGCCTCTCGTTTTCGTCTCCCCCACTTCTAAAACGATTTTTGAAAAAATTGGCCCTTTTCTTCACCCTTCTTCCGTTCGATCTTTTGTTCGCTTGTGTTACCATGTGCCTTATTTTTGCTTGCACCTTCGCTTGCTAAAAGTTTATGGATCCTTGTCCACTTGCTAATCTTTTTAAGAGATCCAATTATGATGAACCAATTGCTAGTGAGTTTTGTGCACTACATTATCTTTATGAAGTTTTCCTTGAAATTCGTAAATCTGAAAATTGTGATGAAGAAATTTATGAAGAGATCCATGATAGCTCCTTGAATAAAAAGCATGATTACAATGATTTTACTACAAATACTATTGATGTCAATTGTGCTAATGATATGCAAAATCCTAAGCTTGGGGATGCTAGTTTTGCTTGGTCCACTACTTGTTGCAATGATCATGATTGTTGTGATAATGCTTTTTATGATCTTGAAATTTTATTTAAGCCCCATGATGAATATGAGATTGATAATAATGTTTGCAATAATATTTAAAGTGGGTTTGGAAGAGTGCCAACTTTATATCCCACATATTTGGAGAATGTTCAATCTTATGAAATTTTTGATAAAAGTGGGTTTGGAGAGGTCATGACTTTAGTTAATGTTAAGCCCACTATTTTGGAAGAGTGTCAACTTTGCATGCATGTGGATCATGTTGAGAATATGTTATGTGATAGCTATATTGTTGAATTTTCTTATGATCCTACATGTAATTATTACGAGAGAGGAAAATATGGTTGTAGAAATTTTCATGTTACTAAATTACCTCTCTTCATGTTGAGATTGCTATCGTCTCTTTTTTCTTCCTTGCATATGCTAGTTTTTGCTTGTCTTGATAATTTGTTTGCTTATAAAATGCCTATGCATAAGAAGTATGTTAAAATTTTAAAATTAGATGTGTTTGTCACATGTTTTATGATGCTCTCCTTGTGCTTCAATTCTTTTCTTTTATGTGAGCATCATTGAAATTATCAATGCTTAGCTAAGGGCTGAAAATCAAAAACTTTTGCGCCCAAGAAGATAATTTTCATAATTCACAGAAACATGCTTTTGATCTGATTCTTTTTGCTATGGATTGGTACAGAAATTGCTCATGTTTTCCTCATTTATCAGAATTTTTGGAGTTACAGAAGTATTCGAGAGTTACAGATTGCTACAGATTGTTCTGTTTTTGACAGATTCTGTTTTTTGCATGTTGTTTGCTTACATTGATGAATCTATGGGTATTATCAGGGGGCTATGAACCATGGAAAATTTGGAATATAGTAGATATTTCACCAATATAAATAAATAATGAGTTTGCAACAGTACCTTAAAGTTGTGATTTATTTTCTTATACTGACGGAGCTCATGAGATTTTCTGTTGAGTTTTGTGTTGTGAAGTTTTCAAGTTTTGGGTAAGGATTTGATGGACCATGGAATTGGAGTGGCAAGAGCCTAAGCTTGGGGATGCCGAAGGGACCCCAAGGTAATATTCAAGGACAACCAAAAGACTAAGCTTGGGGATGCCCCAGAAGGCATCCCCTCTTTCGTCTTCGTCTATCGGTAATTTACTTGGGGCTATATTTTTATTCACCACATGATATGTGTTTATCTTGGAGCATCTTGTATGATTTGAGTCTTTAATTTTTAGTTTAGCACAATCATACTTGCTAGACAAACCTTTTGAGAGAGACATGCATGAATCGTGATTTATTAGAATACTCTATGTGCTTCACTTATGTCTTTTGAAATATTGCTCTAGTGTTTCGTTTATATCTTTTTAGAGCACGGCGGTGGCGTTATTTTATTGAAATTGATGAACTCTCATGCTTCACTTATATTATTTTGGCAGTCTTTTAGAACATCATGGTAATTTTCTTTGGTTATAAATTTAGTCCTAATATGATAGGCATCCAAGATGGATATAATACAAACTTTTCATATAAAGTGCATTGAATCCTATGACAAGTTTGATTCTTTATGATTGTTTTGAGATATGAAGGTGGTGATATTAGAGTCATGCTAGTGAGTAGTTGTGAATTTGAAAGATACTTGTGTTAAAGTTTGTGATTCATGTAGCATGCACTTATGGTGAATCGTTATGTGATGAAGTCGGAGCATGATTTATTTTTTGATTGTCTTCCTTATGAGTGGCGGTCGGGGATGAGCAATGTTCCTTTCCTACCAATCTACCCCCCTAGGAGCATGTGCGTAGTACTTCATTTCGATAACTAATAGATTTTTGCAATAAGTATGTGAGTTCTTTATGACTAATGTTGAGTCCATGGATTATACGCACTCTCACCCTTCCACCATTGATAGCCTCTCTTGTGCCGCGCAACTTTCGTTGGTACCATACATCCACCATATACCTTCCTCAAAACAACCACCATACCTACCTATTATGGCATTTCCATAGCCATTACGAGGTATATCGCCATGCAACTTTCCACTGTTCCGTTTATTATGAGACGCTTCATCATTGTCATATTGCCTTGTATGATCATGTTGTTGACATAGTATTTGTGGCAAAGCCACCTTTCATAATTCTTTCATACATGTCACTCTTGATTCATTGCACATCCCGGTACACCACCGGAGGCATTCACATAGAGTTATATTTTGTTTTAAGCATTGAGTTCTAATTCTTGAGTTGTATGTAAATAAAAGTGTGACGATCTTCATTATTAGAGCATTGTCCCATGTGAGGAAAGGATGATGGAGGCTATGATTCTTCCACAAGTCGGGATGAGACTCCGGACGAAAAATAAAAAAAGGAGGAACAGAAAAAAAGAAAGAAAGAAAAAGGAAAAAATGAGAGAAAAAGAGAGAAGGGGCAATGTTACTACCATTTTTCCACACTTGTGCTTCAAAGTAGCACCATGATCTTCATGATAAGGAGTCTCCTATTTTGTCACTTTCATATACTAGTGGGAATTTTTCATTATAGAACTTGGCTTGTATATTCCAATGATGGGCTTCCTCAAATTTCCCTAGGTCTTCGTGAGCAAGCAAGTTGGATGCACAACCACTTAGTTTCTTTTTGAGCTTTCATACACTTATAGCTCTAGTGCATCCGTTGCATGGCAATCCCTACTCACTCACATTGATATCTATTGATGGGCATCTCCATAGCGTGTTGATACGCCTATTTGATGTGAGACTATTTTCTCCCTTTTTGTCTTCTCCTTAACCACCATATTCTCTTCCACCATAGTGCTATATCCATGGCTCACGCTCATGTATTGCGTGAAGGTTGAAATTTTTTGAGAACATCAAAAGTATGAAACAATTGCTTGGCTTGTCATCGGGGTTGCGCATGATTTAAGTATTTTGTGTGATGAAGATATTGCATGGTCAGACTATGTGATTTTGTAGGGATAGCTTTCTTTGGCCATGTTATTTTGAGAAGACATAATTGTTTTATTAGTATGCTTGAGTATTATTGTTTTTATGCCAATATTAAACTATTTTTTTGAATCTTACGGATCTGAACATTCATGCCACAATTGAGGGAATTACATGGATAAATATGTTAGGTAGCCTTCCACATAAAAAAAGCCAGTTTTTATCATTTACTTACCTGAGGACGAGTAGGAATTAAGCTTGAGGATGCTTGATACGTCTCCAACATATCTATAATTTTTGATTGTTCCATGCTATTATATTATCTGTTTTGGATGTTTAATATGCATTATTATGCTATTTTATATTATTTTTGGGACTAACCTATTAACCAAGGGCCCAGTGCCAGTTTCTGTTTTTTTTCCTATTTTAGAGTTCCACAGTAAAGGAATACCAAAGGGAGTCCAAACAGAATGAAACTTTTGCGGTGATCTTTCTTGGACCAGAAGCAAACTAGGAGACTTGGGGATGAAGTCAGAGACTCAACGAGGCAACCACGAGGGTAGAGGGCGGCCCCATGGGGAGGGGGGAGGTAGGGCACGCCCTCTTGCCTCGTGGGACCCTCGGAGCTCTCATGACCTAGTTCCTTCGCCTATATATATTCTCTTATACCCCCAAAACATCAGGGGGAGCCACGAAACCACTTTTCCACCGCCTCAACCTTCTGTACTCGTGAGATCCCATCTAGGGGCCTTTTCCGGCGTCCTGCCGGAGTGGGATTCAATCACGGAGGGCTTCTACATCAGCACCATTACCCTTCCGATGAAGCGTGAGTAGTTTACCACAGACCTACGGGTCCATAGCTAGTAGCTAGATGGCTTTTCTCTCTCTTTGATTCTCAATACCATGTTCTCCTTGATGTTCTTGGAGATCTATTCGATGTAACATTCTTTTGCGGTGTGTTTGCCGAGATCCGATGAATTGTGGATTTATGATCAAATTATCTATGAATATTATTTGATTCTTCTCTGAAGTCTTATATGCATGATTTGATATCTTTGCAAGTCTCTTCGAATTATCGGTTTAGTCTGGCCTACTAGATTGGTTTTTCTTGCAATGGGAGAAGTGCTTAGCTTTGGGTTCAATCTTGCAGTGTCCTTTCCCAGTGACAGTAGGGGCAGCAAGGCACATATTGTATTGCTGCCATCGATGATAAAAAGATGGGGTTTTCATCATATTGCGTGAGTTAATTTCTCTACATCATGTCATCTTACTTAATGCGTTACTCCGTTCTTTTATGAACTTAATACTCTAGATGCATGCTAGATAGCGGTCGTTGTGTGGAGTAATAGTAGTGGATGCCGGCAGGAATCGGTCTACTTGACACGGACGTGATGCCTATATTCATGATCATTGCCTTAGATGTCGTCATAATTATGCGCTCTTCTATCAATTGCTCGGCAGTAATTTGTTCACCCACCATAATATTTACTATCTTGAAAGAAGCCACTAATGAAACCTATTGCCCCCGGGTCTATTTTACATCATATTGGTTTTGCGTTAACTTACCAATTTCTGTCGCCGTTCCTTTAATTTGCAATCTTTACTTTCCAATCTATAAACCAAAAATACCAAAAATATTTACTTTACCGTTTATCTATCTCTATCAGATATCACTTTTGCAAGTAACCGTGAAGGGATTGACAACCCCTTTACCGCGTTGGGTGCAAGTTTGTTGATTGTTTGTGCAGGTATTCGGTGATTTGTGCGCAGTCTCCTACTCGATTGATACCTTGGTTCTCAAACTGAGGGAAATACTTACTCTACTTTGCTGCATCACCCTTTCCTCTTCAAGGGAAAACCAACGCAAGCTCAATAGGTAGCATGCACCGCTTGGTGCGCCACCCTGATACGTCTCCAACATATCTATAATTTATGAAGTATTCATGCCATGTTTACAACCATTCTATATGATTTTGGTATGATTTGATTAGAACTAACCCGGACTGACGCTGTTTTAAGCAGAACTACCTAGTGCCTTTCTTTTGTGCAGAAATAAAAGTTCTCGGAACGAGGTGAAAAGTTACGGAGAACATTTTTGGAAAATATAAAAATACTGTAATGAAAAGATATCGAAGAGGAGTCCCGAGGCAACCACAAGGGTGGGGGCGCCCCCTGCCTTGTCATCGCCTCGTGGCCCCCCTTGACTTGTCCCAGATGCCAACACCTCCTATAAATCCTAAAACCTCTAGAAATTAACCTAGATCGGGAGTTCCGCCGCCGCAAGCCTCTATAGCCACCAAAAACCAACCAAGACCTTGTTCCGGCACCCTACCGGAGGGGGAATCCATCACCGGTGGCCATCTTCATCATCCCGGCGGTCTCCATGACGAGAAGCCCTCGATGCTGAGGGTATGTACCAGTAGCTATGTGTTTGATCTCTCTCTCTCTCTCTCTCTCTCGTGTTCTTGATTTGGCACAATCTTGATGTACCACGAGCTTTATTACTGTAGTTGAATCATATGGTGTTTCTCCCTCTATCTCCTTGATAACCCACAAGTGTAGGGGATTGCAACAGCTTTCGAGGGTAAAGTATTCAACCCAAATTTATTGATTCGACACAAGGGGAGCCAAAGAATATTCTTGAGTATTAGCAGTAGAGTTGTCAATTCAACCACACCTGGATAACTTAGTATCTGCAGCAAAGTATTTAGTAGCAAAGTAGTATGATAATAAAGGTAACAGTGGCAAAGGTAAAGATAAATGTTTTTGGGTTTTTGTAGTAGTTGTAACAGTAGCAACGGAAAAGTAAATAAGCGAAGAACAATATATGAAAAGCTCGTAGGCAATGGATCAGTCATGGATAATTATGCCGGATGCGATTCCTCATGTAATAGCTATAACATAGGGTGATATAGAACTAGCTCTAGTTCATCAATGTAATGTAGGCATGTATTCCATAAATAGTCATACGTGCTTATGGAAAAGAACTTACATGACATCTTTTGTCCTACCCTCCCGTGGAAGCGGGGTCCTAGCGGAAACTAAGGGATATTAAGGCCTCCTTTTAATAGAGAACCGGAACAAAGCATTAGCACATAGTGAATACATGAACTCCTCAAACTACGGTCATCATCGAGAAGTATCCCGATTATTGTCACTTCGGGGTTGTCGGATCATAACAGATAATAGGTGACTATAGACTTGCAAGATAGGATCAAGAACACACATATATTCATGAAAACATAATAGGTTCAGATCTGAAACCATGGCACTCGGGCCCTAGTGACAAGCATTAAGCATAGAAAAGTCATAGCAACATCAATCTCAGAACATAGTGGATACTAGGGATCAAACCCCAACAAAACTAACTTGATTACATGGTAAATCTCATCCAACCCATCACCGTCTAGCAAGCCTACGATGGAATTACTCACGCACGGCGGTGAGCATCATGAAATTGGTGATGGAGGATGGTTGATGATGACGACGGCGACGAATCCCCCTCTCTGGAGCCCCGAATGGACTCCAGATCAGCCCTCCCGAGAGAGATTAGGGCTTGGCGGCGGCTCCGTGTCGTAAAACGCGATAAACTTTCTCTCTGATTTTTTCCTCCCCGAACGTGAATATATGGAGTTGGAGTTGAGGTCGGTGGAGGTCCAGGGGGCCCACAAGATAGGAGGACGGGCCCTAGGGGGGCGCCCCTATCTCGTGGACAGCCTGTGGCCCCCCTGGTATTGATTCTTTTGCCAAAAATTCTTATTGATTCCAAAAAGTGCCTCCATGGATTTCCAGGACATTCTGAGAACTTTTCTTTTCTACACATAAAACAACATCATGGCAGTTCTGCTGAAAACAGCATCAGTCTGGGTTTGTTTCATGCAAATCATGCAAGTTAGTGTCCAAAACAAGGGCAAAAGTGTTTGGAAAAGTAGATACGTTGGAGACGTATCAACTCCCCCAAGCTTAAACCTTTGCTTGTCCTCAAGCAATTCAGTTGATAAACTGTAAGTGATAAAGAAAAACTTTTACAAACTCTGTTTGCTCTTGTTGTTGTAAACATGAAAAGCCAACATTCAAGTTTCAGCAAATATTATGAACTAACCATACTCACAATAACACCTAGGTCTCACAGTTACTTATATCAATAACATAATTAGCTAGCGAGCCATAATAATAAAACTCGGATGACAACACTTTCTCAAAATAATTATAACATGATATAACAAAATGGTATCTCGCTAGCCCTTTCTGAGACCGCAAAACATATATGCAGAGCACCTTTAAAGATCAAGGACTGACTAAACATTGTAATTCATGGTAAAAGAGATCCAGTCAACTCATACCCAATATAAACCAATAGAAATGAATGCAAATGATAGTGTGCTCTCCAGCTGGTGCTTTTAATAAGAAGGGTGATGACTCAACATAAAAGTAAATAGATAGGCCCTTCGCAGAGGGAAGCAGAAATTTGTAGAGGTGCCAGAGCTCGATTTGAAAATAGAGATTGAATAACATTTTGAGCGGCATACTTTTGCTGTCAACGCAACAACTATGAGATGGCTGTATCTTCCATACTACATGCATTATAGGCAGTTCCCAAACAGAATGGTAAAGGTTTATACTCCCCCAACCACCAACAAGCATCAATCCATGGCTTGCTCGAAACAACGAGTGCCTCCAACATACAACAGCCCTGGGGGAGTTTTTTTTAATTATTTTGATTTGCTTTGATCTTTTTGGATCATGGGACTGGGCATCCCGGTTACCGGCCCTTTCTCGTGAATGAGGAGCGGAGTCTACTCCTTGTGAGAATAACCCACCTAGCATGGAAGATATAGGCAGCCCTGGTTGTAACATGAGCTGCTCGAGCATACAAAACAAAATTTCATTTGAAGGTTTGGAGTTTGGCACATACAAATTTACTTGGAACGGCAGGTAAATACCGCATATAGGAAGGTATAGTGGACTCATATGGAACAACTTTGGGGTTTAAGGAGTTTGGATGCACAAGCAGTATTCCCGCTTAGTACAGGTGGAGGCTAGCAAAAGACTGGGAAGCGACCAACTAAGAGAGAGACAACAGTCATAAACATGCATTAAAATAAATTCACACCGAGTACAAGCATGAGTAGGATATAATCCACCATGAACATAAATATCGTGAAGGCTATGTTGATTTGGTTCAACTACATGCGTGAACATGTGCCAAGTCGAGTCACTCAATTCATTCAAAGGAGGATACCATCCCATTATACCACATCATAATCATTCTAATAGCATGTTGGCACGCAAGGTAAACCATTATAACTCATAGCTAATCAAGCATGGCACAAGCAACTATAATCTCTAAATGTCATTGCAAATATGTTTACTTCATAATAGCTGGCTCAGGAATGATGAATCATCATATTTACAAAAACAAGAGAGGTCGAGTTCATACCAGCTTTTCTCATCCCAATAAGTCCATCATATATCGTCATTATTGCCTTTCACTTGCACGTCCGAATGATGTGTATAATAATAAGAGTGCACGTGCATTGGACTAAGCTGGAATCTGCAAGCATTCAACTCAAGAGAGAAGACAGGGTAATATGGGCTCTAAGTAAAATAAACAATCATGCATATAAGAGCCACTAAGCATTTTCAATATAATCTTCTCGACCCCCAAAGGAAAGAAAAGAAAATAAAACTATTTACACGGGAAAGCTCCCAACAAGTAAAAAGAAGAACGAGAAATCTTTTTAGGTTTTCATTTTAATTTCTACTACAAGCATGAAAATTAAACTAACTAATTTTTTTGGTTTTTCTTAAAGTTTATCAAACACACAAGAAGAAAACTAGAAAAAGAAATTTAAACTAGCATGGACAATACAATGAAAGAGTATGAGCACCAACGACTAGTGTATGAACATGAATGTAAAGTCAGTGAGAAATACGTACTCCCCCAAGCTTAGGCTTTTGGCCTAAGTTGGTTTAATACCAAGGACCGCTGCTACTCTCCCCGGTGTAGTGGGAGGTGTAATCAGGATACCACTGGCTGGTCATCTTAGGATCCCATTGGGCAGATGATGCACAATAAGGGTCCAGTTCAGGTTCCGGCTCAGGTTCAGGTTCTGGAGTAAAAGCTTGAGCTTGATGATTGTTCACCGCTTCCGGCGTGACAAGACGATTTTCTGCAAGCAAATCAAATAACAGAGGCGCAAGCAAAATAATAATCTCAATGTGTTTCCTATTAAATCTAAGTTTATACAAGAGCATCTTTTCTTCATTGTCAACAATAAACTTGTGTGCTACCATGCTCTTGTAATCTAAGATGTGAGGAGGCAATTTTATCTCATCCTCCTCATGATGCCTAATGGGTATCTGAAAATGTTTAGCAAGACGTGCAACATAGATAGCTCCAAATATGGGGCCTTTTGTATGATTCAGGGCTAGCCGTTTAGCAACGACGACACCCATACTAAAAGTATTGTCTCCAAGCAAGGCATGTTGAAGAATGATAATATCAGGAACAATCAAGTTTCCACTATTTCCACGACCAATCATGCATCTACTAGCAAATATGGCAAAGTAGCGTAAAACAGGAAAGTGTATGCTAGAGACTTTTGCCTCAGAGCCCTTCTTTGGCTCCTCTACGACTATAGTTTTAACAAAGCCACCCACATCTTCACGATGGGGTTCCTCTAATTCTCCCTCATAAGGTATCCTACATACCGCACAAAAATGACATAAAGACATTAGTTTTGCATGAAAGTATTGGTAAGTAAGAGATACTGATCAATTCGGTCGTTGATGAAACTGATGAGGCCTGCAGTCTTGATTAAAGCATAAAAGTCTTCATGAATTCCAGCTTCTTCCAAGAAATCCTCGCATGGCCATTCACACGACCGTACTTGCGCTAAGTGAGGAAGATTATACTTGGCTTTTTCCTTCTCTTTGTCTTGTTTTTCCTTAGAGCTTTGGCTAGAAGAGCCCCTCAAAAGTTTCCTCAACATTTTCTGAAAATTTCTGAAATTTTAGTAACTTCAAAATAAAAATGAATAAAACTAAACAAGATTGATAGCAACTACTCCTACAAGTTCCTAGAGCCTATATCATGCATTGGAATTGCTTCGGACCTCATAAATTTAACATGCAAGCTCAAGAACATGGTCACCTATGCAGCAAAAATTTGCAATGAATAAAGCACTAGAACAAAAACTATTTGGACCAATGGAGGAGTCACATACCAAGCAACAATCTCCCAAAGCAGTTTTGTGAATGGAGCTTTGAGCAAGGAGATCGAAAATCGCAGCAAAACGAGCTAGAACTCGTGCTTGAGATGGATGGGGATTTTTTTGGATAGAAGATGAAGTGTGTGGGTGCTGGCATAAGTGGAGGGGGCCACCAGGGGCCCACGAGACAGGGGGCGTGCCCTATTGGGGGGGGGGCGCCCTCCTCTCTCGTGGCCTGGTGCTTGCCCCTCCTGCAGTGTTTCCAGTGCCTAAAATCCTCAAATATTCTAGAAAACATCATACTAAATTTGCAGGGCATTTGGAGCACTTTTATTTTCGGACTATTTTTGAATGCACGGATAATTCAGAAAACAGACGGATAATACTATTTTTGCTTTATTTATTCTAAATAACAGAAAATAAAAAGAGGGTACAGAAAGTTGTGCCTTCTAGTTTCGTCCATCTCATGATCATCAAAATGAACCCACTAACAAGGTTGATCAAGTCTTGTTAACAAACTCATTCCGAATAACAGGGAACTGGAGAAATTTCGAATAACACTAAGTTACCTCAACGGGGATATGAAAATCCCCAACAATAAGAATATCATACTTTTCCTTGACAATAGGAAGAGGAAATTCAAAACCTCCAAAAATGATAGTTGGAACTTTTTCAATAGAATTGATGCTATGAACTTGAGATTGTTTCCTCGGAAAGTGTACCGTATGCTCATTGCCATTAACATGAAAAGTGACATTGCCTTTGTTGCAATCAATAACAGCCCCTGCAGTATTAAGAAAAGGTCTACGAAGGATAATAGACATACTATCATCCTCGGGAATATCAAGAATAACAAAGTCCGTTAAGATAGTGACATTTGCAACCACAACAGGCACGTCCTCACAAATACTGACAGGTATAGCAGTTGATTTATCGGCCATTTGCAAAGATATTTTAGTAGGTGTCAACTTATTCAATTCAAGTCTACGATATAAAGAGAGAGGCATAACACTAACACCGACTCCAAGATCACATAAAGCAGTTCTAACATAATTCCTTTTAATAGAGCATGGTATAGTTGGGACACCCGGATCTCCAAGTTTCTTTGGTATTCCACCCTTAAAAGTGTAATTAGCAAGCATGGTGGAAATTTCAGCCTCTGGTATCTTTCTTTTATTTGTGATGATATCCTTCATATACTTAGCATAAGGGTTCACTTTCAACATATCAGTTAAGCGCATACGTAAGAAAATAGGTCTAATCATTTCAGCAAAGCGCTCAAAATCCTCATCAACCTTTGACTTGGATGGTTTAGGAGGAAAGGGCATGGGTTTCTGAACCCATGGTTCTCTTTCTTTACCGTGCTTCCTAGCAACAAAATCTCTCTTATCATAACATTGATTCTTTGATTGTGGGCTATCAAGATCAACAACAGGTTCAATCTCTACATCATTGTTTTTGCTAGGTTGAGCATTAACATGAACATTATCATTAACATTATCACTAGGTTCATGTTCATCACCTGATTGTGTTTCAGCATCAGAAATAGAAATATCATTGGGATTCTCAGGTGTGTCTACAATGGGTTCACTAGAAGCATGCAAAGTTCTATCGTTTTTCTTTTTCTTCTTTTTAGAAGAACTAGGTGCCTCTAAATTATTTCTCTGAGAATCTTGCTCGATTCTCTTAGGGTGGCCTTCAGGGTACAAAGGTTCCTGAGTCATTCTACCACTTCTAGTAGCCACTCTAACAGCAAAGTCATTTTTATTATTTAATTCATCAAGAAAATCATTTTGAGCTTTGAGTACTTGCTCAACTTGAGTAGCAACCATAGAAGCATATTTGCTAACGCGGTGAAGTTCATCTTTAACTCTAGCCAGATTATCGCCTACGCATCCTATCTCGAAAGCATTATTCTTTAACTCTCTACCAACATAAGCATTAAAACTTTCTTGTATAGCCATAAAGTCATCAAATTCATCTAAGCATGGGCTATGAAATTTAGTAGAGGGAATTTCAACTTTATCATATCTATAGAGAGAATTTACCTTTACTACCTGTGTCGGGTTATCAAGACAATATGGTTCTTCAGGAGGTAAATTAAGACCATGTATTTCTTCAATAGGAGGTAAATTTTTAACATCTTCAGCTTTAATACCTTTTTCTTTCATTGATTTCTTTGCCTCTTGCATATCTCCAGGACCGAGAAATAAAACACCTCTCTTCTTCGGAGTGGGTTTAGGAATAGGCTCAGGAGTTGGCACAATTGGTTCAGGAATTACTTCAGGAATTGGCTCAGGAAGAGTCCAATTATTTTCATTAGTCAACATATTATTCAATAGTATTTCAGCTTCGTAGACTGTTCTTTCCCTGAAAACACAACCAGCACAACTATCCTAGTAGTCCTTGGAAGCATCGGTTAGTCCATTATAAAAGATATCAAGTATTTCATTTTTCTTAAGAGGATGATTAGGCAAAGCATTAAGTAACCGGAGAAGCCTCCTCCAAGCTTGTGGGAGACTCTCTTCTTTGGTTTGCACAAAATTATATATTTCCCGCAAGGCAACTTGCTTCTTATGAGCAGGGAAATATTTAGCAGAGAAGTAATAAATCATATCCTGGGGACTATGCACACAACCAGGAGCAAGAGAATTATACCAAGTCTTAGCATCACCCTTTAATGAGAACGGAAATATCTTAAGGATATAAAAATAGCGAGACTTCTCATCATTAGTAAATAGGGTAGCTATATCATTCAACTTGGTAAGATGTGCCACAACAGTTTCTGTTTCAAGGCCATAAAAAGGATCAGATTCACCTAAACTAATAATTTTAGGATCAACAGAGAATTCATAATCCTTATCAGTAACACAGATAGGTGAAGTAGCAAAAGCAGGATCAGGTTTCATTCTAGCATTAAGAGACTGCTGCTTCCATTTAGCTAATAATTTTTTAAGATCATATCTATCATTGCAAGCAAAGATTTCCCTAGCAGCTTCTTCATTCATAACATAACCCTTAGGAACAACAGGCAATACATAATCATTGGGAGAACCTTCATCATTACTATCATCAGTAATAAGATCTTCAGTATTTTCATTCCCCCTAACTCTAGCAAGTTGTTCATCAAGAAATTCACCTAATGGCAAAGTAGTATCAAGCACAGAAGTAGTTTCATCATTCATAGCAGAAGTGGCATCATCAATAACATGCGACATATCAGAATTCATAGCAGTAGCAGGTTTAGGTGTCGCAAGTCTACTAATAACGGAAGGAGAATCTAGTGCAAGGCTAGATGGCAGTTCCTTACCTCCCCTCGTAGTTGAGGGAAAAATAGTAGTTCGATCGTCTTTCAAGTTCTTCATAGTGATCAACAGATATAAATCCCAAGTGACTCAGAGAATAGAGCTATGCTCCCCGGCAACGGCGCCAGAAATCAGTCTTGATAACCCACAAGTGTAGGGGATCGCAACAGCTTTCGAGGGTAAAGTATTCAACCCAAATTTATTGATTCGACACAAGGGGAGCCAAAGAATATTCTTGAGTATTAGTAGTTGATTTGTCAATTCAACCACACCTGGATAACTTAGTATCTGCAGCAAAGTAGTATGATAATAAAGGTAACAGTGGCAAAGGTAAAGATAAATGTTTTTGGGTTTTTGTAGTAGTTGTAACAGTAGCAACAGAAAAGTAAATAAGCGAAGAACAATATATGAAAAGCTCGTAGGCAATGGATCAGTGATGGATAATTATGCCGGATGAGATTCCTCATGTAATAGCTATAACATAGGGTGATATAGAACTATCTCCAGTTCATCAATGTAATGTAGGCATGTATTCCATAAATAGTCATACGTGCTTATGGAAAAGAACTTGCATGGCATCTTTTGTCCTACCCTCCCGTGGAAGCGGGGTCCTAGCAGAAACCAAGGGATATTAAGGCCTCCTTTTAATAGAGAACCGGAACAAAGCATTAGCACATAGTGAATATATGAACTCCTCAAACTACGGTCATCACCGAGAAGTATCCCGATTATTGTCACTTCGGGGTTGTCGGATCATAACACATAATAGGTGACTATAGACTTGCAAGATAGGATCAGGAACACACATATATTCATGAAAACATAATAGGTTCGGATCTGAAATCATGGCACTCGGGCCCTAGTGACAAGCATTAAGCATAGCAAAGTCATAGCAACATCAATCTCAGAACATAGTGGATACTAGGGATCAAACCCCAACAAAACTAACTTGATTACATGGTAAATCTCATCCAACCCATCACCGTCCAGCAAGCCTACGATGGAATTACTCACGCACGACGGTGAGCATCATGAAATTGGTGATGGAGGATGGTTGATGATGACGACAACGGCGAATCCCCCTCTCCGGAGCCCCAAATAGACTCCAGATCGGCCCTCCCGAGAGAGATTAGGGCTTGGCGGCGGCTCCTTGTCGTAAAACGCGATGAAACTTTCTCTCTGAGTTTTTCCTCCCGGAACGTGAATACATGGAGTTGGAGTTGAGGTTGGTGGAGGTCCAGGGGGCCCACGAGATAGGAGGCTGCGCCCTAGGGGGGGGCACCCCCCTGTCTCGTGGACAGCCTGTGGGCCCCTGGTATTGATTCTTTCGCCAAAAATTCTTATTAATTCCAAAAAGTGCCTCCGTGGATTTCTAGGACATTCCGAGAACTTTTCTTTTCTACACATAAAACAACATCATGGCAGTTCTGCTGAATATAGCGTCAGTCCGGGTTAGTTTCATTCAAATCATGCAAGTTAGAGTCCAAAACAAGGGCAAAAGTGTTTGGAAAAGTAGATACGTTGGAGACGTATCACTCCTTGTGATGAAATGAGTCTTTTCCTTTGAGGTTTTGTTATTTCGGATTGAATCTTTAGATGTGAGATCACTTGATGTATGTCTTGCAATGGGATATCCGTGGTGACAATGGTATGTTCTATTGATCCACTTGATGTATGTTTTGGTTATCAACTTGCGGATTCCCGTGGTGGCATTGGGGTAATCTATGCATAGGGGCTGGTATGCGTATTCATATTCCTTTCTCCGATAGAAATCTTGGGATACTCTTGAAGTTCTTTGTGCTGGACTGAATATTATGAATCTGAGATTGTGTGATGCATATCATATAATTGACCCATGGATACTTGTGGTGATGTTGGAGTATCTAGGTGACATTAGTGTTTGATTGATGTGTGTCATGTGGTGCTATTTTAGTACGAACTATAGGGATGTTTGTGACACTTATAGGGATAGCCCAATAGATCAATCAGAAAGAATAACTTTGAGGTGGTCTCGTACCCTACAAGCAATTTCATCTTATGTTCTCCGCGATAGGAACTTTGGAGTGACTTTTGTCGCATGTTGAGGGATTGGCATATGATCTAATTATGTTATCATTGTTGAGAGAACTTGCACTAGTGAAAGTATGAACCCTATGCCTTGTTTTCAAGCTTTGCAATACCGTTTTCTCTCACTTTTGTTACTAGTTTCCTTGCTGTTTTTATATTTTCAGATTACAAAAACCTTTATCTACCATCCATATTGCACTTCTATCACCATTTCTTCGCCGAACTAGTGCACCTATACAATTTACCATTGTATTGGGTGTGTTGGGGACACAAGAGACTCCTTGTTATTTGGTTGCATGGTTGTTTGAGAGAAACCATGTTCATCCTACGCCTCCCATGGATTGATAAACCTTAGGTCATCCACTTGAGGGAAATTTGCTTCCGTCCTACAAAACTCTGCGCTTGGAGGACCAACACGAGTCTATAAGAAGAAGGTTGCGTAGTAGACATCAAGCTCTTTTCTGGCACCGTTAACGGGGAGGCTAGGTAAGCGGCACTCACATCCCATCAACGAAGCTCTTTTCTGGTGCCGTTGCCGGGGAGCTGAGTGCTTGAAGGTAGATCTTTAGATCTTGCAATCGAATATTTTAGTTTCTTGTTTTATCACTAGTTTAGTTTATAAAAGAAAACTACAAAAAATGGAATTGAGGTTGCCTCATATGCTTCATCTTTATCATGTCTTTCTTGAAAATGATGGAAAGGAAAATTGTGCCAAAGTGTTAGAAGAAGAATGCAATAAAATGTTTGGCACTAATCTTTGAATGATGAGCATGATTGCAATGTTGTTAGTATGAATTCTTTGAATATCCATGATCCTAATGATATGCAAAGCTACAAGCTTGGGGATGCTATGTTTGATGAATATGATATTGTTAGTCCCCCAAGTTTTGATGAGAATATGTATTATGATGAAAGCATGCCTCCTATTTATGATGATTATATTGATGAAAGTGGGTTTGGAAGAGTGTCAACTTTAGGAAGTAATGATCCCACTATTTTGGAGGGTGTTGAATCTTATTGTGATAATTATGAAAGTGGATTTGGAGAGGTCATGACTTTATTTAGTGATGAATCCACTATTTTGGAAGAGTTTCCAATTGGTTATGAGAACAAAGTTGCTATCTATGATGATTATTGTGATGAAATGCATGCTATAAAGAATAATGATAACCATGAAACTTGTCATCTTGATTTTAATTTTCAATTGGATTATGCCTCACATGATAGTTATTTTGTTGAGTTTGCTCCCACTACTATTCATGAGAATAAATTTGCTTATGTGGAGAGTACAAAATTTTCTATGCTTGGGGATCATGAAAATGATGCTTTATGTGATGGTTATATTGTTGAATTCATTCATGATGCTACTAAAAATTATTATGAGGGAGCAATATATGCTTTTAGGAATTGCAATAATATCAAGTTTCCTCTCTATGTGTTGAAAATCTTGAAGATTTGCTTGTTTTACCTTCCTATGCTAGTTGATTCTTGTTCCCCTAAGTTGTTTGCTCACAAAATCCATATGCATAGGAAGTGGGTTAGACTTAAATGTGTTAGTCATATGCTTCATGATGCTCCCATTATGTTTCAATTCTTATCTTTTTGTGAGCATCATTGAAATCATCATGCCTAGCTAGAAAGCATGAAAGAAAAGCGCTTGTTGGGAGACAACCCAACATCATTACCTATTGTTTTTGTGTGTTCACATGATTATTCTACTGTAGTAATCATGTTTTATAGCTTTTGTTTCAATAAAGTGCCAAGTAAAGCCATTGGGATAGTGTGGGTGATAGTTGACTTGATTCTATGCAAAAACAAAAACTTTTACTCTCAGTCCAAGATTTTTGAAAATTCACTAGAATGTGCTTTTGATCTGAATTTTTGACACACGATTGATATACACATTGTCTTTGTTTTCCTAATTTTTCAGAATTTTTTGAGTTACAAAGGTATGGAAAGTTTCCATATTACTACAGACTGTTTTGTTTTTGACAGTTTCTGTTTTCATTGTGTTTGCTTATTTTGATGAATCTATGGATAGTATCGGAGGGTATGAACCATGGAGAAGTTGGAATACGGTAGATATAACACCAATATGGATTTATAATGATTTCACAACAGTACCTAAGTGGTGATTTATTTTCTTATACTAACGGATCTCCTAAGATTTTCTATTGAGTTTGGTGTTGTGAAGTTTTCAAGTTTTGGGTGAAGTTTCGATGGACTACGGAATAAGGAATGGCAAGAGCCTAAGCTTGGGGATGCTCAAGGCACCCTAATGTAATATTAAAGGAAGATCCAAGCAACTAAGCTTGGGGATGCCCCAGATGGCATCCCCTCTTTCGTCTTCATTCAGCGGTAACTTTACTTGGACCTATATTTTTATTCACCACATGATATGCGTTTTGCTCATCATTTTATTTTATTAGGATTTTCTCGCTGTTTGAATAAAATATTAATATCTGAAATACTTAAATAACAGAGAGTCCTCACATATCTAAATAATTACTTGACTACTCATTGATCTTCACTTATATCTTTTTGGAGTAGTTTGTCATTTACTCTCATGCTTCACTTATATCCCATGAGTAAATGCTTGAATGAATTGAATATCATAAATCTGAATTTATATATGTTTCATATGCTTATACCATGGGGAGTAATGACTTCACATATAAGAAGTACAGGTGGTAAATTTATAGAAAGTTAGCAAACATAGTATTGGTCACTTGAACAATTCAAGAAAGAATATTGAAGGAAGAGAGATTTCACATATAAATATACTATCTTGGACAACTTCTATAATTGTGAGCCCCATTAATTATTTTCAAACTTGATCAAATTAGTTGAAGTTGGACAAGCAAGACAACTTAATGAGTTATGTTTGGGTATATTTGTATAGAAGTTATATTGTTATGGATCCTCCAACATGTGGTGCTTGCTTTTTAGAATATTTTGCTAGCCATGCATCCAAAAACCCTTGAACAAAGTTTCTACCATGAGTGTCCAACATATCTACCTATATGCGGTATTTACCTACTGTTCCAATTAAATTTTCATGTGCCAAACTATAAACTTCAAATAATAATCTGTTTTGTATGCCTGGATCGCTCATGTAGCGACTAGGGGCCATCAGTATCTTCCATTCTTGGTGGGTTATTCTCACGATGAGTGGACTCCGCTCATCATTCACGAGAAAATGGCTGGTAACCGAGATTCCCAGTTCCATGCTCAAATCAAATCAAATATAATTGCAAACAAAACTCCCCCGGGATTGTTGATAGTTGGACGGTGCCCGTTGTTTCGGACGAGCCGTGGAATGTGCTTTTTGGTGGTGGGGGAGTAAAAACTTTACCATTCTGTTTGGGAACTACCTAAAATATGTCAAGCATGGAAGATAGTGAGAACTCTTGGTTGTTATGTTGACAATGAAAGCATACCTCTCAAAATTATTTTCATCTCTGTTTTAAAAGCTTCGAGCTCTGGTACCTCTGCAAATCCCTGCTTCCCTCAGCGAAGGGCCTATCTTTTACTTTTATACAAGAGTCAGTAGTATTCCTTCTCATTCCAACCTACTCTTTAGTTGGAAAGCATCATGTGATGGGGAAAGATCTAAGCATATATGGCCATTCAAATATATTTGATCATGAATTATTATTGTTTACGATTATCTATATGATAAATAAGTTGGGAGGCGAAACATTAAGCCCCTACCTTTCTCTATGTTCAATGGATGCTATTTGCTCTAAAAATATGCTTTGAGAGGTAGCAATCATGGAAGACTATATGATAGTTGAGTATGTGGGATTTGCTAAATCTAAGCTCTTACATAGACCCTTCCTGAAAATAAGATGAATTGCAATTGTTTGATGACTTAGAACATAGTTTGTTAGTTTTCAGGAAAGTTTATGGTCTATGCTTTAACATGTGAATAGCTTGTTACTTGATCATGAGAAGCTTTATGATATGAGCTACTGTATGATATATAATGATGCTAGAAAAAGTGATTGAAACTATCATTGATCAAACTTGTGCACTTGCTAGCATTCACACTTCATAAATTCTTTCTTTTATCATTTACCTACTCGAGGACGAGCAGGAATTAAGTTTGGGGATGCTGATACGTCTCCAACGTATCTACAATTTATGAAGTATTCATGCCATGTTTACAACAATTCTATATGATTTTGGTATGATTTGATTAGAACTAACCCGGATTGACGCAGTTTTCAGCAGAACTACTGTGGTGTCGTTTTTTTATTGCAGAAACAAAAGTTCTCTGAACGAGCTGAAAATTTACGGAGAATATTTTTGGAAAATATAAAAAATACTAGGACAAAAAGATATCAGAGAGGGGCCCCGAGGCAACCACAAGTGTGGGGGGCGCGCCCCCTGCCTTGTCATCGCCTTGTGGGCCCCCTTGACTTGTGCCCAACGCCAACACCTCCTATAAATCCTAAAACATCTAGAAATTAACCTAGATCGGGAGTTCCGCCGACGCAAGCCTATGTAGCCACCAAAAACCAATCGGGACCCTGTTCCAGCACCCTGCCGGAGGGGGAATCCATCACCAGTGGCCATCTTCATCATCCCGGCGGTCTCCATGATGAGGAGGGAGTAGTTCACCCGAGGGTATGTACCAGTAGCTATGTGTTTGATCACTCTCTCTCTCTCTCTCTCGTGTTCTTGACTTGGCACGATCTTGACGTACCGCGAGCTTTGCTACTATAGTTGAATCATATGGTGTTTCTCCCTCTATCTCCTTATGATGAATTGAGTCTTTTCCTTTGAGGTTTTGATATGTCAGATTGAATCTTTGGATGTGAGAGCACTTGATGTATGTCTTGCGATGGGATATCCATGGTGACAATGGGATGTTCTATTGATCCACTTGATGTATGGTTTGGTTATCAACTTGCGGATTCCCGTGGTGACATTGGGGTAATCATTCATAGGGGTTGGTACGCGTTTTGATACTCCTCTCTCCGACAGAAATTTTGGGATACTCTTGAAGTTCTTTGTGTTGGATTGAATATTATGAATCTAAGATTGTGTGATGCGTATCATATAATTGACCCATGGATACTTGTGGTGACATTGGAGTATCTAGGTGACATTAGGGTTTGATTGATGTGTGTCATGTGGTGTTATTTTAGTATGAACTCTAGGACTGTTTGTGACACTTATAGGAATAGCCCAATAGACCGATCAGAAAGAATAACTTTGAGGTAGTTTCGTACCCTACAAGCATTTTCATCTTATGTTCTCCATGATAGGAACTTTGGACTGACTTTTGTCGCACGTTGAGGGATTGCCATATGATCTAATTATGTTATCATTGTTGAGAGAGCTTGCACTAGTGAAAGTATGAACCCTAGGCCTTGTTTTCAAGCATTGCAATACCGTTTTCGCCCACTTTTGTTACTATTACCTTGCTGTTTTTATATTTTCAGATTACAAAAAAACTTTATCTACCATCCATATTGCACTTGTATCACCATCTCTTCGCCGAACTAGTGCACCTATACAATTTACCATTGTACTGGGTGTGTTGGGGACACAAGAGACTCCTTGTTATTTGGTTGCAGGGTTGTTTGAGAGAGACCATGTTCATCCTACGCCTCCTATGGATTGATAAACCTTAGGTCATCCACTTGAGGCAAATTTGCTACTGTCGTACAAAACTCTGCGCTTGGAGGCCCAACACGAGTCTACAAGTAGAAGGTTGCGTAGTAGACATCACACCCCCTCCAGCGACTGTGGACGTTGTGAACGCCTGGTAGTCGCATGTTGATGACTACAAATAGTTCAGCGTGCCATGTTGTATGGCTTAGTGCTGGGACTTCAAAGGCGTTTTGAACTTCATGAAGCATATGAGATGTTCCAAGAGTTGAAGTTTATCTTTGGAAAGAATGCCCGAAACGAGAGGTATGAGACCTCCGATAAGTTCTATGCCTGCAAGATGGAGGACAACGGGTTTGTCAGTGAGCACATACTCAGAATGTCTGGGTACTACAACCATCTGGATGAGTGGGGAGTTGAGCTCCCGCCAAAGGCTGTCACTGACAGAGTTCTTCAATCGCTACCACCTAGCTACAAGAGCTTTGTGTTAAACTATAACATGCAAGGGATGAACAAGTCAGTCTCCGAGCTGTTCGTGATGCTAAAAGACGCTGGGTCAGACATACAGAAGGAGCATCAAGTGTTGATGCTAAAAGACGCTGGGTCAGACATACAGAAGGCAAGGGAAAGAAGGGAAACTTCAAGAAAGGTGTCAAGGCAGTTGCTCCTCCTGTGAAGAAACCCAAGACTGGACCCAAGCCGAAGACTGAGTGCTTCTATTGCAAGGGAACTGGCCACTGGAAGTGAAACTGCCCCAAGTATCTGGCCGACAAGAAGGGGGCCAACGTCAACAAAGGTATATATGATATACATGTTATTGATGTGTACCTTACCAACTCTCATTGTAGTGTCGGGGTATTTGATACCAGTTCGGTTGCTCACATTTGCAACTCAAAGCAGAAACTACATAATAGACGGAGGCTGGCGAAGGACGAAGTGATGATACGCGTGGGAAATGGTTCCAAGGTTGATGTGATCGCCGTCGGCACGCTCGCTCTTCAATTACCATCGGGATTAGTGATGAACCTGAATAATTGTTATTTAGTGTGTGCGTTGCGCATGAACATTATATCTGGATCTTGTTTAATGCGAGACGGTTACTCATTTAAATCAGAGAATAATGGTTGTTCTATTTATATGGGTAATATATTTTATGGTCATGCACCCATTGTGAGGGGTTTATTCTTGTTGAATCTCGATAGTGATGATACACATGTTCATAACATTGATGCCAAAAGATATATAGTTGATAATGATAGTACCACTTTCTTGTGGCACTGCCGCTTAGGTCATATTGGTGTAAAGCACATGAAGAAACTCCATGCTGATGGACTTTTGGAGTCACTTGATTTTGAATCACTTGACACATGCGAACCATACCTCGTGGGCAAGATGACTAAGACCCCGTTTTCTAGAACAATGGAACGGGCAAGTGACTTGCTGGAAATCAGACATACCGATGTGTGCGGTCCGATGAGCGTTGACGCGCGCGGTGTATATCGTTACTTCGTCACCTTCACCGATGATTTGAGTAGATATGGGTATATTTACTTAATGAAGCACAAGTTTGAGACATTTGAAAATTTCAAGCAATTTCAGAGTGAAGTTGAGAATCATCATAACAAGAAGATCAAATTCCTACAATTAGATCGAGGGGGAGAGTATCTAACTTATGAATTTGGCAATCACTTAAAACAATGTGGAACTGTTTCACAGTTGACACCACCTGGAACACCACAACGTAATGGTGTGTCCAAACGTCGTAATTGTACCCTATTGGATATGGTCCGTTCAATGATGTCGCTTGCCGATCTGCCACTATCATTTTGGGGTTATGCATTAGAGACAGCTGCATTCACTTTAAATAGGGCATCATCTTAGTCCGTGGAGACGACACTGTATGAACTGTGGTTGGCAAGAAACCTAAGTTGTCATTTCTTAAGGTTTGGGGCTGCGATGCTTATGTCAAAAGGCTTCAGCTGGACAAGCTCGAATCCAAGGCGAATAAATGCATCTTCATAGGATACCCAAAAGAGACGGTTGGGTATACACTACTGCAGGATGCTGCTAACGCGACACTACGATTGGAGACCCTTTGACGAAACTTTGTGCGATGCATTAATCGCATACTGTGGTGTAAAAGAATCGTCAAAAAAGGTGCACAAGGTATGCGATGGTGGAGCCATCAAACATGGTTCAGATTTTAGTTACGTGTGCGATGCAGGGAACACGGTTAGTCCATTCAAACTATTCGCGATGCGGCAGAACAACAGAAACGGGCAGCCATATCAATGTGTGTGTGCGATATACGGCATATAGTTTGCTCCGATGAACTGTTTGCTATTTGGGAGTGCAACAGAAACGGTTAGCCAGATCAAGATGTGTGTGATATATGACATACGATTCACTCGGATGAACTATTTTCCATTAAGGAACACAACAGAAATGGTTCAACTTAACAAGATGTGTGTGATATGCGGCATACAGTTCACATGGATGAATTGTTTGCGATGAGCCAAAAGAAGACAAATGAGTCATGTAAACAAGATGTGTGTGATACGTGGCAAACAGCTGACTCGGATGAACTGTTTATGATGAGAAATTACAACACAGACGATTAATATAGTAAGTTTGTGTGCGATTCTGTGTGTACAAAAAATTTGAAAAATGCAAACTATTTGCTTGCGGTGGCTAAAAGTATCGCACACGATGCGCCTGCGAGTACTCGTGTGCGATGATTAGTAAGTTACACATACATTTCCTTATGATAACATGTGTGTGAATTTGCAATATGGACAGCTAATATGCAAATGCCTCCTGGACATCGGGCACACGGTTAAACTCAAAGAACTGTGTACGATACTAATACTTTCCATGAAAATTTAAGAACTTGGCTAACAGCATTTGAGTAACATATATATAGTGGTTACACTATTTGACAAAAGGAGGACCTTCGTAACACGGTTTTGACAACCATATGGTCCATATCTAGATATGTAACATAGTAACAACTATCACATTTTAAGAGACTAACAGTCAACAACCATATGGTCCATATCTACATACTTAACATAGTAACCGCTATCACATTTTAAGAGGCTGAGGGCCAACAACCACAACTAACCGCTGGAAGCAGCTTAATCATAGCGACTCGGCATCTTGTTAATGAAAAGGAAGAGCCCTCCCATGCCTTGTTAGAGCATGAGTAGAACAATGTCTCCAATTTTCCAATATGGATGCATTGCCACGACAAGTGAGAACGTGTTAATTTGAATGGTTCCATTTCTGCGGGAAATGTAGTACCTTGCAATCACTTTAGTGTTATTAGCAGGCACAAGTGTAATTCGACCACGCCAAGAAATCGAACCAGGAACTGCTATAGCAGGCAATTTTTGTTGAAATGTGGAATAAAAACCAATTGTAACATACTGTTGAAGATATATACACACATACACACACACACACACACACACATCTGGGCTATTCTGTCATGCGTAACAGAATATTATTCTGTTACCGTTTTTGAACTGATGGTTTCAGGTGGTTGTACTGATGTTTTCGAAGGGGTTGAACTGATACTTTCAGTTGTGTTTAACAGATCATCTTCTTTAGTTCAAAAACATTTTGTAATTTTTTTGTCAGAACGGGACGTGTAATATATCATTGGAAAGATCTTGACAACCATATTTCAAGTATATTGAACGTTTTTCCAAAATCATTATGGTTTAAGAGCAGTTTTGAAAAAAATGTTTTTTCAAAACCGAAAACGTGAATCGTATTTTGGACTCAATTTTCAAACGGTTTGTCGGAATTGAGAAAATAAGATGGCGTTGGAAAGCTGGTGAAAATCCGCATCTTCCATATATGTATTGTTTTTTCTAATTCTATATGATTTAAAAGTAATTTGAAAAACGGTGAAATTCTGGGCGAAACGTATTTTCGCGATTTTTTGAAACAGTTTGTCGGATTGCCGCAAATGATACGGCGTTGGAAAGCTACGGAAAATGCGCAACTTGTTTGTATTGAAATGTTTTTCTAATTCCTTACGATTTAAAAACGAATTTGAATACGGTCAAATTTGATTTTGAACGTGATTTTTTTAAAAGTTTGTCAAAATGGGGCAAATAATATACCGTTGGATGGCCATCGAAAATGAGAAACTTAGTCATGTTGAACGTTTTCTCATATTTGCAGCCGTTGAAGAGTAATTTGGATTACGGTGAGACCCATCATGGTGTTTTTCCTTAAAAAAAACAGAGTACTCGTACTGATATATTTGTGTGTTTGTACTGAGGTATTTTTCACAGTAGTTTTGAATGGTTCCAAAAACATTACTTGAACGGATGTCTATATGATTTTGTACTGAGCGTGTTTCCACATACTAGACTTTACTTTATATCATCGAACTGAATGATAATTTTTTCAAAAAGAAAATGTTTTTTTGAACTAAACATTTTTTTACAACGACGTTCTGGACTTCTCTTTTTTTACGACTTGTACTTTTCCCATTTGAATTGCATGGTGTTTCTTTTTGCTTGAACTTTTACTATTTGAATTTCTGTCATTTCTTTTATTCCAAACAGACCATCTTTTTTTAACTCGTACTGATCAATATTTTTAATTAATCCATTTTTCCTTTCATCTGACAGAATTTTTTTCCACACATAATACATGTACATGAATCATATTACCCATAGCACCGACGTCAACACACAAAATAATCCCCCTATTCTTGTACAGAAATTTGTAGATGTTTCTTTATACACATATTGAGTACTGATGCTATGTTTTTCTTTGAACTGGTATCAAATTTCTCTATACACATACTGAACTTTGTACGTGTTTCTTTGTGGATTGATGATATAATACATGTTGAACTGCTACACCATAGCTAAAATATCTATCCATGTGAACTATTATTTTACATTGAACTTTCATCAATCAACATACATCATTTTCCTTTCTGTTCACACACTTACAACAGACATTACATAACACATGCACAGCTCCACGATCATACACACTTTTCTCATGTAGCTTCTCCTCGCTACCTTTAACAAACAATCAATTGGAGAGAAAATCACAAATGATTTTAGATATAAAAATCACCTCCACATGCTACCTTTAACAAACAATAAATTGGAGAGAAAAGCACATATGATTTTAGATACAGAAATCACCTCCACATCCACCAGCTGGACTGATGTTTGTTTTCTTCTACTTCCATGGTCATGCACAAGTTCATACACTGTTGAGCAAAAGCTCTTTCCCATGAAGCTAAAAACAAGCAAAAAAAAGCTACACATCACAGGTTTCTTTTTTTGAACTTTTTTCCTTATCTGAATTTTTTTTCACGCTATAAAGGCGAACTTTTACGTGTATCTACGAACATCATACAACATTAAACAGAACAAGATCCATGTGGCCGCGGACAAGATCGCTACAGCATTGCCGCCGGGAGGAGATGGCGCGGTGGTGTGGGAGCCACGGGAGATGGGGCGCTGCGGCTGCCGGAACCAGTGCTCTGAACTGAAATTCAGTTTTTTTCAAGAAATGTATGAATGCAGGCTGTTCTGAACCAGGAGCAGCCGAGCAGGTTCTCATATGTAATTTTTTGTTAGAGGATTAATGTCAATGATGCATCACTATTGATGCTTCTTTACGCACAGAAGCCAATTAAAAATTCTACAATATTTTTAGTGCAAAACAAAAGAGGAGGGATATGACCTGGAGCAGAGCTTGTAGGCGACGATCTAGTTCATCCATGAAGACTCTTCCCATGGTGAGAGGTGAATCTGCAGGGTGTGCCGGCAAGCCATCATCGGGAGATGGTAGGGCATCGCCGCCCATCTCACTTGAGGAGGTGCTCGACCGCCCGGCCTGTGTGTGCGGCGAGGGGGGGGAGACTTCAATACTAGATGTCAGAAGATGATGGACGACTGACGCAGGTGTACTGAACTCTTTAACTTGCTCCACGACAATCTTTGAACCTCCTACAAGAAAAAAATTATATATCATACATCATATTTTATTTTTATATCTTGTTCAATCAGGCACCCAAAAATTTAAACACAAAAAAATATCAGCTTTTTGGTTCGCAAACCTCCTGCATATATATTTTGAACTGATGATCTTTCAGTCATTGCACTGTTGTTGATATATAATCGAACCAAGATATCACCGCTACCAAGTCTGCACCACCAAGTACCTGCATGAGTTCAGTTTTTTTAGACCATAGTTCATGGAAGTAAGGTTGCAAGTTCAAACAGTCAATGGACCAAAAATTGTTTAAACACCAATGTTGGATACGTGTCAGTTTAGAATCAGCCAAAACACAAGTTCAGTATCAACACAAGACAAGTTCAGCTATAGTTAACTTGAAATGAACGGAAAGAACAGAAGACCACACCATGTAATTTGGACATTTGGTATAGTCTGAACTCTGACCAGAACTTACTAGAAGAGGGATTATTTTTTAGCTAGTGGTTCGCAAGCAATTTCAGAAGACCATACATTTTTTAGCTAGTGAAACATGCGATGAATAACTGAACTCAATAAACAAGATTTTTGGAGATGGAAGAAGGCGTCACACGTCGGGTGAACTTGCTACCCCTACTCCTGCGGATTGACGGCTCCGCTGAAGTCGAGCTGATGGAGACGGGGTTCACGAGCAGTGGCTGGGCGCGCCGGAATTTGGCCGCTGCAGGTGATCCACGCTGGGGATCATGGTGGAGAAGACCACACCAAACTTTTTCAATGAACTTCTAGGTTTTTGTGTTTGAACTTACAAACTTTCCAAATAAGTACTTATCTCACTTGTCCTTTTCCTCACAATGGGATCAGAAGTGCACAACATAGAAGCATTAACACAATTATCGAATGTGGAAAACAACAAAAATTTAAAGCTAAACAAATAAATGTGCATACAGAAAAACCTACAACTGACGGGCATGATCTCCTCAATGGGCCATGATGCAGGCATCGCCGCCGGCAATACTTGGCACGCCGGAGAACCTGTACCGTTGGATTTGTCGATAGTGGACTGAGGGAACTTGTCCCTACAGTTTAATGTGACAATGTAGTTCATCTGCTTAAGAGGAAACCAATAACCACTGAAAAAACACTGAACAAACATGGTAAGTATATTTCGAACTTATGTATTTTTTTCTAGTTACCGAGCACAGTATGAGTGAAGAATTGTCACAAGCATAAGAACTGATACAAAGAGAGCACATATCATATTTCAGTTTTTTCTCAATTTAGACAGTCATCAAGTTATATATACATGGTTTCATCATCTTGTAAGCATGTCCTGCCTTATTGTTATGACAAAATGGCCCAAGAATTGTTTGAGCTACACCTACTGACTCCAAATGGTATTTCTAAGCTAGCTAGCACATTCATATTCATATAATAAAGAAGCAACCGTAAAGAAACAAGAACAACACATTTTGACACTAACCAGTAGGCTATAAAAATAGTCTGTGAGCAAGGAATTTTATATAATATTTCTTTATGTACTGATGGTGAAATACATAGTGGACTTTGTTGTAATTTTTTACAATTTTTTCTTATACTTATTTATTGTTCATCTCCAAACAACTACTCTGAACTCTGAACTTTTTTGGAGCTCTAAATTGGGTGGGGAAACACCAAACTTTGTTCTCATTCATTGATTTGCAAAAAAAACTCCTTTCTTTCATTTTCCCACGCAATAACACAAGCACCACAATGGTAAGACCAAAGCTATAGAACAATAAATTTTCTTCAGCTAGCTACTACATTGAGCATGCAACATGAACTTGTGATAAGCTAGCACAAAATCATGTAGACAAGAAACGGAATTGTTGAGATTTTTCATGTACAGGCATACAGGAAATCTTAAAAAGCACGGCGGTCTACGTACGGCATCAGGCCAGGTGCTGGTAGGAAGTGGCATTTCATTCAGCAGGGTGCAAGCAACCTCTTGGCCCTCATGGTCGATGGGTAGAGATGACAATATCAATCCCCGTGGTGCCCTGGAAGCTCGCCCAGTGGAGGAGCGTGAGAATCCACATCCAAGTGGCCGTAGAGCTTAACTCCCCTTTACCTGGAGATGGAGAGCATGAATCCTATGCCTCGTTTTCTTCTTGCTGTTTATAAGAAAAGATGCGACGAGGAGGACAAAGGCCATGGAACGCTGCTGACTCCACCACTGTCGCCTCCCTGTATCCTCCTTGCGCGGGCAACCATTGGGGAGCGAGCGCTGCTGCTGCTTGAACCACCAGGAGGAATCAAAGTGAGATTCGAACGCATCAATGCACACATGTAGTACTACACAACAATATGCATCTGTACTGTACATAACAACAAATTAGCCAAAAAACAATTTTATGAACACGACCTGACAAGAACAGACATGAACTGACACATACACATGAACTGATTATGAATTTGCACACGATTTAAGTGTAATTTGTGGGAGATGAGGGGCTGACCTACGGATCCCATCGGCGAATTGACGAACTATCGAACTGACGGACTGTTATTCTCCACACGAACTGACGTGTTCTTGCAGCAGAGGAGTGTAGTGGAGGGGTCACGGACGGCGCGAGGATGGGGGCACCAGCGGCGATGGAGTGCGAGCTCGGCGCGGTGGGAGGGACAACAGTGCGTGAGCTTGGCTCCGTGGGAGGAATGGCTGCGTTCTGGGGCGAGTGGGGGCGGTGTGAGAGAGGAGACGGGGTTTAGGGGCGGCGCGTCGCCGAAGGTGGGAGGCAGGGCCATGGCGCCTTGTCGGAGGTGGGAGCTGGGGGGCCTGGCCCGGCGTCGGAGGTGGGAGAAGGGGGTGTGGTGGGTCGCTGGAGGTGGAGGCCAGGGGGCGCGGCGAGTCGCAGGAGGTGGGAGGCGGGGGGCACGGCGGGTCGCAGGAGCTGGGGGGCGGGGGGCGCGGCGGGTTGCAGGAGGTGGGAGGTGAGGGGCACGGCGGGTCGCCGAAGGTGGCAAGCGGAGGGCATGGCGGGTCGGGGCCGGCGACCTGTACTGCGTATCAAGGGAGAGAGGTGGGGGTTGTGGGTGGGTAGTCGTTTGCTTATTTTCTCTTTCTCCCAATTCAAAAAATCACCATCGCTCCCTTATAGGCTGGATGGTAACAGAATAGTCTAGCCCTATATATATATATACATACATCTGGGCTATTCTGTTACGCATAACAGAATATTATTCTGTTACCCTACTTGAACTGATGAATTCAAGCGGTTGAACTGATGAAATTCGAGCGGTTGAACTGATGCTTTCTGTTGCTGTTAAAAATCGTCTTCTTTAGTTCAAATTTTTTGCAATTTTTTTGTTGAAATGGGGCGTGTAATATATGGTTGGAAAGCTCTTGACATCCACATTACAATGTTACAATTTGTTTTTGCAAAAAAAATTATGATTTAAGAGCAGTTTTGAAAAAACCGTTTTTTCAAAACCGAAAACGCGAATCGTATTTTCGACTTAATTTTCAAACGGTTTGTCGGAATTGAGATGGCGTTGGAAAGCTTGTGAAAATCCGCATCTTCCATATATCTACTATTTTTTCTAATTCTATATGATTTAAAAGTAATTTGAAAAACAATGAAATTCTAGGCGAAATGTTTTTTCACTGTTTTTTTGCAAACGGTTTGTCGGATTGACGCAAATGATACGGCATTGGAAAGCTATGGAAAATGCGCAACTTTTTCGTATAGAAAGTTTTTTAATTCCTTACGGTTTAAATACAAATTCAAATATGGTTAAAATTGGTTTTGAACACGATTTTTTTTAAAGTTTGTCGAAATGGGGCAAATAATATACCGTTAGATAGCTATCAAAAATGCGAAACTTAGTCATGTTGGACGTTTTCTCTACTTCGCAACCGTTTAAAGTAATTTTGAATACGGCTAGACGGATCCTGCTGTTTTCCCGTCTGAAAAACAAAGTACTCGTACTGATATATGTGTGTGTTTTTACCGAGCTATTTTTTGTAGAGTAATTTTGAATTATTCTGAAAAAAGAGTACTTGTACTGATCTATGTCTATGTTTGTACTGAGGTATTTTTTACATAATAGTTTTGAATGGTTTCGAAAAAAGAGTATTTTGAACGGATGTCTTTATGATTTTGTACTACTTTTACTCTATTTTTTCGGTATGATTTTCCTTGTAACGTTTCAGTGGTACATGATATCATAGTCACCGAACTTGCATCATTTATATGTTGAACTGAATCATATTTTTTTGAAAAGAATATTTTCATGTGTTTATTTTTTTTAACTCAACTTTTTTTGCAACGATGTGTTGGACTATGTTTGTACTGATTTATGTGTGTGTTTGTACTGATATATTTTTCATAAAGTAGTTTTGAATGGTTTCCAAAGAAAAGTACTTGAACTGATGCCCATATAAATTTGTACTGGGCGTGTTTTCACATACTAGATTTTACTGTTTATATTTGATATGGTTTTCCTCGGTTTACGATATCATAGTCCTCGAACTTGCATGGTATATACTATTGAACTGAATGATATTTTCTCATAAACAAAAGAGAACAAAAATCATGTGTTTCTTTTTGCAACGATGTTTTGGACTTCTCTCGTCTCAACTACTATTTTCCATTAATATATGTTTATCATTTGATAAAAAAAGTTCTTACTAAACAAAATGTTTTGAAAAATTTCACCGACAACACATGAACTTCTGAGTTCTCCCGATCATACAATATAATACATAGAATAGATCATAATAACATTTATCACAAAAAAAAGTGTTGAGCGGTCACTGCTCCATGTATCATCTTCAACTGATGGAACTATGTCGTGCAGTACACCATGTCATGAAGATAGTGTGTCCATTGCCCAATGCTTCACTGATCCTTTTGTAAAATCAACATCTTCATCAACCTGTCACACAACATAGTAAATAGTGTGAGCACAAAATAATACAAGTGAATAGATTATTTCGACTTATATGACTAGATTATTTGAACTACCTCGGGGGTTGATCATGAACTTATAGAAGTAAAAAATATTGTAATTTTAAATGTGTTTTCTCATCCAAATTGACGGTGTCATCATCACTGAACTTGCATAGTTTATATAGTTTCACTGACTGAATTTCTTCCTAAGAAAAGTTTGTGTTTTGAACTTATATGCTAGTGACACATTTTTAGTAATGATGGAAGAGCTTGAACAATCCATAGACAGGAGAATTAAGTTTTGAAAAGAATTTTGTTATGATGTATTTAACTAAAACCACATCAACTTTTCTAGCCAATGACGGTGGTCAAATAATTTTGTAGACCACGGGAATTAAAAAAATGAACCACTGGTTTTCTAACTAGAGAACTGTAGGAATTAGCAAAATTGAACTACCCTATTATAAAGAAATGAAGAGAGTTAAAGAAACGCTAACAAATAGTACTAAATAGGACTATTACAAAAAACTGCTTACAGCACCTCAACTTGCCTTAGGGACAGAGGCATCCCTCAACTTGGTCATCCACGACAACATACCTGAACTCGGCGTAGACTGGTAGTTGAACTTGGTACACATCCACACTAGCACCAGCAGCACAAGTCGCAGTGGGTACCAAGGGTGACAGTTTGGTGCTTGACATGTAAGATGATCTGCAAACACACACAAAGGTGAAATTGAAAATTTTGGTTTTTATGTATAACAATACAAAAACATCTATGGATTTCACTCTTCAAAATGGGTCCAAACACCACTTCTAAGCAATACATCCGAGCTAGCGCCCATTCATCCAGCCCTCTCTGTTTCATCACTTGACACGAGCAAGCACGTACCTCGGCATGGACATCTTGTACAGGTGAACAGACAGGGGTGGTGGCTGTGAACAGCCAGGTCGCTCCGGCGACGGAGCCCCACCGAGAGGAGATGGCGCGGTGGTGTGGGAGCCAGGGGAGATGGGGCGCTGCGGCTGCCAGGGCCAGTGCTCTGAACTGAAATTCAGTTTTTTTTCAAGAAGTGTATGAGTGCATGCTGTTCTGAACCAGGAGCAGGTTCTCATATGTACTCTTTTGTTAGAGGATTAATATCAATGATGCATCACTTTTGATGCTTCTTTATGCACGGAAGCCAACTAAAAATTCTACAATATTTTTAATGGAAGAAAAATAGAGGAGATGACCTGGAGCAGAGCTTGTAGGCGACGATCTAGTTCATCCATGAAGACTCTGTCCCATGGTGAGAGGTGAATCTGCAGGGTGTGCCGGCAAGCCATCACCGTGAGATGGTAGGGCCTCGCCACCCTCTCACCTGAGGAGGTGCTCGACATCCTGGCCTATGTGCGCGGCAAGGGGGAGGAGAGACTCCGATGCTAGATGTGGGAAGATGATGGACGACTCACGCAGGCTAATAAACTCTTGAACTTGCTCCACGACAATCTTTGAACCTCCTACAAGAAAAGAATATATATCATACATCATTTTTTTATTTATATCTTGCTCAATCATGCATCCGAAAAATTTAAACACAACAAAATATCAGCCTTTTGGCTCCCAAACCTCCTGCATATACATTTTGAACTGATTTTCTTTCTGCCATTGCACTGTTGTTGATATATATTCGGATGAATTATCAAATGCAATACATTTTTTTCTTTCTTTCAGGAATAAGAACAAACATCTACGGAGCACAAAATGCAAGCCATCTACATTAGATGCCGATGAAACAAGTTGAAGTATTTGTTCTAAGACATTTGAACTTATCTAGGGATCCAAGGGAAGGGTACAGGGGGAGACAGCTACCTAGATTCCTAGACCCAACGGCGCTGCTGCTTCCTCCTTCATTACTATACAAGTCCGAATTTTTGTTGAACTTCTCCCGTTGTATCCTCTGAATTTTTGCAATTGTCGACTCGAAATTCAGCAATTTTTCAGCACACACATTTATCTCTTGTTGACTTAAACCACAAAAATACAGAAGTGCAGCACAACTTTTCATTCAGTCCACATACGGAAGATGATTTTCTCATGCACATTACATCAGACAACTTGCATATGCCAAATAGGAACACTGAGGACAACTACCTTTGTCAAATATCCATCAGGCAGCAAGGAACCTCATCTCCTTGAGCGACCGGCCACAAAACAAGAAGTTCTACTATTGAGCAGGAGAACTTTCTACAAAAATCCCACAGCATTATAAAATAATCCTAGAGAACTTTTCTACAAAATTGATTAACTAAGTAACAACATGGTGCACATGCTCAAGCAGAACCACAAGCACTTGTTTGTGCTATATGAAGAAGATGAAAACACAAAGGAAATTGGACTCACCACTGGGAAGTAGATGAATTGAAAAGCATACAAAATATGAACTCGTGCATCTTATTTTTGTTGCAACCTACAAAATAGGAACAAATATGAGAGATGAGGTTTTGTCCAGCAGAACTTACCGAGGTCTAGCGTTCGAACTTTTAAATGTTTGTGCTACCAGAAGAACTAGAAGGATAGAGCGGGTTTCAACGGGCGCCGGGTGTGATGGCGGACAGCGGCAGCCAGTCGCACGTGGGATGGCGCATGCCTCAACCAGACTGGCAACTTCCTTGGCTCCGCTGGCGTCCGCTCATACACCACCAGGGTAACACGCACGCATGCACAGGCACGAGCGTGCGGGCCCACACACACACACATAGCTAAAGATGCTCCAAACAGATTTCTGAACTTGCATACAACCCTCTTTGAACTTGCCATACGAAACTTTTTACACTTGCACAATCCGGCAGTGGCAGCAAGCAGCAACCAGAAGCATACAATTGTTTTACAACAATCAAAAGTGCACAAAGATCACATCAATAAGCGCAGCGGTGGGCCGATGAAGGCATCCATCCATGGTTGCTTGACTGTTCCATGGATGGATTCTAGTACTCCCGTATACTAGTATAAGTGAAGCAACAAGAAGAACTGGCCTTCTTCTATAGAAAATAAAAATGGACAGTACTGAATCTTGCACTTACCAGTAAGAATTTGTGGAATTCATCTTCTTGTGCAGTTGAGAGTAAATTCACACATGGCAGCACATTCACTTGAAAATAGAAGAGAGCAGAACACAGCTGTAAAAGATGCTCCAAACTCCGGCAACAAGCGAGTCTGGGGTGCTCTTCGTCGAGCTCCGCTGGCCGAGCGGCCGAAAGACCCAAAGTTGAACGGCCAGAGCAGATCAGCAGGACGGACTCCCTGCACTGAGAGCCAGGTGGAGGGAGGCGTGCGGCGGCCAGGGGTCGGAGGCGCTCGACGGGCGGGGTCGGAGGCGCGCGAGGGCCGGGGTAGGAGGCGCGCAACGTCCGGGATTGGGAGGCGCGCGACGGCCAGAGGAGGGAGGCACACGGCGGCCGGAGGTCGGAGGTGCGCGGCAGCCGGAGGTGGGAGGCACACGGCGGCCGGGGGTGGGAGGCGCGCGGCGGCCGGGGGGTGGGAGGCGCGCGGCGGCCGGAAGTGGGAGCCCGCGGCGGCTGGGGCTGGGAGGTGCTCGGCGGCCGGAGGTGGGAGGCGCGCGGCGGGAGGTTGGAGGCGGGGCATGGGGATGCGGTCGGGTGGCCGGGACGACGATGAGCTGGGGAGTTGGGCTGCCTCTTTTTTTCTTTGATCGCTGCTATATAGGACCAGGAGTAACAGAATAATATTTTGTTACCGGTAACAAAATAGTATATATATATATATATATATATATATATATATATATATATATATATATATATATATATATATATATATATAGGGTGGGTCTATTATGATAACACCCTCTAGAGTCTTATTCTGCACACCAAACCCTTATTCTGCACACCGCTGAGTGACCCGTAGCTACAAACAACGACAACTGAACTGCAGAGGTAAAAAGAAAAAGAAAAAGAAAACACACCCCACCCACCCTATCTTATCCTCTCCTCAACCGTCTCTCTCCCCGTGCTCCACGACCACACGGCACACACCACCCAGCCCGCCACCTCCCTGGGCCGCCGGACCACCTCCCCCCGCGCCGCCGCACCACCTCCCCCAGCGCCGCCCCGCATCCTCCTCCCACCGGCCGGCGCCACGCCCCCTCCTCGCACCGGCCGGCCCCGCACCATCTTCGGCGCCCCATCGCCCCCACCACCGCGGCGCTCCACCACCCTCTCCCCTCCGGCACGCCACCACCTTCCTCTCCCACGGTGGCCACCAACCCCACCCCTCAGGCGCCCCACCGCCCCCATCTCCGCGGCGCCCCACCACCCCCTCCCCTCCGGCGCGCCACCACCTTCCACACCCGCGGCCCCGAGCTTCCACCGCCGGATCCGACGAGATCCGTATGGTGCCGAGCTTCCACCGCCGGATCTGGCCCACCCCGCCCCACCATGGCCATGGCTACTGCACGGCCTCGACCCCGCACCGCTGCCGCCGTGGCCATAGCTCCGCCACGCGACAGTTGGCCTCCACGGCCCGTGCCCCGCGCTGCCCCGACCGCGGCCCCAGCTCCGCCACCTCCGCAGTGTCGGGCGTGTCGGCGGTACCGCCGTTCCTCCCCAGCCACCCTCCTCCCTCGTGCTCACCCGCCGAGTGCCACATCCTCCTGACCCCATCTCGTTTTCTCAGTGCAGCTCGGCGGCGCGTGGACGTGCAGTGCGGGGGCGCCGGCAAAATGATGACGAGGATGGTGTGTGCCTTCTGGTTTGTGGGCTCGTTGGTTTTGCAGCTCAATTTTGCTCGTCAATGCAGCCCATTTTTGCTCGTCCGAGCAGTCCATAATGCTCCTGGGCAACCACTTGACATCCTTTCTCATCCATATTGTGTGTGTGCAGTTCTGTAATCATGGTCGTGCAGCCCATCACCGCTAGGGTGTGTGGTTTGGTCAGTGTGGGCGTGTGGTTCAGTGCCCTCCAATGTGTGGGTGGGCGACAACAAAATGTTCACTGAATGCCATTTGATTTTCCAGATTTACAAAGATGTTGTAAGATTATTTTTTTTGAAAAACTGTAGTTAATTGTAAAAAAACACTAAATGTCGTTTGATGCAGTTCGGGTAGGGACGCTACACTGCAGTCTGTCTATATCATCGAGAGGTATAAGCAGTTTGTTAATTTTGCCTCCATTGTTTGTGTAAATTATTCAAACAAATGCAGTGCACTTTGAGAGAAGTTGAAGCCCATATCATAAAAAAGTAAAGTCGCTTTGGGCTGAAGATGTTCGCTTGGCGGAAGATGTTCACTTGTTTCATTGCTGTAGTGAGCTTCTATCTCTGAGCGGTTCACTATGTTGCCAAGTGCAAAAACAAATTGGAAGAAAACAAACTTGAAAAGGTTGATTTTTAATGCAGCTCACTATGTTAAAATAAAATTGGAAAAGAACAATTGATGCAGTACACTCACCTCGTCCCTGTAGTGCATACTTGTTGATAAAAGACGTTACGGAGACCATAAAAGAAAAATAAAAGAAAAATTACGTCCCACAAAAAAGAAAATCATGCAGTGCACTTGTTTGTCCAATGAAGTGCGGTTTTTAGTCTAAATAAGTGCGGTTTTCTGTCTGATGTAGTACGACTCGGTTACGGTAGTCTCGAGGTTCACTTTTCATAGTATTGTGGTTCACCAGCACTCGACATGAAGTGCACTCCACCTCATTTAGGAAAATTTACGTCCCACAAAAAAAACAATGTAGTGCACTTGCCCATCTAATGAAGTGCGGTATTTCGTCTGAAGCAGTGTGTTCTTCTTTCCTCGTCCGAGAAAAAAATGCGTCTAAACAAAAGGAAACCATGCAATGCATTTGCCCATCTAATAAAGTGCGGGTATTTCGTCTGAAGCAGTGCGTTCTTGTTTCCTCGTCCGAGAAAAAATACGTCTAAACAAAAAGAAACCATGCAGTGCACTTGCCCATCTGATGCAGTGCGGTATTTTGTCTGAAGCAATGCGTTCTTCTGTCCGATGCAGTAAATATGACGATTTTGGTCTCGCGAAGAACAGAGTGTCCGCTTTTCGGTAAAATTGAAACTGATCTTAAACCGTAATGAATTAGATTGTTCTACATGAAAAAGTTGTGTCTCGTCGATATCTTTCCAAATGTGTATGATTTGAATTATTCCGACCAGTGGTTCGTAAAAATTTCGCGAAAAACAGCCGCTGCCTCTCGAAGTTAGCCGCACAATTTTCAAAATTAACTAAAAACCATAAGGAATTTCAAAATCATTTCAACATATGAAAGTTGCGCCTTGTCCGTAGCTTTCCAACGGCGTATCATACGTCTCGTTTCGACAAACGGTTAGAAAACTGGAGCAAAAACAGTACCGAAAATTTCAAAAAAATTGAAAAATAGAGTTCCACGATTTAGTAAATTTGAAACTACTCTTAAACCGTAATGAATTAGAGAAACAATTATATATGGAAAAGATGCGCCTCGATGATATCTATCCAATGACGTATCATTTCTTCATTCCGACAAGCGGTTTAGAAGAAATCGCCAAAAAACGCTCTCTGCCACTCGTCATGGGACGCGCCAATTTTAAAACTGCTCTTAAACCATGTGGAATCTCGAAAAGTGTTCAACATGTAGAAGTTGCACCTAATCCATAGCTTTTCAACGGTATATTATACGCCTCATTTCGATAAATGGTTAAGAAATTAGAGCGAAAACAGTACCGAAAAAAATAGCGCGTGCAGTTTTTTTCGACGAGAAGTTCACTCGTGTGAGTACTGCAGCACACTTGGTTCAAAGAATGACGTGCACTTTCGTTCAGCGTGCAGTGCGGAAGTGGTGTGCAGAATAGTTATTCTGCTAATATTAGCAGAATAGACCGTATATATATATACCAGCGTTTTGTGCACACAATTGGTCTTGTTCAATGTGTGCACCATAGGGATAATTAATCCCATCCAAAATCCAGTGTTTATACGCTATGCTATCTCTGTGAGATTATCAACAGAGTTTATGACATGCTTCAAGTCCTTCTAGTGAAATTTGGTACGCTTAGTAACATACAGATCGTTCACTATGCATCCAACATATCCTGCTTAAAAGGTGGAAAGGCATTATTTAACATGGCAGAAGGATATATAGTGCGCATAATTTGGTAAATAGAATTTGTTACTGCCTAGGAACGGAGTTAGAAAATGAAATCACAATTGGTTGCTTAAATAGTGATCAATTAGTCAGAATAAATACCCCGATTTTGCTAAGTAATATGACAACACGGAGAAAGTTGAAAGGACACTAACCTCAATCAGACTTTGATCGGCTGATGATGTTGGGGAAGTAAACATCCATGTTAATTAGACCAGGTTGTGGTGCACGCACTAGAATTTTATTGCTAGCTTTCAGTTCATAACACTTAGACATTTTTCTCCAAAGGTCCGCATTAAAATAGGAGTGACCATCTTTATCAAGTTTTATGCTAACCGTCATTGCATGTCCATGCTACGTTGTCAATATGACATCCTGGGAGTCATCAACAAAGTAAAGCCCAAGATTTCCTTCTACTCCTGTTCTTGCAAAGCAAGGGATGTACTTCTTGAAATGAAAATTAAGATGATAAATTAGATATATTGAAATAACAGAGCAAGATGCAAATGTGGGAGTAACTGATAGAACAGATCAATATATAGGTGAAAGCAAAGTACAAAAAAATATAATTAAAAATAGATAATGTAACAAAGATTTGATGCAAATATATAGATAATGTAGCAACAGACGGTATATGTTCACAAATTTATGCCGACCATGGTAGGTTGAGATTGAACATACCGAGCACTCCCTAAAGTCATCCGGAATGGTGAGATAGAACTTCGTTTCCGACTGGCCGCGACCACAATTGCCTGATTTGTGCTCGCACTGTGGACACATGAATGAACACCCATGAATTAGCTAGAACAAAAATGATTCCACGGTGATTTCTGCCGGTTGATTAACAGCGACGGACGGACCGCGATAAGAGATGAGTGAATATTTCGCTAAGTTGATTACCTTCTCCATGAGAAAAATCCCCGGCCCAATCCCGCAGAAAACCCAAGTCGACTAGAGTCTAGAATGTCGTTGCAGATAGGTGGAGGAAAGCGGTAGGGGCGTAATCCCGTGCCGTTTGGAGCGCGACCTCAGCCCGCCGACAACAACGCCATCGAGCTTGGGGTGGCCGCCGCGATAGAAGTTGATGAGGTGCAGAGTTGTGGAGGAGTCCGCGGCGAGTGGGTGGGGACGAAGGGGGCGAGGGTTTTCTTTTTTCCTTTTGCATGTGTGAGTGAACACACACGGTTTGCAGAGGCGACGAAGATGAATCGTGTGCGATAGTAAATCACCAAGATTGAATGGGAATCCAAATTTCCTTTGTCCTTCGTCCATGAGTTTTTTTTCTACGATGAACATAAACCCTGCTAATCACCATGTTCAAATTTGGCACTTTTCCGGGTTCATTTACAATATTTAGGGGATTATGTGCATTTTCTAGGCATTAATGCACACAATTCAAATTCAAACAATCGGTGCTTGAAAAGGTGCATGAGAACGGTCTGGAAAACCAGGATCGTGCTATTTAGTAAATTCTCATGCCTTTTACAAGGAATGGGCAGATATTTCAAGGAAATGTGTTTACTGGGTACTATACAAAAACTAAATACATGCTTGGAAAACATGACCCCTGGTGTTGTGCCATGGTATGGCCTCACCACGCCTTGGTAAAAAATTGAGAATGTTTGTATTATGTCGTCATGCACGCCATTCATAAATCGAACAATCACCGAGGAAATTTCATGGTTTCGAGGGGAATCAGCAAGATTGAAGGGGCCGGGAATCCAAATTTCCTTCCTAGCTTGTCATTCAGTTTTTTCTACAATCAACATACCCCCTCGAATGCAACATGCTCAAATCTGGCATTTTTCCGGGCTCATTTACCATATTAGGGGATTATGTGCATTTTCTAGGCATTAATCCACATAATTCAAATTTAAACAATCGGTGCATGAAAAGGTGCACACGAACGGTCTAGAAAAACCATACTAGTGGTATTTAGTAAATTCTCAAGCCTTTTACAGGGAATGGGCATAGATTTCAAGGGAATGCGTGGCTATAGTCAACCACAAATGCGTCATTTACTGGTTAGCAACTACAGAAAAATGAAATATGTGCGTGAAGAACATGACGCCTGGCATGGTGCCATCATGGCATGGCCTCACCGTGCCCTGGTTAAAAGCTGAGAAGGTTTGATTAATGTAGTCATGCACGCCCTTCATAAATCGAACCATCACCAAGGAAGTTCCATGCTTTCGAGAGGGAAATCACCAAGATTGAAGGGGAATCCAAATTTCCATCCTAGTTTGTCATTCAGTTTTTTCCAACGATCAGGATACTGCCTCAGATGCAACGTGTCCAAATTTGACCTTTTTCTGGGCTCATTTACCATATTTAGGGGATTATTTGCATTTTCTAGGCATTAATGCACATAATTAAAATTCGAACAATCGATGCATGAAAAGGTGCACAAGAATGGTCTGGAAAACCATGCTCGTGCTATTTAGTACATTCTCATGCCTTTTACAAGGAATGGGCAGATATTTCAAGGAAATGTGTGGCAATAGTCAACCATAAACGCATTGTTTACTGGGTTAACAACTATACAAAAATGAAATACATGCTTGGAAAACATGACGCTTGGCGTGGTGCCATGGTATGGCCTCACCGTGCCCTGGTAAAAATTCAAGAATGTTTTCCTTATGTTTTCATGCACGCCTTTCATAAACCGAACCATCACCGAAGAAGTTTCATGGTTTCGAGGGGAAATCACCAAGATTGAAGGGGGATCCAAATTTCCTTTGTCCTTTGTCCATGAGTTTTTTTCTATGATGAACATACACCCTGCAAATCACCGCGTTCAAATTTGGCACTTTTCCGGGTTCATTTACCATATTTAGGGGATTATGTGCATTTTCTAGGCATTAATGCACATAATTCAAGTTCAGACAATCGGTGCATGAAAGGGTGCACAAGACCGGCCTGGGAAATGATGCTCGTGCCATTTATTAAATTCTCATGCCTTTTACAAGGAATGGACAGATATTTTGATGAAATGTGTGGCAATCTTCAACCACAAACGTTTGTTTATTGGGTTTTCAACTATAGAAAAAATGAAATAAATGCTTGAAAAACATGATGCCTGGCATGGTGCCATGGTATGACTTCACCATGCCCTGGTAAAAATTGAGAAGGTTTGGCTTATGTCATCATGCACACCCTTGATAAATCGAACCATCACCGGGGAAGTTCCATGCTTTCGACAGGGAAATCACCAAGATTGAAGGGGAATCCAAATTTTCTTTGTCCATTGCCCTGGAGTTTTTTTTTCTACGATGAACATACACCCTGCAAATCATCGTGTTCAAATTTGGCATTTTTCCGGGCTCATTTACCATATTTAGGGGATTATGTGCATTTTCTAGGCATTTGGTGCATATAAATCCAATCCAGCTACAACTGCACAGATGTGATGTGAGGGACGTGGATTGCCGTTCAATCACGGCGCACCCTACGGTGCACACGTGCGATCCGTGTGGCTAGGGTTCTGGCCAATCATAACACAACACACAATAGCCTCAGCGCATATTGTTTCCGGAAGCGACGAAGATGAATCGTGTGCGATAATGAACGAGCAAAGTTGTAAGGGAAGCCAAATTTCCTTTGTCGTTTGTCGTTGAGCTCTTAAAAACCACCACATTGTATGGCTGCCCGGCCCCTCCGTCCCAGAGCTCTATCCAAGCGTCATTCATGGCATCGCGGTGCACAGTAACTGGTAAGGAAGCGATGGCATCCCGCCGCGCCATGTTCCTCACCGCCCGCGACCGCACACATGGTAAGGAAACGATGGCATCTCGCAGCACCGAGTTCATCACCGCCGGCGGCCACGTAGTTACGTGGGCGGACTTTGAGGCTGCCATGGCCGAATGGGCAGTGGATCTAGAGGCGGCCAAAGCCATACAAGAGGATCGGAAAGGGCAGAAAGCAGTCAAGAAAAGAGAGTCCCGCCGCCGCAATAAAGAAGAGGCCGCATGCCATGGTGAGGAGAGCTTGGCAGAGATCAAAGCACGGTAGGCCGCCGCCTACAAGGCTGGGAAGGAGAATGCTGGCGTCTGGTCAGCATGCCCCGATGGCAGCATGCGAGAAGTAGTTTAAGTTTGTAGTATCAGAGCAAATTACTAGTAGTACTTTAAGTTTGTAGTATTAACGTACAATGTCGGTAAGAGCATCCTTTGAGGGCTTTGAGCGTTGACTAACATGTGTACCCGTGTGCGTTTTTTGCGTTAATCATTAGAAGATCACAAAACACACAGTTTCTATGCCGTACCCGTGTGCGATTTTTTGCGTTAATGATCCATAAGTTAGTTACTTGTGCGATGGTTCGTAATAAACCAGGCGTACCATTGACCGAAAAAATCAACTACACGTGTACATTTTTTTGGAGACGGGATCTGCCAATTTTTTGTTTTCTCGCACATGAGTATTTTATGTGTTTCGTCTATGTTGTGTGTTTCCCCGCCCAAGTTTCAAGTTTCATAGTGAAATTTTCATTAGGCGCGTGATTTCAGAATTTATTCCTCCAACCACATCCCCACTCATCAAATTTCCTTAGTATCCCCCACCTCCCCCCCCCCGCGCCTCCCCTACCGGCAGCTCAAACCGCTGCTGCCACAACCACATCTTCAACCACATCTACGTTCTGCTCGGATCCAGTCAGGTAACCCACCATTCTCTATCATCGCCCCGGCCTGATTGCTTAAATGGCACCTGCGAAACATCCTCATGCCTCCAAATCCCCACTGCCCCTACCTCCAGAGCATTGCCACGCAAGCCCAACATCATATCACGTGGAGGTCGAGGAGATGATGGTGGTCCATGGCACGATGGCCACTGTGCATGTTGACCCGGAGGAACACCTCGCCTCTGCCGCCGCCGACAAGGTGCAGGCTCTGGCCCAGAAGAAGTGCCTCCTCGACTACCCCCCCAGGACTTAACAGGTATGATCTAACCATCTAAATCTTGCCAATACCACTTGCAATGGTTATGTTTTGTACGGTTGATGTATTAAGCATCTTTGTGCCTTGTTTATTTCAGTACTACACACTGTCTGATACTCTGATGTTCAAGTATTAACGGTCCAGTTCAATTTCACCAATACCAGCTACAAACTTACAATACATGACTTAGGATATCACTAGAGATGCTGCCCATTTGCTATTTTTGGTGGATGCTAAACCTGTTGTACTTAACATGCCTGTCCATGTACTTATGCAGGGTCATAATGGCCGATGCTATTGTTTGCCGTCGAGGTTAGCTGCATACCATATCTTACAGTATTTCACATCATTTGTGAAATTGCTGTTTAATTTCTACCATTTACTGGTTACCTGTAGGTACACATGTCAGTGGCATTGATCCACGCTTTGACCCGGAGGAATAGCTTGCCTCCGCCGCCGCTGACTTTGGGCGGGCTCTGGCCAAGATGAAGTGCCCGAACAACTACCTCTCAGGACTTACCAAGTATGTACTCACCAGTTCAATCTTACCAATACCAGTTGCAATTAACGGCTATGTTTTGTATGGTCGATGTATTAAGCATGTTCTAGTAAACACACCCAACACGTTTTAGCTACTTTCCCTACCGTTTTATAGACAATTGGGCCATTATTTGCTCTGGTAGCACCTGACTTGTGATGTTTAACTCTGCCAATTGCATTTTTATCCGTACCGGTTTCAATGGCTATTAATCCTGTTGCAATTAACAGTTGAATCCATTTTTAAATAGTTGTATTTCAATGGCTACAAACTTACAAAACATGACTCAGGATGCTGTTAAGCCTGTTACAATTAACAGTTGTACCCATTTTTAATCTGTCCCATCGCTACCATGCTACTCTCCGCAATGAAGATATACTAGAGATGCTACCCATTTGCTATTTTTGGTGGATGCTAACCCTATTGTACTTAACATGCCTATCCATGTACTTACGCAAGGACATAATGGGCGATGTTGTTGTTTGCCGTCGAGGTTAGCTGCATCCCATGTCTTACAGTATTTTACATCATTTATGCAATTGCAGTTTGGCTTCTAACTTTTACTTGCTTCTTGTAGGTACACATGTCCGGAGCACTGATCCATGCTTCGACCCTGAGGAAGAGCTCACCTCCGCCGCCGCTGACTTTGGGTGGGCTCTGGCCAAGATGAAGTGCCCCAGCAACTACCTCTCAAGACTTACCAAGTATGAACTCACCAGTTCAATCTTACCAATACCAGTTGTAATTAGTGGTTATGTTTTGTACGGTCAATGTCTTAAGCATCTTGTAGTAAACATGCCTAACACGTTTTAGCTATTTTCCCTACCTTTTTATAGACAACTGGACCATTATCTGCTCCGGCAGCATCTGCCTTGTGATGTTTAACTCTGCCAATTGCATTTTTATCGGTACCGGTTTCAGTGGCCATTAAGCCTGTTGCAATTAACAATTGTATTCGTTTTTAAACAGTTGTATTTCAACGGCTACAAACTTACAAAACATGAATTAGGATGATGTTAAGCCTGCTTCAATTAACAATTATATCCATTTTTTTAATCCGCCCCTTTGGTACCGTGCTACTCTTTCGCAATGAAGATATCACTACAGATGCTGCCGTTTTATTACCATTTGCTATTTTTGGTGGATGTTAACCCTGTTGTAGTTAACATTGGCTTTCCATGTACTTACATAGGGCTATAATGGGCGATGCTATTGTTTGCCGTCGAGGTTAGTTGCATCCCATGTCATATACACCATCTATTCCTAAATTTAAGTATTTTTAGAGATTCCAATATAGACTACATAAGGAGCAAAATGAGTTAATCTAGATTCTAATATAAACTATATCTATAATTTTATATACATCCGTATGTAGTTCATATGTAAATCTCTAAAAATACTTGTACCTAGGAATGTAGGTAGTTGTATTTTACATCATTTGTGCAATCTCAGTTTAGCTTCTAACATTTACTGGTTTCTTGTAGGTACATATATGAGCGGTACTGGTCCACGCTTTGATCCCTTTTGCGTATGGGGCAATGAGATATTCACGAACAAGCGTCAAGTGAGAAACTAAGAAAGATTGTTAGGCGAAAGAAACAGGTGATGGGAGTTAAGCTCTTTATTTACACTTTGTGCAAGACAACAGTGAACCTTAGGATGGTAAGTAATGTGTTGCCTTTTCCCCTGCCCACAACAAGTTACTCTATTAGACCTCATGATCTGATATATTTTTCTCTTTTAAGTGGTTTCCGAAGCTATTTACTGATGATTACCTTGCAAACTACATGACCAGAGTGGAGGCAACTAAGGTTAAAGTATAAAATTCATGCTACCATGATAATGCTCTAGAAGTCTTCTTGAAGGCGGTGAAGGATGGGCGGGCGATCGTCACAAGGGGTTGGACAAAAGTTGTTCGTGCCTATGGCATGTAGGAAGGCACATTACGGGCATTCCGCTTCTTCAACACCGTCGATAGTCAAAATGATTTACACTTGTCTCTTCACCTTTACTGCGTGTAAATATTGTGGTTCATCATATTTAATTGCTATCTAATGCTGTAATTACTGAACGTATTGTACTGAAAATTTTATTTACGGATTCGTTGTTGAACCATTGTGCTGAGAATTTGAACTGCACGTTTCATATTTCAAAATTTCCAATTCGAATAATAAATTACAGCCAAAAAATGTACATGAGCGAATAAAATAATGTGCAGATGGTTAGAAAGAAAACAACGTGTGTGATGAAAAAAGAAAACAGATGGTTCTTTGACGTGAAACATTTGTGATGCCCGACGGACGCACACACAGTTACATCTCATATGCGTGTGCGATTCATGGTAATACGACAAATGTTTCAAACCAGTATGCATGTGTGATAGGAATACCAATCGCACATAGTTATGAAAATGTACACGTTGGCAGTTATGAAAATGTACACGTTGGCGTTAGTAGAGCCACCGCACACATTTTACATTCCTGAACCATGTGCGATAACGTACCTATCACAAACATATTGGCAGATTAAATGTTGATGTCCATCTTTTTCACACGACTATAGTGGCGTAATCATTTGGGATGTCTCTCTGATCAGAAACGTAACGTCGAGATGTAACATGTGGGACTGGGGCAGCTTCTCATACGTTTATTTTATGGCGATTGTCAGTAGCCGCTCGCCCATCCCTGACGGTTTCTGGTCGTGTGGGAAGGACCCCCTATCGCCCACACTCACTTGGCAACGGTTCCAAATGCCGTCACGGAAAGGGGTTAAAAACCGTTTGTATAGCACCTTACGGTACCAGTGATACATTCTATCTTAGATCCGAAGGCAAAGTGTTTGTCACTACGAATGGGTCCCTTCTCGAGAAAGAGTTTCTCTCGAAAGAATTGGGTGGGAGGAAGATATAACTTGAGGAGGTTGTTGAACTTTTACTTCAACCAGAGAGTACCACAACACAAAAAGATGTTTCTGTGGCACGTCAGTTGAAGAGGAAGCTAATGATGATGATCATGAAGCTTCAGATCAAGTTACTATCGGACCTCATAGGTCGACAAGGGTACGTACACCTCCTGAGTGGTACGCTAACCCTGTCTTAGAGGTCATGTTGTTGGACAACGGTGAACCTACGAGCTATGGAGAAGCGATAGTGGGCCCGAATTCTGACAAATGGTTAGAGGCCATGAAATCCGAGATGGGATCCATGTATGAAAACAAAGTATGGACTTTGAAAGTATTACCTGAAGGGCGAAAGGCTATTCAGAATAAATGGATCTTCAAGAAGAAGATGGACGCGGATGGTAATGTCACCATCTATAAAGCTCGACTTGTGGCAAAGGGGTTTTCACAAGTTCAAGGAGTTGACTATGATGAGACTTTCTCACCCATATCAATGCTTAAGTCCGTTAGAATCATGTTGGATATAGCTGCATTTTTTGATTATGAAATCTGGCAGATTGATGTCAAAATAGAGTTCCTTAATGGTTTCGTTAAGGAAGAGTTGCATATGATGCAATATGAAGGTTTTGTCGATCCAGGGAATGCTGACAAAGTGTGTAAACTCCAGTGATCCATTTATGGACTGGTGGAAGCATCTCAGAGTTGGAATCTTTGCTTTGATGATGTGATTAAAGCGTTTGGGTTTATACAAGTTTTTGGAGAATCTTGTATTTACAAGAAAGTGAGTGGGAGCTCTATAGCGTTTCTAATATTATATGTGGATGACATATTGCTGATTGGAAACAATATATAACTTTTGGAAAACGTGAAGGAGTATTTGAACAAGAGTTTTTCATTGAAGGACGTAGGAGAAGCTGCTTTCATATTAGGCATCAAGATCTATAGAGATAGATCGAGACGCTTAATAGGACTTTCACAAAGCACATACCTTGATAAGATTTTGAAGACGTTCAAAATGGATCAGTGCAAGAAGCGGTTCTTGCCTGTTTTGCAAGGTATGAAGTTGAGTCAGACTCAATGCCCAGGACTACAGAGGATAGAGAAAAGATGAGTGTCATCCCCTATGCTTCTGCCATAGGCTCTATCATGTATGCGATGCTCTGCACAAGACCGGATGTCAGCCTCGCCGTAAGTATGGCCGGAAGGTTTCAATGTAATCCAGGAATGGATCACTGGACAATAGTGAAGAATATCCTTAAGTACTTGAAAAGGACTAAGGAAATGGTTCTCGTTTATGGAGGTGATCAAGAGCTCGTCTTAACGGGTTATGTTGATGCAAGCTTTGACACTAATCCGGATGACTCTAAGTACCAAACCGGATACATATATATTCTAAATGGGGGAGCGGCAAGCTGGTGCAGTTCCAAGCAAAACATGGTAGCTAATTCTACATGCGAAGCAGAGTACATAGCTGGCTCGGAGGCAGCGAAGGAAGGTTTGGATGAAGCAATTCATGACAGATCTTGGAGCTATGCCTAATGTACTGAACCCAATGACTTTGTTCTATGACAACACTGGTGCCATTGCTCTAGTCAAGGAACCAAGGTTTCACAAGAGGACCAGACACATAAAGTGACGCTTTAACTCCATCCATGATGCAGTCAAGGAGGAGGACATAAACATTTGCAAAGTACATATGTATCTGAATGTTGTAGATCCATTGACTAAACCTCTTCCACGTGTAAAACATGATCAACACCAGAACTCTATGGGTGTTAGATTCATTACCATGTAATACTAGAATATTAACTCTACTACACATGGGAGACTGTTGGAAATATGCCCTAGAGGCAATAATAAAGTGGTTATTTTTATATTTCCTTGTTCATGATAATCGTTTATTATCCATGCTATAATTGTATTAACCGGAAACACAAATGCATGTGTGGATACATAGACAACAACATGTCCCTTGTGAGCCTCTACCGGACTAGCTCGTTGATCAAAGATGGTTGTGCTTTCCTAGCCATAGACATGAGTCGTCATTTGATAATGGGATCACATCATTAGGAGAATTATGTGATGGACAAGAACCAAACTATAAACGTAGCATATGATCATATCAAGTTTATTGCTATCATTTTCTGCATGTCAAGTATATGTTCCTATGACCATGAGATCATGCAACTCACTGACATTGGAGGAGTACCTTGTGTGTACCAAACATCGCAACGTAGCTGGGTGACTATAAAGGTGCTCTACAAGTATCTCTGAGAGTGTCTGTTGAGTTGGCATGGATCAAGACTAGGATTTGCCACTCCATATGATGGAGAGGTATGTCAGGGCCCACTCGGTAATACAACATCACAATGAGCTTGCAAGCAATGTGACTAATGAGTTAGCCATGGTATATTGTATTACGGAACGAGTAAAGAGACTTGTCGGTAACGAGATTGAACTAGGTATGGACATACCAACAATCAAATCTCGGGCAAGTAACATACTGCTAGACAAAGGGAACTGCATACGAAATTGATTGAATCCTTGACTCATGGTTCAACCGATAAAGATCTTTGTGGAATATGTGGGAACCAATATCGACATCCAGGTTCCGCTATTGGTTATTGACCGGAGATGTGTCTCGGTCATGTCCACATGATTCTTTAACCCGTAGGATCCCCACGCTTAACGTTCGGTGACGCTAGAGTAGTATTGGGATATTAACGTTGGTGACCGAATGTTGTTCGGAGCCCCGCATGAGATCCTGAACATCACGAGGAGCTCCGGAATTGTCCGGAGGTGAAGATTTATATATGGGAAGTCATATTTTGGCTACCAGAGAAGTTTTGGGTTTTACCGATATTGTACCGGGAAGCTTCCGGAAGGTTCTAGAGGGTTCCAAAGGAGTCCAGAAGGGTCCTAGCCTTATTGGGCCAGGTGCACCAGCCCCCTAAGGCCCATCCACCTAGGGGAAGGGAAACCCTAAGGGGGAGGCCCCTCCACTTGGCTTGGAGGGCACTCCTCCCCTCCTTGGAGGAGGGTCTAGGGCTGCGGCCCCAACCCTCCAACACCCCTATAAATAGTGAGGACGAGGCACATGGTCTGGACTCAATAATTCCCATGCCCTTCGGCCTTCTCTCTCTCTCGTTCTTCCTCGTTCGTAGTTCCGGAGGCGCTTGGGAATCCCTGCTGGGATTGCTCCACCACCATCTCCACCATGCCGTCGTGCTGGTTGAGATCCCATCTACTTCTCCTCCCTCTCTTAATGGATCAAGAAGGAGGAGACGTCATCGATCCATACGTGTGCTGAACACGGAGGTGCCGTCTATTCGGCACTTGATCTGGAGTTCGTCGACAGATCGTGATTGGGCCGCGAAGACGTTCAACTACATGAACCGTGTTTCTTAATGCTTCCGCTTAGCGATCTACAAGGGTATGTGGATCCAATCTCTCCTGTTGTAGATTTGCATCTCCTAGATTGATCTTGGTGAGCGTAGTAAATTTTTTGTTTCCCATGCAACATTCCCCAACAGTGGTGACCACTTTGTATCACGAGACGGAGAAGAAGTCGTTTGCTTTTAGTCATTGTTGGATCATATTGAATGGAGTGCCAAAGTGGACACAACTTGTGGTCAATCTCAAGGTCGGCAAGAAAAGGAATGATGGCTCAAGCTCCCACCAATCAATTGGGTTGGACGATGAAGAGGACGATATTTTCGTCGTGAATGGAAGAGCCACCATGCCAAAGGATAGCCAATAAGTCATGGGAAATAAGTGGGAGCTGGCAAGGGCCTCCCGTGACACCGCGGCTATAAAAGTTTCGTCCACATGGATGGGAATTTTTTGGCAAGGGAGAACAAGAAAGAGGAGAGGTACAAGCTCATGTTGGATGCGCAATAGGAGAGGATGGGTTGGGACAGGTAGAGGGCAAAGAAGAAGTTGGAAATTAAGAGGGAGAATATCGAGTTGGAGAAGCAAGAGGCGGCAATCAAATGGGAACTCAAGATGGCTAAGACATTTGGGGATATTGAGCTTGAGAAGGAGAGGTTGCATCTCGTATGGGACACGGAGGATGCTAAAATCATGTTGGTGGACAAAATCCTCTTGGATAAGCATGCAAAGAAGTGGATTCCGGATAAGAAGAAGGAGATCAATGAGCACAGGGCGTACGAGGCTGTGAGGGCAGCTGCGGCAGCAGCAGAGCATGCGACAAGAATGCAGACGGAGCATGCAGCCCGGATGCATGCGAAGTTGATGAGGACAACACTAACAAAGTTACACCCACAACCCCTACTGCTACATATACTATACCAATTACTAGAGCTTGCGCACGCCAACTAAATTACCAGGTACTTCCATTTCTTAGTAATGATTCTAATATTCATGAGAATATGATGCTACCTAAATTGGATACATTTGTTTTGCTTATAAATGAAGGCCAAGCATGGACAGGAACGATGAACATTGGAGCATGATCAAACAGGGAGAAGATGGCGTGCGCACGGGGAGCAAGAACAAAGTTTCTGGTGGAGTTTTTAGCACTTTGGAGCCACCATGATGAAGTACAAGGACATGGACAAAATATACAAGATGGCCTTTCATAAATTTCGTCCATAAGCTTAAAATAGGTGTTGCGCCACCTTAGTTTTGGGCCAGGCCCATGTAAATTCTAAATACTACTTATAGGCTATTTTTTAGAGTCTATATTGTACGGGAAACGACTCAGGAGGTGTTTTAGTCCCACCTTGCCAAGGAGGGACGAGATCCCCTCTCTTCCCCCCCTACAAATATACTCCTTAAGGCACCGTTTAGACTTTGGGTTTTGTTTAGATTGAAAGTTCATCATAGCTGTAACTTCGCGTACTTTGTTTGTGTTCTACGACCAGACAAAGACATCATATAACCCCACTTTCGGTGGAAAACGACACCTATGGGATCAGTGGAATCCCAACTACGGTCGGCGGGTGTGGGGTTGTGGAAATAGCGGGTCTAGGAGTCAGCACAAAGATCGTTTACCAAGGTTCGGGGCGCGAGGATGCATAATACCCTAGTCCTGCTTTGGTGTATATTTGAGTGTTTTGGAGCTCTTGAACTAGCCACGACACGTGATTTGTTCAAAAGATCCGAATCGCCCCTGAGTACGCCTCGGGCCTCCTTTTATAGTTCAAAGGGGACGCCACCGTGGTACACAAGAGGTGGAAAGTGTATACAGTGTACAAGCTTATCGCCTGACACGACAGGACAAAGCGCATTAAATGCGCTACTTAGGTGTCCTCTTGCTTTATCGGGGATGGCAACGAAGCCTATCCCATCCGTCGCCGCTTCACCTTGCTTCGACACGCGTCCAGGACAATGAGGCGTGCAGTGCCATGTAAGCTGGCAGGCTGCTGAGCTGGTGTGGTGGCAGGGTATTCACGAAGATCTGCATGCCACCACGCAGGTGCTTGACTGGTTGGCTTAGGAGCCATGTACGACCACGTGGGTACTTGCTTAGTTGGTGGGTCGGTCGCTGAGCTGGGTCGGTGACTGGGCGGCAAAGCCTTGCCGCGATCTTGCTATTTGTCGGGGGTTGGGTGCGACATATGCCAAAGGATGGCTTATCATGGTGGGGGCGAATAGAACGTCGCCGGTGCCTGGAAACGGGATAAGGCGTAGACATGCACGCCGGCGAATCTTACCCAGCTTCGGGGCTCTCCGGGGAGATAACACCCCTACTGCTGCTCTGCGCGGTCTCCGCATGATCACTCAAGCAAAGTGGCTACAATGGTGCTCCTAGAGCTGTATCGAGAGGCAGGGGAGAACAAGGCTAGTTCTCTCCTTCCTGTGCTATGCTGTCTATCTCTGTCAAGGTCCGAACCCTTTGCATGGGTGCCCCGGGGGTTTATATAGGCCTACCCCCTGGGGGTACAATGGTAATACGGCTACGCGCGGGTCCTAGCCGTCTGTCTCTCATGCCGCTGTCCTTCCTGCCTGCTTCTGGGGCCCGCCGACTGGTGGGTCCCGCGGACAGGTCAGACACTATGCAGCGCTCCTGATGATGCAGGCTTGGTCATCGGGTCATGGCAACAGTGCCGCCGTCTATCGGGCGATCACTGTCGCCATTCCCCATCCAATCTGGTTAATGGCTCGTGGGGCCCTGGAGGGGAGACGGCCGACTCCGGGGAGGCCGACTCCCACAGGGCCGTCTTCGGGCGCTCTGGCCGCCTTCGGTCCACCCACTGACAGGTGGCCCCACGGTCTTCAGGCCGTACAGGCCGGCGTCGTGGGCACAGTGCGTCGCGCACTGTGGCTGAGGTCAGGGCAGGCATGGCTACAGTGCCGCGCCTCGCCGGAGATCTTCTGGCGATACGGCTCACTGTGGCCATGCCAGTCCCTCGTAGGCAGGGGGGACGGCCACGTTGTGACCGTACCCCGCATCGGGCTTTGTGAAGCGTCGTGGGCCGACTCCCATAGTCGGCCTCTCTGGAGGTCGCCAGCTTGGAGTCGGCTTGCCTTGGAGTCGTCATCGGGGACCCGGCTTCTCCGGAGATCGCCATCTGGGACTCGGCCTTTCTGGAGGTCGCCAGCTGGGACTCGACCTCTCTGGAGGTCGCCTGCTGGGACTCGGCTGAAGGGGCGCAGCCTGCCCCGATGTCTTGAAAGATCTAGGGTCCCGGGTCAGCCTACCCGTGGCCCATTACTCCGACAGTAGTCCCCGAAGCTGGTGAAGCCCTGCGGACGCCGCCTCGTGGGGCTTCAACAGTTTCAAACTTCCCCGCGCAGACTCTGAGATTCGGTCGTCGTCTTCTTTTGGGCCGACTCGCTGAAGTTGGATTTGCTCGAGAGGGGTCGCCGTTGGTAAGTCGTGGCAGGAAATCAGGCGGCGTATTGGATATGCTTCCCTGCTGCCATCGAGGCGGTCCTATCGCATGGCGCCACGTGGGGGGGATAGTCTGCTCACCCACGCGCGCGACGGGATGGGCCGTCAGGCGGGGCCCGCCACTACCGCGCCTCGGCATCCGAACGGATCCGCTGCGGTCGCGAACGGTTGGCTTCCCCACGTCGTTACTACGCGCAGTAACTTCGTGGGGTAAATCGTGGGGCGGCGTGGGCTTCATGCGCAGTTAATCCCACGCCCGCCCCCTCGGCTCCTCAGCCCACAGGGCTATAAATAGGCAGGGGGGAGTGGGACGGCACCGCATGCGCATCCTCTCCCCCACTCTCCTGCCTTCTCTTCTTCCTCCACCGCGAGCAAAAGCACCTCACGCCACGGCGATGAGCTCTTCTTCCACCGCGGCCCCCGCCACGCGCTCCAGCGTGTGGGACGGATCGGATGTGGAGGCGGAGCATATCGAGTTCCTCCGCCGGACCTGCCGTCTCCCCAGTGCGGACCTCGTGCACGCCCGCCCCGCACCGGTGGGAGAGACCAGGCCCGCGCCGGAGGAGGGCGAGCGGGTCGTCTTCCGCTCGCACTTCATGCATGGTCTGGGGCTGCCGGCGAGTGGGTTCTTCCGCTCGTTCCTGGAGTTCCACAGCCTCCAACCACACCACCTTACTCCAAATGCGGTGGTGCTGCTCTCCGCCTTCGCCACTCTGTGCGAAGGTTTCCTCGGCGTTCTCCCCACCCTCGAGTTGTGGGGAGAATTCTTCTCTTCGAAGCTTGGTACGCAAGCCGCCGGCACGCCGCCTCAGTGCGGCACCTACATCGCGCTGTGGCGCACGACGGCCGACAACCCCTTTCCTCCCATCTCGCTGATAAAGTCGATGAAGATGTGGCAGCGCTCCTACTTCTATGTGAAGAACCTCTCCACCGACGGTGACTGGATCAACCTGCCGCCCTTCAACCCAGCCCCCCCTGACTGGGAGGCTCCCCAGTTGGTCTCACCGGTCCAAGTCGCTGACTCCCTCCGGAGTCGTCACCGTGGCGCGACTCCGAGTCCTGCTGCAGTCGGAGGGCCTCGTCGGATCCGACCTTCTGGCCGCCTTCGTGGCGCGCCGAGTCCTCCCGCTCCAAGGCCGGCCTCACCTCATCTGTCAGATGAGCGGCCGCCATGACCCGAGTCGGTTGTGCACCAAGGAGATGCCCCGCAGAGAGGTGGCGAACTTGGTGAACCACATCACGCACTGCGAGTTCACGGAGGACTGGCAGTTCGGCAAAGAGCCGTACTCGCGCGACAACCCCCCTCCAGTGGTAAGTCACATCTTTACGTAGTTTTGTCTTCTTTGCGGTCGACTCCGGCTTCTAATTCTTGTCGGTTTCTTCTGGGCAGAACCCCCTCATGGAGCCCGCAGCCGGCGCCACACGAGAGCCCCGTGACTACGTCCCAGACCGTGTGGAGAGCGACGTTGACGACCCCGACTTGGGGGTGGCGGCGCTGGAGGCCGACGCCGAAGGCGGCGGGGAAGGGGCAGACGGCGGCTTCAGGCCCTCGGCCACCTTCGCCGACTGGCCTGAAGACGACGCCGACGTGGAAGTCGTCCCGCGCCACCAGCCGAGGGCCGGCCAGGCCGGCCAAGGCGGCGCGAAGAGGCATCACGCTGGGCCGAGTGCGCCCGCAGCAAGCCGAAGAAGTTCAAGGGGGCGGCCGCCGCGACCAAGCGGGAGGAGGCGGCCGCGAAGGCCAACCGCTTCTGAAGGGAAGTGAGAAGGCCGCTGTTAGTTTCCGCGTAAGTCTTTACGCTCTCTTATTTTTCTTTGTTGTATCTTGTCCGAGTCTTCTTTGATTTTTCCTCTGCTCCTCTTCAGGGCCCCCCTCACCCTCGAAAGAGTCGCCGTCCCCTCGGTTATGGGGCCGGCAGAGACATCCGCCAACACCCGGCGGGTCAATCCCGCCACCGACCTTCGGGAGGCGACGGAGCGGAACGCGCGGGAAAAGCGCGACGAGGAGGAGGCCGACCGCCTGGAGAAGGCGCATGCCGAGAAGGCAGCCGCCAACGCTCAGAAGAAGCTGGAGGAGGCCGAAGCCGCCGCCGCGGTGAAGCGGCGTGCTGAGGAGGCCGCGTGTCGCCGATCGGCAATGATCGTTCCTCCGTTGTCGTCGGCGCCGCCGGCTCCGGAGTTCATGGGGTAGACCGGAGAGGTCGGCACCGAGAACCTCCTCGTGGAGGAGGGCGGAGAGGCTTCAGGCTCGGACACCCTCGTGCCGCCTCCGTCGCCTCCGCCACCGTCTGGGACGCCGCACGGCAAACAGCCGGTGGGCCCGTTGGATCCGCCGATCACGGACGAGGCCGAGGCGCGGCTACTTCTTCAAGTCGCCGCGCTGGCGCGCCGCCGACTTGAGAGGACGACCTCGGCGCCGCGAGCTCAGGAGACCGGCGCTGCCAGCTCGGCGAGTCTGGACGTCGAGGCCTCCAGTGCCGCGCCCACCGGGTGGTTGCACGGAGGCGGCACCGGCCCGCTGAACCAGGCACTCCTGGACGTCCAGGCAAAGCTGCGCGCGGAAAGCGACGCCCTCCAAGTCTGCACCAGGGCGCATCTGGCCGTGCGGACATCTGTCCGAGTATGTTTCCTTCTTCTTTTTTGATTCCTATCTTCCTCTGTGGGGGCGCACCAGCGCACCCACTGGGTGTAGTCCCCGAGTTCCGGGCCGGCTGCTGAGCAGGCGGTTCGGAACTCCCTCTGGCGACCTCCGAATACTAACTTTGCCTTTGTCGTCTTTTTGTAGGAGTATCATAACCTCCGCGCCACTGCCTTCAACCGCAATGTCGAGGAGCTGAACAAGCGGACCGCCGACTTGGTGGAAAGCCGGGGTGAGTTCTTTCCTTCGTTCTTCGCGGGGGCGCGCTGGCGCACCCGCGGGCTGTAGTCCCCGAGATTCGGGCCGACTGCTGAGCAGTCGGGCCAGATCTCCCCGACGATCTAATTTACTGATGACTTTCTTGTTTCTTCCTTCGTTCTTCAGGTGCCAACGCCGCCCTTCAGGAGCAGCTGGGCGAGGCCAACACTGCTCGGCGTGCCAAGGAGGAGGAGTGCGGCAAGCTCGCCAAAGAGCATGACCTGCTGGCGGCGCAGCTGGCCGAGCAGAAGGAGCTGCTCCAGAAGGCGCAGGACGAGGCCAAGACGCGGGAGGCCGCCCTCATGGCCAAGTTCGAGATCGAGCGCTCCACCTGGACTGATAGGGAGGCGATGCTGACCTCTGGTTACCACGAGCTCGAGGACATCGTTGATGGTAAGTCCCTTTCGTTTCTTTGGGCTTCCGACTATGTATCGGGCTGACTTCTGATTTTCCGACTTTCTTCTTTTTTGTTTGGGCAGACTTCTTCCCTGGTCATTCACAGGCGGTCCCTCTGGCCATCGAGGCTGCTCGGGAGGCGCGAAGGGCGAAGGGTGAGGTGATCGCCGCCAATGCCCCCCGAACCATCGACGAGCAGCTCCTGAGCATTGGGGCCCGTCTTCGTCCGGCTCACCGGCTGCTGCGCCGGCTTCAGCGTGCCGGTGCCCAGGCGGTTGCCGCCCTGTGGCCGGACATGCCGGCTCTGCGCACTGCCAGTCGGACCGCCGACTGGCTGGAAGTCGCCGCCGGCCGTCTCGAGGCTTGGAAGGGCTCCTCGGCCCGGGCCGGAGCACGCCGGGCCTTGGAGTTCGTCAAGGCGTGGTATCCGGGGCTGGACCTGGACCGTCTGGCCGCGTTCCGGTCAGAAGCCCAGGCCGAGCTGGAGGCCGTGGAAGGCGCCCTTGTCGAGCGCGCGGCAGCCATCGCCGAGTACACGGACACCAACGTCTTCGTGCCCGAGCGGACTGAAGGCGGCGAGCAAGTGCCGCCGGACTGGTTCGGGATGAATCCGGAGTATGAGGAAGACTCGGCGGAGGTGATCGACTCCAGCGCCGAGGAGGAGGAGGATGGGGCGGAGGACGGAGGCGAGGAGGAGGCGCCAGAAGACGAAGCAGGCGGCCAGGCTCAGCCCGATCGTGCCTCCAGCAACGAGCCGCGCGGAGACAAAGCGACTGCCGCCGGAGGCGACCAAGCTGAGACCGCCCAGCCGACTGCCCCGGCACCCGACACCGCCGTCACCTCCGACCCTCCGGCCCCGGAGGCCGCCTCCTAGACTTCTCTTTTCCGCTTCTGTTTATCTGTCTTTAGTAATCTTTTGTAAGACTTGTTAGGTTCGAACAATTCCACCCGCGGGGTGTATCCTGAATTTCTATTCAAAAATTCGGCCAAGGGCCTATGTAAATATTTATCCGATTTCCGCCTTTCCTTGCTTATTGCTCCTTAGACTTTTGCCTTGGCCGTCTTCCTTTAGTTGCCGCCTTGCCGGCTGGACAGCCGCTCTGCGGACTGTCGCAAGGTCAAGTGCTTGGCTACTTCGGGAAGGCAAGTACATGGCCGTTTAGAGTTTCCTTAGCAAGTCGGCTAGAAAGCGACAGGCCGACTATCCAAGAGTCAGCTGTCCTTGATAAAAGCTAAGACGGCGAGCCGACTACTCATGAGTCGGCTCTGTGGGGGGAGGCTGGTAGCCGGCTTGAGCTATGCATAAGCTTTTAGGTCCTTAGCCATTTTCATGTGTGCGCTCGTTCTTGCTTGTTCTCTGCCTACCAGCAGTCACTCTGCGAGCTGCGGCTTTCGACAGGAGACGGCTTGAGCGCAACACATTACTTGTCCGACTGTAGGAAGCATTTCATAGCGCAAGACGACTGCCGACTAGTCGGACCCGGTGCCAGACGGTATGATAAAAAATAGTAGCATATTCGGAAGCGTGATTCTTATCATACAGATAACAAAAAAGGCAGTCCCCGAGCTCGTCTCAGGGGGCCTAAGGTCTTAGTACTTTAATACAAAAGGGGGTAGTGCGATACATACTGCATCAACTGTAAAATCTTCGAAGAAGATTTGCGTTCCACGGGCGCTCTGTTTCTTTGCCGGAGTCGTCCTTCTTGCGCGCTCGAGGCTTCTGAGCGTCAATCAGATAGTAGGCGTCGTTCCCTAGCACCTTGCTGATGATGAAGGGACCCTCCCAAGGTGCCGACAACTTGTGCTGGCCGGCTGTTCTCTGAATCAGCCGGAGCACAAGGTCGCCCTCTTGAAACGATCTCGGCTTGACCTTGCGGTTGTAGTATCGACGCAGACTCTGCTGGTAGATGCTGGACCGGCTGAGTGCCAACAGCCGGCCCTCTTCCAGCAGATCAATGCCGTCTTGGCGTGCTTCTTCAGCTTCCTCTTTGGTGTACATGGTGACTCGTGGAGAGTCGAACTCTATATCCGTCGGGATGACGGCTTCGGCACCGTAGACGAGGAAGAAAGGCGTGAAGCTGGTTGACTTGTTTGGAGTCGTGCGCAGACTCCAGAGGACGGCTGGTAGCTCCTCGACCCAACAGCCAGCCAAACGCTCGAGTGGTTCGACCAGTCGAGGCTTGATGCCGGACAGGATGAGGCCATTGGCTCGTTCCACCTGGCCGTTTGACTGTGGATGGCCAACGGATGCTAAGTCCAGTCGGATGCCCTGCGTCGCGTAGAAACGAGCCAAGGCGCCCTTGGCAAAGTTTGTGCTGTTGTCGGTGATGATACTGTGCGGTATGCCATACCGCACCGTTATGTCGGCGATGAAGGTTACTACAGTCGGCCCGTTCAACTTCTTGATGGGCTTTGCTTCCACCCACTTGGTGAACTTGTCCACCGCGACAAGCAGATGAGTTAGGCCGCCTCGGGCCGTCTTGAATGGTCCTACCATGTCCAGGCCTCAAACTGTGAAGGGCCAGGCGATGGGGATTGTCTTCAGCGCGGAAGCCGGCTGAAGTGGCTTGGAGCGGAACATCTGGCACCCCTTGCATTTTTGGACTAGCTCTTTAGCTTCTTCCAGGGCAGTCGGCCAAAAGAAACCGTGCTGAAAGGCTTTGGCGACGAGTGCCCTTGAAGCCGCATGGTGGCCGCACTCGCCCTGATGGATGTCTCTGAGAATTGCTTGGCCTTGTTCTGATTCTACGCAGCGCTGGTAGACACCAGTGACACTGCGCCTGACTAGCTCTCTGTTGACTATGGTGTATGCTGCCGCTCGGCGCTGCACTTGCCGAGCCAGGATCTCATCTGTCGGCAACTCTATGTTCACTAGAAATTTGAGGATGGGCTGCTCCCATGAAGGTGCTGCTATCTCTTCAACTGCTATCATAGCGACTTGGACAAGGGTGGCTGGGCTGGGAGGCGGCGGGCTGGAGTCTGCGGCTGTTTGCTGAATTGACGGAGTCTCTGGGCCGACTGGCGCAGTTCCCGGGCCGAGCTCTGAAGTCCCCGGGCCGACTGGCGCAGTCCCCGGGCCGGGCTCTGGAGTCCCCGGGCCGGTTGGCACAGTCCCCGGTCTGGTTGGCAAGTCCCCGGGCCGGGTTCTGGAGTCCCCAGGCCAGTTTCAACTGTGGTTTTCCTGAGGCTGTCTGCTGGGGCTTTGGAGTCGGATCCGACTATTTCTGGAGGAGCCGGCACAAAGATGGAGTCTGACTCTGGTGAAGGCTTGATAGACGGCTTGAGGAGGCGTTGAAGGGCGACGCCGGAAGGTATCGCTTGGCGAGTGGAGCTGACTCGTGCCAAGGCATCTGCTTGATCATTGTCATTTCTTGGCACGTGAAGGAATTCGCACCCCTCGAAGTATCCGCTGAGTTGCTGCACCAGGAAGCGGTAGCTCGCCATGTTTGCGTCTTTGGCGTCCCAGTCGCCGGATGATTGCTGAACCACCAAGTCGGAGTCGCCATAGCACAGGATCCGGCGAATGCCGAGTTCTTTGGCAAGCCGGAGCCCGTGAATGAGCGCCTCATATTCGGCGACGTTGTTGGAGGCGGCGAAGTGGATTTGCAGCACACACTTGAGCTTGTCGCCTTTAGGGGAGGTGAGGACGACGCCGGCTCCCAGGCCGGTGCGCATCTTGGAGCCGTCGAAATGCATCCGCCAATGGGTGGAGTCAGGCGCTGGCGGCAGGTACTGGGTCTCGGCCCAGTCGACGAGGAAGTCGGCCAGCACCTGCGACTTGATGGCGGTGCGGGGCTGGTAGTAGATGGTGTAAGGAGCTAGATCTATAGCCCATTTGGCTACTCGGCCGGAGGCGTCTCGGCTTCCAATGATCTCGGCGAGTGGAGCGGTGCAAACTACAGTGATTGGATGTTCTTGAAAGTAGGGCTTCAGCTTCTTGGCGGCAAAATGCACGCCGTAGCACATCTTCTGGTAGTGAGGGTAGTTCTGCTTGGAGGTCGACAGTACCTCGCTCAGGTAATATACCGGTCTCTGGACAGGGAGCGCCTTGCCTTCCTCCTTGCGCTCGACTACAATGACTGTGCTGACTACTCGGCTGGTGGCGGCGATGTACAAGAGCATGGGCTCTTTGGGAGTCGGAGCCGCCAACACGGGGGGAGTAGTCAACACCTTCTTCAGCTGGAGAAATGCCTCATCCGCCTTGTGGTTCCACTCAAAAAAAGTGGTCTTCTTCATCAACTGATACAAGGGCAGGGCTTTCTCGCCCAGCCGACTGATAAATCGGCTGATGGACGCCAGGCAGCCGGTGAACTTCTGCACATCCAACAGTCGACTGGGTACCTCCATTCTCTCGATAGCCTTGATCTTCACGGGGTTGCACTCTATGCCGCGTTCGGAGACCAGGAAACCAAGGAGCTGGCCGGCTGGTACTCCGAAAACGCACTTCTCAGGGTTGAGCTTGATCTGGAATCGGCGCAGATTCTCAAAGGTCTCCTTGAGGTCTTCCAGCAGCGTCCCACGCTTCTCCGTCTTCACCACCACATCATCCACATAGACGTGGGCGTTCCTGCCGAGTTGCTTGAGGAGGCACTTCTGCATGCAACGCTGAAAGGTGGCGCCAGCATTCCTCAAGCCGAACGTCATCGTCAGGTAGCAGAAGGCTCCAAATGGCGTGATGAAGGCGGTCTTCAGTCTGTCCGCTGGGTTCAGCTTGATCTGGTGATATCCTAAATATGCGTCTAGGAAACTCAGCAGCTCGCATCCGGCTGTGGAGTCTATCACCTGATCAATTCTTGGTAAGGCAAACGGGTCCTTGGGGCAGGCTTTGTTGAGGCTTGTGTAGTCGATGCACATCCGCCACTGCTTGTTCTTCTTCAGCACCAAAACCGGGTTTGCCAGCCACTCTGGAAAAAACACTTCCATGATGAAACCGGCTGCCAGGAGCCGGGCTATCTCTTCTCCAACGACTCTTCTTTTCTCTTCGGACAGGCGGCGCAAGGGCTGCCTGACGGGCTTCATATCTGGCCTGACGTGTAGCTTGTGCTCAGCGAATTCCGTCGGGACACCAGGCATGTCTTTGGGGGACCATGCAAAGATGTCGCGATTCTCATGGAGGAAATCGACGAGCTCGCCTTCCTATTTGCTGTCAAGGCCCGTGCCCATGACAGCGTACCTTTCTGGGTGCTCTGGGTCCAAGGGTATCTTCTTGGTTTCTTTGGCCGGCTTGAATGATCCTTCTGCCTCCGACTCCTTGGGGTCGGGCGACATCTCTGGCTGCTTTCCGGCCATCGCCACGACTCGGTCAAGGAGCCACTTCTCGGCCGCGATCACCAGGGACTCGGCCAGCCGACTGCTCTCGGCCGCGCAGGAGGACGACTTCTTGTAGTCGCCGGCTACGGTCAGAATCCCCTTGGAGCTCGGCATCTTCATCTTGAGGTAGGCGTAGTGGGGAACCGCCATGAACTTGGCCAAGGCAGGTCGGCCGAGCAGAGCGTGGTACGGCTCTCCAAGTCCACCACTTCGAACCAGACCGGCTCTCGGCGGAAATGATCTTTGTCTCCGAAGAGAACGTCTATCATGATCTTGCCGATTGGCGAGCAGGAAAGACCGGGTACAATTCCATGGAACACAGTCCCGCTGCTCTGCAGCTGCCTTCGCTTGATTCCTAGCTTCTCCATGGTGTCCTTGTACAGGATGTTGATGCTGCTGCCTCCATCTATCAGGACTCGGGAAAAACGGGCGGCCCGCCTATCAGTGGCTAAGGTCGCACCTAGGACGAGGGCATAAGAGCCTGGACTCGGCATCACCTCTGGGTGATCCGCCCGACTCCAACTGATAGGCCTCTCGGACCAATGCATGAACTCTGGAGCATCTGTTGCTACTGCGTTTACTTCTTGTTGCTGTTGGTGCCTGCTGCGCCGGTCATCTGCCACACTGGTGAACACTACGTAGGCCCCATGCTCTTCTGGGAACTCGTCTTGCACTGCGCCGACTGGCCGAGCCGCCGGCTGCTGGGGCGGCGGCGGAGGCGGCGGCCCAGCAGGCGGTGGAGGAGTGAGGCCATCTCCCTTGGCGATCCTGGTGAGCCAGTGGCACTTTCTGGTGGTGTGGTTTGACGGCTTCGCGCCGCTGTGGAACTTGCAAGGACCATCCAAAGTCTGCTCATAGGAGAAAGCCAGCAACCAATTGGACTTGCCGCCCTTCTGCCGCTTGGCCGGAGGCTACCCCTCCGGCTGTTGATCTTCAACTGTCGCCACTTGCCGACTGTTGGAAGTCGGCTGCTCGGCCTTGCGCTTGTTGTCGCTCTATTGCTGTCGCCGACTGATGTCTCCAGCCGGAGTTCTGGGAGCCTGAGGGGTCACCTTGCCAGCGGCGCTGACTTGGATCTCTGTCTTCATGGAAGAGTCGGCCGTGGCGTACTTGTCCGCTATGACTAGCAGTTCGTTGAGGGTTTCTGACTCGTCGCAGAGGAGCTTGTGCTTGAGGAGGGTTCCCTCTCGGCACCCGGCAGTGAAGTACTCGATAGCCTGCACCTCGTGCACGCCCTCGCAGGAGTTTCAAAGCTCGCCCCAGCGCGTGAGGTAGTCGCGTGTTGATTCGTCAGGGCCCTGCACACACAAGGAGAGCTGGCGCGGCTTGGGAGGTCGCTTGTACGTGCTCGTGAAGTTGCGGATGAAGGCTTCAGTGAAGTCGACCTAGCTGTTGATGCTGCGGGGCTTCAGGCTGTTTAGCCATGTCCGGGCCGTGCCCTGGAGCATGAGAGGAACGTACTTCACGGCAACTCGCTTGCTGTCGTTCGCTATGCTGACGGCTGTGGAGTAGTCTATCAGCCAGTCCTCCGGCTTCACGGAGCCGGTGTACTTGGGCGTGTCTCGGGGGAGCGTGAACCCTTTGGGGAAGGGCTCGTCTCTGATGCGGGGCCCGAAGCAAGGCGGACCCAACTCGTCTTCTTCTTCCAGCGCCAGGGACCAGTGGAGTCGGTCGATCCGATGGCGGGCGTCATTCTCTCCGACTCCCTCTCGGCGGCCAAGGCGACCTCCGGGAGTCGGATGCTCAACAGGCGGCGGGGAAACTCGCCGCTCTCTTCTGGGCGGGAGAGGCAAGTAGTCGTCCCACCGTTTTACTGCTCTTGGGCGGCCGTCTTGGTCGCGCTCGATGGTGATGTGAGTCCGGCTGTGACTGACAGCCGGCTCCTTCTCTTTCCTTCCGCGGACTCCGCCAGTCGGCGTCCGGGAGGTCGCGCCTTGATCTTGGCGGGGAGGCAAGTCGTCGTTCGGCTGCTGCAGCGCATCTGCGCGGCCGCCGGCCGCGTTTTGTGCAGCAGCCGCGTCAAGGAGCTGCTGGACTCGCTCCGTCATCACACGGCGCTCTTCGCCCTCGAAGTTCTTCAGCTCGTCAGTCGCCGCCTGGGCGGCACGGACGTTCTCCGCTGGGGTGGCGTACATGGGGCGTTTTGCCCCGAGCAAGTCGGCGATGGCCGCGCCGTGCTGCCGGACCGCACCTAGACGGCTCGGCCCAGTCGGAGCCGGCGAGCCGCCTACGGCGCGATCCATCTCGCGCTGGTATGCCTCTGACAAGCGCCTCATGCTTGCCAGCTTCTTGGCGCCTTCGATGATCTGAAGGCGGCGCGTCTCCAGCGTCTCGGCGTCTGCATCCTTTGGGATGGGCGCGGTTAGGTCTTGCAGGGCCGCAGCTAGCGGGTCCTGGGCTTCTTCGCCGGAGTGCTCGCCGTGGCTGATGACGAGCACCTCCGTGACGGCGCTTCCGCCGCTCTCCTCGCACGGAAGTGGCTCGTCGTAGACCACCACGTTGGTGGGGAAAATGTCAAGCGACACGGCGTCGGAGTCGACCAGCATCGGGTCGGTGGAGCCTACGGACTCCAAGTCTACGGCAGGCTCGCCGGTGACATGGAGTTGGTCAAGGAGGCCCACGAGAGCACCCGTGCCCGCGTCGGATGCAGGCTCGTTGGAGAGGCGCCCCTCGCCGATAAGTCCGGCGAGGCCGCTCGCGGCGCAGGCGGCCTCAGCGCCGCGCAGCGTGTCGATGCAGACTCCATCTGGCGAGCCTGGCTGGCTGCACTTGCCAGGGAGGAAGAGGGTTCCCGTCCAGAACAGATCTCCGGACAACGGTGCACCTCGCCCCACGGTGGGCGCAAAATGTCGGGGGTTGGGTGCGACATGTGCCAAAGGATGGCTTATCATGGTGGGGGCGAGTAGAACGTCGCCGGTGCCTGGAAACGGGATAAGGCTTAGACATGCACGTCGGCGAATCTTACCCAGCTTCGGGGCTCTCCGGGGAGATAACACCCCTACTGCTGCTCTGCGGGGTCTCCGCATGATCACTCAAGCAAAGTGGCTACAATGGTGCTCCTAGAGCTGTATCGAGAGGCAGGGGAGAACAAGGCTAGTTCTCTCCTTCCTGTGCTATGCGGTCTATCTCTGTCAAGGTCCGAACCCTTTGCATGGGTGCCCCGGGGGGTTTATATAGGCCTACCCCCCGGGGGTACAATGGTAATCTGGCTGGGCGTGGGTCCCAGCCTTCTGTCTCTCATGCCGTTGTCCTTCCTGCCGGCTTCTGGGGCCCGCCGACTAGTGGGTCCCGCGGACAGGTCAGACACTGTGCGGCGCTCCAGATGACGCAGGCTTGGTCATCGGGTCATGGCAACAGTGCCGCCGTCTATCGGGCGATCACTGTCGCCATTCCCCATTCAATCTGGTTAATGGCTCGTGGGGCCCTGGAGGGGAGACGGCCGACTCCGGGGAGGCCGACTCCCACAGGGCCGTCTTCGGGCGCTCTGGCCGCCTTCGGTCCACCCACTGACAGGTGGCCCCACGGTCTTCGGGCCGTACAGGCCGGCGTCGTGGGCACAGTGCGTCGCGCACTGTGGCTGAGGTCAGGGCAGGCATGGCTATAGTGCCGCGCCTCGCCGGAGATCTTCTGGCGATACGGCTCACTGTAGCCATGCCAGTCCCTCGTAGGCAGGCGGGACGGCCACGTCGTGACCGTACCCCGCATCGGGCTTTGTGAAGCGTCGTGGGCCGACACCCATAGTCGGCCTCTCTGGAGGTCGCCAGCTTGGAGTCGGCTTGCCTTGGAGTCGTCATCGGGGACCCGGCTTCTCCGGAGATCGCCATCTGGGACTCGGCCTTTCTGGAGGTCGCCAGCTGGGACTCGGCCTCTCTGGAGGTCGCCTGCTGGGACTCGGCTGAAGGGGCGTGACCTGCCCCGATGTCTTGAAAGATCTAGGGTCCCGGGTTGGCCTACCTGTGGCCCATTACTCCGACACTAATATTTCCAGCAAGGGTCTTGCCGGGGCCTTGCGAGCGCCCTCGACAAGAGTCTTGCCGGGGCCTCGTGGGTATCCTCGGCAGGAGCCTTGCCGGGGCCTCATGGGCATCCTCGGCAAGGAGCCTCGCTGTTGTTTTGTCTTCTGGTTCCTATCTAGGCCTCGCAGTCCCTTTGTCTTCACAAAGATCTACATGCCACTATGCAGGCCCCCTCCCGAGCTTTGGTTCCAATGTTGTTGATGGTGTCGGAACTCTCAGGCTCAAGGGTGGTGGCCTGGATGGCGTTGGGTAAGTTGCCCCGGCAAGGGTCTTGCCTGGGGAGACCCATCTTGTCGCTTTACCTTTTGCGCCCCTGGTTTGAGCGCCGCTTCGGTAGTCTTGTACTTTTGCTTCCTTCCTCTGCCCCGCTAAGCATGGCCACAGGTGCGGCTCTGACTGCCCGTGCACAAGTAAAGATGTACAAAGAGGGCCCCTACTTTCATACACCGACAGGAGCCCCCAGGCCTGGGCCACACATAAGTGCGATGCGTTGTTGGGCTAGGCCCAGAACGGTGCGCGGGCATTGGTGGTAGAGTTTTACCACAGTAATTCCATCGCCAGTCGTGCTTCCCCACGACCCGCGTCGAATGCGTGACGTGGGGGTCGTGTGTGGGGTGACCGCAGCATGCTTGCGTCACCCCGCGGTTAATAGTAAAGAGGCGGTCCGCGTCCTCCCCATAAACACAGAGGAAGCCGCAGGGGCGCGGCTCATTTACTAAGTGGACTTGGGTCGTGGCCATTATGGCACCCGCGCCCCACGATCACAGGGAGTGAAACGGCCGTTCCACTTGCCATCTAAATTCTGGCTCGCCCGCCACGTGTCCTCTATGCCTCGGGGAGGGCAGGCGGTGGAGATAGAGGGTGCGGCTTTAATGCCAGGGTGGGGGGCCGCCCGCGGCCGATTGGAGCAGTGGGTCAGTTCCGTCTCCTTGCGCCCCCGGCGGCTGGATTGGTTGATTGGGGCGGTCGCCTTCAGGCTCGCTCGGCCCCATCTCCCTATAAAGGGGGAGAGGGACAACGTCTTCCCGCATCCGTCTTCTCCCAGTCTGGTCTCTTTCCTTCCCCTGTCATGGCGAGAGGGCGCGGTCGTGGCCCTCCCTCTGTAGAGGCGACTAGGTCTTCCTCTCGCCAGAGCGCCATGGTGGTTAAGGAAGAGCCAGACGCCCAAGGTGAAGGCCACGCTCGAGGCGAAGGCGCCGGACAGGGCCGAGGTCGGCGAGGCGGTCGAGCCAGAGGTGGGAGCGGAAGGGGGACACCCGCGTCGCCACCGTCTTCGTCGCCATCTCCTCCACCATCTCCTCCTGCTTCATCGAGCGGCCATGTCGGGGACACGCGCTGGAGTTTATCCCGTAGTTGTGCGAGCCGCCGCGCAGCCGCCTTCGTCTTCCCGAGGCGTTTGCGAGGGTGCTGGAGATTGACCAGCCACCAAGGTTGAGGCTTCACATGAAGGGGTGTTGCAATGGCGACATGTGGGCGAACACAAGGTTCCCCGTCCCTCACGTGATGCTCCTCTGTCGGGGTTGGAAAACCTTCGCACGCGCCCATTGCTTGATGAAGAGGCATGTTCTCCACTTCAAATTAGTGGAGAGCGATTTGCTCTCCGTCTAGGTCTATGGGCGCTCGGGAATGAGGTTAGGGTGCTGCGGGAGAGCTCGACCGACAATGAAATCTCCTCCTCGAGCGATAGTGACGAGGAGGACACCGGTGGGGAAGATGACGAGGACGGGTCCGACTAGGCGTCGGACACACCATCCTCGGGCGACGCCGGTAGCACCATCATCTACACCTGGTCTTTCCCCCGGTAGAGCGATTTGCCAGGGGCGGGGCCAGCTCCTTGAACTTCTCAGGGTCGCCTCCTTGGGCGGCTGGCATGGGAAGGCTGGAGAAGATGAAGAAGGCGGGTGGTGGGCCGTCAAGTCGGAGTACGATGGCACCAATGCCTTCATCTCATATTGCTGGCCCGCTGCCTCATCTTTCGGCTCTTCTCCCGGCACCATCATCACCAGCCCTCTTCCGGACGGCCACCGGGATGTTCTCTTGGTGTCTTCTGCTGCTCGTACCTCGCCTAGGCACTCCTTTTTCCCACCTACCATCTTGTCCGTTTCCTGGGGAGAGGGACAAGAAAGGGATTACGGGCATCTTATCTCTTTTAGTTTTTAAGCCTATGGGCACTTGTCAGATTTAAACCTTGTAATCCCCTTGCTCATGTTTACATTTCGTATGAATTGTACCTGTATGGGATGTATTTATGAAAAAAGGGTGCTTGCCGGGTACTTTGTGCGTGAGTGAAACTCATGCCATGGAATGAATCCTTGTTATTTTTAAGATAAACATTGTTGCCCGGCAACAGGCCTTGTCATCCCCTTACTTCATTTGACCATACTCACGCTCTTGGTGGAGGCAGGGGCGAAGTAGGGTTAGGACCTTCGTTTGCTTCCTTGTCACCGCGACTACAACCAAGTTCCCACCCAAGGAATAGTTCTTGGGCACAGGAAAAAGGGAGCACGGTAGCCTAGGAATAAAACGACGTTTCATACGTCCCAATTCCATATGGAAATGCACAACGGGGGATAAAGGACTTATCTGAATCTGCAGCTCGCCGGCAACCTTGGCTTGCCGTGGTTGGACCCTTGTGTCTGCAGCCCCTGGCAACCTTGGCTTGCCGGGACCGGAGCGCCGGCTTGTTCTCTTTCTTCCAAATAGCTTAGCAGAAATGTCCATGTACCCTGCGAACCAAAGAGGACAGAAAGGAACAGAGAGACGCACACTCGACCTCTATGCTAGGGGTTAGTCGCTGCTAAGCACTATCAACCCTAACCGAGGGAGAGACTCAACCTAGCATGCATGCTATAACTTAGGGCGCCAACGCTTCATTTATTTATGCTCAAGGTCTGCGTCTGGCTTTGTACAGAGGGTTACATGCCTTGTCGGCAAGGCTTGTACAAAATGTGGTCTGCCGGGGGGGGGGGGGGGGGGCGGCAACCACTCCTTATGGGTGAAACTTGCAAAGATGTTCAATGTTCCAGGAGTTGCTCACTGGAATGGCATCTTCGATCTCTAGGTAGACTGCACCAGGCCTGGTGACTCGTATTACCCGATAAGGGCCTTCCCACTTTGGCGCCAACTTGTTGGAATTCTTGGCCGATTGAACACGCCGAAGAACAAGGTCGCCTTCCTCAAAGCTTCGGGCATGAACCTCGCCGCTATGGTAGCGGCGCAAGGCTTGTTGGTAGCGCGCTACTCTCACAGCCGCCCGAAGACGATCTTCCTCGAGGAGCGTTGCATCATCTTGTCGCAATCGCTGTTGCTCAAGCTCGTCATAAGAGAGCACTCGAGGTGACCCGTACGTGAGTTCCATGGGGAGAACTGCCTCTGCCCCGTATACTAGGGCAAAGGGTGTCTGGCCGGTGGCTCAATTTGGCGTCATTCTGATCGACCAAAGAACCGTTGGCAATTCATCAATCCAGCGCCTTCCACTCTTGTGCAGCCTTTCAAAAGTCTTTGTCCTCAGGCCTCGTAGTACTTCAGAATTTGCCCTCTCTGCCTGGTCGTTGATCCGTGGGTGTGCCACGGAAGCAAAACAGACCTTGCTGCCGAGGTCTTGGATGTATTGCATGACGGCTTGTGAACCGAGTGCCGTTGTCGGTGATGACTCTGTTTGGCACACCAAAACGGCAGACTAGCCCCTTGAAGAATTTGACGGGTGACTGCGCTGTCACCTTCCTCACTGCTTCCACCTCCGGCTACTTTGTGAACTTGTCTATTGCAACGTACAAGTACTCAAAGACCCCGACAGCGCGGGGGAAAGGGCCCAGTATGTCGAGCCCCTAGACCGAAAATGGCCAGGAGAGATGGATTGTTTGAAGGGCTTGAGCTGGCTGATGAAGCTTCTTTGAATGGAACTGACACGCTTCAGACTTGGTTACTAGTGCCGTTGCATCCTGGAGGGCAGGAGGCCAGAAGAAACCTTGCCGGAAGGCCTTGCCGGCAAGGGCCCTCGACCCTATGTGGGAGCCACATATGCCTCCATGTATCTCTGCCAACATCTCCAGTCCTTCCTCCCGGGGAATGCACTTCAATTTCACACCGTTTGGTCTTTTTCTGTATAGAACATTGTCAACAAACTGATACATGGCAGACCGACGGGCTACTTTCTCCGCTTCTTCCTGCTCCTCAGGAAGCTCCCCTGTTTAGAGGAATTGAACGGTATGCTGTGCCCATGCTGGAGCCTGGGGCTCGACGGCAAGGACTAAAGGCATTTCCTATGCCATGGGAGCGGCTGTCTCTACGACCAGGGCTTGACGCCCTGTCGGAGTCGGTTGCTCCATGGCAGGCTCAGTGTCCACGACAACATCTTTGCCAGCGGCTCCTGGGAGCTTGGTGGGAAAGTACTTGCCGGGGCCTGATTTCCTCTGCTTGTTCTGCTCTATCGATGGCTCAACGGATGGTTGAGTTAAACGAAGCACAAAAGTACCTGGTTCCACAGGTAGTTTGAAGGCATCACACTTTAACAGGTAGTCGGCGATGTTGTTCTCCACTCGGGGAACATGCTCCGCCTGTATACTGTCAGAACACTCCTCCAGCTTCCTCAACTCATTTACGTAAGCCTCCATCAACGGGATTTGATAATCCTTGTTGACTTGCCTGACGACAAGCTATGAATCACCGCTGACGATGAGCTTCTTTATCCCGAGGTCTGCTGCAATCCTAAGACCGACAAGCAACCCCTCGTATTCAGCAGTATTGTTCGTCGAATTCTCCCTGGGAAAGTGCATCTGGATTACATACTTGAGGTGCTCTCCGGTGGGTGCGACGAGCAGCACACCAGCACCGGCGCCTTGCAGCGAGAAAGCCCCGTCAAAGTACATAACCCAGTTACGACTTGTTTCCTTGCCGGGAAGAGTGGTCTCCTGGATCTCTTCATTGGGCGTCGATGTCCACTCTGCAATGAACTTGCCAAGACTCTGCAATGGATCGTCGAAGTACTTTCAAACTTCAAACCAAAGCTCGACAACTCCAAGACCCATTCCACAATCCTCATGGTTGCGTCCGGGTTATGCAGTATCCATTGCACCGAAATGGTAACCTTGCTTGATGCCTCGGTACTCAGCGTCTGTGCTTGCCCCCTTTGCACCAAAGAGGAAATAAGGACACTGCACAGGCCGGCGCTCACCTGGCGCCCGCCTGGTCTCGATCGTCATGGATTGCATCACGAGCACCTCGCGAGGTACCCTTGCCTTGATCACTCCGCCTCCTCGCGAGACGGCCTGGCGAGGCCGTTCCCGGGGAAGCCTTGCATCGTCCGCCCCGCGAGGCTTGGCCCCTCGCGAGGGTCTTGAGCTTGAGTTGATGAAGATGGGTCGTACTGGGCCACCACTTGAGGCACGCCGCAGGCCGCAGGCAGGCAATTCTGGGGACCCCCATTCCCAGAACGCCGACAGTAGCCCCGAGCCCAAGGCGTGCTCAGACTTAGCTTAGCAGAGAAGCGAAGGGGCAAGTGCGGAGCACCATGGGCCCCAACAGCCTGCGGCCTTGGTCGCCGCGTGGCGGCTGATTGGACGTGGGTGTCTCCTCTTCCCCACGCTCCCCCATTATGCGCCTGGCTAAGCGGCCATGAAACTGTACACAGTTATTCTCTCCTTGCTGCCCGCGTGCTTCCTGTTCCCCTTCCTTCCTTGAACCTCTGCTTCTGCCTCCAATCCATCTTGAATTCTCCCCTCTTCCCATTGCCATGGCGCCAATGAAAAAGGAAAAGGGGAATAAGCCCGCGCCTTCGCCCTGCTCGCCTCCGGCGGCTGCGCCCGCCGTCGACCAATTGCTGATACTCAATATGGAAGCCTTGGACAAGGTCCGCTCCGCCCTTGCCTCCAGCTTCAACGAGTGCGGGGGGACGACGGCTTGGCCCGCGTCCCATGCCTCCTTCAACAGGATCATCACGGAGGTTCGATTCTTCGCCGACGCCCTGTGGGCGGGCCTGGTTCCTCCCTTCTCTGCTTTCTTCAATGCGGTGCTTTCCCACTACCAGATCCACATGATGCAACTCGGTCCCCAATCAATTACTCTTCTTGCTATCTTCGCCTTCGTCTGCGAGGCCATGGTGAGCATCCCCCTTCCATTTCTCTTCTGTGCCACTTCTTCTCTCTGCGCCTGACTGACCCATCTCAATGCTCGGGGTGCGTGAGCTTCCAGGCCACGCTGGAGATGGCCGCCTCGGGGGTTGATTTTGGCCTTCCGCCTTCCACGAGCGGGTTCCGGGAGCGGTGGCTATACGTGGATGTCGGGGTACCCAGCCCCCTGCTCGCGCATCCGACATTGCCTGCCATCTCCAATCCAGGATGGGGTCATGAGAAGCTCACGAGTCCCCGGCTCGCTTTTATCTGGTGCCGATTCGAGAGGTTGAGGGTGCTTGGTGTGATGGCGCCCCAGGTGGTGAAGGAGTTTCTCCAATGCCGCATCGCTCCTCTCCAGCGCCACTCCCATCCAATGTGGACCTTCACTGGGCATCAACACCGTATGAGGCTCCAGGAGGGGGATCTTGTGCCCGAAATGCTGAGGAAGGTGCTGAGAGTCTTGACCGGCGACCCCTCTCCGGGCAGCATACGTCATGGGGGCGCCCTCTTGTATCTTTGCTCAGGAAGGGTCAAGTTCGTGAGGCAGATGCCCAGCTTCGACGAATGGGGGTTGCGCCCAGCTGACCTCGTGGGGCCCCGGGAGAATTCGGTTGCCTTGGCTCCTGTCACGCCCAATATGCGATACTATCCTAAAGAGACTCGAAGGTCCCACCAAGGATAGAACCGCATATTGAAACGCTTTTGCAAGGTGGACATCATTACATCAACATTACATAATAGATGGGGATACATACAAAAGGCATACAATGCCACACGAATACATCATCATCTTACATAAGAGCACCATCCGACTACGGATGGACCACAAACAGAAACTCAAACGATATCCACCCTACTAGCCCAGGCTGCCGACCTGGAACCTATCCCCTGATCGAAGAAGAAGCAGAAGAAGAACTCCAAAACAAGCAAACATCACTTTCGCGTCGTGATCATCGCATAACCTGTACCTGCAACTGTTGTTGTAGTAATCTGTGAGCCACGAGGACTCAGCAATCCCATTACCATGGGTATCAAGACTAGCAAAGCTTAATGGGAAAGGAAGGGGTAAAGTGGTGAGGTTGCAGCAGCGACTAAGCATATATGGTGGCTAACATACGCAAATAAGAGCGAGAAGAGAGCAAGCGGAACGGTCGTCAACTAGCAATGATCAAGAGGTGATCCTGAACTCCTACTTATGTCAAACATAACCCAAAACCGTGTTCACTTCCCAGACTCCGCCGAGAAGAGACCATCACGGCTACACACACGATTGATGCATTTTAATTCGGATCTGGTGTCAAGTTATCTACAACCGGACATTAACAAATTCCCATCTGCCACATAACCGCGGGCACGGCTCTCGAAAGTTTATACCCTGCAGGGGTGTCCCAACTTAGCCCATGATAAGCTCTCGCGATCAACGAAGGATATTCCTTCTCCCAGGAAGACCCGATCAGTCTCGGAATCCCGGTTTACAAGACATTTCGACAATGGTAAAACAAGAACAGCAAAGCCGCCCGATGTGCCGACAAATCCCGATAGGAGCTGCACATATCTCGTTCTCAGGGCACACAAGATGAGCAAGACGTCGGGCTGGCATAGACCCTGGTTGCCTTGGGGGCGCCGGACATCGCTCGGTTTGGACCAGCACTCGGAGGAGAACTGGCCCTGGGGATAAAATAAAGGTGACCCTCGGGCTCCGGAAACCCAAGGGAAAAAGGGCTAGGTGAGGCAAATGGTAAAACCAAGGTTGGGCCTTGCTGGAGGAGTTTTATTCAAAGCGAACTGTCAAGGGGGTCCCATAAATCACCCGACCGTGTAAGGAACACAAAATCCAGGAACATAATACCGGTATGACGGAAACTAGGGCGGCAAGAGAGGAACAAAACACCAGGCATAAGGCCGAGCCTTCCACCCTTTACCAGTATATAGATGCATTAATAATATAAGAGATATTGTGATATCCCAACATAATCATGTCCATGTCCATCATGGAGCAATCTTCAACTTCACCTGCAACTAACAACGCTATAAGAGGGGCTGAGCAAAGCGGTAACATAGCCAAGCAATGGTTTGCTAGGAAGGGTGTCAAAGGTTAGAGGTTCATGGCAATTTGGGGAGGCTTGAAGAACAAGTGATAGGAAGCGCATCATAGCGATAGAACGAAGTAACTAGCATAGCAATGATAGTAGTGAGATCCAGGGTAGCGGTCATCTTGCCTGAAATCCCGCTAGGAAGAAGAACGAGTCCATGAAGAAGACGAACGGGCGTAGTCGAACGAATCCTCACAATCGCAACATTACCGGAACTAAGAAGCAACACCGGAAAGAAACAAACAACATGGTAAACACACAAGAATAATCATGGCAGTATGCACAAACAAGTATGATGCATGTCCGGTTTAGTGAGGCATGGCATGGCAAAGTGCAACAAACAATACTACAAGTTAAGTGGAGCTCAATATGCAACGAGTTGCATATTGACAAAACACCACGTTGACATATTTAGTTTAATCTCGTATAAGCTACCAAACAATATTAAAGGTTGTTAAACATGGCAAGAGGTGAAGCATATGGAAACTAACTATTTAGGCAAGTTTAAATGAGGCCGGAACAACAAACGACATTTCCGGAAAATCCTCATATGCAATTTATGAATTTGCTACTGTTCTGCCCTAAACCATATTTTAATGTTGTTAAACAGGGAAATAAAGTGCACCAAGTTAAACTAGGCATTTTTCCACCCCATTTACATATAAGGTTTGTTAAAATTGGAGCTACGGTTATTTAGTTATGAAATAAATCATTTTAACATAGCATTTAAGCAAATTTAAACAAACAGCAAGTTTAAACATTTTAAACATGGATGAAAGTTGCATATTATGAAACTAGAGTAAATTCTAAGCATTATACATATATAAATTATTTACATATGATGCACGGTTCGTGAGTTATTAAATGTATGAAGCATGAGGGTTTTTCTGTAAAACTGCAATACTTTGGATAGTTTGCAAATTCGCAATAGCGGAAAAAAAACACTATGGGCCGAAACTAGCTGGCCCAATAGTGGAAGGGGGGCACAGCGGTGGCTCACCATGGGCTGAGGCCCAGCTGGTGGAGCGGTGGGGCATGCTGGATCTGGCAAAGATGAGTTGGGCCTTGGCGCGGGGCTGGAGAGGAGGTCGACCCGCTCGGGCGGGTTGAACGGTGCGGTCAACGCGCACGCGGTTGCCTGGCATCGCTCGATGCAGAGGCGGCAGACAGAGGAGGCAAGACACGGGACGGCTTGCGGCAGGACCGGCAGACGCGAAAAGCGGCTGGTCGGCGAGGAGGCGACGTGGTGCAACAGCGGCGGAGCAGATTTTGCCGGAGAAGAGTTCGCGACGGCGGAGCTAGCACCTGAAGAAAAATGGTGGCGCGACAGTTTCAGAGAGGAAGAGACTTGGGAGAAGAACAGGGAGACGGAAGGAAGAGGAGGCATGGGGCAGCCCGGACCTACTGCTGGTACGGTACCTCGCCGACGAGGGCTCGAGGCGTGACGGCGTTGGTCAAAGCCTCAAAGGCAGAGGCACCAATGGAGCTGCGGCTTGCTCCTGATCGGAGAGATAACAACAGAACGATGAGCGAGGGAAAAGAAAAACAGGGGAGAAGGAAGGAAAAGAGGGCGGCGCGGGAACGACGGCGTGACCTGCTGGTGGTGCCCGACGGCGAAGGGAGCTCCAGTGGTGCTGCTGCTTGCGACAGCGCGCGGGAAGCACAGGAGGAGGGCGATGGGGTCGGCGTGGAGGCGGCTCAGGCAGGGGAGCGCACGGGAGCTGCGGGCGTCCAGATCGGGCATGAGGAGGACGATGTACGGGGACGAGGGGTTGGTCAGGCGGGGCTGTGGTGGTTGGATGGATCAGCGCAGGAGGTTGCTTGGTCGGGAATTTAGGTGGGAAGGAAGGGATCTGGTAGCTGGTTGGCTCGAGGAAGAAGAGGGGATTTTGATTGGGGACGCAGGCACTGACTGGATGGGGATGGATCCCGAGGAAGAGGGGACTAGAGGAGTGGCGGCGGCGCGATGGGATCGATGGGACAAGGCTCCTAGGATCTAGGGTTGGTCTGCTTATATAGCAAAAGAATTTTAGGAAGGGGCTAGAATGACCCTCCGATCGTAATCGGACGATTGAGGAAAAATAGGTTAGGACGTCCAATTAAGAAAACGGAGATGTTTTGTAGATGTTAGGAGATGATCTGAATGCAACGGTGATGACTGAGCGGTTCGGGTTCGGGGCAGTTTCGGACACGCACACGAGGTAGTCTAAGAGAGGTCGACAACGAAAAAGGGGCATGTCAAAAGGTCAAGGAGACAAGCGAGGAGCGGCAACTAAGAACGATGCAAGCTTTATGAAAACAATGACGGCAACGAGTGCCGATGCAATGCAAATGATGACATGAGATGAAATGCAAGACATGAACAAAATGCAAAACAAAAAAACAAAAACCCAACCACGGAGGGAATAACATATCGCATCTCCGGAAAAGGCAAGAGTTGGAGTTACGAATTTGGAAAGTTGTATCCGGAGCGTTACAACACTCCACCACTACGAGAGGATCTCGTCCCAAGATCTAGGATGGCACCGGAGGGAAAAGGAAGAGAAAGAGGTAAGACAAAGTTGCTTCTTTGACAAACGAGTGAAACCAATGAACCTCGAGGTTGAAAACTTGAAATAATAACACAATAGAGTTAAATGAAATTGAGAGCATTCCAATGGAAAAGAGAAACAAGGAACACCATGTTAACGTTGGAGGTTGCAAAGCTGTGAATGACGAGTACAATGAACAAGAAGGAATTGAAACCACTCTTGTTGAAATGAGATAAGAATTAATAAGAATGGTATAATTTTGACAGCACTCCGACTATAAATGGAAGGGATCGAACATGAACTTGACAAGATGAGAGGATACTTGATGAAATCAACAACACACTGCCTCTGGAACTATTGAAAGAGTGGCACAATGGGTAAGGAGGATTTCAGACAGCACTCAGGTTGAAAATAGAGGCAAAACTTGACAAGATGAAAGAACTTGAATTAGAACACAACACTCCGGTTAAATGTATAAGCAAGAGAATAACATGATCTTGACAAAACGAGATGATGGGTCAACGAGAGCAACATCACAATGCCTCCGGAAGAAATGAAAGAATGGAATGGAATGAACGGAGAGAAACAAGATCTTGAAAGAGCACGCTTACAAGAAATGCTAGAACGGAGTTGTTGGAAAACCAACAACGAAACGAATAAGCTTGTAGTGGGCTTATGGAAAACATCCCAAGACTAAGAGGTGAAATTCTGCCACTAACGAAAAACAATTGCTTGTTTGAGATCAAGGAAGAGATGAAAACTTATTTCGCCTAGAGGATAGGAGAAAACTCGGATCATTGATAAGCACCACAAATAGCAACATTCCTTAGGGAAGGCTTTAGGTGAAATCTATACCAAGATAACTCCAGAGAAGAGATTGATGGATTTAGAATACCTCATTCTTGACAACATGTGAATCACGAAACATGAATGGAAATTGTCAAGAATGATACAACACCACCTCAAAAGATAAGGTAGAAAGAATTGCACTTCGAAATACAAGAAGAAGAATACTTGATCTCCTCAAAACAAAACATGTGTTGAGCACCATGTTTAATTTTGAGTATAGCTTGGCGGATCCTAACTTTGAGAGAAAACTTGAGGAACAATTGAAGAATGAAAGAATCCTTGACGAACCACCACGTAGAGCCTCTATGAGGAACTCCAGTAATAAAAAGATGATAAAACGAAAGAGAAGTTGAGAACACAAGTTGAAGCCTTGCGATGATTTAGAAGGAGCTTCATGATGAGATAATGCGGAAAAACTTAGAACTCCAGAAAAGAAAAGATGGAGCATCTCGAACCGAGAAATGTGACATGATGAACAATGATGGAAAGAAGAAACTAGATCACTTGGATGAAACAATAATAAGAATTACGTTATGCATATCCTTCACCAATTTAAATTGATGACAAGCAACGGATTTGGCATGCCACTTATTCCCGTTGAAAGGATTAAGAGAGATATAACGCAAACTTGAGAAGGTATTGGTGGAACCACCGGTAGGATTAAAAAGAACGAATGAATTGATATCGTAACGAAGGAAGTGAAATCTCGAACGAACCACCGTAAGAATTGAAAATGAACGTAACAAAGGCACAATTTACCGGAAAGAATTGGAAAACGAATGAAGATACTTGAGGGGATTTAGATACATGAGAACAAAGAGATCATGAACTGATTAGAGGTTATTTGAACGATACACCGGTAAGATTTGGAGAATGATAGCTACACGCTGAGAATGAAGAATTATGACATGATGGCCTTCGGAGGAAAGAAATGGAAACAACTCATGAAATGCTCCGGATGGGTGAAAAGAATAGTCACAATCAAAACCAATTATGAGAGGATGGCATCAAGCTTGAACTACACATCTTTGGAAGAACGGGTAAGGATTTAAGAGGAAATCTTCTTCGGTCTTCAAAATCCGAGAATGACGATGAGAAACACCACCATGAATTGTTGAGACACTCCAGAATGAAAAAAACAAGGAGGTTGAGCCAACAATGAAAAATAATTTGAAAGCGATCTTGGAGAAGGCATGTGACTGATGGGATCCATTCTTACGTCACACTTGAAAAGAATTTGGGAATAGCTCCGGGGAACTTAGAAGAGTCAGGTAAGATCCTGGGAAAAAAAACCTGTGGGTTAGGCCCCACTCAAAAGAAAACACCGTTGACAATTTTAAAAGTGGTTGCATCGGTTGAATTAAATGGCTTGAATGAGATAACAACCTCGAAATATCTTGAACGACTTGAGAATGGAAACACAAATCTTCTGAGATATCTTCAACACTCTGGAACAAATGAATAGCAAGAAGAGAATGATTAAGAGGTGCATAGGCATGAGAAAGCATTAGAGACGAGGAAAGGAATATGATGAATATCGAAAGCTTGGATTGGATCCACCGGAGAAGAAACAACAATGAAGGATGATAAACTTGAAACTGTTGAGCATCTTCATGGGAAATCAGCGGATCAGAACATTGATTGAAAAGAGTGAAGAGACTTCACATGAATAAATGGATACTTGATTAAAAAAATCTGAGTCCTTGAAGAAAAAGGGTGGGAGGGTGGGAAAACAAAGGCAACTTGGGATGAACAAAACAAACACCGTTGAGAAACCTTACAATTGATCTTGCGGATGGGGAGAATGATGGGATCATCTCGAAGAGAAGCGCACCGGTTGGAAAAGAATTAACATGACAACCTCAATGATCAAAAAGGATTAGTATTCACATAGCAATATGAGAACACCGTTTAGGAAAGGTATGGATTCAACATTTGACTTTGAAGCAACTCGAATACCACAAATAAAACAAAACAAAGGATTTGGCTTGCAGAATAAGCCGGAACAAATACATATGATAGAGATTTACCCAATCCCATATCATGCATCTGTCGGAAATATATTCTAGGAGCTACTAGAATTCCCACCTATAAACTCCCGAAACTTTCTGGTTATGCAATCTGGTGTTGGGGATACAGGGGAAGCAATATATCTCACCCAAACTAACAAACCCTACATCCAGCTGTATCCATCCGTCAACACATAACCAAGAAAACTCCGGAAATCGTGTACCTCAACCTTCGAAAAGCATCCGTTATACGAGCTATGGCAATACTCCCGAACTCCCTAGTACTGGGTGACGTCGAGGTTATCTCACCAACAACTGCATAAAAGAGATTTTCGATGTCGGCAAAACTCAGGTATTCCAGAACTGCAACGATAAAATTGTGACGACAACACCTCGGAGCTCAACTCCCCGGGACACTGCCACAACCCCTAAATGTCAGGAGGCACCAAGAACAATGTTCTCGTCACAAGACTATTGGAACAATTCCAAGATACACGCGTGATCCTAAAAAAAATTAGTGAAATTTGAGGAGAGGAAAGACAAAACATCTACGTCAGGAGTCCTTACCAGAGCGACGAAGGGGGCTGAGGAGTAAATAGAATCCTACTCTCCGATATATATAATCCTAAGACTCAAAATAGTTTTCTTCTAGACTCAACAACGGCCAACAATCAAGGGGGCTCCTATGGTCGGTCGAGGCTCTAATACCAACTTGTCACGCCCAATATGCGATACTATCCTAAAGAGACTCGAAGGTCCCACCAAGGATAGAACCGCATATTGAAACGCTTTTGCAAGGTGGATATCATTACATCAACATTACATAATAGATGGGGATACATACAAAAGGCATACAATGCCACACGAATACATCATCATCTTACATAAGAGCACCATCCGACTACGGATGGACCACAAACAGAAACTCAAACGACATCCACCCTGCTAGCCCAGGCTGCCGACCTGGAACCTATCCCCTGATTGAAGAAGAAGCAGAAGAAGAACTCCAAAACAAGCAAACATCACTCTCGCGTCATGATCATCGCATAACCTGTACCTGCAACTGTTGTTGTAGTAATCTGTGAGCCACGAGGACTCAGCAATCCCATTACCATGGGTATCAAGACTAGCAAAGCTTAATGGGAAAGGAAGGGGTAAAGTGGTGAGGTTGCAGCAGCGACTAAGCATATATGGTGGCTAACATACGCAAATAAGAGCGAGAAGAGAGCAAGCGGAACGGTCGTCAACTAGCAATGATCAAGAGGTGATCCTGAACTCCTACTTACGTCAAACATAACCCAAAACCATGTTCACTTCCCGGACTCCGCCGAGAAGAGACCATCATGGCTACACACATGGTTGATGCATTTTAATTCGGATCTGGTGTCAAGTTATCTACAACCGGACATTAACAAATTCCCATCTGCCACATAACCGCGGGCACGGCTCTCAAAAGTTTATACCCTGCAGGGGTGTCCCAACTTAGCCCATGATAAGCTCTTGCGATCAACGAAGGATATTCCTTCTCCCAGGAAGACCCGATCAGTCTCGGAATCCCGGTTTACAAGACATTTTGGCAATGGTAAAACAAGACCAGCAAAGCCGCCCGATGTGCCGACAAATCCCGATAGGAGCTGCACATATCTCGTTCTCAGGGCACACCAGATGAGCAAGACGTCGGGTTGGCATAGACCCTGGTTGCCCAGGGGGCGCCGGACATCGCTCGGTTTGGACCAGCACTCAGAGGAGAACTGGCCCGGGGGGTAAAATAAAGATGACCCTCGGGCTCCGGAAACCCAAGGGAAAAAGGGCTAGGTGAGGCAAATGGTAAAACCAAGGTTGGGCCTTGCTGGAGGAGTTTTATTCAAAGCGAACTGTCAAGGGGGTCCCATAAATCACCCGACTGCATAAGGAACGCAAAATCCGGGAACATAATACCGGTATGACTAGGGCGGCAAGAGTGGAACAAAACACCAGGCATAAGGCTGAGCCTTCCACCCTTTACCAGTATATAGATGCATTAATAATATAAGAGATATTGTGATATCCCAACATGATCATGTCCATCATGGAGCAATCTTCAACTTCACCTGCAACTAACAACGCTATAAGAGGGGCTGAGCAAAGCGGTAACATAGCCAAGCAATGGTTTGCTAGGAAGGGTGTCAAAGGTTAGAGGTTCATGGCAATTTGGGGAGGCTTGAAGAACAAGTGATAGGAAGCGCAGCATAGCGATAGAACGAAGTAACTAGCATAGCAATGATAGTAGTGAGATCCAGGGTAGCGGTCATCTTGCCTGAAATCCCGCTAGGAAGAAGAACGAGTCCATGAAGAAGACGAACGGGCGTAGTCGAACGAATCCTCACAATCGCAACATTACCGGAACTAAGAAGCAACACCGGAAAGAAACAAACAACATGGTAAACACACAAGAATAATCATGGCAGGATGCACAAACAAGTATGATGCATGTCCGGTTTAATGAGGCATGGCATGGCAAAGTGCAACAAACAATACTACAAGTTAAGTGGAGCTCAATATGCAACGAGTTGCATATTGACAAAATACCACGTTGACATATTTAGTTTAATCTCGTATAAGCTACCAAACAATATTAAAGGTTGTTAAACATGGCAAGAGGTGAAGCATATGGAAACTAACTATTTAGGCAAGTTTAAATGAGGCCGGAACAACAAACAACATTTCCGGAAAATCCTCATATGCAATTTATGAATTTGCTACTGTTCTGCCCTAAACCATATTTTAATGTTGTTAAACAGGGAAATAAAGTGCACCAAGTTAAACTAGGCATTTTTCCACCCCATTTACATATAAAGTTTGTTAAAATTGGAGCTACGGTTATTTAGTTATGAAATAAATCATTTTAACATGGCATTTAAGCAAATTTAAACAAACAGCAAGTTTAAACATTTTAAACATGGATGAAAGTTGCATATTATGAAACTAGAGTAAATTCTAAGCATTATACATATATAAATTATTTACATATGATGCACGGTTCGTGAGTTATTAAATGTATGAAGCATGAGGGTTTTTCTGTAAAACTGCAATACTTTGGATAATTTGCAAATTCGCAACAGCGGAAAAAAACACTATGGGCCGAAACTAGCTGGCCCAACAGTGGAAGGGGGGGCACAGCGGTGGCTCACCATGGGCTGAGGCCCAGCTGGTGGAGCGGTGGGGCATGCTGGATCTGGCGAAGATGAGTTGGGCCTTGGCGCGGGGCTGGAGAGGAGGTCGACCCGCTCGGGCGGGTTGAACGATGCGGTCAACGCGCACACGGTTGCCTGGCATCGCTCGATGCATAGGCGGCAGACAGAGGAGGCAAGACACGGGACGGCTTGCGGCAGGACCGGCAGACGCGAGAAGCGGCTGGTCGGCGAGGAGGCGACGTGGTGCAACAGCAGCGGAGCAGAGTTTGCCGGAGAAGAGTTCACGACGGCGGAGCTAGCACCTGAAGAAAAATGGTGGCGCGGCAGTTTCAGAGAGGAAGAGACTTGGGAGAAGAACGGGGAGACGGAAGGAAGAGGAGGCATGGGGCAGCCCGGACCTGCTGCTGGTACGGTACCTCGCCGACGAGGGCTCGAGGCGTGACGGCGTTGGTCAAAGCCTCAAAGGCAGAGGCACCAATGGAGCTGCGGCTTGCTCCTGATCGGAGAGAGAACAACAGAACGATGAGCGAGGGAAAAGAAAAACAGGGGAGAAGGAAGGAAAAGAGGGCGGCGCGGGAACGACGGCGTGACCTGCTGGTGGTGCCCGACGGCGAAGGGAGCTCCGGTGGTGCTGCTGCTTGCGACAGCGCGCGGGAAGCACAGGAGGAGGGTGATGGGGTCGGCGTGGAGGCGGCTCAGGCAGGGGAGCGCACGGGAGCTGCGGGCGTCCAGATCAGGCATGAGGAGGACGGCGTACGGGGACGAGGGGTTGGTCAGGCGGGGCTGTGGTGGTTGGATGGATCGGTGCAGGTGGTTGCTTGGTCGGGAATTTAGGTGGGAAGGAAGGGATCTGGTAGCTGGTTGGCTCGAGGAAGAAGAGGGGATTTTGATTGGGGACGCAGGCACTGACTGGATGGGGATGGATCCCGAGGAAGAGGGGACTGGAGGAGTGGCGGCGGCGCGATGGGATCGATGGGACAAGGCTCCTAGGATCTAGGGTTGGTCTGCTTATATAGCAAAAGAAATTTAGGAAGGGGCTAGAATGACCCTCCGATCGTAATCGGACGATTGAGGAAAAATAGGTTAGGACGTCCAATTAAGAAAACGGAGATGTTTTGTAGATGTTAGGAGATGATCTGAATGCAACGGTGATGACTGAGCGGTTCGGGTTCGGGGCAGTTTCGGACACGCACACGAGGTAGTCTAAGAGAGGTCGACAACGAAAATGGGGCATGTCAAAAGGTCAAGGAGACAAGCGAGGAGCGGCAACTAAGAACGACGCAAGCTTTATGAAAACAATGACGGCAACGAGTGCCGATGCAATGCAAATGATGACATGAGATGAAATGCAAGACATGAACAAAATGCAAAACAAAAAAACAAAAACCCAACCACGGAGGGAATAACATATCGCATCTCCGGAAAAGGCAAGAGTTGGAGTTACGAATATGGAAAGTTGTATCCGGGGCGTTACAGCTCCTCCCCCCGCCGTCCATGTCGATCCTGCCTTAGGAGGTGGTGCAGGGAGGCAGGCATCGCCGGGAGCTGGGGGGTCTGATGTCGAGACACCGATGTCGCGCGGGGCTCCCGAGGCGTCATCCTCCGGAGCTTACGAAGCTCATCCTGAAGCGGTAACTGATGAGGAGACGCGACCTGCGGCTGCCGAGGCCGTTCCCTTTGCTAATTGTGGCCTTTCAGGATCCCTCCTGCCGGGCCTGCGGAGCTGGCCAAGGAGCCACCTCCTCAGGCTTTATCTTCACCGCCGACCTTGAGCATCCCGAGCCTGTGCGCCACCCCTGACGTGAGTTCAGCTAGAGAGGTAGGCCGACCCGTAGTGTGCCTTGAGCCCGTGTGCACGCTGCTCTTCCTTTGCGAGCTCTTCCTGGGCACAACCAGCTTGCCCCGTGCTCCTCCCCTGATCATGGATGGTGCATGGTTGAAGTCGATCTTCGGTCCCTCCTCAGGGGATGGATCAGCGCTGGGCTGGGTCCCTTACGGGGCCCGTCCGGCGGTTGTGGGGGCGTCAGCCCCTAGCCCCCTGCCAAGAGGGGGCGAGCCACTTCAGGGTCCTCCGCCGACGCCGGTGGTGGAGGACGATGTTGACGACGTGCTCAGGCGTGCGCGGGAGCACAACACCGTCCGCTGAGAGTTTCTCCAGAAGGCGACTGACGCGGTGAGCCAGCTTGGTGTAGAGCTCGTGGGCGAGGACGCGCGTCTTGAAGCTGAAGGCCTGCGGCTAGCTGAGGAACGGCGCAGGCTGAAGGTGGCCATCAGACTTGCGCGTTATCAGCGTGATCTTGGCAACGCGAAAGCCGAAGCATCTCTGGTGGCCTCGCAGAAGGCCTACTCCCAAGCCATCGAGGAGGCTCAGGAGGCAGACCGACGACGCGAACCCGCGGAGAAGCGCGCATGGGAGCTCTGAGCCCGGTGCAATTCCCTGGAGCAGCAGGTGGAGCTGTGCCAAGCTGCCCTCGCATCGCTGAAAGGGACGCCCACCGGGGAGGAGGAGCTCCGGAAGCATGAGGAGGCGCTGACGCTGGAGGCTGCCGAGCGCAACCTCGATCTTGAACGGCTGGAGACGAGGGAGCGCCAGGTTGCCCAGGTGGAGGATGATGTCGGCGCGAGGGAGGTCCGGACCGAGGAGGAGATCGACCGCCGCATGGCGGAAGCTCACGCGGGCCTTGAGCACGAGTATGAAGAGAGGCTGGAGCTGATCAAGGCCGAGGCTGCGGGCAGGACTGCTGCTCTCAGGATCAAGCTGACTGAAGCAACGCAGCGTGCTGAGGCCACCGCAGCCGCCTTAGGCACGGCGCAGCCTGAGCTGGCCTCCTCCCGCACCAAGCTGCTTCTCCTCCAAGGGAGGGTCGATGATGCTGAGTCCGTTGCGCGGCGGAATGAAGATGAGATTCGCCAGCGGCAGACGTTGGAGCACATGCATGGCCCCATGCTCCGAACACTCAGGGAAAGGGCCAACGCGGCCTTGGGCAACATCTGTGAAGCGGCAGCTGAGGAGCCTCACGTGACCAACTACGCTGGTAATCTCCAGCTCTTCACTAACGTGGTGACGCATCTGGAGAGTCGCTCTAAGAGGGCTCGCCAGCTTGTCGAGGAAAGGAGCCGCGGCCTGCTCGCATGGGCCTTCTCCCATGTCTTCAGGCATCTTCAGAACACCGACCCTCTCTTTGACTTGGACACTGCCATCGCCCCGGTGCCCGAGGCCATCCGGGGCGACCTGGCGCGGTGGGTGGAGGACAACGTGGATGCACTTGTCCGGGACTTCACCTCTGATGATGACGGGGTGGTTGTTGCTGCTGATGAAGGCGACGTGATGGGCGGCGGCGAAGATGGTGCCAACGACGGCGGGGGTGAGGCCAGTGACGGTGACAGTGGTGCCAACAATGCTTCCGGAGGTCACCAAGGGGATGCGGTGAGCGAGATGTCTGATTGATCCTACGCCCCCTCCTGCTGTTTATCCTGCGCAGAAAAAGCTCGGGCATGGCCCTGAAGGTTGTAAGAGCATTTTGGGAGGGGAAGCCCCTCATGTAAAAAGAATTGTTGTCCATGCGTCCTTAAGGACGGCCTGGATGGGAGCCCGTATGATGTTATGGGCTTTGCGACGAGTTGGTTGCTATGATTTTACCTTTATCTTAGGCGAGCTTCGAGAAGGCTCGTGGTGACTCTCTGAGGGACCCTCGGGAGGCCTGTTGACCATGCGGCAGGAGCCTTGCGAGAGCGAGCACTGGCCGTGGGAGGGCATGCGCGTGAGTGCCGGGCCCAGCCCCGCCCGTGAGGGGCTCGCGAGGGGGAGGCAGCTAGTGTGAATTCGAATTTGAGCAGAAACCAGAACACGAGACAGCACGCGAACAAGATAAGACACCCCTCCCCGCATACGCAAACACAAATTCAACTTCAACTTAGACTCGAAACGAGAAAGCTTGTCCACATAAAAGGAGTCAAAAGCAAAAGGCCGTGTCCGACACCTAGTCTAGTCTTCGACGTATTCTCACCAGCGCGGAGCTAAGTGCTGCCACTGGGCATGGGAGAGAGCCCCCGAGGCCCGAGGGCGGCTCTCCGGAGACTCCGGGGCGTGTACAGCCCCAACTCATTATTACGTGAGAGTGTCACGGGCGGCGAGGTACCTTGCCTTGATCTCTCCGCCTCGTCGCGAGCCTGCCTGGCGAGGTCGTTCCTAAGGAAGCCTCGTGTCGTCCGTCCCACGAGGCTTGGCCCCTCGCGAGGGTGTTGAATCTTGTGCTGATGAAGATGAGCCGTACTGGGCCACCACTTGAGCCACGCCGCAGGCCGCAGGCAGGCAAGTCTGGGGACCCCCGTTCCCAGAACGCCGACAGTAGCCCCCGGGCCCAAGGCTTGCTCGGACTTGGCTTAGCGGAGAAGCGAAGGGGCTAGTGCGGAGCGCTGTAGGCCCCATCAGCCCGCGGCCTTGGGTGCCGCATGGCGGTTGATTGGACGTGGGTGTCTCCGCTTCGCCATGCTCCCTCATTATGCGCCTGGCTAGGCGGCCATGAGATTTGTACACAGTTATCCTCCCATCGCAGCCTGCGCACTTCTTGTTCCTCTTTCCTCCTCGAGCCTCTGCTTCCGCCTCCAATCCATCTCGAGCTCTTCCCCAGTCCCATTGCCATGGCACCAACGAAAAAGGATATGGGGAAGAAACCTGCGCCTTCGACCAGCACGGCCCCGGCGGCTGCTCCCGCCGTCGACAAATCGTTCATACTCAACCTGGAGGCCCTGGAGAAGGTCTGCTCCGCGCTTGCCTCCACCTTCAATGAGTGCAGGGAAGACGATGATCTGGCCCGCGTCCCACGCCTCCTTCGACAGTGTCATCACGGAGGTCCTATTCTTCGCTGACGCCTTGTGGGCAGGCCTGGTTCCCCGCTTTTCTGCCTTCTTCAATGCGGTGCTTTCGCATTACCAGATCCACATGATGCATCTTGGCCCCCAATCCATTGCTCTGCTTGCTGTCTTTGCCTTCGTCTGCGAGGCCATGGTGGGGATTCCTCCTTCCATTGCCCTTCTGCGCCACTTCTTCTCGCTGCGCTTGTCCGATCCTTCCCGGTGTTCGGGGTGCATGAGCTTCCAGGCCGTGCCGGAGACGATCGCCTCGGGGATCGATTTCAGCCTCCCATCTTCCGCGAGCGGGTTCCGGGAGTGGTGGCTGTATGTGGACGTTGGGGTGCCCAGTCCACTGCTCACGAACCCGATGCTGCATGCTATTCCCAATCCTGGTTGGGATCACGAAGAACTCACGAGCTCCCAACTTGCGTTCACCTAGCATTGCTTTAAGAGGTTGAGGGAGCTCGGAGTGACGGCGCCCAAGGTGGTGAAGGAGTTCCTCCGACGCTACATCACTCCCCTCCAGCGCCATTCCCACCCAATGTGGGATTACACTGGTCGCCAGGACCGTATGAGGCTCCAGGAAGGGGATCTCGCGCCCGAGATGCCGAAGAAGGTACTGTAGGTCCTGACTGGTGACCCCACTCCCGGCAACGCTGGCCATGGTGGTGCCCTATTGTATCTTTGCAAAAAAAGGGTCGACTTCGCAAGGCAGATGCCCCATTTCGACGAGTGGGGGCTGCGCCCTGCCAACCTTGTGGGACCTCGCGAGAATCCGGTTGCTGTGGTACTTCCCCCGGCTGCCCGCGCCGACCTCGCCTCAGGAGTCGTTGCAGGGAGGCAAGGATTGGCGGGAGCCGAGGGGCTTGACGTCGAGGTGCTGATGTCGTGTGGGGCTCCCGTGGCGCCATCCTGTGGAGCTGATGGTACCCCTTGCGAGGTGGTGGCTGACGAGGGAATGCGGCCTGCCGCTCCCGAGACTGACGCCCCCGAGGCCCCGGTAGGCCACCAAGAGGTGGTGTCTGATCGCTCCACTCAGGCTGATGCCCCTGATGCTGGCTGACCTGATGCTTTTGGCTCCTATGCCGCGTGCTGGCCCTCATGTCGCGAGCTTGGGCCGGTTCCACATAGATTTCTAGGCCCTTCGCAAGAGGAAGGAGGCTTTCGGTGGTGATGACCGCCCGCACCGCCCATTGAAGCACAGGAAGTACTTCGCCATGGACGAGTAAGTCTCTCCTTCTTATGGTTCCTTGTCTGCCTCTCTTTTTGCTGACCATGGCCTTTCAGGATTCCCTCCGACGATCCCGCGGAGCTAGCTGAGGAGCCACTCCCTCAGGCTCCTCTTCCGTCACCAACCTTAACTGCCTCGAGTCCGCGCGCCGCCCTTGGTGCAAGTTTGGCTAGAGAGGCAGGCCGTCCTATGGCGTGCCTTGATCCTGTCGTCGCGCCGCTCTTCCCTTGCGAGCTCTCCCTGGGCACATCTATCATGCCCATAGCTCCTTCATTGATCATAGGTGGCGAGTGGCTGAAGTCGGTCTACGGGTCCTCTGTGGGAGGTTGGCTGATGCCTGGCCGGGTCCCTTGCGAGGCCCACCCGACGATCGTAGGGGTGCCAACCCCCAGCCCCCTGCCGAGAGGGGGCAGACCACTCCAAGGCCCTCCGCCAGCATCGACGGTGGAGGATGTTGTTGACGATGTGTGTGGGCACGCGCAGGAGCGCAGCGCTGTTCACCAAGAGTTCCTCCAAAGGGCAGCTGATGCAGTGAGCCAGCTCGGCACAGAGCTGGCGGCTGAAGACGCGCGTCTAGAAGCTGAAGGTTTGATGCTGGTAGAGGAGCGGTGCAAGCTGAAGGCGGCCGTTGGTCTCGCGCGCCACCAGCGTGACCATGAAAATGCCAAGGCCGAGGCATCCCTAGCGGCCTCTCGGGAGGCCTGTTCCCAGGCCCTTGAGGAAGCCCAGGAGGTAGATAAGTGGCGCGAAGCTGCAGAGGAGCGCGCGTGGGAGCCCCAAGACTGGTGCAACTCCCTGGAGCAGCAGGTGGAGCTGCGCCGAGCCGCCCTTGCGCTACTGAAGGGTGGCCCCCCGAAGAGGTGGAGCTCCGGAGGCACGAGGAAACACTAACGTTGGAGACTGCCGAGCGTAACCTCGACCTGGAGCGGTTGGAGACGAGGGAGCGCCAGGTCGCCAAGGCGGGGGACGACGTTGGCGCGCGGGAGGCCCGGATCCAGGAGGAGATTGTCTGTCGTGTGACGGAGGCTCGTGCTAGCCTTGAGCGCGAGTACGAAGAGCGGCTGGAGTTGATCAGGGCTGAAGCTGCGGGCAGGGCTGAAGTTGCGGGCAGGCTTGCTGCCCTCAGGACCAGGTTGACTGAAGCCACACAGCGGGCTGAGGCCACCGCTGTCGCGCTAGGCTCGGCGCAGGCTGAGTTGGTCTCCTCCCACGCTGAACTGCTCCTTCTTCAACGGCGGGTTGATGATGCCGAGGCTGTCGTAGAGTGGAATGCAGACGAGATCCGCCAGCGGCAGACCTTGGAACACATGCACGGCCCCATGCTCCGAACGCTCAGGGAAAGGGCTAACACAGCCTTGGGCAACATCTGCGAGGCTGCCGCCGAGGAGCCGCATGTGACCAACTACGCCGGCAACTTTTAGTTCTTCACTGACGTGGTGACGCATCCAGAGAACCGCTCTGAGAGGTCTTGCCAGCTGGTGGAGGAACGAAGTTGCGGCCTGCTCGCGCGGGCATTCTCCCGCGTCTTCAGCCATCTTCAGAACCTCGATCCCCTCTTCGACTTCGATGCTGCCATCGCCCCGGTGCCTGAGGCCGTCCGAGGTGACCTAGCATGATGGATGGAGGACAACTTGGATGCGCTCGTCCGGGCCTTCACCTCCGATGACGACGGGGTGATCGTTGCTGCCGATGCAGGTGACATAGTGAACGGTGGTGGAGGCGGTGCCAACAACGGCGATGAAGGGGCTGGTGGCGATGACGGTGGTGCCAGCGACGCCTCCGGGGACGCCTTGGGGGATGCGGCGAGCGATTTGTCTGATTTATTCCGCGCTTCCCCCGCTGCTTGCCCCGCGTAGGAAGAGACTCGGGCGTGGCCCTAAAGGTTGTGAGAGCATTTTTGGGAGGGAAGCCCCTCGTGTAAGAAAATTGTTGCCTACGTGTTGTTGGGATCGTCGCCGGATGGGTGCCTGTACGATGCCATGATTCTTATGATGAGTGGGTTGTCGTGGTTTTACCTTTGTCTTGGCGAACCTAGAGTGGGCTCGTGGTATCCATCCGTGGGCCTCGTGAGGGTCCTGTTTTACCACACGGCAAGAGCCTGGTTGGAGCGGATGCCGACCGCGGGATGTCAGGCTCACATGCTGGGCCCCGCCCCACTCGCGAGGGGCCCGCGAGGGGGAGGCAGCTAGGGTGAATTCCAACTTGAACAGAAATCGGGGCACGACAAAGCACACGAATAAGACACACACCCCTTCCCGCATACGCAAACACAGATTCAACTTCAACTTAGATCCGAAACGAGAGAGCTTGTTTGCACGAAAGGAAGCAAAAAGCAAAAGGCCGCGTCCGGCACCTAGTCTAGTCTTCGACGTCTTCTCACCAGCGCGGAGCTAAGTGCTGCCACTGGGCATGGGCGGGAGCCCCCGAGGCCCGAGGGAGGCTCTCCGGAGACTCTGGGGCGTGTACAACCCCAACTCATTATTATGTGAGAGTGTCACGGGCGGCGAGCTTCACAGGCACCGGGCCTTCTTCGCAGGTATTGGCCTTGCTTCGTATCGCCAGATGAGGGCCCCGCCTTGCGCCAGCCTTGACCCCACCGATAGTGACCGGAAAACCAGGACGACGCCAATGGGGAAAAGGGGACGCCAGCGCTTCCCCCGACGACCACGGGTCCTCTGCCGGGGGCACCTCCCCAGCAGAGGGCCTACCTCCGATGAACACCTTGCTCCGCATGCCGTGGGGAGGAGCCTGGCTCCCGACCCCTCTCCTGCTGCCCCCAGTTCCCTCCTCCTGAGGGGAAGGAGATCGCCGCACTGGGCAGCCATCCGCTGCGGTGACCTGAACCTCCTGCGACCCATGGTTAGCATAAGCTTGCTCCTAAGGAATAAGCGGTACCCAGTAGTTGTCGAGGCTCCCGTGAGGTTCCTGAAAGAGCTCAGCTTATGGCACCTCATCCTCCCAGCCTGACCCGAGGAACGAGCCATGGTCTTCCTCTAGCGCGTACCCTCGATCCACCATGTGGGGCACATAGGCCTCCGTGGTCACCACCCCAAAGGCCCCGCCGTGGTGCTCTGCACGCCATGCAGTTCGACTTGAAGCTCCGTCTTGGGGACGGCAGGGTGGTGGCCCGTTGGGACCAAAGGCGGCGATGCGCATGCCCCCGCTTACCAGGGGCGGCACCGGCACAGCTTGCTGCTCGGCGCTGATGGCCAGGCCGGTGTTGATGAAGCCTTGAGGTGCACCTGGAGGCGCGTGGGCGTGGATCGGTCCGCCTCGTGATCCTCCCAGGGACTGGGGTGGAAGTTGGAAGCAGAACGGGGGTGCCCCCGACGCAGCGGCGTCCAGGAGCTCGGCGACGCGTTCCAGCAGCACGTCGTGGCCGCTTTCTTGCAGTCTGCACTGAAGTAGCTCTCGCGCCACCGTGAGCGCGGCCTTCATGTTCGCCTGCTCCCATCGAGAGTGCGACGCCGTGGCCACAGCGTGGCTTGAGGCCCTCGCTGCCGATCGTACCTGCCATGAGGGCAGGGGATGCCTGACCGCGTCGCTCGCGCCCCGCAGCGTTCTGCATGGTACGGGCTGCCTGAGATGCGGGGTTGAGGTCACCCTGGGCAGGCGATACGGCATGGGCAGGCCAAGCTGCCCAGTGGTCGGAGTTGGCCGTCGGGTCGCCGGACATGGAGGCGGTGACGCGGCGGAACGTAGGACAGAAGAAAGAGGATTCCGAAGCACCCCTACCTAGCGCGCCAAATGTCGGATGTTGGGTTCCGGCAGACCCTTGAGGTTCGAACTCTGGGGTGCGCACGAAGATCTCTTCCCTACCGACCTACGTCTGATTGGCTCGTGAGATCTAAGCTAAAAGCGATGAACAACACAAGGGACACGAGATTTATACTGGTTCGGGCTACCGTTGTGGTGTAATACCCTACTCCAGTGTGTGGTGGGGTGGATTGCCTCAGGGGCTGATGATGAACAGTACAAGGAAGAACGGCCTCGCGAGAGGTGTTCTTGAGCTGGTGCGATGAACTGCTTGTGTGAGTTCGAACGCCTCTCTCTCTCTCTGTCTTCCCCCCAATCTAGATCTCTCTCTATTGTGGTGGCTAGTCCTATTTATAGAGGCCCTGGGCCTCTTCCCAAATACTGAGCGGGAAGGGCACCAACCACGGCAGTTTTGAAGGGGAACATATAGTACAAGTTATCCTGACTAAAGTTGGTCTTCGGCTGCCAAAGGCACTGGCGATGGCGCCGTCTTAGGCTCCATGGTGAGCTCCATCCTGCCGCTCCACTGGTCTTGGTCTCGTTGCACTGAAATGGCAACCTTTGCCTGATGCCTCGGTACTCCAAGTCTGTGCTTGCCCCCTTTGCACCAAAGAGGAAACAAGGACACTGCGCGGGCCGGCGACCGCCTGGCGCCCGCCCGGTCTCGATCGTCATGGCTTGCGTCACGAGCACCTCGCGAGGTACCCTGCCTTGATCTCTCCGCCTCCTCGCGAGCCTGCCTTGCAAGGTCGTTCCTGAGGAAGCCTCGTGTCATCCGCCCCGCGAGGCTTGGCCCCTCGCGAGGGTCTTGAATCTTGTGCTGATGAAGATGGGTCGTACTGGGCTACCACTTGAGCCACGCCACAGGCCGCAGGCAGGCAAGTCTGGGGATCCTCGTTCCCAGAACACCGACAGAAATTGACGAGCGCGCCTTCCTATTTGCTATCAAGGGTGGAGCTTATGGTGAAAGCCCCTCCCGTGCCATCCTCCTTAACGGACACCTTCTTGGTCTCTGGTGGTGCAGCTCTGGATTTCTTGCTCTTGCCAGTGGAGCTCTCTGGCACGTCCTCGACGGGAGCACAACACTCCGAAGAGGTGCGGTTGCCGGAGTGGGTGCGAGAGGTCTTGCCGGTCCTCTTCCCTCTCGGGGCTTCCGCGGCAGGAGCAAGTGCCTTGGCGGCAGTCGCCGCAACTGCTTCCCGGTAGAGTTGGTCAACGCAGATCAGCGTGTCCTCTTGTCGGAGGGGACGGTGATGATGGTCATCGACCTAGGCATCTTCAGCGTGTTGTAGGCGTAATGTGACGCCGCCAAGAACTTGGCTAGTGCCGGGAGGCCGAGGATCCCATTGTAGGGCAAGGGGATCTCGGCTACATCAAAGACAATCCTCTCTGTCCTGTAGTTCAACTCGCCTCCAAACGTCACGGGCAGCGTGACCTTGACCTTACCTTTCAGCTGACTGCTTCCCGGGTTGACCCCTTGAAACGTGCCCATCTCTTCGAGGTCTCCATCAAGAATCTACAGCCTTTTGATCACAACAGGCGAGATCAAGTTCAGACCGGCCCCACGGTCAACTAGCATCTTCGTCACCTTGAGGTTGCGTATCGTTGGTGAAACCAACAACGGCAGACACCCGACCGCAGTTGTGCGATCAGGGTGGTCCTCGGTGTCAAAAATGATAGGCGTGCTGGACCACTTCAGTGGCTTCTGAGCGTAGAATGATGGCTCCGCCACCACGATCTCACGCGCCCACTGCTTGAGCTGGTGGTGAGTGGTGTGCAACGAGGCGCCACCGTCGATGCACATGACCTCCGTAGCTTTCTGAAACTCGTGTTCGCCGGACTCGTCATCCTCGTCATGATCATCATATTCCTGCTTCTTGTCGCGGCCCCGGGCGGGCCACTCTTGCTGGTTATCCTTGTCGTGGCGGCCTCCTTGGCCGCCATGCTTCTTGCCGGATCCTTTGGCACCATCCTGACCCTTCTCCTTGTCCCGCCTCTCATACTCAGCTTTTTGCTTCTCAGCAAGTAGCTCAACTTGTCGATAGTTCTGGAGGTCGTGGCCCTTGGTGCAGTGGATCATGCAGTACTGCTTGTTGGAGCTTCCTGTCTTGTCGGCAGCCACCAAGGCCCAACAAGCGGGGCACCCAACAATTTCCTTGCCGGGGTCGTTTGCCTTGGCCTTCTTGGCAGCGCCGGTGTCATCGGATCCCTCAACGGCAAGCACAGCCTTGCCCTTGCGCTTTCTGTTGCAGCGCCAGACCTTCTTTCTTGGAGCGGCGGTGTCTTCGTCTGTGGAGTTGGTTTCCGCACCAGTGTCCTCGCCGGGGTACTTCCTCCCCTCTTCAGCTCGAGCGCACCTATCGGCTAGAACATAAAGTTCGGCCACATCTTTGACCTTGTTCATCGCCAGCTCTTCATGCATCTTGCGGTTGCGCACATTCTGATGGAATGCGTTGATCATGGCAGTGGGATGAACATCTGGGATGTTCTACTGCACCCGCCTGAACCTTTGTATGTACTTGCGCAGGTTTTCACCTTCCTTCTGGGGGATGATATGCAAATCGCTTGCCTGGCCATGAGCTTGATGGTCCCAAGTGAAAGTGCCAACAAACTCATGACAGAAATCCGACCAAGAAGAAATGGAATCCGCCGACAAGTGCATGAACCATGACATGACATTGGGCTTAAGTGCCAATGGGAAGTAATTGGCAAGAACCTTGTCGTCGCGGGCTCCAGCAGCTTGCATCGCGATGGTGTAGATGCTGAGGAACTCCGACGGGTGAGTCTTGCCATTGTACTTCTTGCCAACGTCGGGCTTGAACGTGCGGTGGGAGGGCCACTGGAACTGCCACAGCTCACGGGTAAAGGCTGGGCAACCCACCTCGTAGGGTAGGCCACCATAGCCTCCCGGTGCCGGGTGGTCCATAGTCGGCCCTGCCCGCCTATCTGACTGGTGGCGCGCTTCACGCCGGCGTTCGATGGTGGTTCGAGCGTCTCCAAGGGCTCGCTCCCGAAGAACTTGGCGCTGATCGCGGTGGGTCCGTGGGTCGGACGATGCTATGGAAATGTTATCACAAGCGTCATCACGATGGACCGAAACCCGCGGTAACTAGCGTGGGGGAGGAGAGTGCACCATGGCTGCATCACTTCCGGCCCTTCCACCACTGACATGTGGTGGCTTGACGGAGCGTCGGCCTAAGGGCCCCGCTGGTCGCGGCTCATCTTTGTTGGCAACGCCGACGAGGCTCCGGATGGTGGCTCTGCACTCGTCAAGCTTTTCCACACCAGGAGGAAAGTTGAGGAGCAGCTGCGCACGTGCCAAAGCTTCTATTGGCCTGGGCGGCGGCGAAAGCTGCGTGGACCGTGACGCGCTCCGACTTCTAACCACGTTAGAAGGAGCTCTATCACGGCCTTGTGGCTGTATGCCATTTTTACCAGCACTTCGGCGTGCATGCTGGCCTCCCTCGTCCCGCGAATGATGTGCAGGACTCTTCCCATGGCGTGCCCGGGGTCACCAGCGTGGTGACGTTGCTCATCGCGCACAACTTGGGAAGAGTGTGTCGTGGGTGCCGACGTAGGTGTCTTGGAGGTCGCCGCACCGCCGGTAGGTGGCACGGTGCTGTCCTTGGATGGCCCCACGCCGCCTGCGGGGGGCCCAGCTCCATCTTTGGATTTGGCAGCGCGCGGCCCGTCGTCTTGCGCACAAACGACGCCGCTCGCCAGGCTTTGACTATCAGATCGATGTGGGTATTCGCGGGCCGCGCCTCGGTTTCCGTCCGTGACCGCCCCGCTACTTGCCCGCACTGGTACGGGCTGTCCGGCTCCGGATGAACCGATCGCCGTCGTCATCTTCTTCTTGGGAGCCATGGCGATAAAGAACTGCTAAACTAGCTACTAGACCAGATTTTCACAACTGCACCCCCTACCTGGCGCGCCAAGGATGTCGGTGGAAAACGACACCTATGGGATCACTGGAACCCCTACTATGGTTGGCGGGCGCGGGGTTGTGGAAAGAGCGGTTCTAGGAGTCAGCACAAAGATTGTTTACCCAGTTTCGGGCCGCGAGGATGCGTAATACCCTAGTCCTGCTTTGGTGTATATTTGAGTGTTCTTGAGCTCTTGAACTAGCCACGGCACGTGATTTGGTCAAAAGATCCGAATCCCCCCTCAGTATGCCTCGGGCCTCCTTTTATAGTTTAAAGGGGACACCAAAGTGGCACACAGGAGGTGGAAAGTGTATACAGTGTACAAGCTTATCGCCTGACACCACAAGACAAAGTGCATTACATGCGCTACTTAGGTGTCCTCTTGCTTTATCGGGGATGGCAATGAAGCCCGTCCCATCCATCGCCGCTTCGCCGTGCTTCGACACGCGTCCAGGCCAACGAGGCGTGCAGCGCCATGTAAGCTGGCAGGCTGCTGAGCTGGTGTGGTGGCAGGGTCTTCACGAAGATCTGTATGCCACCACGCAGGTGCTTGACTGGTTGGCTTATGAGCCACGTACGACCACGTGGGTACTTGATTAGTTGGTGGGTCGGTCGCTAAGCTGGGTCGGCGACGGGGCGGCAAAGCCTTGTCGCGGTCTTGCTAATATTCCCCGCAAGGTTCTTGCCGTGGCCTTGCGAGCGCCCTCGGCAAGAGTCTTGCTGTGGCCTTGCGAGCGCCCTCGGCAAGAGTCTTGCCGGTGCCTCATGGGTATCTTCGGCAGGAGCCTTGCTGGGGCCTCCTGGGCATCCTTGGCAAGGAGCCTCGCTGTTGTTTTGTCTTCTAATTCCTATCTAGGCCTCGCAGGCCCTTTGTCTTCACAAAGATCTGCATGCCACTATGCGGACCTCCTCCTGAGCTGTGGTTCCAATGTTGTTGATGGTGTCAAAACTCTCAGGCTCAAGGGTGGTGGCCTTGCTTGCGTTGGGTAAGTTGCCCCGGCAAGGCTCTTGCCGGGGCTGCGTAGGCCGCCCCGGCAAGGGTCTTGCCGGGGGAAGCCCATCTTGTCGCTTTACCTTTTGCGCCCTGGTTTGATGCCGCTTCAGTAGTCTTGTACTTTTGCTTCCTTCCTCTGCCCTGCTAAGCGTGGCCACAGGTGCGGCTCTGACTGCGCGTGCCAAGTAAAGGGGTACAAAGAGGGCCCCTACTTTCATACACCCACACCCACCTTCATTAATAAATCTTTCCTTTTATATTCACAGTATCCATATTGCAATTTTAGTTTCTTGCTTGTTCTTTGTTTGCGTGCAGGAAATAGACCCTCCTGGTCATATCGATTGTGCTCCTGCATGGTCAATGACCTCTCGGAGTTGGTTTAATGATTGCTAAGTGCGACGTCCTCGCACGTTCATAGTCGGATCGTCAAAGCCTGCTCCACTGAAAACGATAGCCACCATCTCATCGAAAGATGGGGCACATTTGCCTCTATCAAGTGGTATCAGATTTTCACGTTGCTCGGTGAGATTTTACCAGTTTTCATAGTTTAGATCGCATTTGTTCTTCATACCTACAACCCACACAAAAAAACCACAAAAAATTAGAGTTAGATCATCATATCTGAACCAATCTGATCCTTTTGCAATTTTTTGTTCTATGTTTTGCTTTGTTGAATTTACGGTTGCATCTCGTGTCAAGTTGCTGGTCTTAGCGTCTAGTTCCCTTTGAGTTTTGAGTTCTGGTCACAGGTTTTCACCCCACCACCGCACCATCTTCATCGTCGCTGCCATATAGCATCGCCACATATCCGTTGCCAATCCGAGTCCATATACACCACCACATATCCGCCGCCATCGCGCCAATCCGAGTCCAGCTCCATCACAGATTCACCACCAGTCTGTGTTTCACCACGCCTACATACATCTGCCACCAGTCTGAGTTCCACCAGGTTCATCTCTGCCACCTGTCCTAGTCTGAGTCCAATATTTGCTTCTGTACTGTTGATTTCCATACCACGCCATACCTGTCATGACAGAGCCGAACTCCCCTACATCTGTGCTACCCATAGAAGAAAAATAGTTCCAAACTTAGAAAAAACTAAGTCTGAAATTTTTTGGCTAGGCATTTTTTAGATCATCTGTAGACATTTTTGAAAAAAATTGTTGCGGGGCAAAAAAAGAGCAAGAAAAGGGGGAAAAGAAGTGCAAAAGAGAGAAAAAATGAGATTCAGAGTGTGCTCCTCCCTTGTTTACATGCAGCGCCATGATTTTGTTAGTGTTCTAGGATCGCATCTATAGCATGGTCTAGGCTAGGACCAGCACAATACCATCGTTGAGCGTTTATTGAACTTTGCATCTCTGAATTGATTATTGTTGACTATTTTTGCTACCATATTATAAGCCTTCCCAGCTCCACATATATCTACGTCGTGCGTTTGACACCACCTGGCAATCGCTCTGTCTAAGCTTTGAGGAGTTTTTGACTGCAACGGTTGCTGATCACTGCCCGCTGCTTCATAAGAACTAGTAAAAATTTGGGATTCGCTTGACGGATTTGTGACTTTTCACGACATCCTTTTAGTAGTTTGTAGGATCACATTCTTATGTATTTCTATTGTTGCTAACCATGACAGGATCATAAGCCGACGAGACTGACTAGGAGAACATGACGAACAAAGAACTGCATGATAAATTTTAGCAAATGATGAGTGGACAGGTGCAAGATGTGCTAAACAGATTTGAAGAGGACATGGATAAGATAGATGGCATTGAGAAGACGTTCCAAACAAAGCTCGATAACAAGTTTAATGAACTGCTCGCGCGCCTTCCACAACCACCACCGGTTGCATGTGTCACACCTACGACAACAACAGCAGCACAACAACAACAACAACAGAAATCAGAACTACGTGCAATGACCAGCACCACCACCAGGTCGTCCACATGCAAATAATCGCAACAGTAGGGCTGCACCCCCACCTCGGGTACGAGATCATGACCATCTTCCTAAACTAAAATTGAATATTCCACCATTTGAGGGTAGATATGTTCTTGATATATATCTTAGTTGGGAGTTAGAAACTGAACAATGTTTACATGTTTATAATATCCCGATGAGAGACGTGGTGTTGCTGTTTGTGCATTCACTAGTTTTGCTTGTGTGTGGTGGTCTAAACATTGTAGATTATATCAGGATAATATCACAACTACTTGGGCTACTTTGAAAATTGCTATGCGTACTCATTGGGTTCCACCATATTATCAACGCGAATTACTTCAAAAATTGCAGTGCTTAAGACAAGGAAAAAAAATTCTTTAGAGGAATATTATCAGGAATTACAAACTGGCATGATTAGATGTGGTATTGTTGAGGATAATGAAGCTACACTTGCATGTTTTATGGGTGGATTAAATCGAGAGATTCAGACCATTTTAGAGTATAAGGATTACAATAATATCACTCGTTTATCCCGTCTTGCTTGCAAAGCTGAACGTGAAGTGCATGATCGACAGGCATTGGTGCGAACTAATTTTTCTGCGGGACGATCTTCACCATGGACGCCATGTACATCTTCTACTTCCACACGTCCTGCTACAACACTGCCTACTTCATCGCCAACTCCAACCGAGATACAAGCCAACAGGCACCACTACCACCATCCGCCAGAAGCACATCTTCTGGTCCTATGTATAGGTCTTCTTCATCCATGGCATCATATGTCATCCTTGCAAGGGTGGAGGTCACTATCTGAGCAAATGCTCATCTCCGCGTGTGATGATTGTTACCGAGGATGGTGGGTATGAGTCCGCAAGTGACTACTTCCTACCTCGTGCACCCATTGATTTCTTGTCTCTTCCATCTTTGGAGAAGGTTAATAAAACTTTCCTCTTATATTCTCAATATCCAGATTGCAATTTCAGTTTCTTGCTTGTTCTTTGTTTGCGAGCAGGAAACATAACCTCGTGGACAGGTTGATCATGCTCCGACATGGTCAATAACATATCAGGGTTGGTTTAGCGATTGCTAAGGTGCGACGTCCTTGCACGTTCGTAGTCAGATCGTCAAAGTCTACTCCACTAAAAACGACAGCCCCCATCACATCGAAATACGGACACCTTTGCCTCTATTAGGAGCAGGACACAACATGGCCTCGGAGCAGCTGGTATGGATGGTGCCCGACCAGTCATCCGGTAAGCAAGCGAGCCATCCTTCATGCTCAGACATGGATTTCATTTGGGCATGTCCGATTTGTTAAACTATGATTTCCTTTGCTTTGTGTCGAACTGTTGAATTTCAAAATTTGCATTGTACAGTCGACATGCACAGACTGCATGGATTTTAGGATCCACATTTAAGGTATGTGGATGTGCGGTACAAGATATGAGGGGCCGACATGCACTGTATGGGGGCAGCTCAAAAGAACTCGTTTGGGGGCACGAGATGTGCAAATAAGTTAGAAGTTCAAATTTTAATTTAAATGTCTATTAATTAAGGGTTAACTAGTAGGCTTCTAAAATAATATTTTTTAAGAGTATGCACAAGGCGTACCATAGCTTTATAGAAGGAAGAATTTAAGTTACAAGAAAGCTACCACTCGTCGCGAACAACGAGCATAACAAGAACACCGCACGCAACATGATGAAAAAGAAACACCACTGCAAATTAAGCTACAACACAAAAGAGCGCATCCTAAGATGATACACAACACCGCGTCTCGACCGACGCCGGGCATCACCGTGTACCACCAAATGCCATAAAACTTCACTCGTCGACGCACCATCCACCCTGTGCGTTTGAGAGAAAGTGGCAGGTGAATGGCAGGACTCGATCCGATCCGGGGAGACACCATCTTGGACACATCAGTGACATGTGTAAATAGCGCCATAGAGGATCAAAAGAGGATAGCAATGAACACCACATGAGAGCAACAAGGAGCCAGCTATGTCTTGAAACACAATACTCCCAACAAAGGAGCAACGTCGAGGACACTGCCATCATGCCGATCCAAACACCGAATTGAGGCTTTCACCCAGAGACATCCACCAACTCCAAGAGAGCAAGGGAATGGCGAACACACTTGGCGACACCTCCACGAAGGGGAATGTCATCCATAGATGCCATCGCCGATGGCCCGGCAGAAGCCGTGCAAGATTATCATCTGCACATCGCTCATCTCAACTCCTCCATGGAATTGACAACACTGTCCAAGATTATCATCCACACATCGCTCATCTCCACACGTCGCTCACAATGACACCACCACAACACTTGCTAACGTAGCTGCAAAGCCGAGGACCGACAACCAACCGCCCGATAGGGTAACCACAACCAAACCACCATCTCCCAGCTTGCACAAGGATCCGGAGCCTGGACAAGGATCCCTAGCCAGCACCTCCGGCCAGGTCAAGGACCACCCATGATGGATGTCGCCCACCCAAGGGACAAATTTGCGCTGATCAAACCTACCTCTCCATGGAAAATCCTAGGCTAGCACCACCAGGAGAGTACGGCCGATCGCCACGCCGCATAGCAGTAACTGGCCGCTCGCTGCTCGCCAAATACTCCATCTTTCCCAAGCCATTGAAGCGCCACCACTAGCCTGTCCATGGGAACACTCTACCACCTCTAGCCGGTGCCGCCACCAGCCGAATGATCCACCTCTCCTCTGCAAGACCCTTCCAGGCCCGCCGTACCACCATCCCACCCACTGAGCACCAGCCACAGGCCCTCACCTATGACCGGGGCATATCTAGCCTAGTTTGATCCACATCGTAATGAGAAGCACCAAGCCACCACCAGCATGCGCGCTCCACCGCGACGCACCACTACCAGCCAGCAACGCCGCCCTGCTTCGCCTCCAGCCTGCGCGCATCGCCGAGCTCTGATGCGCCGTCCATCGAGAATCATCGTCCAAGCCGAAGAAGAGGCCCCCAATAATACCCCGAGAATCATGCTACAGTAATCTCCCCCTAATGTTTGCCATGTCATCATGATTAGTATGCAAATTGCCACTTGTCTAAAAATCAAAGTGAAATTCAAATTTGTTTTTTCAAGTCAAATTAATATTTCTTTAAACGGTAAAACAGAAAATGTAAGTTGGGTTGCAAATATTCACTAAGTAATCTTCGTGAATTATCCAACCTATTTAGAATTATGAAATTGCCCCTAACCTATTTAAAACAAAGCCAACAACACTATAATGAGCAATTTCAATTTAAACAAATACTTAGACATTTTGAAATAAATTGTAATTGTTTGTGCCAACTCAAAATATGGCCTAGTATTTAAATGGTAGTTTTCATATGCAACAAAATCATTTGATATTAAATTAAATTGCAAAATAGTGAAGAAAAATAGAAAGTAGTAACTTTAAATAGAAAATAAAACAAAAAAAGGAAGAAGAAGGAGAAAAGGTCCATGTGGACTGGGAGAGGCCCAACCCACACCCCCATGCATCTCCCTCCTCCTACTATAGGAGGCAAGAAGTGTGTGGTGGCCATCCAGCCGCCATGGCCGAAGGCTGGGCGACGTGCCGGCAATCCCGCGGCTTCCCTGCGAGCCTAAGGACCCGACGCCCCCTCGGAATCCTAGCCCCTTCCATTTCCCCCCTCTCACTCGCTGTCCCTCTCGTTCCCAAGCTCGCATCCGCACTGCCGTCACCGTGCCCTCGTCGGTCCCGCGGCCCCTGGCCACACCGACCTGCGGTACGGTGTCCAGGCGGTCCGTCGTCGTCGTCTTCTTCCTCTATGCCCTTCGGTTTGTCACTAGGCCGCCGCCAAGCTCGCCATCGTGGGTCTTCTCCGCCATAGCCGTCACCACCTCACGGGCGTTCCAACCCTCCGGTCCACCCCGAGCCTCTCCAACCACGCCGCCGGAACTTCGGTGAGCTCCTCCTCCGGTCCCTCTTTTCCTCCTTGATTCCATCGCCATAGTCGCCGCCCCCGAGCTCGCCCGGAGCTCCGCTCCCCGCGTGCACGCACTACCGCTACCGGCCGCGCCCGTCGCCACGCCTGTGCACCGTGGCCGCGCCCCACCATGCCTCCACGTGCACCAGCACCTGACTGGGCTGCACCTTGCTCGCCAACTGCTGTTGCTGCTCTGCATGTCACCGCTGTTGCCTCCTGCCATTGCTGTTGGCCATGGCTGCGCCCGCCTACACCTACTGCTCGCGGTCACGCCCTGCGCCTCCCCTAAGCGCCTGCACTCACTGATGCTGCCTGCTTGCCCACTCCCGTTGGCTCCTCCCCCGGCTGTGGCCGCCCGTGCCTCTACACCCATGCATGCCCATGGCGAGCATAACTAGAGAGCCGGCTGTGCCACTGCCACATAGGACCGGCCAAAAAATTTAATTAATAATAATATAAAAAAATTATTAGTGAAATAATAATAAATTAATTACCCTAATCAATCAATGATAGTGGACCCATCTAGGCAATTAACTTAACTAAAATTGTTAATTTGCACTGTGCCTATGACAGTTGGGACCTACTGGCCAGTTTGACCAATCAAAGTCAACAGTTGACTGCTGACTATGCAGTCAACTGGATCCCACTGTCAGCCTCACACAACCACTGCCTGGGTACACTTCTAGGTGTATCTAGCATTTATCCTTTTACTTTTTAATTAAATTAATCTAGCAAATTACAGAAAATGATTAAAACCTTGAAATCATATAATATAATCCGTAACTCGGATGAAAATAATATATATATATAGGGTGAGTCTATTATGATAACACCTCTTAAGACCTTATTCTGCTAACACTAAACCTTATTCTGCTAACACCTGACCCATCCCACACCTACCCGACTCGAACGACACAAACAAAGAAAAAAACCCCGCCCCACGCCCACCACTCGACCACCTCTCTGTCTCACTTCCTCCCTGACCGACGCCTCCCCCGATTCCCCACGACCAACTACCTCCAGCCTCCTCCCCCGGTGCCGCCCCCCTCCAGCCTCCTCCCCTGGCGCCGCCCCCCTCCAACCTTCTTCCCATGGCGCCTCCCCCTCCCCACCTCCCGACCGGTGCCTCCCCTCCAGCCTCCTCCCCAGACACTGGCCGCACCAGTGTCGCTGCACAAGATGGCCAGCGCCACGACGTCGCCGAACGGCGCGCCTCCCCTCCACCACCCACGGCATCGTGCACAGGCGGCGGTCCCACTATTCCTTCAAGCCGCCCCCCAACCTGACGCTAGATGGGATCTGGCCTGCCCGCCGCGTCCGACAAGCTGACGTTTGCCGCTCCCCCAGATCTACAGGGGATGTGCGTGAGGAACGTGGCACCGGCCTCCCCAACCTTCTTCATCCACGGATCCGTCCTGCCCCCTTGGCCCTTCTTTGACTCCGTTTCATGGTTGCAGTGCACACTGGTGCATGTGCACTCCACCCTCGACGGCGTGTCCCCGCGCGAGAGCTGTGCGTGAGGACCGGCTATGGGATCACGTCCTTCTGCTCGTTGTGGTTTCCGTGGGACGCTGGCGTGCAGTGCTCGCGGATCTGGCGTGCGTCAAGGAGCACCACCTCACGCCAGCTTGACCTCCTCCAGCACACCATGCCTCCGACTAGAGAGAGCAGTTCGCTCGGGATCTTCAAGTGGTTCGGTTGCAGGGTAGGTGCAGTGTGAAGAGCCGTAGCATTAGATTTTCTTGGACTGCTGCCTTCCAGTAAGGCCGCCGCCCCTGAGCACTTGTGTCCTTTGTTGCTATGAGATTATGGACGAGCAACAACTTGCTAGGCTTGGAGCTCACAAATTTTGTGTGTGTATTTTTCAGTTTTTTTGCCGTTGATTTTGGCCATGCAGTGCACTGCGTGAGTGTAAGCAGCACACCCGTCTGGCACCGTGCAGTCCAGATTCAAGTTGTCTGCAGATATGGAAACTAAAAAAAATGCAATTCCCTTGTTGCCAAAAAAGCAGCAAAAAAATTCAAGTTTTTTCTTTGTTGCCATAGTGCAGTAAAAAACCAGGAAGAAAATGTGGTGCACTTTGGTCTTGAAAAACTTCCACTACAAAGGACTCTTCAGATTTCAAACAAAATGCATTCAAAAACATGCAACACTACAGTGCACTTTGGTCCACAAAAAAGTCCACCACGAATGACTTTTCAGTACACACACTTCAAAACAAAAATGCATTTGAAAACATGCAAAACTGCAGTGCACTGTGGTCTACAAAAAAGTCCACCACGAAGGACCTTTCACTACACACATTTTAAAAGAAAATGCATTTAAAAACATGAAAAAAATGTAGTGCACTTTGGTTTACAAAAAATGTCCACCACGAAGGACTTCTCAGTGCACACATTTTGAAAATAAAAAATATTTAAAAAATCATGCAAATGCGGTGCACTTTGGTCTTGAAAAATTTCCACTACAAAGGACTCTTCAGATTTCAAAAAAAATGCATTTAAAAACATGCAACACTGCAGTGCACTTTGGTCTACAAAAAAGTCCACCACGAAGGACTTTTCAGTACACACTTCAAAACAAAATGCATTTAAAAAAAATGCAAAAGTGCAGTGCACTTTGGTCTACAAAAAAGTCCACCATGAAGGACTTTCCACTACACACATTTTAAAACGAAATGCATTTAAAAACATGCAAAAATGCAGTGCACTTTGGTCTACAAAAAATGTCCACCACGAAGGACTTCTCAGTGAACACATTTTAAAATAAATATATTTAAGAAATCATGCAAATGAGGTGCACTTTGGTCTTGAAAAAAGTCCACTATGAAGGAATCTTGAGTACAGTCCATTTCAAACAAAATGCATTTAAAAACATGCAAAAATGCAGTGCACTTTGGTCTAAAAAAAGTCCACCACGAAGAACTTTTTCAGTAAACATATTTTAAAATAAGAATGCATTTAAAAATTCATGCAAATGCAGTGCGGTATTCAGACTGAAGCAATACGGTTTTATGTCCGATGTAGTGCGCCTCGTCGACTTTGGTGTCGTGAAAAATAGTGTCCGCATTTAGGTAATTTGGAAACTGCTCTTAAACCATAATGAATTAGAGAGAGTGTTCTAAATGCAAAAGTTGCGCCTCGTCGATATCTTTCCAACGGCGTATCATTTGCATCATTAGAATGAACGGTTTGAACAAATTTACGAAAATACGTTTGCTGTTACTCACCGGCAGCCGCACCATTTTCAAAATTAAATTAAAACCGTAAGGAATCGGAAAACAAGTTCTACATATAAAAGTTGCGCCTTGTCCATAGCTTTCCAACGACATATTACACACCTCGTTTCGACAAACAGTTCAAATACTAGAGTGAAAATAGTACCAAAAATTGATTTTTTTTAAAAAAAGCACAATTCCGCGATTTAGTAAATTTGAAACTGCTCTTAAACCGTAAGGAATCAGATAGAGTGCTCTACATAAAAAAGATGTGCCTCGATGATATCTTTCCAGCGGTGTCTCATTTTCTTTATTCTGATGAGCGGTTTAGAAAAAATCGCGAAAATACGCTCGCTGCCACTCGTCATTTGCCGCACCATTTTTAAAACTGCTCTTAAACCGCGACGAATCTCGAACAGTGTTCAACATGGTGAAGTTGCGCCTAATCCATAGATTTCCAACGGTATATTATACGCCTTGTTCCGGTAAACGGTTAAAAAACTAGAGCAAAAACAGTAACGAAAAAACACCGCATGCAGTTTTTTACGACATGAAGTTCACTAGTGTGTATTGTAGTGCCCTTACTACAGAAAGTGCAGTGCCCTCGCGTTGAGCGTGCAGTTCGTAAGTGTTAGCAGAATAACTATTCTGCAAACATTAGCAGAATAGACCAGCTGTATATATAGGTAAAACTGTGTCTATCATAGCTTGCCACAGAACTAGTTAAGGCTTGCTAAACATTTAATGGTTTAAAAGTAAGTAAAAAATATGAAATAAATAGGGGAGCCTCAATCTAATATAATAAGATGATCCAACGGTGTGATTGTGAAAATATGCATTTATGTGTCCTCAGCGAAAAAAAACAAGCATTCCAGCTCACTTCAGGATCAATATATATTGAACATTTGTCTTTTTGTCCAGGACACATGCAGTCATGTTTTTCTAATCCATCCATTGGAGCATGTTATATTATAGGTGTGTTTGTTCAGTAATTTTTTTGAGGATTTTTGAGAACTTTTACACCGTCAAAAACCGTAACTAGTTCTGTGGCAAACTATTGTAGAAAATCCTACTCATGTAGTCGAATCGGAATATGTCATCCACATACCGGTCACACCCCTCCAACACTACAAACATGGAACCTTCCCCTCCGGTTCATCTGATCGATAAATGCCTGAAGAAGGGAAAATATTCTCGGATACTTTCCCTCTCCGTCTATAACACTGAGCACTACAATAGGTCACCCCTTGAAAGCACAAGTGCTCCCTGGGTGATTTTTATAATTAATGTCAACATATCTCTTGTTGGACTAATGTTTTTACCAGGTATATTTCAGATGAGTTCAACAATGGAGTGGCAGGACAAGAGGATGTGGAACCCCTTCAAATGCTAAGGACAAAGATTGGCAAAGGCCTCAGACTCTGCATTTTCTTTTTAGCGATCCAAGATCACATTGAGTCCACAGGAAAGCCAATACTATTAAAAGGGGATGAACTGTTGCTTAATGTCTTGCTTGCTCAAAGTGGTTAGTGATATTGCTCCAAAACCCTCAACCACTTTATCATTTCCACATATGTCCAAAACCTAAAGTCAAAAGTTGGCCCCACCGATTTCATCTATTCGGAGCGATCGAGTTCATTGACATAGCCACTGCCAGAAACCCTAATTAGTTCGGTCACACCGATATGGATCTCGGTCTCACTGAGATGGCATTGTAAACTCTCTGTTGCCTATTGCAATTATTTTGGTCTCACCAAAATGTGCAACTGGTCCCACCGAGTTTGCCTGACCAACTCTCTGTTTGATCAATTGCTAAAATCGGTCTCACCGAGTTCATGCGATTGGTCTCACCGAGATGAGGTTTTGCCCTAGCCCTAGCACATAGGTCCCACCGAGATTCCTAATGTTCACATTTTGAACTAGATCGGTCTCACCGAGTTTCTCTATCCAGTCTGACCGTGTTTGGTAAAATGTGTGTAACGACTAGATTTTGTGTGGAGGCTATATATACCCATCCAGCCCCTTCTCCATTTGTGAGAGAGCCATCAGAACATGCCTATACGTCCACTACTCATTTTCTGAGAGAGAACCACCTACTCATGTGTTGAGACCAAGACATTCTAATCCAACCACAATAATCTTGATCTCTAGCCTTCCCCAAGTTGCTTTCCACTCAAATCATCTTTCCACCATAGCCAAATCTCTGAGAGAGAGTTGAGTGTTGGGGAGACTATCATTTGAAGCACAAGAGCAAGGAGTTCATCATGAACACACCATCTATTACCTTTTGGAGAGTGGTGTCTCCTAGATTGGTTAGGTGTCACTTGGGAGCCTCCGTCAAGATTGTAGAGTTCAACCAAGGAGTTTGTAAGGGCAAGGAGATCGCCTACTTCGTGAAGATCTACCCTAGTGAGGCAAGTCCTTCGTGGGCAATGGACATGGTGGGATAGACAAGGTTGCTTCTTCGTGGACCCTTCGTGGGTGGAACCCTTCATGGACTCGCGCAACAATTACCCTTCGTGGCTTGAAGTCTCCATCAAGGTGTATGTACGATAGCACAACCTTTACTTTGTGGGTTGAAGTCTTCATTGTCGGATTTTGGGTTTCGGCAAAACCCTTGAGGTTCGAACACTAGGGTGTGCACGAAGATTTCCCCCTACCGAATCTCGCTCTCAGCCTCGCCGTGATCTCTAAGCTTAGCTCGATGAACTCACAACACAAGAGACGCAAGATTTATACAGGTTCGGTCCACCGTTGTGGTGTAATACCCTACTCTTGTGTGGTGGTGGTGGATTTCCTCTTGGGCAGATGATGAACAGTACAAGGGAGGAACAACCTCCTGAGGAGAGGTGTTCTTGAGCTAGTGTGGAGTTCTACTCATTCTGCTTTTCCCCTTTTCTACTGTGGTGGCTAGCCCTATTTATGGAGGCCCTAGTCCTCTCCCCAAATATTGAGCGGGAAGGGATCCAACAACGGCCATTTTGAAAGGGGACAACTAGTACAAGCTATCCTGACTAAAGGTGGTCTTTGCCTGTCAAAGGCGCTGGTGGTGACGCTGTCTTGGGCTCCACAATGACCTCCATCCTACCGTCCTGCTGGCCTTGGTCTTGTTGCACCGATATGGAAACCTTTGCCTGATGCCTCGATACTCTGCGCCTGCGCTTGCCCCCTTAGCACCAAAGGGGAAACGAGGACACTGCGCGCTGGCGCCCACCTGGTGACCGCCTGGCCTTGGTCGTCATGGCTTGCATCACGGGAACCTCGCGAGGTAACCCTTGCCTTGATCTCTCCGCCTTCTCGCGAGCCTGCCTGGTGAGGCCGCTCCTTAGGAGGCCTTGTGTCGTCCGCCTCGCGAGGCTTGGCTCCCCGCGAGGGTCTTGAGTGCTGGTTGATGAAGACGGGCCGTACTGGGCCACTGGTGGAGCCACACCGTGGGCCGCAGGCAGGCTAGTCTGGGGACCCCCGTTCCCAGAACACCGACAGTAGCCCCCGGGCCCAAGGCACGCTCGGACTTGGCTTAGCGGCGAAGCCAAGGGGCAAGTGCGGAGCGCCGCAAGTCCCAATAGCCTACAGCCTTGGTCGATGCGTGGTGACTGATTGGACGTGGGCGTCTCCGCTTCCCCACGCTGGCTCGACAATTGCCCGTCTGACAAAAGGCTGGTGCGGGCAAGGCTTGCCTTCATTGCTTTCCTTCATCTTGCTTCAGATCCCCTTCCTTGCTCCTTGCTTCCGAAATCTCCAGATCCGCTTCGATCCTTTCCCTTTCAGCGAGCGATGGCGCCCCACAAGTCCAATGTTGATGCGCCGCCAGCTTGGTACGCGCCGGCCCTGGACGCGCCCACCGTGTCGGAGAAGAATCTCGGCGCCACCCGCCTGCTGACGGCGGGGGAGGGCAATGAAAAGGGGAGGACCGAACTCTGGGCAAGCTCCGCCGTGCCGGAGGCTCAGGGGAGCACCTTCTACCCCTTCTTCATGAACGCCGTCGTCGCAGGCGTAGTTCCCCCCCTTCTCCAACTTCTTCTATGCCATCCTCCGCCATTACAGGTTGCAGGCCCTTCATCTCCATCCCAACTCCATTCTTCTCCTATCCATTTTCGCCTACTACTGCGAGGCGCATGTTGGGGTGATGCCGTCCGTGGCCCTGCTGTGCCACTTCTTCCTTCTCCAAACCAACGACGACCACACCTTGGCGTGCGCCAATTTTGTCGCGTACGACAAGGCCAACGCAATCTCGAAGGCCGAGAAGAGGGTCGACGGCTTTCGGAGCAAGTGGGTCATGATGGATGCCAAGTGCGTCCACCCCAGGTTTGCGCTGCCAATAGAGATGCCCCAGTCTGATGAAGGGTGGTCTCGCGTGAATATCGCTAACGATCGGGCGACGTTGGTGCTGGAGAGGATGAACGCTGACCTGAAGCCGGGCAACGCGAAGGCGGCGAAGCTGATGGGGGCCGCGGTCCTGAGGGAGTTCATGATGCAGCGAGTGGCTTCGCTACAGGCACGCTCACGCCCCTTATGGATGCTTGGGGGTGCAGACGACAAGCTTCGCCTGAATCTGGCGGCTTTGGCTGATGAGGAGCTGGCCGCAGCTCTCCGCCTCTTGGTCGGGGACGACTAGGAGTATCCGCCGTATGCCCCTGTCCCTTTGTTCCTTCGCGAGGACAGGGCGCAGATGGTGGCTGCTATGCCCACCTTTGATGGACGTGGACTGGTGCCGGCGGCGCTCCCTGTGGTCCGGGGGGCGACGGTGCCGGTGGACGTGTCTTCGGGTGACTCCCGCAGAGGAGGAGAGGAAGAAGACGAGGAGCGCGACTCGGAGGCACCCTCAAAGGGACGGGGGAGACCTCCCCGTCGCGCACAGCCGACATCCTCTGCACCTTGCCAGACGACGACGAGGCCAATGCTACCCAAGAGGAGGAAGATCCGCCCGCGATCCCGAAGAAGGGCAGGTCGGTGTTGATCTCCCGAGAGGCTGCTTCTGCCCGGACGCCGCCTGGAGCCGCTTCCAGCCCTTCTGCTGCGCCTTCCCCTACTCTTGGAGCCCTTGCGGCTGCGCCCCGAGCCACGAGGCTCTCGGGCTTCAAGCTCAGCAAGAGGAAGGTGAACCACTCCCGGTAGACCAGTAAGTGTCCGTGCTCCATCTTGTTCTTGCTTATGCTGTGGGTCCTTGACGTTCTCCATCGATTGGCTAGGCCGCCGTCTGCGGCGAAGAAGAGGAAGGAGGAAGCGGTGACGCCGTCTGGGGCTGATCCATCCACCGCGGCCGCGCCTTCTTCCGGGGGGAGGGGAGGCGACAACGCTCGCACCTCCCCTGCCTAGTCATCCTCGCGAGGCCCGGGAGAGCGTCCTCGCGAAGAGTCAGCCCCCATGGTCCCGCTGGCTCCGGAGGTGCGGTTACCCGATGTTGCTGCTGAGGTACCCAAGGCTTAGGAGCCCCTAGTCTCCCGAGCCATGGTTACGCTGCCACCTCCTCCTTCTGCGGCGCTGCTGGTTCTAGGTCCTTCTGCCTCATCCGATGTCTTGGAACATGCCCTTTCCGAAATGGCTCAGCTGCAAGAAGACCTCCAGGGCACCGACACCCATCTGGTAGCCGGGTGTCCGGAGCTGGTTTCCGGCTGGCTTCACTCTGACACCTCTTTTCAAGCGGCGCTAAGGCAGGTCGCGGTGGCCTCTGAGAAGGAGGAGCAGGCCGCCACCCAAGCCGCACCCGCTTGCGAGGCGGCACTGAAGGATGCCACGGCCGCCCAAGACTGCTGCAAGGCACTAGAGGTCGAGCTGAAGGATTTGTGTGACAAGCGATCCGAAGAAGCTCGCGACCGCCGGGCGGAGGAGGAGAGGATGAATGCTTGGGAGGACGCCGTCAGGGATCACGATGCCAAGCTAGCGCGGTTGGCGGAGGCGCATACCATCGAGCACGGCCACGCTAGAGCAGAAGGTGAGGGCGGAGAAGGCCGAGCTCGATGCCAAGGCGAAGGTCCTGACCGAGGACCGCACGGCCTTTGCACTCCTCGAGGAGAGGTCTCGCGTGGCGCTGAATGCACTCTATGAGAAGGGCCTGGAGAAGCCGCTGGCTACCGACAAGGACTGCCCCCCCAGCTGCTTCCTTACTTGGTCGGCCTCATGGCAGAGGAAGAAGCTCGCGTCCTTTCTTCCGCAGCACTGACGCGCGTCTTCAGCAAAGTCCACCTCCGGGACCCTGACGCTAATCTTGACGAGCTGCTGGAGCCTGTGGACGGCGAGTGCTACACCGCTGCTGCTGAAGCCGTGAAGGGCCAGGTGGAGTCCTTGCTGGGGAGGTTCCGTGCCTTCGCTCTTGCGCCCATGGCAGGCGGTGCTGCCGATCCTGCGGCCTCGGGTGGTGGTACAGGTGAAGGCAACACCACCACGGGAGCGGAGCCCCTGGCGAACGACGACATTGTCCAAGGATGATTTACTTGCGGCTTCTTTCCTGTTTAATTCCTGCAATATGCACCATGCCTCGTGGAGGCGTTTAAACTTGCATCTAGTATTGCGAAGACAATTATGGTTTGTAATATTTTCTTCAAGATTTTACAATTTTGTTCCTATTTGCTTTACGTTCTACGTCGGCAGAGCCCGGCCCCGCGCATACCTCAGCCGCCGTTGGCCGCGACCGGATCACCAGGACGGGACCAAGGAGTGAGGGGCTACGTCACCAGTTAGGCTCCTGAATCGCGATGCTCAGAAGTCCCCCTTGATGCGCAAACAGCTTATACGAAGGAAACATAGGAGTAGATCTAGCGTTCTATGTCGGCAGAGCCCGGCCCCGCACATAACTCAACCACCGTTAGCCCCGACCAGATCACCAGGACGTACCAAGGAGTGAGGGCTACATGACAAGTTAGGCTCCTGAGTCGCGATGCTCAGGAGTCCCCCTTAACGTTCAAACAACCTTCATACCTTGGCTCCACTCGGGGAGGGGCACGCGATGACCATGTCCAGAGGACCTGGCTGGGTGGCGTACGCTCGGGCGTGACCCGGGCGCAGCCTCCGTGCCCAGCCCCCTCGCGCGATGCTCCTGAGGGGAGGTGTTGCGATGAGGCCAGACACTGAGCTCTGGGGCTCCCTGAGATTGATACGGCCGTGAGGCCGCCCTCAGTTGTTTATCACCAGCGCGGAGCATAACGCTTCCGTATGTGTACGGGCATAGCCGCTCCTCGGCAATGTCGTCAGCCAGCGCGGAGCATGGTGCTTCCACTGGTACGTGGGAGGGGGCTCCCTTTGAGGAGAGCCCCCGGGGCGTGTACAACCCCTCCCTGAGATGTGGCTTGCACGGCCGGGCTAGATGAGGTGTATCTGGGCACTCGTGAGCCAGCGCGGGACTCACGAGGCCCTACCTCAAGGTGGGTTGCGCCTGGTCTTGGATCTTTGACAGCTGCGTGTTCCTATGAGACGGTTAGGTACCAATGCTCTGCGTCCTCAGGTCCCGGCCCTCGAGCAAGCTCAGCCGTCGCTGGTATGCCAGGTCGTGATACCGTGGGCAAGGCCAGGGGGTGAGGGCTGCAGAGCCAGTAAGAGCTCCTGAGTCGCGATGCTCTGGAGCCCCCCTTTTAACGCGCAAGCGAATTGCATGAGAGAGAGGGGCCCGTGGTAGGCGGTAATCGAACAGGTGATAATTATAGGTAGATTAGGCATGAAAGGAAAATCAGCTTAGGTAAATGCAGAATGGATACATGCCACTAGGTCAGGCCCAAGCGGCTTGGGGATGATGCAGCCCGAGGAGCTCCCCCATCAAGGTAAGCTAAAGACATAAAAAGAGATACATGCCGCAGGGATGTACCCACGCGTCCTGGGAATGATGCAGCCCTGAGGGCGCTCACAGCTGAAGTGAACATGGGAGATGTCACCTCGTTCCGTTGTAGAGGGGGTGCTGGGGCAGCTGAAGATGCGCGGTGAGGGGGCCGACCCTCACGAGCCACTGGGGCCCTGAGCCTCAGGAGGCTCTGGGGTCCCGGGTGGTTCCTTGAGGACCATCTCCATCTTCGCTAGGACCGCATGGTGCCTGGCTCCTAAGCAGCCAGGACGCTCCGCAGGTGGCGCTGGTAGGTGGCAGCCGCTTTTGGCAGGCCGAAAGGCATGTGAACGTAGCTGTGCGGCGGACCCTCGCAGCGTCCCACGCGCGATGGGCAGAAGCGCTCCTGAGATGCGGCTCGGTTGAGCCCCGGGATGTCGAAGCAGACACGCAGCCCACCATCCTCGCCTGGATGGGGAGCTGCGCTGGGTAGGCGGCGGTCGCCGCGCACGGCCCTTGCTTCCTGAAGCTCCTGAGTGGCCTTGGCAATGAACTTCTGAACGTTGGGCTTTCCATGCCCTGTGCCTTCCTGAGCGAAACGTGCCACGAAGCACACCTCCAAGTGGTGCCCGAGCGCCTCCCTCATGATGTTGGTGAGGTCTGAGGCCCTCCAGAAGAGAGCCCATGAGCCCTGCCCGAGGAGGGCGTCGGGCGCGCCTTCCTATGCGATGGAAGGAGGCGCCCTAGGCACGGGCGCTGATCCTGATGCGGCACCCCCCGAGATGCCGACCTCCTGAGGCCTTGAGCGGAGCGGTTGCTTCTTCTTCTTGGGGATGGCCTCAGGAGGGTTCTCGCCCTTGCTGTCCGGGTCCTCGATTACTGTAGCTTGGAAGGCACACTCGAGGGAGCACACCGCATCTCTCTCTTCGTAGGGGACCGTGATGATTCCGCCGCTTCCTGGCATCTTGAGGACGTTGTAGCCGTGGTGGGTCACCGCCATGAACTTGACCAGGGCCGGATACCCGAGGATGACATTGTACGGCAGATGGATGTGGGCGACGTCAAAGTCGATGAGCTTGGCGCGGTAGTTGTCGCACTGTCCGAAGGTGACAGGGAGGCGAACCTGCCCTATCGGGGTGGTGGAACCGTCGGTAACTCCTGAGAAAGGCTTGGTAGGCTGAAGTTGATCGTATGGAACTTGAAGGTTGTCGAACACCTCGACGGACAGGATGTTAAGCCCTGCGCCGCCATCGTTGAAGGTCTTGGTGACTTGCACGTTGCTGATGATTGGTGAACATAGCGTCGGGAGGACGCTAGCAGTAGTTGCGCACTTGAGTTGATCTGCTGAGCTGAAGGTGATGGCGCACTTGGACCACCTGAGCGGGCGTGTGGCCTCGAGCCCGGGGAGGACTACGTTCACCTCACGAGCGAACTGCTTGAAGATGCGCTGAGAGGTTGGGCCCAAGATGCGATAGCGTGTGGCTCCTGGAAGCCCCCAACCCCTCGTCCTGATGATGGTCGTCATTCCTTCTTGAGGCCGAGGGACTTCTTGACAGCTTCCTTCTTCTCGCGCAGGCGCTGGACGCGTTGGGTCACGTCCAGGGGCCACGCGCCTTGGCACCAGGGCGCCGTCTTGGGGCAGAGGCGGTGGAGCCGCTCCATGAGCCGCGTCGCGCATACCTAGAGGTGGGCGAGGCAGCGAGAGGGACGGCGCGGGAGAGCCCCCTGTGTCGCTGACGAGCTCGGTGATGCGAGCGAGCCATTCTTTGTAGAGGTCATCGACGGGGTGGTAACGTAGGAGCTCGTGCACCATAAGCAGCGCTGCCTGCGCGGCCGTTGGGGCGCGACGAGCGTGGGACGACGAACCATCTAGGGTGAGCGACGGAGTGGCGGTGCGGCCATCCCACCGCACCGAGGGGTGCAGCGAGGATGCTTGCTGCTCATTCCTCGCCGGGCCGGTGGCGGCGTTGGCGGCAGGCAACGGAGAATGACGAGGAGGCCCGCCGACAGGAGCCGTCTGGGCGACGCGAGCGGCGAGAGCGGCCCGGCGCTCAGCGCGGTCTCGGCGGGCGTCAGACATGGATGCGACGAAGCGATGGGATACAGATCAGCGGAAGGAAGACTTCGATGCACCCCTACCTGGCGCGCCAAATGTCGGGTTTAGGGTTACGGCAAAATCCTTGAGGTTCAAACACTGGGGTGCGCACGGAGATTTCCCCCTACCGAATCTCGCTCTCAGCCTCGCCGCGATCCCTAAGCCTAGCTCAATGAACTCGCAACACAAGAGACACAAGATTTATACAGGTTCGGGCCACCGTTGTGGTGTAATACCCTACTCCTGTGTGGTGGTGGTGGACTGCCTCTTGGGCAGATGATGAACAGTACAACGGAAGAACAGCCTCCCGAGGAGAGGTGTTCTTGAGCTGGTGTGGAGTTCTACTCATTCTGGTTTTCCCCTTTTCTACTATGTTGTCTAGCCCTATTTATAGAGGCCCTGGTTCTCTCCCCAAATATTGAGCGGGAAGGGATCAAACAACGGCCATTTTGAAAGGGGACAACTAGTACAAGCTATCCTGACTAAAGGTGGTCTTCGCCTATCAAAGGCGCTGGTGGTGACGCTGTCTTGGGCTACAATGACCTCAATCCCGCCGTCCTGTTGGCCTTGGTCTTGTTGCGCCTACATGGAAACCTTTGCCTGATGCCTCGGTACTCTGCGCCTGCACTTGCCCCCTTAGCACCAAAGGGGAAACGAGGACACTTCACTCTGGCGCCCTCCTGGCCTTGGTCGTCATGGCTTGCGTCACGGGAACCTCGTGAGGTACCCCTTGCCTTGATCTCTCCGCCTTCTCGCGAGCCTGCCCGGTGAGGCCGCTCCTGAGGAGGCCTTGTGTCGCCCGCCTTGCGAGGCTTGCCCCCCGCAAGGGTCTTGAGTGCTGGTTGATGAAGACGGGCCGTACTGGGCCATTGGTGGAGCCACGCCGTGGGCCGCAGGCAGGCAAGTCTGGGGACCCCCGTTGCCAGAACACCGACATTCATTGCATTTGCACACTCCAATCCCATCCCTTTACTTTCTTGCAACTAGCATGCTTTACAATTTCCACTGCTTATACTCTTGCTATGCTTGCTTGAAGTGTGTTGGGAATGCTTAAATTGTGCTAATCTACATTCTCAACTTGAAGAACTTAAAAACTACCACCTTTACTTGTTGAGTGTCTAATCACCCCCCTACACACCTCTTATCCATCCTTTCAATTGGTATCAGAGCATTTGTCTCCATTGCTTTGGTTTAATCACCATTTGAGGAAGATGGATGAGTGCGATTGGGAGTATTAGAAGTAGAGTGCCTATGCTTGACGGAGAGTTCTTTGTTGCTTGGGAAAATGAGATGCTTGAGATTTCCAATGAATATGATTTGAACAAGTACAGTACTAGCCCTTGTGCGCTTCCTATTAATCCCTTGTATCCTACCCCTGATGAATATCTTGACATGAGCCGCAATCTTAGAAACTATCAATCTTATCATAAGAAGATTGCCTAGAAATTTGCTTGCATGCTTGACTACTTTTGATTGTGCTTATACTATTTTGAGATATCTCGAGGAACACTTTCCAAACTACTCTTCGAAAGATCTCGATGAGATTCTTCAAAAGTCCATAGCTTTTCATAAGATGAAACCTAGTGAACCTAATTTTGATGATTGCCTATTTGAGCTTCGTGTTCTCATGCGTGCCAAAGGATATGTTGGAGTCATTAGTAGCATCATTTCTCAAGTTATTAGAATTCACAAAGATGCACATTGTCATGAAGATAAATCTAATGAATCACTTTCTCTAGGTGATGATCAATCCCAAGACAATGTTGAGCATGGATATTATGATGAGGATGATGATGGTGACTTTGATCTCGATGATTCTATGAGACACTTTGGTCTTATGGCTAACCTTCGCGGTTACATGGCCGGAGGAAAGGAATGGGTTCTTGATAGTGGATGTACCGATCACATGACTGGTGACAAGTATATGTTTCGTGAGCTTGCTGAAAACAATGGTCCCCGAAAGTATGTCACTTTTGGTGATAACTCAACGGGTAAGGTGGTTGTCCTTGGTAAGGTGGCCATCTCACATGACAGCTCCATTCGAAATGTTATGCTTGTTGAATCTCTTGGCTACAATTTGCTCTCTGTATCTAAACTAGCTGATTTCGGTTTCAATGTCCTATTTACTGAAGTAGATTGCCAAGTGTTTCGAAGAGATAATCATAATATGGTCTTTACCGGTATATGTAGAGGTGATCTATATATTGTTGACTTCTAAAAAGGCTCAACCTAGAACTTTCTTAATTGCTAAATCTTCTAAAGGCTGGTTGTGGCATAGAAGGTCAGGTCATGTGGGCATGTGAAATCTTGATAAGCTTATTAAAGGTGATCATATCCTTGGTGTTAAAGATGTTGTGTTTGAGAAGGATAGACTTTGCAGTGCTTGTCAAGCAGGAAAACAAGTTGGAGGAAGTCATCCTGTGAAGAACATCATGACCACGAGAAGACAACTCGAGCTGCTTCAGATGGATCTCTTCGGTCCGAACGCCTACAAGTGTCTCGGTGGTAACTCATTCGGTTTGGTCATTGTTGATGATTTTTCTAGATTTACGTGGGTGTTCTTTCTTGATGATAAATCGCAGGTCCAAAAGATCTTCAAAAACTTAGCTAGAAAGACCCCAAATCTATTTGAAGTGAAGATCAAGAAGGTTCGAAGCGACAATAGAACGGAGTTCAAGAATGCCAATGTGCATACCTTTCTTGACGAGGAAGGGATTTCACATGAGTTCTCGGCTACGTACACACCTCAACAAAATGGAGTTGTTGAGAGGAAGAACCGGACGCTCACTGAGATGGCAAGAACAATGCTCGATGAAGACAAGATGCCAAGACATTTTTTGGGCAGAAGCAGTTGAGACAACTTGTCATGCAAAAAATCGATTATATCTTCACAAGCTTCTTGGGAAGATGGCATATGAGCTTCTCACCGGTAACAAACCCCAAGTTGGTTATTTTCGAGTTTTGGCTCAAAATGTTACATTCTTGATAAGCATTGTTGTTTGAAATTTGACCCTAAATCTCATGATGGTTTTCTACTCGGTTACAACTCAAACTCTCACACTTACCATGTCGTGGGAAACCACGACCACCTATGGGACCAAGGGTCCCTTACTGGTTCGGCAGGGGGGATGTCACGTTGCACAAGCCACAAAGGAGCGTGGGGCAGCACGACAGAAATCACACAAGCAATTTTCCCAGGTTCGGGCCACCGTGAGGCGTAAAACCTACTCTTGCTTTGGTGGGTTGATGGTGGAAGAATGGTGGTGGAGCGTAGTACACTTGCCCAGCAGGGGTTGTCTATGGGCGACCATGGCTACGCGCATATGAGTGTGTGGGCATCCAATCCTCTCACCTCTTCTACGGTTGCCACGGGCCTCCTTTTATAGATTAAGGGGTCACCACATGGCAAATGAGTCATTATGCACTGATAAGATAGCAAACAATGCTATTATACCTAACTCTGCAGGCTGACAGAGCGCATTAAATGCGTCGCTCAACGTCACATCGTTGTTCGCCCGGTAAGCCTTGCCGGGCTATTTTGCCAGCTTCACGCCTGCTCACTTGACACGTTGCAGGATGGGTGTCGTTTGTAGGCATTCCTGTAGAAAGAGGCTGCCATGTGCCGAATGGCTGCAAATTAATCACTTTGCGGCTTGACACCGCACTGATTGACGACGTGGGTCGAGGTGGAGTGGTTGGTGAGGTGATTTTTTCCTCTGTGAGCCCCAGCATGCCCTGCCTGGATGTCTTGGATGTTCTCTTTCATTGGTGGCTCCGCCCTCGCCGAGCTCGTCTTCCCGGCAAGGGAGGCTTTTCTCCTGGTGGTATCTTACTTCTCTGGCTTGGCCTTGGTCCTCTTGATCTGCATGTTGGTCCTTTGAAGATCTTGGTCTCCTGTACTCTGGCATGGCCTGGTGCCATAGTCTTGTTCCCGTGCCTATGCACAGTCTGGGCAATAGACCCATGGTTTGTTGCACCGACAGAAGCCCCTGGGCCTGCCCTGATCACGCTGCCGAGCACCATCGGGGTAGGCCCTAATAAGTGCACAGGCAGGGGCGCCGAAGAGTCTGGTCTCTTGAGGTATTCTTTGCTTCTTCATTAATCTTGGGTTTGGGCCAGTTTCTGGTTTTCTCGCGCGTTGTGTAAAGCCAATGGTGGTGGGGCCACTCTTGTAATGGCCCGTGAATGACTTTAATGCACGGGGTAAAAACTGCCAATTCACTCTTCCCACCATGCTCTTATCCTCAGCCACGTGTGCTGCATGTATCGCGTGGGGTAGGTAACGGAGGCGCATGGTGCGGGAGAGCATTATGGTGAGGGTCCGGTATTTTGGGATTGGTGGAGGAGGGTGGTGGTTAATCGTCGAGGAATCAACCCCCAGTCCCTTGCTCGCCTATAAAAGGAGGAGCGGGGGAGGAGTGGAGGCATTCATCCATATACCTCTCCTCCTCTGCCTTGCTTTGTCTTGAGTATGCTGGAAGGGAGAGCCGGGACCGGGCCCCGGGCTTGAGCTTGGAGCTGATGATGCCAAGAAATGGTGCTGACGCACGGGCAGTGGGTCTGGTCCAACTCCAAGGTGAAGGGCTTGGGATCGTTAGAAATCCCAGTACTGCCCCTTTCCTTGGAACTGGGGTTGATGTTGATGAGGAGGGCGTCTTCCTGCCCGTCAAGGTGAGGTGCGGTGCGCTTCGAGCCCACTAGCCGTCTTGGTCGCTCGCCGTCTCTCCGGAGAAGGAGCCAAGCTCTTCGGGAGTGGCGATGATGGAGAGAAAACAAGGGAAGACGGAGAAGGCAGGTGGTGGAGGGCCAGGTCGGAGTACGATGGCGTGGATGCCTTCACCTCCGACTGGCGACCTTCCACCTCGTCTTTCCATTCTTCCCTTCCCTCCCTGGCACCATCATCACCAGCCTCCTTGGGTGATAGCCGGGAAGGGATGTTCCCTTGGTGCCTTCGCCTCCCCTCCGGCAGTCTTCCGGCTAAGCTTAGGTGGGTGACTCCACTAGGGCTCAAGCTGGGGCTTCTTGCTAGTCCTGGAGCTGGCGACCAGGGGGACATCACTCTGCTCCCGCGCTCCTCCTTCGCAGCCTCGCCACTCCCGGTCTTGTCACGCCGCACCAGGCTGGCCGTGACGGGACCGAGAAGGGCTCCTGCTTGGGTGCCTTTCTTGTCTTTTCCTCCTTCCACCGCAGTGCCTGGTGGAAGGAAAACGAAAAGAGGAGATTACAAGGCACTTATCTTTTTTCAATCTTAAACCTGTAGGCACTTGCCAAATTTTAATTCAAATAATGTAATCTCTCGAGTCCATATTTGTGTTCTGTAAGGCTTGTACTTGCATAATCAGCATATTAATGAAAAAGATGAGCCTTGCCGAGAATCATGCATGTGTATGTCCATGTAGATGTGATGCCTCTTTAGTTTAAAATAAATGAGTCTTCCCCGACAGGCTATCCTGCCGGTACCCTTTTTATTTTGTTGCCGGGGATCGGAGTCCACTGGGCAAAAAAATAAAGGGACAAGCCCCTCGCAAACCCTTTTTTAGCAAAGGCCACCGCGACCACCCAGGCCGAAGCAACGTTCGAGCCAAAAGTAGGAGCACCTAAGCTTTGAAGAGGGGCGAGGTTTTCTCATGCACAAGTTTCAGCTTATAGAGCACTTATGGACAAGAGGTAGAACTTATTTGTTTGGCTTGCCGGGGATCGCAGTGCTGGCCCATCTCCTCATCTCCTTGTAGAGGCCAAGTTCATGGTAGGAACCTGCAGCTTCATGCAAATGAGAATGATGCAGGATGCAAACCTATCTATATGCAAATGCAAATGCTTATGAAATGCTTGTGCAATGCTCTTGGAATGCTCATGCATGCATGCAACTTGGCCGGCCCCCCCCCAGCGCTTCACTTATTTCTCTAGTGCTCAGGGTCATCGCCTTGGCTTTGTACAAGGGGTTACATGCAACTGAGGCAAGGCCTGTACAAAAGGGTGGCTGCCGAGCAGGGCCAGATAGTCGTGCCTTATGGGTAGAACTTGTGAAGATGCTCAATATTCCATGAGTTTTGCAATTGAATGCCATCTCCGGTCTCCAGACGAACTGCACCAGGTCTGGTGACTCGTACTACCCGGTAAGGGCCTTCCTACTTTGGCGTCAACTTGTTTGTACCCTTGGTCGAATGAACTCGCCTAAGGATGGTCGCCTTCGTCGAAACACCGGGCATGAACCCTGTGGCTATGATAGAGACGTAGGACTTGCTGATAGCATGCAACACGCGTAGCAGCCCGGAGATGGTTCTCCTTGAGTAGCACATCATCGCCACGCCAGTGCTGATCTTGCACTACTTCATTGTAGGAAAGCACTCGAGGCGACCCATAAATGAGTTCCGTGGGGATAACTGCTTCTACCCAATAGACCAGGGAGAAAGGAGTCTGCCCGGTAGACTGATTTGGTGTCGTTCTAAGGGACCAAAGGACTACCAGAACCTCATCGATCCACCGCCTGCCGTGCTTCCGCAGCGTATCAAAGTTCATGTCTTGAGTCCCTGCAGCACTTCAGCGTTCGCCCTCTCAGCTTGCCCATTGCTTCTGGGATGTGCGACAGAGGCAAATGAGATCTTGCTTCCGAGGGTGCGAACATATTGCATGAAGGCACGGCTCGTGAACTGGGTGCCATTGTCAGTAATGATCCTTGCCGGGACTCCAAAATGACACACCAGTTCTTTCAAGAACTTGATAGCTGACTGAGCAGTCACCTTTCTCACGGGAGTAACTTCTAGCCACTTTGTAAACTTGTCTATGGTAATGAACAAGATTTCAAAGCCCCCGATTTCTCGGGGGAAAGGGCCGAGGATATCGAGCCGCCAGACCGAAAATGGCCATGATAAAGGGATTGTCTGAAGATCTTGGGCAGGCAGGTGGATGTTCTTGGAATGGAACTGGCAGGCTTCACATTTCGTGACTAGCTCAACCGCATCTTGGAGGGCTGTGGGCCAATAGAATCCTTGTCGGAATGCTTTTCCAACCAATGCCCTTGATCCGATGTGGGAGCCGCACATGCCTTTGTGTATCTCAACCAGCAGTTCCTTTCCTTCTTCCCGAAAGATGCACTTCAATTTCACACTGCTGGGCATTCTTCTGTACAGAGTGTCATCGACAAACTGATACAGACTGGCCCTCAGGGCCACTCTTTCAACTTCATCTCGGCCATTGTGGGGTTCTCCGGTTTGGAAAAAGTGGACTATGCGCCTTGCCCAAGTTGGATCCTGGGGCTTGGTAACGAGGACTAGAGACACCTCCTCAACTGCGGGGGCACACTCCTCGTCCGCGGGGACCATGATCCCGGCGGGAGGGTGCGTGCCGGCATGTTGTGAGTTTCTGGCAGGGTCCCTGCTAGGAGCACAAGGCTCTACCGGGAGAGGCTTACCGGAGTCCATCTTTCTCCTTTTCCGGGCCATTGTTGCTGGGAATACGGAGGGCTGAGTGAGATGGAGAACAAAAGTTCCCGGTTCCATAGGAAGCTTTTGTGCAGCACACTTTGACAGATGATCAGCTATGCTATTTTCTGCACAGGGTACGTGTTCTGTTTGCAATCCGTCAAAGCGCTCCTCCAAGCTCCTCACTTCCTCAATGTATGCCTCCATCAATGGACTTCGATAATCTTTGTTGACTTGTATCACCACAAGCTGTGAATCTCCTCGAATGATCAACTTCTTGATTCCCAACTCTGCGGCAATCCTGAGCCTGACAAGGAGCCCTTCATACTCTATTGTATTGTTGGTTGCCTCTTCCCGGGCAAAATGCATCTGGACAACGTACTTCAAGTGCTCCCCTGAGGGGGCGATGAGAAGCACGCCAGCCCCCGCACCTTGTAGGCAAAAAGGCACCATCGAAATACATAATCCATTCTTGGGGCGCCTCCTTGTTGGGGATAACTGTTTCAGTTACTTCCTCGTCAGGGGTTGGCGTCCATTCTGCAATAAACTCTGCCAATGCCCTGCTCTGCATTGCTGATGTGCTCTCAAATTTCAGATCAAAACTGGACAACTCCAAAGCCCACTCCTCTATTTTGCCGGTAGCCTCAGGGTTTCAGAGTATCCTTTGCAACAGGAAGCGAGTGATAATCGTGATCTCATGGGCTTGGAAGTAGTGGCGCAGTTTCCTTGAGGCCATGATGAGACCAAAGATCAACTTCTGCATCCCAGAGTACCTCGATCGAGCCCCCTGTAATAAGGAACTGACGAAGTACACTGGGCGCTGCACCACTTTGTTCCTTCCCGTGTCCTTAGGGTTGCTCTCGCTGCCGTGGTCACTTCTATCCTGATCCTTATCTGACTCTGCCGGTCCTTGCTGTGTCTCTGCTTCGTCCACTTCCCGTTGCGCCACCACGGCCGCGCTAACCGCTTTGTTGGTTTCCGCTAAGTATAGCAGCAAAGGCTCTTGTGGCTTGGGAGAAATCAAGGTGGGCACATAGGACAAGTATGCCTTCAACTCTTTCAAGGCCGCATCTGCTTCTAGGGTCCACTTCATGGGCCCTGCCTTCTTCAAGATTCTAAAGAACGGCAGGGCGCGCTCGGCAGACTTGGAAATGAATCTGCTTAGCGCGGCAATGCACCCTGTCAGACAACTCACATCCTTGACTGTTTTTGGTGCTTGGATCTGCTCGATGGCTTTAATCTTGTCAGGGTTGGCTTTGATCCCCCGATGGGACACAAAGAACCCAAGTAGCTTGCTGGTGGGAATGCCAAACACAAACTTTTCCGGGTTGAGCTCCAAGTTGATCTTGCGCAGATTCGCCAATGTATCCTCCAAATCCTGGATAACAGTTGCTCTGTCCTTGGTCTTGATGTAACGCCCCGAGACCGATGCGCCAGGTGTCTTCCAGTTATTCGCTATCTTTGCCATGTCATGTGCTTGAGTGTCACCCTTTTGCCATGTCATCATGTGCAATGCATATGCATGTTTTTCAAAACTTGCATCCGTCCGGGTTCTCCCGGTTCTCTCCATTGTCCGTTCTGAGCACAGACACACTCGCACGAGCCCATTTCACCTCATAGATGTTGTTTCGTGTGCGGGAGAAAAATGTTCTTGAAATGGGCCGAGAGATGTTGAGTGGTCTTGGTACATCACCGGTAGACCGCCTGTCAAATTTTATTCCATTTGGAGGTCGTTTGATGCCCAAACGGTTAACCGCGTTAACCGCCAGACCACTTTCTATTTGCAGCCCAGCACCCCACCACAACAGGCCACTATCCCATCAAACTCCCCTCCATGCTCTTTGCTGTTGGATCACAATCGTGTGGGCGAAAACCGCACCTCCATATCCCTCTCCTAGCTCCTTCTATCTATAAAAACGTCCCCTCCCCCTCCATTTTCGGGCAAACCCTAGTCTATCTCCTCCCCGCCGCCATACATGTCTGCCTACCGTCGGACACGTCCACCGCCGCTACCCCCAGCCAATCGGAGCTTGCCTTGTCTCCCTGCCGCCATCCCACCACCGCGCCGGCCCACTTGGCCCATCCGGAGCCCGCCGGGCCCGGATCCCCGCCGCCGCAGCTCCGACCCCGTCGCCGCTCGCCGCCTCCTCGCCGCCGCTAGGCCGCTGCTATGCCCCGCCCTGCGTGCCGTGCCTCCTCGCCTCCCTCGCCGGCCAACCCACGCTGCCCTGCCGCCTACACCTCTGCCGCCGTCGCGCATACGCCGCCGCACCTCGAGCCCCGCCGCCACTCCGCCGCAGCCGCCCGCCACCACCGCGCCAATGCTTGAGCTCGCCGCCCCTCCCCACTTCGTCTCCGGCTAGAACCGGGCTGGTGCCGCTCGGATCCGCCGGATCCGCCGCCCGTCCGCGTCGCCGGAGCCCCTCCCGGCCTCCCCGCGTCCTCGCCGGACTTCGCCGGCACTGCCATGGCCTCAGCCTTCCTGCGCCGGGACGGCCCCGTCCCGGTTCGCCCCGACCTCCATCCAAACAGTCCCCTACACCAGCTTGTCCTGCACCGCCTCTTGCCGTTCCCGCGAGGTCCAAATTTCACCGTCTTTTCTGAAAACAGCCTCATATGTGCATCTTTGTAATGTCATAACTTTATGCATGTTGCTCCGTTCAGCGTGTTTGATATGTCAAAATGTTCATCTCTTGATGCTCTAAATGATGGCGCAGTTTGCATGAACGTTAATGTACATCTTGATGCCATAATCATCATTGCAGAACTGCTAAGTGATATAAACTACCGAAATCTGCTGTCTGTTAACATCATGTATGCATCTTGTGAGTGCTATAACTTTGCGCCTGTTGATCCTATGGTGATGATCTTGATACGCAAATGTTCAGATCAGAGTGGTTTACATGTTGATGTGCTTTGCATTAATGTTAGGGTGCATCTTGAAATGTCAAACCCTGTTGAATATGTGCTTGCTGATGTTAAATGCTGAAAACTGTTATAACTTGCCAATTTGTATTTTTTATATCGTTTCATGTGCTTTCTTTTGAGCAACATGTCAACATGTTTTAGGAGCATAATCATCCCGTATTTGCACTGGTATAATCCATGTATTTTGATATTCCCTGTGGTCTGTGAAACAAGCTTGTGAAGTGGGCTACTTGCTGTTAATGATCTGTCAAGTCTGAATCTGTCATATCGTGTTGCTATGTTTGCATGATACTACAATCTAATCCATGCATAATCTGGAGATGCTTAGTTGACATGTTTCGATTTCCATGTGATGCTCTATGATGCCATGCTATCTGGTGCCTCATATAAGTCCTGTAGCATAAGATTTGTTGCTATGAACTTGCCTAAATGATGTTCCAGTTTTCTGTTAACTTCATGATGCTATGTTGTGTGCTTGATATTAATTAATCTATGACTCTTTGGAGATTTTCCAATTACATGATTTGCAGTATGCTATGAGTGCTTTGTTTACATGCCATGTTTGATAATTTTGGGCTTCATATGACCTCATTTTCTAGTTCGCAAACATGCTACAATAATGTTTCTGTTTTACACTTGCTGAAACTGTCATAACATTCAAACTTGTCTTGATTGTTCCCACTAACCCATGAGCCATATGCATATGATTCCATGATGTTATTTGCTATTTGTTAGGTGTAATTTGATGCTATGCTCTTGATTACTATGTATAGTTGCTGTAGCATCTTCATTTCACACCTCCAACATGTCATCGTATTAACTCTGCTTATGCATATACCCTGTTTTTCACTTTCACAATCGGTGTTATTAAGTTGCTTTTTGCATTAATCATCTTAGATTAATCTTGATTCCTATGAACCTTAACCTTAATAATATTTTAAGCATGTTGTTTGTACTTGATGTGCATATCAAGTTTGTGTTCATATGTTTCCTGTAGCATGTTGTTTTGATGATTGCAAAGTTCTATTTGCTATTTTGGGCAGATTGTTGTTATAACATGTTTGAACTGTATGTGTTGCACTGTTGCTCCGTTTTGAGCATGCTCTATACGAAAGTTACTTAGAATTGCATATAGTTTCATAATATCTTGTTGCATCCATATTTTGAGGTGTGTGCTTGATGTTTGTATGCATTTTGCTTCAATGCCATGTTTAACTTGTTTTGCTCATATCTTCTAGGCCGTAGCTCCGAATTAAACGAACTTTATATGTAACTTGACTAGAAAGACGTGTAGATCATCTTGGTGCATCTTAACTTGCTATTTAACAACTTGAACATAACGTGTTCTTAGAATCTAGACCAATTTAAAAAATTGCATATGAGGACTTACCGAAATTGTTATATGTTGTTTCCGGCCTCATTTAAACTTGCCTTGGTGTGACTTTCTTGTATGCATCATCTCTTGCCATGTGTAGCATCATATAGCCTTGTCATGCATCATACTTGGTTGTGCATCATGTCTTGTTCATGCTTGTGTGTTTACCATGTTGTTTGCTTCTTTCCGGTTGTGTTTTTTCTCGATAGTTCCTGTTTCGTTGCGATCGTGAGGATTCAGTCGACTACGCTTGGTTCGTCTACTCCCGTTCGTATTCTTCATGGACTCATTCTTCTCCCTAGCGGGATTTCAGGCAAGATGACCATTACCCTGGATCTCACTACTATCATTGCTATGCTAGTTGTCTCGATGCTATCGCTATGTTGCGCTTCCTACCACTTGTTTATCAAGCCTCCCAAATTGCCATGAAAAGCATCTAACCTTTTTCACCATCCTAGCAACCATTGTTTGGTTATGTTACCGTCTTGCTCAGCCCCTCTTATAGAGTTGCTAATTGCAGGTGCAGTTGCAGGTTGTTCCATGTTGGGACATGGATATCATGGATATCTTGGGATATCGCAATATCTCTTATTTAATTAATGCACAAATATACTTGGTAAAGGGTGGAAGGCTCGGCCTTATGCCTACTCTTTTGTTCCATGCTTGCCTCCCTAGTTTCTGTCATGCCGGTGTTATGTTCCTTGATTTTGTGTCCCTAACACGATGAGGGTTTATGGGCCCCTCTTGACAGTTTGCTTTGAATAAAACTCTTCCAGCAAGGCCCAACATTGGTTTTAACATTTTCCATCATAATAATATTGAATTGATTAATTAATCTGCATAGGGGGTCGCGTCCTCGGGTTCTAATTCCACATAAATAGGGGGCGCAGTGCTGATGGTGTTGGTCCAAAATGGGCGGTCTGCGGGGCCACCATGGGGAAACCCGAGGACCTGGTTTTACTCGTAGGTTGTCCCATCTGGACGTGGCCTAAGACAAGATACGCGCGACTACTATCAGGGTGTCGGAATGTCGGGAGGTCTTGCTGGATTAGTTTTACCATTGTCGAAATATCTTGTGCACCGGGATCCCGAGTCTGATAGGATGTCCTGCGATGGAGGATTGTCTCCGCGGATCGTGAGCATGTCATGGGCTAAGTTGGGACACCCCTGCAGGGTTTAAACTTTCGAGAGCCGTGCTCGCGGTTATGTGGCAGATGGGAGTTTTTAATATCCGGTTGTAGAGAACTTGACACCAGATTCGAAGTAAAATACACCAACCGCGTGCGTAACCGTGACGATATCTTTTCGAGTGGGTCAAGAAGAGAACACGGTGGGGTTATTATTGAACGTAAGTATTTCAGGATCACTTATTGAAAATTACTAATTTACGAACGTTTGCATAGCTTCTCATCTTATTCTCCACCATACACTGCTTAGTCGCTTGCTGCAACCTCACCACTTAACCATTCCATTCCCATTTAAGCTTTGCTAGTCTTGATACCCATGGTAATGGGATTGTTGAGTCCTCGTGGCTCATAGATTACTACAACCATAGTTGCAGGTACCGGTAATGCGATGATCATGATGTGGGAGCGATGTTTGCTTGTTTTGGAGTTCTTCTTCTGCTTCTTCTTCGTCCAGGGGATAGGTTCCTGGTCGACAGCCTGGGCTAGCAGGATGGATGTCGTTTGAGTTTCTATTTGTATTTAATCCGTAGTTGAATGTTGCTCTTAAGAATAATATTGTTGTATTCATGTGGCATTGTGTGCCTTTTGTATGCATCCCCATCTATTATGGAATGCTATGATGTAAAGATATCCACCTTGCCAAGCGTCTTCAATATGCAGCTCTATCCTTGGTGGGAACTTCGAGTTCCTGTCAGATAGGATCACATATTGGGCGTGGCAAGTTGGTATCTGAGCCTCGACCGACCATTGGAGCCCCCTTGATTGTTTGTAGTTTGGCCATTGTCGAGTCTAGAAGAATTTTTTTTGGAGTCTAGTTATATTAGAGAGTAGGAATTCTTTTTACTCCTCAGTCCCCTTCGTCGCTCTGGTGAGGAATCTTGACGTAGGTGTTTCGACATAACCCTTTTCCCCTTCCAATTTTCTTAGGATCACGCAACTAGTTTTCTTGTCGTTGCGATGTCAGCTCTTTCATCTGGTGCATTTCTCGTCAAGTTGATTCGATCCTTCTTCATCTTTGCATGATCGATCCTCAGTTTTCTCGGACGGGGAGGCAATGTCGTCCAAAAAGAACAATGTCGTCCTTAGTTGTTTTATTTTTCCCACACGCCCACCCTTTTTCTTCTCAGCGCCAGAGTCCGTAATCGAGTATCCATCCTACTCATGCAAAGTTTTGCATTCTTTCCTCAATTATTTCGACTGGTGCTTTTCTCTTCAAGTTATTTGTCGGTTCCCCGTTCCAAGTTGCCTTTGTTTTCCCGCCCTCCCACCCCTTTTCTTCCTGGAGTCTGCGCCTCTATTCGAGCATCAATTTAATTCGCGCGGAGCCTCTTCAGTGTTTCCTCAATTATTTCAACTGATGAATTCTCGTCTCGTTTGACATTCTTCATCTCTGTTTCTTCTCCGGTGGATTCAATTCAAGTATTCGGTGTTGATCATATTCTTTGCCTTGGCTCAAATGCTTCCTCTTGCTTGTTCGCCACTCACCGTTTAATCCTTCCAGAGTGTTCAAGACATCTCAGAAGATTCGTGGTTACATTCAAGTTTATTCAAGGTTGTCAACTCATTTTAGTCTTTCAGTCGATCCGGTGCATCATCTCGCTTCTTCAATCATTTTCAATGGTGCTTCTTTTCAGTGGGCCCTAACCCACAGGTTTATTCCCAGGTTCTTACCTAGCTCTTCTAATTATTCCGGAGATATACTCAAAATCCTTTCAAAGTGTGACCTAAGAATGGATTCCATCAGTCACATGCCTTCTCCAAGATCGCTTTCAAATTCTTTTCATTGTTGGTTCAACCTTTACTCTTTTCATTATTCCGGAGTATCTCAATAATTTTGGTCATGTTTCTCGTCGTCATTCTCTACATTTGAAGACCGAAGAAGAGTTTCTCTTAAATCTTGCCTGTTCTCCAGAAGATTCATAGGTCAAGCTTCAAGATATTATCTCAAAATTCCTTCCGATTGTGAGCATTCTTTTCTTACTCATCCGGAGTATGTCAGGAGTTGTTCTTCATTTCATTTTTCCGGAGGCCATCTATCCAGAAGAATTTTTCATCCTCATATTCCAACTATCGTTATCCAATTATCCCGGCGTGTCTATCAAGTAGTCTTTAGTCAGCTCGTGATCTCTTTGCTCTATGGCTTCCATATCCCCTCAAGCATATTTGTTCTTCAAATTCTTCTCGGTGATTCATTCTCTTTTCTTCATTCTCTTCCAAATTCTTCCCGGTGGTTCATTCAAGATTCCTTTTACTTTGTAATCATATCAATTCATTCGTTCTTTTCAATCCTATCTGTGGTTCAGGAAGACCTTCCCAAGTTTCGCGCTATATCTCTGCTCAATCCTTTTCCAACGTGAATAAGTAGTATGCAAATCCATTGCTTCCCATCAATTTAACTGATGGAGGATAATCATAACGTAATTCTTATTCTTCTTCCATTGTGGTCAAGTAATCCCTTCCTTTGGAGTTTTTTCATGATGAATAATCTCTCGGTCTAAGTCGTTCATCTTTTCTTTTTTGGAGTTCAAAGTTTCTCGACTATCTCGTCGGAAGCTCCATCTAAATCATCGCAAGGCTTTAATCTTATTCTTTTCATCCTTCAATTCTATCTCATCATCCTTTTCTTCCTGGAGTTCCTCATGATTTAATTCATTCTTCAAGTGTTCATCAAGATTCTTGTTGGAGGAGTTCAAGTATCTTTCTTCTTGCGTCTTGAAGTTTAATTAATTCTCCGTATTCTTTTGAAGTGGAGTTTGCATTTCTCCGTTCTTCTCAGATATTCAAGCATTTGGTTGTGGCATAATTTCACCTCAAGTTTTGAGATGTTTTTCCATAAGTCCACAACAAGCTTATTCTTTTGTTGTTGATTTTCTCAACAACTCCATTCAACCCTTCCTTCTAAGGATGCTATCGAATTCATTCATGGTGGAAGTTGTTGTTCTCTTATCCATTCTTTTTATTCCATTCTTTCAAGTCTTCCAGAGGCATTGTGTTGTTCATCTCGTCAAGTGTCATCCCATCTTGTGGAGTTATTGTTCTGTTACTTCCATTTCCAGCCGTAGTGCTGCCTTAATTCTTTCATTCTTGTTCCTTTTCTATCGTGTTCTAACTGGAGTGGTTTCAGAGTCTACTTATCCCTTGACCTCTTATTCTCATCATAATCGTCGTTCCTATTTTCTACAGAGTGCTCTCGACCTTGGTCATCTTCTCTCTTGCGGTCTTACTTCACCTCTTCCTCTTTTTCTTCTGACTCGTTCCTAAGATCTCGGGACAAGATCTTCTGTTATTGTACCGCGCCGACCGCCGCGTCCGTCGCCCCTCGCCACGCGCGCGCCGACAACCGCCGTCGCCTACCCGTCGTCGCGCCTCCACCCCGCCTCTGCGTCGATCCGGTCGGATCCGGGGTCGTCACGCCCGGATCCGCCCTCCCCGACCTCCTTCGTCCCGTCCCCGGCCGCCGGCGTCCGCCCCCGCGCCGCCGGAGTTCCTCGTCGCCGGTGCCGCGCGGGCGTCTACAACCTCTGTACAGGATGGCCTCGTCCAACCCCGACCCCGACCACTGAACCAAACAGGCCGGCTGCACCGTCTCGTCCCTGAACCGCAAGATCCAGCGTCTCCCCGAGGTCCAGATTTTCACCGTCCCAAGGTTTTTCCATCACATGTGTGCATGTTTGCATGGCCGTAACTTCGTGCTTGTTGCTCCGTTTTGCGTGTATGATATGTCAAAATGTTCATCTCTTGATGCTATAGATGGTGGAGTAGTTTGCATACATGTCCCTCTTCATATTCATGCTTTAATCATCATTGCAAAACAGCTAAGTGATATAAACTGCTGGAATCTGCTGCTTGTTAACATCATGTATGCATCTTGTGAGTGGTGTAACTTTGTACCTGTTGAAACTATGATGATGATCTTGATATGCAAATGTTCTGATCTTCATGTTCTACACGTTGGTGTGCTTTGCATTCATGTTAGGGTGCATCTTGATGTCTTAATCTCTATTGCGAAAGTGCATGTCGCTGTTAACTGCTGAAAACTGCTATAACTTGCCCTTTTGTCTTTTCTATATCTTTTTGTGTTATTATCTTTTGAGCATCACGTCTAAATATTTTAGGAGCATAGTTATGCCATCTTTGCTGTGGTGCACTCCATGTATTTTGATATGTTCTGTAGTGAGTGCAACAAGCTTATGAAGTGGGCTACTTGCTGTTAATGTTCTGTCAAGTCTGAATCTGTTATATCATGTTGCTGTATTTGCTTGATGCTACCATTTAATCCATGGTTAATCTAGAGATTCTTAGTTGACATGTTTTGTTGTACATGTTATGATCTATCATGCCATGCCTTTGTATGCCTCATATATGACCTGTAGCACATGTTTTCTTTGCCATGAACTTGCCTATATGATGCTCCAGTTTTCTGTTAACTTCATTATGCCATGTTTTGAGCTTGATAGTAATTGATCTATGCCTCTTTTGGAGATGCTCCAGTTAAATGTTTTGAAGTATGCTATGAGTTCTCTATTCTAATGCACTGTTTGATAATTTTGGATATAATATGACTCTGTTCCATGCTTGCAAACATGCTAGGATAATGTTGCTGTTATACACTTGCTGAAACTGTTTCAACATTCAATCTTGTCTTATTGATTCCCACTAATCCATGAGCCATATGTATATGATGCTTTGATGTTTTTTCTCTTTGTTATGTTTAATTTGATTCCATGCCCTTTATTGCTATGTATAGTTGCTGTAGCATCTTTGTTTCGGGCCTCCAGCATGCCATCATATTAACTCTGCTCATGTATATGCTCTTGTGTTATGAAGTTGCTTCTTGCATTGATCGTATTGGTTTAATATTGATGCCTATGAACCAGAACCTTAAGGATATTTGAAGTATGTTATTTGTAATTGAAGTGCATGTCAAGTTTATGCTCATTAGAGTCCTGTATCATGTAGTTTTGATGATTGCAAAGTGCCTACTTGCTGTTTTGGACAGCTTCTTTAACCTTGTTTGGAGTGTATGTGTTGCCCCATTACTTTGTTTTGAGCACGCTCTATATGTAACTTGCTTAGAATTGTATGTAGTTTCATCATGTCATGTCGAATCCTTGTGTTAAGTGTGTTTGCTTGACGTTTGAATGCATTTTGCATCAATGCCATGTTTAACTTGTGTTGCTCATATCTTCTAGGCCGTAGCTCCGAATTAAATGAACTTTATATGCAACTTGACTAGATTTTTGCGTAGATCATCTTGGTGCATCTTAACTTGATGTTTAACAACTTTAACTTACCGTCTTATTCAGATCTGGACCAATTTCGAAATTTGCATATGAGGACTTACCGGAATTGTTATGTGTTGTTTCTGGCCTCATTTAAACTTGCCTTGGTGTGATGTTCTTGTATGCATCATCTCTTGCCATGTGTAGCATCATATAGACTTTTCATGCATCATACTTGGTTGTGCATCATGTCTTGTTCGTGCTTATGTGTTTACCATGTTGTTCGCTTCTTTCCGGTTGTGCTTCTTCTCAATAGTTCCTGTTTCATTTCGATCGTGAGGATTCGGTCGATTACGCTTGGTTTGTCTACTCCCGTTCATTTTCTTCATGGACCCGTTCTTCTTCCTAGCGGGATTTCAGGAAAGATGTCAGTTACCCAGGATCTCACTAATATCATTGCTACGCTAGTTGTCTCGATGCTATCGCTATGTAGCGCTTCATACCACTTGTTTATCAAGCCTCCCAAATTGCCATGAAAAGCCTCAAACCTTTTTCACTATCCTAGCAACTGTTGTTTGGCTATGTTACCGCCTTGCTCAGCCCCTCTTATAGCATTGCTAGTTGCAGTTGCAGGTTGTTCCATGTTGGGACATGGATATCATGGATATTTTGGGATATCACAATATCTCTTATTTAATTAATGCATCTATATACAAGGTAAAGGGTTGAAGGCTCGGCCTTATGCATGGTGTTTTATTCCACTCTTGTCGTCCTAGTTTCTATCGTACCGGTGTTATGTTCCTTGATTTTGCGTCCCCAACACGGTGAGGGGTATGGGACCCTCTTGACAGTTCGCTTTGAATAAAACTCTTCCAGCAAGGCCCAACATTGGTTTTCCATTTGCCTAATAACAACTAAAACTTAAATAGGGGATTTTCGCAGGCCCCCTAGTATTTTTTTAATCAACCCCCAGGCCAATGCTCCTCTGAGTGTTGGTCCAACCTGGGCGATGTCCGCCCCTGGGCAACCAAGGTCTCAGCCAACCAGACATTTGGCCCATCCGTTGTGCCCTGAGAACGAGATACGTGCGGCTCCTATCGGGATTTGTCGGCACACCGGGAGGTCTTGCTGGTTTTATTTTACCATTGTCGAAATGTCTTGTGCACCGGGACCCCGAGTCTGATTGGATGTCCCGCGATGGAGGATTGTCTCCGCGGATCGTGAGATTGTAATGGGATAAGTTGGGACACCCCTGCAGGGTATAAACTTTCGAGAGCCGTGCCCGTGGTTATGTGGCAGATGTGAGTTTTTAATATCCGGTTGTGGAGAACTTGACACCAGACTCGAATTAAAATACCCAACCATGTGTGTAATCGTGATGGTCTCTTTTCGAGTGGGTTGAGAAGAGAACACGGTGGTGTTATGTTTGAACGTAAGTAGTTCACAATCACTTCTTGATCATTACTAGTTTGCATCCGTTGTGTAGCTTCTCATCTTATTCTTGTACTCGTAAGTTAGCCACCATACATTGCTTAGTCGCTGCCGCAACCTCACCACTTATCCATTCCTTACCTATCAAGCTTTGCTAGTCTTGATACCCATGGTAGTGGGATTGCTGAGTCCTCGTGGCTCACAGATTACTACAACAACATATGCACGTACAAGTAATGTGATGATCATGACGTGAGAGCAATGCTTGCTTGTTTTGAGTTCTTCTTCTGCTTCGTCGTTCAGGGGATAGGTTCCTGGTCGGCAGCCTGGGCTAACAGGGTTGATGTCGTTTGAGTTTCTGTTTGTGTTTCATCCGTAGTCGGATGTTGCTCTGATGTATGATATTGTTGTATTCATGTGGCATTGTATGCCTCTTGTATGTATCCCCAACTATTATGTAATGGTACAATGTAATGATATCCACCTTGCAAAAGCGTCTCCAATATGCGCTTCTATCCTTGGTGGGACCTTCGAGTTCCTTTAGGATAGGGTCGCATATTGGGTGTGACAAATTGGTATCAGAGCCCCGACCGACCGTAGGAGCCCCCTTGATTGTTCGTAACATGGCCGTTGCTGAGTGTAGAAGAAAACTAGTTTTTGGTGTCTAGTTATATCGGAGAGTAGGAATTCTTTTTACTCCTCAGCCCCTTCGTCGCTTTGGTTAATCTTGATGTAGGTGTTTGACTTACTCCTCTTCCCCCTTCAAATTTTCTTTAGGATCACGCAGTTGGTTTTTCCGATCGTTGGTTCTCAGCTCTTTTCATCCGGTGCATTTCTCATCTAGTTGATTCGATCTTCTTCGTATTTGCCTAGATCAATCCTCAGTTCTTTCTCAACGGTGTTGTTTCCCCATCCGAAGTTGTCTTTCTTTTCCCACCCACCCACCTTTTTCTTCTCAGAGCCGGAGTCCGTAATCGAATATCCATCCTACTCGTGCGAAGCCTTTGCATTATTTCCTCAATTATTTCAACCGGTGTTTTCTCTTCAAGTTATTCGTTGGTTCATCCTTCCAAGTTGCTTTTGTTTTTTCCGCCATCCCACCCTTTTTCTTCCCGGAGTCTGAGTCTCTTTCGACCATCAATTTCATTCGTGCGGAGGCTCTTTAGTCTTCCCTCAATTATTTCAACCGATGAATTCTCGTTTCGTTCGACATTCTTCATCGCTTTTTCTTTTCCGGTGGACTCAACTCAAGTTTTTCGGGTTGATCATATTCTTTTCCTTGGATCAAGTGTTCCCCTTGCTCGTTCACCTCTCGCCATTTAATCGTTCCGGAGTGTGGAAGACATCTCAGGAGATTCATTTGTGTTCCAATTAATTTGAGGTTGTCACCTCATTCAAATATTTCAATTGTTCCGGTGCATCATCTATCTATTCAACAATCCTTTTCAACGGTGTTTTCTCTTCTGTGGGCCCTAACCCACAGGTCTTTTCCTGGGATCTTACCCGACTCTTCTAATTTTCCGGAGTTATTCTCAAATTGTTTTCAAGTGTGACGTAAAAATGGATTCCATCAGTCACATGCCTTCTCCAAGATCGCTTTCATATTATTTTCATTGTTGGCTCAACCTCTTTGCTTTTCATTCTTCCGGAGTATCTTAACAATTTCAGTGGTGTTTCCCTTCATCATCCTCAACATTTGAAGATCAAAGAAGAGTTTCTCTTAAATCTTGTCCGCTCTTCCAAAGATTCATGGTTCTAGCTTCTTGTTATCCTCTCAATTATTCCATTTGTTAGAAATTCCTTTTCTTACCCATCCGGAGTATTTCAGGATTTGATTTCTGTTTCGTTTCACCGGAGGCCATCATTCCAGCTATCATTCTCTATTTATCCCGACGCATCTGTCAAGTATTCTTTAATCAGCTCGTGATCTCTTCGTTCTTTTGCATCTACCTTCCCTCGAGCATACTTGTTCTTCTAATTCTTCCCGGTGATTCGTTCTCTTTCATCAGTCATTTTTGAATTCTTACGGTGGTTCCTTCAGCATTCCCCTTCCTTTGTTGTCATATCAATTCATTCGTTCTTTCTAATCCTACCGGTGGCTCGTTGAAGACCTTCTCAAGTTTGCGCTATGTCACTCCTCAATCCTTTTCAAGAGGAATAAGTTGCATGCCAAATCCAGTTGTCATCCATTAAATTTGAAGAGGATAAGTATAACGTAATTCTTATTCTTATTCATCGTCGTCAAGTAATCCCATCCTTCAGAGTTTGTTGTTGATGAGTAAATTCTAGTTCCAAGTGTTTTCATCTTTTCTTTTCCGGAGTTCCAAGTTTTACTCGCTTCTCTCGTCAGAAGCTCCATCTAAATTACTGCAAGGCTTTAATCTTATTCTTTTCATCCTTCTATTCTATCTCATCGTCCTTTTGTCACCGGAGTTCTTCATGGTGGTTCTGCATGCTTTAATTCATTCTTTCAAGTATTCATCAAGATTCTTGTTGGAGGAGTTCAAGTATCTTTTCTTCTTGCGTCTCGAAGTGCAATTAATTCTCCGTATTGTTTTGAAGTGGAGTTTTGCATTTTTTTCGTCTTCTCAGATATTCAAGCATTTTGTTGTGGCATAATTTCACCTCAAATTTGAGATGTTTTCCATAAGTCCACAACAAGCTTATTCTTTTGTTGTTGATTTTCTCAACAACTCCGTTCAATCGTTCCTGCTAAGGATGCTTTCGAGTTCATTCGTGGTCGAAGTTGTTGTTCTCTTATCCGTTCTTTTTATTCCACTGTTTCAATTCTTAGGCATTGCGTTGTTCATCTCGTCAAGTGTCATGCCATCTTGTGAAGTTCATGTTCTATTCCTTCTATTTTCAACTGGAGTGTTGCCGGAATTCTTTCATTCTTATTCATTTTCTATCTTGTTCTAACTGGAGTGGTTTCAGAGTCTATCTTGTTTCTTGAGCTTTTCATTCTCGTCATATCCGCCGTTCCTCTTTTCTACCCGAGTTCTCTCGACTTTGTTCATCCTCTCTCTTGCGTTCTTACTTCACGTCTTCCTCTTTCTCTTCCATCTTGTTCCTAAGATCTCGGGACGAGATCTTATGTTAGTGGAGGAGAGTTGTAACACCCCGAGACCGATGCGCCAGATGTCTTCCAGTTATTCACTGTCATGCCATGTCATTCGCTTGCATGTTGCACTTTGCCATGCCATCATCTGCATTTCATCTGCATGTTTTTCAAAACTTGCATCCGGCCGTTTTCTCCGTTGTCCGTTTCGGCATCTGACTCTCTCACATGCACCCGTTGCACCTCTCAGACCTTGTTTTGTGAGCGGGAGAAAAACATTTTCGGAATAGGCCGAGATTTGTCTAGTGGCCTTGGTATATCATTGGTAGGCCGTCTGTCAAATGTCGTTCCATTTGGAGGTCGTTTGATGCCCCAACGGTTAACCGCGTTAACCGAAACCCCCTTTCTCCATGCAGACCAGCACCCCTTCACAATAGCCCGCTAGCCCATCTAACCCTCCTCCATGCTCTCTGTCATTGGATCATAATCGTGTGGGCGAAAACCGCATCTCATTTGGACTCTCCTAGCTCCCAGAATCTATATAAACCCCCTCTCCCCAGAAATCTCGGACGAAACCCTAGTCTTCCTCCTCCCAGCGCCGGACACGTCCGCCACTGCCCCCGAGCCAATCAGATGCCGCCACCTCGCCTCCACCGCGCCTCTCACTGCTGTGGCCCACCGGGCCCAGGCGCGGCCCGCCCAGGCCCGCGCGCGCCGCCCCGCGCTCGCGCCCGACCCTCCTGCCTCGCGCCCGCTCGCTGTCGACTCCAGCCGCCGCCGCCCTCCGCCCCCTCGCCGTCGGTCACCGGAATCGCGCCGCCTCGCCGATGCACCGATCCGCGTGCCCCTGCGCCTCCCTGGATCCCGCGCGCCCTCATCTACTTCCCCAAGCCCCTGCCTCCGCCGCTGCACGGCTCCGCGTCGACCGCCGCGTCCGCCGCCCCTCGTCTCGCGCGCGCCGGCAACTGCCGTAGCCGGCCCGCCATCGTGCCTCCGCCCCTCAGCCCATCCTCTGTGTTGACCCGGTCGGATCCGGGGTACCCACGCCCGGATCCGCCCTCCTCAGCCTCCTCCGCCCCGTCCCCGGCCGCCGGCGTCTGCCCCCGTGCCGCCGGAGTTCCTCGTTAGCGGTGCCGCCGCGGGCGTCTTCAACCTCTCGCCGGGATGGCCTCATCCAACCCCGACCGCGACCACTAAACCAAACAGGCCGGCTGCACCTTCTCGTCCCTGAACCGCAAGATCCAGCGTCTCCCCGAGGTTCAGATTTTCACCAAGTCCCGAGGTTTTTCCATTACATGTGTGCATGTTTAGATGGTCGTAACTTCGTGCTTGTTGCTCCGTTTTGCATGTATGATATGTCAAATTGTTCATCTCTTGATGCTCTAGAAGGTGGAGTAGTTTGTGTGGATGTTCCTATTTATATTGATGCCTTAATCATCGTTGCAAAACTTCTAAGTGATATAAACTGCTGGAATCTGCTGCTTGTTAACATCATGTATGCATCTTGTGAGTGGTGTAAGTGTGTACCTGTTGATGCTATGGTGATGATCCTGATATGCAAATGCTCTTCTCTTCATTCTCTACATGCTGGTGTACTTTGCGTTCATGTTAGGATGCATCTCAATGCCTTAATCTCTGTTGCAAAAGTGCATGTTGCTGTTAATTGCTGAAAACTGTTATAACTTGCCCTTTTGTCTTTTTTATATCGTTTTGTGTGTTTTTCTTTTGAGCATCATGTCTACATGTTTTAGGAGCAGAATTGTGCTATATTTGCTGTGGTACATACCATGTATTTTGATATGTTATGTAGTATGTGCAACAAGCTTATGAAGTTGGCTACTTGCTGTTAATGTTCTGTCAAGTCTGAATCTGTTATATCATGTTGCTGTATTTGCTTAATGTTACCATTTAATCCATTCTCTATATGGATATGCTAGTTGACATGTTTTGTTTTCCATGTTATGGTGTATCATGCCATGCCTTTTGATACCTCATATATGTCCTTTAGCACATGTTTTCGCTGCCATGAACTTGCCTATATGATGCTCCAGTTTTCTGTTAACTTCATGATGCCATGTTGTGAGTTTGATATTAATTGATCTGTGCCTCTTTTGGATATAATCCAATTACATGTTTTGAAGTATGCTATGAGTCATATGTCCACATGCCTTGTTTTCTAATTTTGGATATCATATGCCTCTATTCCATGCTTGGAAACATGCTAGGATAATGTTTCTGTTATACGCTTGCTGAAACTGTTTCAACATTCAATCTTGTCTTGTTGGTTCCCATTAATCCATGAGCCATATGTATATGATGCTTTGATGTTTTTTGCACTTTGTTATGTGTAATTTGATGCCTCCAACATGCCATCATATTAACTCTGCTCATGTATATGCTCCTGTGTTATAAAGTTGCTTTTTGCATTGATCATATTGGTTTAATCTTGATGCCTATGAACCTGAACCTTAAGAATATTTGTATTATGTTATCTGTACTTGAAGTGCATGTCAAGTTTATGCTCATTTGGTTCTTGTAGCATGTTGTTTTGACAATTACAAAGTGCCTACTTGCTATTTTGGACAGCTTGTCCTTTAACCTTGTTTGGAGTGTATGTGTTGAACCGTTACTCTGTTTTGAGCATGCTCTATATGAAACTTGCTTAGAATTGTATATAGTTTCATCATGTCATGTTGAATTCTTGTTTTAAGTGTGTTTGCTTGATGTTTGAATGCATTTTGCATCAATGCCATGTTTAACTTGTGTTGCTCATATCTTCTAGGCTGTAGCTCCGAATTAAATGAACTTTCTATGTAACTTGACTAGATTTTCGCGTAGATCATCTTGTTGCATCTTAACTTGCTGTATAACAGCTTTAACTTAATGTTTTGTTCAGATCTGGACCAATTTCTAAATTTGCATATGAGGACTTTCCGGACTTGTTATATGTTGTTTTCGGCCTCATTTAAACTTGCTTTGAAGTGATGTTCTTGTATGCATCACCCCTTGACATGAGTAGAATCATATAGCCTTGTCTTGCATCGTACTTGGTTGTGCATCATGTCATGTTTATGTATTATGTGTTTACCATGTTGTTTGCTTCTTTCTGGTTGTGCTTCTTCTCGATAGTTCCTGTTTCGTTGCGATTGTGAGGATTCGTCCATCTACGCTTGGTTCGTCTTCGCCCATTCGTCTTCTTCATGGACTCGTTCTTCGTCCTAGTTGGATTTCAGGCAAGATGGCCGTTACCCTAGATCTCACTACTATCATTGCTATGCTAGTTGTCTCGATGCTATCGGTATGTCGTGCTACCTACCACTTGTTTATCGAGCCTCCCAAATTGCCATGTCGGCCTCTAACCTTTTCACCTTCCTAGAAAACCGTTGTTTGGCTATGTTACCGCTTTGCTCAGCCCTTCTTATAGTGTTGCTAGTTGCAGGTGCAGTTGCAGGTTGTTCCATGTTGGGACATGGATATCATGGATATTTTGGGATATCACAATATCTCTTATTTAATTAATGCACCTATATACTTGGTAAAGGGTGGAAGACTCGGCCTTATGCCTGGTGTTTTGTTCCACTCTTGCCGCCCTAGTTTCTGTCATACCGGTGTTATGTTCCTTGATATTGCATCCCTAACACAGTGAGGGGTATGGGACCCTCTTGACAGTTCGCTTTGAATAAAACTCTTCCAGCAAGGCCCAACATTGGTTTTCCATTTGCCTAATAACAACTAAAACTTAAATATGGGATTTTCGCCGGCACCCTAGTATTTTTTTAATCAACCCCCGGGCCAATGCTCCTCTGAGTGTTGGTCCAACCTGGGCGATGTCCGGCGCCCCTGGGCAACCAGGGTCTCAGCCAACCCGACGTCTGGCTCATCCGTTGTGCCCTGAGAACGAGATACGTGCGGCTCCTATCGGGATTTGTCTGCACACCGGGAGTTCTTGCTGGTTTTGTTTTACCATTGTCGAAATGTCTTGTGCACCGTACCCCAAGTCTGATCGGTTGTCCCGTGATTGAGGATTGTCTCCGCGGATCATGAGTTTTAATGGGCTAAGTTGGGACACCCCTGCAGGGTATAAACTTTCGAGAGCCATGCCCGCGGTTATGTGGTAGATGGGAGTTTTTAATATCCGGTTGTAGAGAACTTGACACCAGAGTCGAATTAAAATACCCAACCACGTGTGTAACCGTGATGGTCTCTCTTCGAGTGGGTTGAGAAGAGAACACGGTGGTGTTATGTTTGAACATATTTAGTTCAGGATCACTTCTTGATCATTACTAGTTTGCGACCGTTGCGTAGCTTCTCATCTTATTCTTATACTCGTAAGTTAGCCACCATACATTGCTTAGTCGCTGCTGAAACCTCACCACTTATCCATTCCTTGCCTATCGAGCTCTGCTAGTCTTGATACCCATGGTAATGGGATTGCTGAGTCCTCATGGCTCACAGATTACTACAACAATAGTTGCAGGTACATGTAATGCGATGATCATGACGTGAGAGCGATGCTTGCTTGTTTTGAGTTCTTCTTGTGCTTCGTCATTTAGGGGATATATTCCTGGTCCGCAGCCTGGGCTAGCAGGGTTGATGTTGTTTGAGTTTCTGTTTGTGTTTCATCCGTAGTCAGATGATGCTTTGATGTATGATGTTGTTGTATTCATGTGGCATTGTATGCCTCTTGTATGTATCCCCAACTATTATGTAATGGTACGATGTAATGATATCCACCTTGCAAAAGCGTCTCCAATATGCGCTTCTATCCTTGATGGGACCTTCGAGTTCCTTTAGGATAGGGTCGCATATTGGGCGTGACAAGTCGCCCTTTTTCCATGTCATCATGTGCTTTGCATCTGCATGTTTTTCAAAACTTGCATCCGTCCGGGTTCTCCCAGTTCTCTCCGTTGTCCATTCTGAGCACAGACACACTCGCACGTGCCCTTCGCACCTCCCAGATCTTGTTTCGTGAGCAGGAGAAAAACGTTCTCGGAATGGGCCAAGAGTTGACGAGTGCTCTTGGTACATCACCGGTAGACCGCCTGTCAAATTTTGTTCCATTGGGAGGTCGTTTGATGCCCCAACGGTTAGCTGCGTTAACGTCGAACCCCTTTCTCTTTGCAGCCCAGCACCCCTCCACAACAGCCCACTAGCCCATCAAACTCCCCTCCATGCTCTTCGCCGTTGGATCGCGATCGTGTGGGCGAAAACCTCACCTCCATAGCTCTCTCCTAGCTCCTTCTACCTACAAAACGTCCCTTCCCCCTCCAGTCTCGGGCAAACCCTAGCCTCTCTCATCCACGCCATCGGACATGTCCGACCGCAGCCGCACCGTCCACCGCAGCCGCCCCTAGCCAGTCGGAGCTTGCCACGTTGCCCCACCGCCATCCCACCATCGCACTGGCCTGCCAGGCCCATCTGGAGCCCGCCTGGGGCCGGATCTCCGCAGCCGCAGCCCACGCACGCCCGCGCGGGCTCGGCCTCCCGCAGCTCCGACCCCGCCCTCAGTGCACCGCGATGCCCCGCGCGCCCGCACGAGCTCGGCCTCCCGCAGCTCCGACCCCGCCGTCGGTGCGCCGCCATGCCCCACGAGCCGCGCCTCCTCGCCTCCCTCACCGGCCAGCCCGTGCTGCCCCGCCGGCTGCACCTACGCTGTCGTCGCGCCTCCGCCGCTGCACCTCAAGCCCCGCCGCAGCCGCCCGCCACCATTGTGCCGGCGCTCGAGCTCGCCGCCCCTCGCTGCCTCGTCTCTGGCTAGATCCGGGCAGGCGCCACCCAGATCCGCCGCTCGTCCGCATCGCCGGAGCCCCTCCTGGCCTCCCCGCATCCTTGCCGGACTTCGCCGGCGCTGCCATGGCCTCAGCCTTCCTGCGCCGGACGGCCCTGTCCCGGTTCGCCCCAGCCCTCCATCCAAACGGTCCCCTGCACCGGCTCGTCCTGCACCGCCTCATCCTTTTCCCGTGAGGTCCAAATTTCACCGTCTTTTCTGAAAACATCCTCATATGTGCATCTTTGTAATGTCATAACTTTGTGCATGTTGCTCCGTTCGGCGTGTATGATATGTCAAAATGTTCATCTCTTGATGCTCTAGATGAGGGCGTAGTTTGCATGCATGTTACTGTACATCTTGAAGCCATAATCATCGTTGTAGAACTGCTAAGTGATATAAGCTGCTGAAATCTGCTTTCTGTTAACATCATGTATGCATCTTGTGAGTGCTATAACTCTGTACCTGGTTATCCTATGGTGATGATCTTGATACGCAAATGTTCAGATCAGAGTGATTTACATGTTGTTGTGCTTTGCATTAATGTTAGGGTGCATCTTGAAATGTTAACCCCTGTTGAATAAGTGCTTGCTGATGTTACATGCTGAAAACTGTTATATCTTGCCAATTTGTATTTTTTATATCGTTTTGTGTGCTTTTCTTTTGAGCAACATGTCAACATGTTTTAGGAGCATAATCATGCCATCTTTGCACTGGTATAATCCATGTATTTTGATATTCCCTATGGTCAGTGCAACAAGCTTGTGAAGTGGGCTACTTGCTATTAATGTTCTGTCAAGTCTGAATCCGTCATATCATGTCGCTATGTTTGCGTGATGCTACAATCATATCCATGCATAATCTAGAGATGCTTAGTTGACATGTTTTGATTTCCATGTGATGCTCTATGATGCCATGCTACTTGATGCCTCATATATGTCCTGTAGCATGTTGGAGATTTGTTGCTATGAACTTGCCTAAATGATATTCCAGTTTTCCGTTAACTTCATGATGCCATGTTGTGAGTTTGATATTAATTAATAGATGCCTCATTTGTAGATTCTCCAATTACATGATTTGAAGTATGCTATGAATACTTTGCTCACATGCCATGTTTGATAATTTTGGACTTCATATGACCTCTTTTTCAAGTTTGCAAACATGCTATGATAATGTTTCTATTTTCCACTTGCTGAAACTGTTATAACATTCAAACTTGTCTTGATGGTTCCCACTAATCCATGAGCCATACGCTTATGATGCCTTGATGTTATTTTCTCTTTGTTATGTGTACTAGGATGCCATACCCTTGGTTTCTATGTATAGTTTCTATAGCATCCTTGTTTCATGCCTCCAACATGCCATCGTATTAACTCTGCTCATGCATATGCCCTGTTTTTCACTGTCATAACCGGTGTTATTAAGTTGCTTTTGCATTGATCATCTTGGATTAATCATTATGCCTATGAACCTGAACCTTAATGATATTTGAAGCATGTTGTTTGTACTTGAAGTGCATATCAAGTTTCTGTTCATATTTGAAGCATGTTGTTTTGATGATTGCAAAGTGCCTAGTTGCTGTTTTGGGCAGATTGTTGTTATAAATTGTTTGGAGTGTATGTGTTGCACCGTTGCTCCGTTTTGAGCATGCTCTATATGAAACTTGCTTAGAATTGCATATAGTTTCATAATATCTTGTTGCATCCATGTTTTGAGGTGTGTGCTTGATGTTTGTATGCATTTTGCATCAATGCCATGTTTAACTTGTTTTGCTCATATCTTCTAGGCTGTAGCTCCGAATTAAATGAACTTTATATGTAACTTGACTAGAAAGATGTGTAGATAATCTTGGTGCATCTTAACTTGATGTTTAACAACTTGAACATAACGTGTTATTCAGATCTGGACCAATTTTGAAAATTGCATATGAGGACTTACCAGAATTGTTATATGTTGTTTCCGGCCTCATTTAAACTTGCCTTGGTGTGATGTTCTTGTATGCATCATCTCTTGCCATTTGTAGCATCATATAGCCTTGTCATGCATCATACTTGGTTGTGCATCATGTCTTGTTCATGCTTGTGTGTTCACCATGTTGTTTGCTTCTTCCGGTTGTGCTTCTTCTCGATTGTTCCTATTTCGTTGCGATCATGAGGATCTGTTCGACTACACTTGGTTCGTTTACTCCCGTTCGTCTTCTTCATGGAATTGTTCTTGTTCCTAGCGGGATTTCAGGCAAGATGACCGTTACCCTGGATCTCACTATTTTCATTGCTATGCTAGTTGTCTTGATGATATCACTATGTCGCACTTCCTACCACTTGTTTATCAAGCCTCCTAAATTGCCATGAAAAGCCTCTAACCTTTTTCACCATCCTAGCAACCATTGTTTGGCTATGTTACCGCCTTGATCATCCCCTCTTATAGCGTTCCTAGTTGCACGGGCAGTTGCAGGTTGTTCCATGTGGGGATATGGATATCATGGATATCTTGGAATATCTCAATATCTCTTATTTAATTAATGCACATATATACTTGGTAAAGGGTGGAAGGCTCAGCCTTATGCCTGGTGTTTTGTTCCACTCTTGCCTCTGTAGTTTCCGTCATACCGGTGTTATGTTCCCTGATTTTGCATCCCTAACACGACGAGGTATTGTGGGCCCCTCTTGACAGTTTGCTTTGAATAAAACTCTTCCAGCAAGGCCCAACATTGGTTTTAACATTTGCCATCATAATAATATTGAATTAATTAATTAATCTGCATAGGGGGTCGCGTCCTCGGGTTCTAATTCCACATAAACAGGCGGGGGCCAGTGCTGATGGTGTTGGTCCAAAACGGGCGGCCTGCGGGGCCACCACGGGGAAACTCGGGGACCTGGTTTTACTCATAGCTTGTCCCATCCGGACGTGGCCTGAGACGAGATACGCGCGGCTATTATCAGGGTGTCGGCATGCTGGGAGGTCTTGCTAGATTAGTTTTACCATTGTCAAAATGTCTTGTGCACCGGGATCCCGAGTCTGATCGGATGTCCCGCGATGGAGGATTGTCTCCGCGGTTTGTGAGCTTGTCATGGGATAAGTTGGGACACCCCTACAGGGTTTAAACTTTCGAGAGTCGTGCCCGCGGTTATGTGGCAGATGGGAGTTTTTTAATATCCGGTTGTAGAGAACTTGACACTAGATTCGAAGTAAAATACACCAACCACGTGCGTAACCATGACGGTCTCTTTTCGAGTGGGTCGAGAAGAGAACACGGTGGGGTTATGTTTGAACTTAAGTAGTTCAGGATCACTTATTGATCATTACTAGTTTATGACCGTTTGCGTAGCTTCTCATCTTATTCTTGTACTCGTAAGTTAGCCACCATACACTGCTTAGTCGCTTGCTGCAACCTCACCACTTATCCATTCCATTCCCATTTAAGCTTTGCTAGTCTTGATGTCGGTGTACAAATGTACGGGCTCTTCTGTACCTCTTACTTGTGCATGTGCAGTTGTAGCCACGCCTGTGGCAGGGCCCGGCAGGGCAGCAGAAGATAAAACATGAAGACTACCAAGGCAGATACTCAAGTCAAGGAACAAGGAGCAGAAGGCGAGCTGGACCTCCCCCAGGAACATCCTTGCCAGGGGCAACCTACGCAGCACCAGCAAGCCATCACCCTTGAAGCTGATAGTTCTAACACCATCGACAACGTTAAGGCCAAGATTTGGGAGCGCATGCGTGGTAGCATGCAGATCTTCATGAAGATTGATAGCCTGCGGGTCCACGTGGGACCAGAGGACGAAGGCCCCTGGTAAGACCCTTGCCGGGGACAACTCTGAGGCCACCGGCAAGCCTTCCCGGGGACTATTGCTGGGCCACAGCCAGGCCCGCGCCCAACAAGGATTTGCCACCTCACCACCACTCCATTGCGACATCCAGTGTGCCAACTAAGGAGCCGCCTGCGTGGCGGCATGCAGATCTTTGTGGAAGCTCTACCTCCACGCCAACACAGCAGCTAGCTAGCCAGTGTGGCACTGCATGCCTTGTCAGCCTGGACGCGTGTCGAAGCAAGGAGGAGCTGCGACAGACGAGACGACTTCTGTTGCCATCCTCGATAATGTAAGAGGGCACATAGGCAGTGCATTAAATGTGTTTTTCCTATGGCGTCGAGTGATAAGCTCGTGCACTGTAGCTTGTTTTCCACCTCCTGTGTGCCACTGTGGCAACCCCTTTTATGTATGAAAGGAGGCCCAAGGCATACTAAGGGAGGATTCAGTCTTTTTGGACTGTGCATGCACCGCAGCTAGTTCAAAAGCTCAAGAACACATATATCCAGACAAGCAGGACTAGGGTATTATGCATCTTTGCGGCCCGAACCTGGGTAAAATCCCCTTGTGCTGACTGCTAGACCTGCTCTTCGTGCAACTACTCTCCCCACCGAACATAGAAGGGATTCTTGTGATCCCATAGGTTTTTGTTTCCCCGACATCCTTGGCGCGCCAGGTATGGGAGTTAGTTTTGAGAATCTGGTCTATTTGTTAGTGCGGCAGTTTCTTCATCGCCATGGCTCCGAAGAAGAAGACAATGGCAGTGGTTGGCTCGTCCGGAGCCGCTCTGCCCGTGCCAGCGCGGACGGGCGACGTGGCAGACGCCGGTGGTAGAGGAGATCAAAACCGTCCACGCCACCATGGTACGAGAAGCCAGGCGAGCAGCATCGTCCGTAGCCACATCGGCGATCCGCACAGCAATAAAAATCTAAGTCACACAAAAACTTTGACTAATTTCCTTTTTGTGAGGTTATTCCCCTCGAATGGTTTAGGTTTTTTGTAGTGAAAACCTATATGCAAGGTAACCTAGCCACTATTGGCAGCACCCTTGTTCTGTTTCGAATCCGCTCAACAGCTCAAGTGGCTGCGCCAAGAACGACAAGGTGGCTTGCCCGGCAGCAACACCCCCAACCAGGCTGCTAAGGATCCGTCCTTTGAAGCACCCACGGCAAGGGTTAATGCACTGGCAAGCCTATCCAACTAAGTGCAGGGTGTAGTACATATAAGAAGGAATCAAACGGGGAAATAATATGCATTTAGTTCAAAGCACAGCAAAGTTATATTACATCAGTGATTGCCGTGGTTCTAACTTAAGATAAAACTGTCTTGGGTGCTAATTCGCAGCGACAACAAGGAATGAAGCAACTAATCCCGGTGCTAGCCTTCCAGCCTCTTGACTCTGCCGACGCAGCTGATGATGGGCTCGATGTGCTCCTCGAGCGCCTGGAGGTCGACGGCCTCCGGCAAGCTATCAACCGCCTTGGCAAAGTCAACGCTGGGGTGCCAGTACGCCACCTTGGTGAGCACCTTGGTCAAGGCGCCCCGACAAAGCTTCCGGGACTCGTCGGCCAGATAAGCTGCCCTGTCGGAGTAGAGTAGCTTCAGCGCATCGAGAACACGCTCAACGAACAGGGTCAACCTGGCACTGTTGGTCACGTTCACCTCATGGGAGAACCTGAAGCTCGGCATGCCCATGGCAGATAGCTGCGCAGTGAGCCTCTCCACAACATCCATGAGTTGGCTGGTCCAGAGCTTGGTGCTGGCCACAAGCTCGTTGTGGCTGACGGCGTCGTTCTACAGCAGTAGCTTCTCGTCTGCGAGCTCCTTGATCAGGGTCTTCTCGTGGGCCCTGGTCTCCGAAAGCATCTTCTCCTGGGTCTCCAGCTTCAGCTTCAGGTCAGCAATGGAGTCGTTGGCCTTGGAGAGCAGCTTGGTCATGTCAGAGGTGGTGACTTGCAGCTCCTCCAAGGTGTGGGCAGTCATGTCCCTATCATTCTTCAGCTTCGAAGTCTCCTTCCTCATCTCCTCCACCTCCAGCTCCAGCTTCTCCACCTTGCCGGCCAGCTCAACCTTGGCGGCCTCTGCGATCTTAGCACCGTCGACGGCCTCCTTTAGCTTGCCGACATGGTCCAGGGCTAGAGCATCGAGTGCTTCTTTGTGCTCCTGCTTTAGCTCCTAGGTCCACTGCGCGACGAGCTTTTCAACCTCTTCGTCCTTGGTGCGAAGCGTGGAAGTGAGTGCCGCTTCGCGGGCAACCAAGTCTTAATCCTGAGCGTCGAGCAAGATGTGGCATCGCGTCTAGCACTACAAAAAAATACACTTCCGTGATGATACATGTTTGTCACAGTAGGTCGCGTTTTTTGTCATGCATGTACATCCATGACAAATTTATGACAGAATCAAGATAGTCATACCTGTGCTGTCGTAGAAGTGTTCCATGACATTACCAAAATTATCATCACGGAAGTGTCCACTTCCATGACTATAAATCGCGCATCACAGAAGTGCTTTCGTCAAGGGTGACCGACACATGGCATCCACCGTAACGGAACGCCGTTAAGCTATCGGGTCAGGTTTTGGATCCGATAACCCGTTAACAGCCCCGACCAATGGGGATTTTCCATGTGTAAAATCATCATTGGCTGGAGGAAACATGTGTCGGCTCACCGTTGGGACAGATGTCATCCACTCATTGGACAGAAGGCGCCTATGATACGTCGACACGTGGCATGGCCCAACAGAGGCCCATTCCTGTGAAAAGGCCGGCCCGTTTGACTTGGTCAAAAGGTGGCGAGCCGGCCCATGGAAAGCCTGTTAACGGCCTGTTCGCATATAGCCCATTTACAACCCGCTACCCAAGGCCCGTTACGCCCTATCCGAATTTGGCCCAGTAGCGTCATCTGGGCCATCCAATATGATTCCAGCCCGTTTTCACTTCTGGCCCATGTATGGTCCATGACGTCTTTCGGCCCATATGAGGCCCTATGTAACTCTTGGCCTATTAACGGCCCGTGGTGAAACTGGCCCGCAATGAACAGTGTATCACTTTACACCCATTAACGGCCCGTGGTGAAACTGGCCCATAATGAACAATATATCACTTTATACCCATTAAGGGCCCGTTATTCAGTTGGGTCGTTTCCAGCAAATGTTATCTTTCGGCCTTCTCAGAGCCCATTTATTCTTGGGCTCATTTCCAGCATTCGTTTACTTACGGCCCGTTACTGTCATTTTCTGCTTGTGGGCCAAATTCAGCCCTTGGTTACCTCGGCCCGTTTGTGGTCCATTAATACGTTGGGCCGTTTTGATAGCGTCATCAAATACGGCCTATTAACGATGGCCCATTATGGTCATACGGCCCATATAAGGCCCATAGATGATACAGCCCGTAGAAGGCCCATTGTTTCTGCGGCCCGTAGAAGGCCCATTGTTTCTATGACCCATAGAAGGCCCGTTGTTTCTACAGCCCGTAGAAGGCCCATTGTTTCTACGGCCCGTAGAAGGCCTACTGTTTCTACGACCCGTAGAAGGCCCACTATTTCTACGGCCCGTAGGAGGCCCAGTGTCACTATAGTAAATATTAGCCCATGGTTATTGTGGCCTAGTTTTAAAAAGAACTGCACTGCCTACAAGCAAACAAATAAACAAGACAACAAGGAAATAAATAAGCAAGCAACTTATGCTAGACTATCACGGCTGTTACACATATTACATCCACTGGGCATCAAAGTTCGCCACCAGTGCAAATATAGGGAACAAAGCAGCATATCATATACACTAGTTGTCAAAGTTGGTGACCAGCGCAAATAAACGCCGCAGCAAAAAAAAATCCAGAACTGAAACCACTTCAGAAGATCTCAAGATACAATATCCTGGGTACCCATAATGCTGGCAAGATGCTTAGCAAGCTTATTAACTTTCTCTTGTTTGGCGCTTAAATCCTCCAGCGCTTGCTGTTGCACTAGAAAATATGCATCTGAATTTTGCAGGGACTTCCTCAGTCCTTCAGCTTCCTGTTGCAGCACATCTGATCGATGTCTTTCAACTTGAAGTTGAGACTCAAGAAGACGAACTGATTCAGGCAGCGAGTTCGAAGAGCTTGTGCCAGCAGTAGTGGCCAGTAACTCGAACACTACATCAAGACATGACTTTTGGGTTCCCTCACTGTCGTCAAGATAGTTTTTATCAGCTTTCTTGGAGACTAACAGGGATGTCTCACTATCTTGAACCTTATCTGCATTACTTCCTTTACCATTGGATAACGCGGTACTGTTCTCCAATATTTTGTCCGCATTCTAAAAGAGAAACAAGCAGACACATCACATGTTTACCATGTTGTATATGAAACTCATTTTGGTAAATGAGTTCAGTAGTAAAGTGGACAGGATAACAACATGAAACAAACATATATCTATGTGCCATGGTCACTTTATGGTCTATATCATTCTAGTTTTTGTTGCCAAATCAAGATAGAGACACAATTCAAATAATATTTGTTAAAGACAAAGCAAAATAGACAGAATATAAGTATGGGTAACTATAGAGCAATAACAACACTTGTAATGTGCATGACATGAGAACATAACTGTTTATTCAATTGAAACTGAAATCAACATAGAGTAGGTTACAACAGCAAACCAGTTAAAGAAACAGGTTTAAAACATACCTGTTGCGCCATTGGAGTTTCAACTTGAAAGTGCTAGTTATCGACTAGAGGGGGGTGAATAGGCGATTTTTATGAAACTCTTCAAAACGTGGAAGTTTCGAAGACAAACAATAGAAATGACCTAATTGATATGCAGCGGAAGATAAACTACAACAAGCAAACCATAGTCAAGTATGCAATAATGTGAAAGTACAGGACTAATAGCAGCTTAGTAGTAATGATCAGGATGGAAGATAGTATGAAGCCAACCAACGATAGCAGTCAAGCAATGAAGTCAAACAGGTACGACAAATAGGCAATGACTTCACGAAGACAAACTCTAAGTAAAGGGAGGGAGAGGATAGAACCAGACACTTGTTGGAGACACGGGATTTGTTGGACCAGTTCCAGTTGCTGTGACAAGTGTACGTCTGGTTAGGGAGGCTAAGATTCAACTTAGAAGACCGCATCTTCACCTTATTCCCCTTGAGCTAACGACACACAGTCCTCGCCCAATCACTCTGGTAAGTCTTCAAGGTAGACTTCTGAACCTTCACAGACTTCGTTCACCGGCGATCCACAATGACTCTTGGATGCTCAGAACGTGACGCCTAACCGGCTGGAGGATTCACAGTCCTCAAGTGTAATAAGTCTTCAGGTCACTCAGACAGAAAGACTTCAGTGATGCCTAACACTCTTTGGCTCTAGGTGTTTGGGCTTTGTCCTCGCAAGGAGTTCTCTCTCTCTCTCAAAGGCTGCGAGATGGGTTGCTCTCAAACGACAAAAGCCGCGCACTAACTCTGAGCAGCCACCAATTTATGGTGTGGGGGGTGGGCTATTTATATCCACTAGGCAACCCGACCTGATATGTCCGAAATGACCCTGGGTCACTAAGGAACTGACACGTGTTCCAACGGTCAGATTTCAAACACACACGACAACTTACTTGGGCTACAAGCAAAGCTGACTCATCCAGCTCTGGATAAGATTTGCTCTCATTATCTTCGCTCGAAGACATAGGATTTGGGTTGAGCATCACTTCAGTCATTCTGACTTTGTTCACTTGGACCCCACTTAACAGTACGGTGGTTCCTATGACTCAACAAAGAAGAAAAGGGAAACAACGAAACGACACAGTCTTCGCGCTCCATAGTCTTCACTCAATGTCTTCTCATGTCATAGTCTTCAATATGAATATCTTCACATACCACCATTGTCGTCAATGTCTTCATAAATTTTTAGGGGTCATCTCCAGTAGGTAAACCGAATCAATGAGGGACACTACCTGCGTTATCCTGCAATTCTCACAAATGCATTAGTCCCTCAACCAAATTTGTCGTCAATACTCCAAAACCAACTAGGGGTGGCACTAGACTCACTTACAATCTCCCCCTTTTTGGTGATTGATGACAAACTGGTTGAAGTTTTCAACGGGGATAAAGTATGTGAAATTGTAAATGATAGGGTATTGTCTTCATAAGTGGAAAATGCTCCCCCTGAAGATGTGCATAGAAGTAATTTGCTTTTGGAATGCAAATGCACATGGCAGGTTGTACTTGTGGAGATCCTCTTCAATTTATGAAGATAATTCATCATGCATGAAATGATATAACTAAGAGAATGACATGCATAATGAAAAATGGACGTCTGCAGAATGATCTAAGTGCGGAAGTTATCATCGCACTTGCGAAATTATCATTGCATCACAGAAAAGCAAATAAGTAGCAGACGACCATCAAGTTTAAGTGTTACAACTCAAAGAACCAAATGTATCAAACGCGAGAGTTGTAAACACTAGGCAAAATATAAAGCAACCGCCCATATGAACCCGCTTGAAGACTATCAAACTCATATGCTTCTCCCCCTGTTGTCAGTAATGACCAAAAAGGTTTGAAGACATAGAGCATCTACTCGTTCCCATGAGGAGTAGGTGAATCAGCAGGGTTGTCGTTGTTGTTTGGAGGCGCAAACGAACTTGGTGCAGTGTCAATGCGTGCAGAAGTAGGGGGCGGTGAAGTAGCATCGTCTTCATCATCGATCACTTTGGCATTCACAGTTGCCGCGGAGGAAGAATAGTCAGTCTTCAAGGGATGGAGTTCTACGTAGGACAACATTCTGTGGAGGAGTGGAGTCAAACTTGAATCTTTCAGTGAAGCCATCGTCTTGAGATCTGCTTCAGCACTGAGTAGTGTCAAACTCTTCCATGATCGGATAGACACGAGTTACGGCTTGGACTCCTTCCATGGGTTGAGTGAAGCTTTGGTGATCAACATTTTGAAGAAAAAGAGGCTTCTTGGAAGGCTCAGGGTATATGGCTTCAACTGACATATCAACCTCTGGTAGAAAGATCAGATGATTGCGAGCAGAGGGCTGATAGTTGATAGAGGAGTGTAGCTTGATGAGGCGCATGACCCCTGGAGCATAGAATTTCAGGCCAAAAAGGTCAGATCCAGACGCAGCCAGTTGCCGGATGAAGAATTCTTGTGTATTGAAGCTGATGCCATTGAGGATGTAAAAGACCAATGTCTTCATGGCTCCTTCAAGTTTTGCAGCTGATGAATCCCTTTGATAGGCCATAGAGTTCGCCTGATGATGTGATATATTGTGCGAGGCAGATACTCAAGGTCATCAACAAAGAACTCCTTTGGGTATTCAGCGTCAGGTGGCAGAGGCTTCATCATGCTCAACATCTTGCTCATGTTGGGCTCTGGCTTATGGAAGATGCTCCCCAGTGCATTGCGGTGGAGTTGAAAATCAGGTTCGTACAGCTCTCCAGGAGTGGGTAGGCATGTAAGCTCAATGATGTCCAGAGCTTTGGCTTCATGATGAACATTTCCTGTCATCCACTCAAGAACCCATGTCTTTGTATCCCTATTGTAGCCGCGAATGTGGAGGGTAGCATAAAATTGAAGCAAAAGTTCCTCATTCCAATGTTCTTTGTCTGTCACAAAGCTGAGCAGACCTGCATCACCAAAGCAGTCAAGTGCTTCTTCTAAGCATGGCAGTCCAACAATGGCTTTAGTGTCGAGGCGCATATGAGGGAAAATGCGCCCTTGATCATACAGAACGCTGGAGTAATAGCTTCGTTGTTGATAGCTCCAGAAACGATCAGATGATATTCTTGGCCTTGAGTAGGGGTTCTTTGCGCTGTCAAAGAAGGTGTTGTGGGCTTTGAAGCCATTTGCATTGAAGGACCCTGTGGAGGTGGCAGTACCTGGGAACCTTGGCAGTCTTGGCTTTGGTTTCTGGACCAGAGGCCTATGCTCAACATGATAATCAAACTGAGGACCAGAGGCATTAGGCGGAGGGACCAGAACGGGCCATTTGACAGTGGTTAGCTGACCATAGTTGTATGCTTGCTCAATTGTATAGGGCCTTGGTGGCGGAACAGGAGCAGTGGCAACAACAGAGGCATCAGGCTGCACAATAGATGCTTCAGGAGCAGTTGCATCATAGGCTTCTGGCACATTGGTTGGTGCAGGCTCCACATTTACTTCAGCCATGACTACATCATTGGCTTCATTTGTGTTGGTGGTGGCAGCCACAAGATTTTCAACCTCCACATGATGAGCTGGAGGGTCGGTCACTGGCACGTTCACATCAGGAACAACTTCTTCAGTAATAGGGGGAGTAGGGACACGTTCGTCTTCTTGTTTGTCATCGGCTGATGTAGCCGGATTGTCTTCAGCAGCATGGGCTTCAGACACGGAGACATTCACAGTCGGAGTGGCTTCTGGAAACACTTGAAGTGCAACAGATTGGTGGTGCACTTCTCCTTCTGGAACACTCGAAAGAGGGACTTGAGGCCTTGGTCCTTTGCGAAGCCTGCGTAATGCTGACGACGCCTTTGGAGTTGGCTGGGCCTCACAGTCATCCTCTTCTTCTTGCACAGGTGGTGTGACTTGTTGTTGTTGGGGAGTACTTGGGGAGTCTTGTTGTTGTAGGTGATCAGCCCATGATGCATCCTGAGCAATTGGCGTCAGAGGATGACCAATGCTGATGAGTTCGTTGTTCGTGAGAACTGGCGATGATACCAAGTTGTGTTCGATCTGAGGAAGAACTTCATCATCTTCAACATTGTCATTGTGACCAATGTCTTCAGCAGCGGTGGGATCAACTACTGGAATATCTTCAGCTTCATGAGCCTCTGTGGAAGCAGGCTCATGAACTATCATCCGTCATTCTTGGTGTTCAGATGCAGGGCGAACCATTGAGATAGGTTCAACAACTAAGGGCTCTGTGGGAGCAGCCCGATTCTTCTTGGTTTTGCACTTCTTCTTGGAGGGAGCAGCATCAGAGGCTTCAGAATTTTTCCTTTTTCTGGCTTCAGCCTTGGTAGTCCTCGTCTTCTTCAGTTCTGAAGCGGTTGATATTACCTTTGGCTTCGAGCCAGTCATGCTGCTTGGGAAGACTATGCGAGGTGCTTCCTGCCTTGAAGGTGCAGATTGGTCAGTTGATAGCTTCTTCTTCTTTGCAGCCATTCTGGGGTCAATGCCAGGACGACCAAGAGCCTTGCGCTTCTCAGCCTCATTGTAGGCTAGCACACACTTGTCAGCCAGACTCTTCATACGCTCACGAGAGCATTGAGCTTCATCGCGCTTCTTGAGAAAGGCTTCTTTGAGTTTGTGCAACATGATCTTGAAGTTTTTGACATCTTGCACGCCGAGCCTTGCCACATGCTTCTTGAACTGAGCTTTCTCATAGTCGAGCTTGTGCTTCAGTTCAACGATGCGCTGAGCAAGAGCTAGCTCAGAAGCAATGGCGCCATTGAAGGAAATGCTGAGGCCAATGGGAAGTTGCAGATCTTCAAAGCTGAGATTTGGGGTGTCAAACCACTCATCAATGAAGTTATGGATGATTGCCACATCGAAGAGAGGCAAATTATTGAAGATCTCTGCTTCTTCTTGCTCTTGATTAGTTTCTCAAGAGCATCATCTGCAAGATCTTCATCGCTGGATAGATCAATGTGCTCTTCTCGCAGAATGGCAGTAGGAGTCAAGGCCTGATCAGTATGCTTGACGATTTTCTTTTTCTTCTCCGTCTTCTTGGAGATACGTGATAGATCTTCAGACTGCACACTGTCTTCAGGAGGTGCAGTGGCCAGTGGCTTCACACGTGAAGCTTTTGGAGGAGCAGCTGATCTTGAAGCCTTAGCCTTCTTTGGCTTCTTAGGCTTTGGAGGAGGAGCTGGGGCTTCATCAGTGTCAGCATCATCATCAGAATGATCCACTTTGGCACCTTGGACCAAGATGTGAGTGATGAGGCCATCAAGGTTGCAGAAGGGATCGATGACATTGGGTTCTGCATCACGTGAGCCGTCAGCACGGGGAGCAGAGGGACCAGGGTTGAAGTCTAATCCCAATGACTTCTTGTTTTCCTTGGCCGATGCCTTTGCGTGCTGGAAGTTTCGCTTGAAGAGATTTTCCTCGCGACACCAGAGCAATGACAACGGGTCGGCATTTTCAGGCTGAGGTCCACGGACCATACAAGGATAGAAACCCTATGCAATAGCTTCAACTCTGTTCTTGGGTTGAAGGCCTCGATAGAGAATATCACCCCAAGGACTCTTGATAGCATTCTTCTCAGTGTATTCCTGGGTCACGAACTTGTATTTGAACCATTGTTCATCCCAATACCGTCGAATCCATTGGATTCGTGTCTTGCGCTGATGATAATTCTCTTCAAGATCTGTCTTGTAAAGCTCTGCGAGGTCATCAGGCAAATCTCTTGATGTTCCCCCACGATGCTATCTGCCACCCTTCCTTACTGATTTCTCTGCAACCATGAACTTCAAACTGAATGGCTTCAACACGTTCAAAGGCTTCAAGGGCTTTCGCTTGCTGGACAAACACGAACTGGCTTCGGGAGAGTTAATGTGATGCTGTAAGAATTCTGCAAACAAATGCAGACTATGAGAACCAAGGGATTCTCCCACGGACATGTACCTGTGACAGCATTAGAGATGCGATGGAAGGGGAAGAGGTCATATGCATTCTCAGAAGATTTTGAAGATAAATCAGTTTGAAGACATTGACCTCATGATGCGAAGACATTCACTTATATGTTGGGAGTTGGTTCCAGATTTGTACGAATCCGTGAATAGGTACAAGTGAGGAATCTAACTAGATATGAAGCTTAAGTGAATATACTAGGCAGTATGAGATGCAGACAGAATAGATCTAACATTGTATAGGTAGAAACCAATTTTGGTAAATAGGATGTATCTTTGAGGATCAAAAAGATGGTAAAAATAGAGTTGTATTTACCACACGAAGAACTGCTAGATGGGATGAACATGAGACCGAGCAGTTCAATCCACCGTGCCCTAACTTGGCGACGGAGGACACCTATGGCGGCGGCGGAGAGGACGATGTCCGTGGCCGGCGTGAGGACGGCGTCGGAGAAGTCGCGGCAGCTAAGCGCTTCGTTGCCGGCATCGTCGAGAGCTAGCGGTGGCGCTAGGGTTTTGACGAGGTGGAGAGGTGGAAGAAGGTTTTCTTTACCGCAGGGGACATGTATTTATAAGGAAGTGTGCGGCACAGTGCAAATACGCAGGTGCCCCTGGCGGTTCACATCTGAGGGGCACGTGGCAAGCATGCAACATACTGAGAGTTGTCCCACGTTCCCACGCCCTCCAGGTTTGTCGGATGGTTGTTCCGGCTTCTCCGGATTTCAAACAATAAGGATGAATCATTTAAAACAGACTTAATGTTTATCTCTGTGTCTTCTGCTGACAAGGACGTAGAGAAGACATTCGACAGTTTCAATAGAATGCATATGATTTGGACAGATAGAGTTTGAGATAGAAAGCATAGAGAGATTAGGGTCCGATCACATTCACTTAGTTCAAAAGATTCAACTAGGAAGACATAGCTATAAGTGAATGCTGTAGAGGACAGAACACTAGTATATATATATCTGAAAGCAACCAAATCAACATAGTGAAGAAAATCATGAAGATAAGTTGAAATTGAAGACAAACCAAATGCAAAGACATTGCAAAAATAACGCCATGAGTGAAACACTTCGAATAGAGAGATTTGGTGGTGGCGTTACCCACCGTATAGGAAGTATGAGACCCAGACACGGCGCACAATTATCATGGCGCTACGAAGTCAAATTCCACGTTAATGTATTCACACTCAGAATGTAAGTCTTCATTGATTGAAGATATACTTTACTTCGTGTGTTGCACATCTAAGTCATCAACATGCATAAGTGTTAGGATGTGTGCCTGATCACAGGACATTTGAGGATTCCAAGATATTTAGCTCACACCGTAACTTGCAAAACCTTTTCTCATCCAAGGGCTTTGTGAAGATATCTGCCAGTTGCTCTTCAGTGTTGACGTGAATGATGTCAATACCTTTCTTCATGACACGATCTCTGAGAAAGTGATGACGAATTTCAATGTGCTTTGTCTTCGAGTGCTGGACTGGATTGTTGGCAATCTTGATGGCGCTTTCGTTGTCGCAGAAGAGAGGTACTTGTTTCAGATTGATGCCATAGTCCTTGAGAGTTTGCTTCATCCATAGAAGCTGAGCGCAACAAGATCCAGCAGCAATGTATTCAGATTCAGCAGTTGAGAGTGATACACAGTTCTGCTTCTTTGAAGACCAACAGACAAGTGATTGTCCCAGAAAGTGACATGTGCCTGATGTTGACTTGCGATCCACTTTGTCACCAGCATAATCAGCATCCGAGAATCCAACCAGATCAAAGTTTGAGCCCTTTGGATACCATAATCTGAGTGTTGGGGTGTAAGCCAAATATCGAAGAATTCGCTTCACAGCTAAGTGATGCGATTCCTTTGGTGCCGCTTGGAATCGAGCACACATGCAAACACTAAGCATAATATCTGGCCTAGAAGCACATAGGTAAAGTAAGGAACCAATCATGGAGCGGTATACCTTTTGATCGAACTCTTTACCATTGTCGTCGGGACCCAGATGGTGTTTGGCTGGCATTGGCGTCGTGTAACCTTTGCAATCTTCCATTCCAAACTTCTTCAGACAACCATCATGGACATCTGATATTGCTCTTGCATCATGTATCCAAACTCATCACTATACTTCTGGTTGGTGCAGCCGAAGATAATGTCATCCACATATATTTGGCACACAAACAGTTCACCATCATATGTCTTCGTGAAGAGTGTGGGATCGAGGGATCCAGGTTTGAAGCCTTTGCTCTTCAGGAAGTCTTCGATTGTATCATACCAAGCGCGAGGAGCTTGTTTGAGGCCATACAGTGCTTTGTTTAGCTTGTATACCATATCAGGATGTTTTGGATCTTCAAAGCCAGGTGGTTGAGTGACATATACTTCTTCTTCAATCTTGCCGTTGAGAAATGCACTCTTCACATCCATTTGATATAGCAAGATGTTGTGGTGGTTAGCATAGGCTAGCAGTATGCGAATAGCTTCAAGCCTAGCCACAGGAGCAAATGTTTCATCGAAGTCAATTCCTTCAACTTGAGTGTATCCTTGAGCCACAAGACGTGCTTTGTTTTTGACGACTTGACCATGCTCATCTTGCTTGTTTCGATATATCCATTTTGTGCCAATAATGTTATGCTTGCGAGGGTCAGGCCGCTTGACAAGTTCCCAAACATTGTTCAGCTTGAACTGTTGAAGTTCTTCTTGCATAGCTTGTATCCATTCAGGTTCCATAAAGGCTTCAGCAACTTTCTTGGGTTCTGATATTGACACAAAAGAAAAGTTCCCACAGAAATTTGCTAACTGTGTTGCACTTGAGCGAGTAAGTGGACCAGGTGCATTGATGCTATCAATTATCTTCTCAATTTGTACTTCATTTGCAACTCGAGGATGAACTGGACGAAGACTTTGTTCTTGCTGATCATTGTCATCATTGGGAGGATTGTCTTCAGTCTGAGCATTGTCTTCAGGTAGGTTAGGTGCAGAAATGATAAGTTCCTCTTCAGGATGTGCTTCAGAAGGCATGATTTCACCAGTTCCCATCAGCTTGATAGATTCGCTAGGTGGAGCTTCGTCTAGTGTACTTGGCAGGAGCTCTCTTTGTGAACCATTGGTTTCATCAAATCGCACGTCCACAGTTTCGACGATTTTATAGAGGTAGAGGTTGAAGACTCTGTATGAGTGCGAGTCCTTTCCGTAACCGAGCATGAAGCCTTCATGAGCTTTAGGTGCAAATTTTGACTTGTGATGGGGATCCTTGATCCAGCACCTAGCTCCAAATACTCTGAAGTAGCTGACATTTGGCTTCCTGCCAGTAAGGAGCTCATAGGATGTTTTGTTCAGAAGCTTATGGATGTAAACACGGTTGATGATGTGACATGCTGTATCAATGGCTTCAGGCCAGAACTTTCTTGGTGTCTTGTACTCGTCGAGCATTGTTCGAGCCATCTCAATGAGGGTTCTGTTCTTGCGCTCTACGATGCCATTTTGCTGAGGTGTGTATGGAGCAGAGAACTCATGAGTGATTCCCATTGTATCTAGATAAAGATCAAGTCCGGTGTTCTTGAACTCAGTACCATTGTCACTTCTGATATTCTTGATCTTGACGCCATAATTGTTCATGGCTTGATTGGCTAAGCGTCTGAAGACATCTTGCACTTCAGTCTTGTAGAGAATTATGTGCACCCATGTATATCTTGAGTAGTCATCAACAATGATGAAGCCATAGAGACAAGCAGTTGTTGTGAGGGTGGAGTAGTGAGTAGGTCCAAATAAGTCCATGTGTAGCAGCTCGAAGGGTTGAGATGTCGTCATGATTGTTTTCGAGGGGTGCTTTGCCCTAGTCATCTTTCCAGCTTCGCAGGCACCACACAAATGATCCTTCTTGAACTTGACACCCTCGATGCCTATGACATGCTTCTTCTTGGCAAGTGTGTGTAAGTTCCTCATGCCAGCATGCCCCAGCCTCCGATGCCAGAGCCAGCATTCTGATTTTTGCAAGAAGACATACGGCAAGCTATGGACCTGCTGAGAAATCTACCATGTATAGATCATCTTTCCGATACCCTTCAAAGACTAGAGACTTGTCAAATTCCATGAGTACAAGGCTACGATATTTTCCAAATAGCACAATCATGTTCAAGTCACAAAGCATCGAGACAGACATTATGTTGAAACCAAGGGATTCAACAAGCATCACTTTATCCATGTGTTGATCCTTTGAGATTTCAACTCTACCTAGACCCAATACCTTGCTTTTACCAGTGTCAGCAAATGTGATGTGACTCTTGTCTGATGGACGTAAGGTTGAGTCCATGAGAAGACTTCGATCACCGGTCATATGATTAGTGCATCCGCTGTCCATAATCCATTCTGAAGCATGAGGTGTCATACCCTACAGTACAGTTAGGAGGATAGGCTTCACAAAGAGTGTTGTGAAGCATAAGCATTTGACGCACACGAGGATTATCACAGCTTAGATCAAGGTTAGGACAGATAGTATGACTGGCAAGCAATTCAGATGTGAAATTCATAATAAGACAATTTGGGCATTTTATCTTGCGTCCTACAATATTTTTTAGGTCCCCAGCAATAGCATCAGACGCCTTTGATTTTAGGCTGGAGACCTTTCTCTGCAAAAGAAAGTTAGTTCTTCTTAACCACCCACACCTTCAGGGGTGGCTTAGAAGCAATGAGCCTAAGTGCAGCATCTGAGAACTTCGGCTTTGGAGCCCTAGCAAATAGCCTTGCAGGAGATGAATGATACTCATATGAATAAGCAGAAAAGTTCTTAGTTCTATGAACATAGCGGTTTGAAGACACACGCTCATATTCATAAGTCTGAGTATGGTTTCCCTGCAAAACATTGGCGTTAGGGTGACTCAGGTGAGTCCTGTATCTGTATGAAGCCTTTGGGCCATATGAAGCCATAGGTCTAGGGTTTGACTTCTTCCTTGGTGGTGTCATGATGACATTCACAGGAAGATTCTCAATACACTACTTAGGTACCCAGATCTTATTCATAGGTGGTCCATTCCTGCAGTTAGTACCAATATACCTGGCGAACACTTCACCATTCTGATTCTTAAATAGTTTATAGTTTGCATCAAAGGATTCATCAATGATGATAGGGTTAGCTCAAGTGAAACCAGATAAGGTGGATGGATCCACTGAAGGTCCCTTTGCAGCAACCCATGTGGTTTTGGGATACTACTCAGGCTTCCAGTAGGAACCATCAACATTCATTTTCCTCTCGAACCCAACACCCTCTTTCCAAGGGTTTCGGTTCAGAATCTGCTTTTTGAGGACATCGCAAAGTGTCTGATGTCCTTTCAGACTTTTAAACATCCCTGTTTCAAGCAATGTCTTCAACCTAGCATTTTCATCAGCAATAGTAGTGGTATCCTCCGCAGAGGGGTTAGTTACCACATCAGTAGTTGAAGACAATGCAACAGTAGCAGCAGTGGAACATTCAGCAACAGAGGTAGCATTATCACGCTCAATGCATTTTAGACATGGTGGTTCAATCCATCCTGAGCGGGACTGATCTGTTGAGCACGAAGTGACTCATTCTCTTTTTGAAGATCTTCATGAGCCGCTCTCAATTTCTCAAGCTCTTGCTTCCTTTGAAGATAATCATAGGAGAGCTTTTCATAAGTGGATGAGAGCGTTTCATGACGACTTTCAAGTTCTTGGTACTTAGCATGAAGATTTTTTATGTCTTCAACTAAGGACTGTGAACGTGTCATTTCCGCGTCCAACAGGTCATCGCTTTTGTCTAACAGTTTTTGAGTATGTTCCATAGCCTTTTGTTGTTCAGTTGCAATTTTAGCAAGTGTTTTGTAGCTGGGTTTGGATTCACAATCAGAGTCATCTTCACTTGATAAAGTAAGCATCACGTGATTTTACCTTGGCACCATGTGCCATGAAGCAGTAGGTGGGAGCAGGGTCGTCCTTGTCATCAGCTTCAGCGTTGGTGTGGAAGTCATTGTCTTCAGTGTTGAAGATGGACTTGGCAACATAGGCTGTGGCTAGAGCCAGACTTGCAATGCCAGGGTCGGACTCCTCTTCAGATTCCACCTCCGCCTCCTCAGAAGCAGACTCCTCCTCTGAATCCATCTCCTTGTCAACAAAAGCACGAGCCTTGCCAGATGAGCTCTTCTTATGAGATGAAGACCTTGATGAGGACTTGGAAGAAGACTTTGAAGATTTCTTCTTCTTCTTGTCATCAGAATCATATTCCTTGCTCTTCTTCTTCTTCTTCTCATTGTCCCACTGTGGACACTCAGAGATATAGTGTCCAGGTTTCTTGCACTTGTGACATGTTCTCTTCTTGTAGTCATGAGTGGAAGCTTCATCATTTCTTCAGCTAGATTGTGAAGACTTTCTGAAGCCCTTCTTCTTAGTGAACTTCTGGAACTTCTTCACAAGCATAGCAAGTTCCTTTCCAATATCTTCAGGATCATCAGAACTGCAGTCAGATTCTTCTTCAGATGAGGAAACAACCTTTGCCTTCAAAGCGCGAGTTCGGCCATAGTTGGGACCATAGATATCTCTTTTCTCAGAAAGCTGGAACTCATGTGTGTTCAGCCTCTCAAGTATATCAGACAGATCGAGTGTCTTGAAGTCAGGGCGTTCTTGTATCATGAGGGCAAGGGTGTCAAAGGAGCTGTCAAGTGATCTCAGTAGTGTCTTGACGATTTCATGCTTGGTAATCTCAGTGGCGCCGAGAGCATGAAGCTCATTTGTGATGTCGGTGAGGCGATCAAATGTGAGCTGGACATTTTCATTGTCATTTCTCTTGAAGCGGTTGAAGAGGTTGCAAAGAACACTGATCCTTTGATCTCTCTGGGTTGAGACGCCTTTGTTGACCTTGGATAGCCAGTCCCAGACTAGCTTCGACGTTTCCTGAGCACTCACATGGCCATACTGTCCTTTGGTCGGATGACCACAGATGATGTTCTTGGCAGTAGAGTCCAGTTGAATGAACTTCTTGACATCAGCAGGGGTGACACCTTCACCAGTTTTGGGAACGCCATTCTTGACGACATACCAGAGGTCGACATCAATGGCTTCAAGATGCATGTGCATCTTATTCTTCGAGTAGGGATATTCAGTTCCATCGAACACGGGGCAAGCAGTGGAGACTTCGATTATCCCTGCAGTTGACATAGCTAAAACTCCAAGTGGTTAAACCGAATCACACAGAACAAGGGAGTACCTTGCTCTGATACCAATTGGAAGTGCTAGTTATCGACTAGGGGGGGGGTGAATAGGCGATTTTTATGAAACTCTTCAAAACGTGGAAGTTTCAAAGACAAACAATAGAAATGACCTAATTGATATGCAGCGAAAGATAAACTACAACAAGAAAACCATAGTCAAGTATGCAATAATGTGAAAGTACAGGACTAATAGCAGCTTAGTAGTAAGGATCAGGATGGAAGATAGTATGAAGCCAACCAACACAGCAGTCAAGCAATGAAGTCAAACAGGTACGACAAATAGGCAATGACTTCATGAAGACAAACTCTAAGTAAAGGGAGGGAGAGGATAGAACCAGTCACTTGTTGGAGACACAGGATTTGTTGGACCAGTTCCAGTTGCTGTGACAACTGTACGTCTGGTTAGGGAGGCTGAGATTCAACTCAGAAGACCGTGTCTTCACCTTATTCCCCTTGAGCTAAGGACACACAGTCCTCGCCCAATCACTTTGGTAAGTATTCAAGGTAGACTTCCGAACCTTCATAGACTTCGTTCACCGGCGATCCACAATGACTCTTGGATGCTCAGAACGCGACGCCTAACCGACTGGAGGATTCACAGTCCTCAAGTGTAATAAGTCTTCAGGTCACTCAGACAGAAAGACTTCAGTGATGCCTAACACTCTTTGGCTCTGGGTGTTTGGGCTTTGTCCTCGCAAGTATTTTTCTCTCTCTCTCAAAGGCTTTGAGGTGGGTTGCTCTCAAATGACAAAAGCCGTGCACTAACTCTGAGCAGCCACCAATTTATGGTGTGGGGCTGGGCTATTTATAGCCACTAGGCAACCCGACCTGATATGTCCGAAATGACCCTAGGTCACTAAGGAACTGACACGTGTTCCAATGGTCAGATTTCAAACACACACGGCAACTTTACTTGGGCTACAAGCAAAGCTGACTCATCCAGCTCTGGATAAGGTTTGCTCTCATTGTCTTCGCTCGAAGACATAGGATTTGGGTTGAGCATCACTTCAGTCATTCTGACTTTGTTCACTTGGACCCCACTTAACAGTACGGTGGTTCCTATGACTCAACAAAGAAGAAAAGGGAAACAACGAAACTATAAAGTCTTCGCGCTCCATAGTCTTCACTCAATGTCTTCTCATGTCATAGTCTTCAATATGAATATCTTCACATACGACCATTGTCGTCAATGTCTTCATACATTTTTAGGGGTCATCTCCGGTAGGTAAACCAAATCAACGAGGGACACTACCTGCGCTATCCTGCAATTCTCACAAACGCATTAGTCCCTCAACCAAATTTGTCGTTAATACTCCAAAACCAACTAGGGGTGGCACTAGATGCACTTACACAATTCCATCCTTCAAATTTGAAAATAGTTGGTATGAGTAAATACAGTAATGCAAGAGCAAAGGTGTATGAACCATAGCTACAGAACCTTACCTGAGAACAAATCTTCTTCTCCTTTAAGCGTTGAGTTTGGATTCGGAGTGGTGGTCCTTGTGCTTTGGGCACTGCAGTTCCCTTACTAACCGCTCGTGTTTGGGTGCTCTGTTGTGGAGACGGTGCTGTGTCAACTGGAACTGGGTTACTATCTGCCGGGGTTGGGGTTAGAAGGGGTGTAGCTGGTTCTCTGTCCAACTGGGTAGGGGTACAATCTGCGAGAGTCTGGGTTATGTGTGGTGGATATGGTCCTTGGGCAAGTACAACTATGGTTCTATCTGCATCAATTGGTAGCACTATCTTTTCTAAAGACCATGTTGTTACTCCCTTAGATACTGCCATCACGCTCTCCAATTCAAATGGCTGATAAACAAGAAAAGTAACTGAAAGTATAGACATTGTATGATAGACAGGTGCAATGGATAGTGGGGAATAAAAGAGGGCATGAAATAATTCATATTTATGTTGTCTAACCAAACAGGATTGCATGACACAATTTCACATATATGATGGCTAACTAAACAGGATAGCATGACACAATTTCACATTATGATGGCTAAATAAAAAAGATGGAAAGACATAGTTCAAAATATGAGACTATGTAAACAGGATGACATGACATAACTATATAATGTGTTTATTAAATAGGTTGGCATGCCATAATTCACATACATTCATGGATAGAATGCCATAATTCTAAATATGATGACTGTAAACACAAAACAGGATGAGATGATATAACTATATGATGTCTTTATTAAATGGGTTGCCATGCCATAATTGAGATAGATGATGTGTATGTACTATGTAAACATGATGGCATGATATAATTCAAATATATGATTTGTATAGTAAGCAAGTAAGCAGATGGCAATCTATATGTGATGTAAAAACTAAGCAATGCAAGACAACATGCATGACATGGGTAATATAACCCTGCCAAGTTTGAGCATAGACCGCAGGGGGGAAATAGGACTGGTCATCAGTCTCTGAATCCTCCTCTGAGGAGCTCTCTGTAGCCAGTAAGATGTCTTCTTCAGCAGGTAGCATTGTCTGCTCTGAATACCTTGTTTTCACTCCAGATACTTCCATCACCGCTTCAAATGGCCGATGCATAGGAAGAGTAGTTGAATATACAAACGTTGTCGACAAATGGAATACGTAAACCAAAAAAATCATAGCATGATATAATTCACATACATGATGATTGGCTAAACAGCATGGCATTGCATAATTCACATATATAATACCTTTGCAACAAGATAGCATTGTATAATTCACATATATAATGTCTTGGCAATGCATAATTCACATATATGGTAATTAGACACTGAACAGGTGACATTCACACAAAGCATGTCTAAACTAATCAAATGGCATAGCAATGCGAGACACCATACGCACGATATGAGCAACATAACCCTACCAAGTTAGAGCATACACCTCGGGGGGGGGGGGGGGGGAATAGGACTGGTCATCTATCTCTGAATCCTCATCTGAGGAGCTATCCATAACCAGCAAGATATGCGCTTCGTCAGCTATCATAGTTTGCTCAGAAGACCTTGTTTTCACTCCAGAATTTGCCATCACCGTGTCAAATGGCTGATGCACACGAAGAGCAGTTGAATGTATTAACATTGTTGACAAATGTAATAAGTAACGGAAAAAAAGGATGGCATGATATAATTTACATATAAGATGACTCGCTAAGCAGGATGGCATTGCAAAATTCACATATATGATGCCTGGCTAAACAAGGTGGCGTTGCATAATTCAAATAAATGATGAATAAACTAAATAGATGGCATTCGCACAAACGATGTCTAAACTAAGCAGATGACATATTTGATGTATAAAGTAAGCAATGCAAGACACCATATGCATGATATAACCAACATCAGCATGCCAAGTTAGAGCGAAGACATCAGGGGTAAATAGGAGTTATCTTCTCCTTCTGAATCCCCCTCAGAACAGATATCTTCCTCTCGATTACAATCCGAAATGCATGGAGGGGGGGGGGGCTGCCTTTGCGCCTACCATGGAGCGACGTCTGCATGAAATTACATTGCCACGCAAGGCTCGTCTCTTTTGCTCTACATGTTCAGTTCCATTGTTTACAATAACTGTCATGCATAGGAATAAAATATAGTGAGATTATGTAAGGAGTGCATGCAGAAATCCAGAGTGATGGTAGCAACCTGTGGATAGACCCAAAACCAATAATAGCAGGCAGATAATGGCTTCAGTTAATAAATACAGATAATGGCTTCTTTACTGTTTGTTTCCCACCCAACATGAAACTCATAGTAGACACCGGAGATTAACCAGATAGTAGATAGATACTATTGATAGTGGCCCCGATATGTACCCCACAACCATTTAAAAACTCAAGTTTGACCATTAGTTTGGAGCTGACTCAGAGTCTAATCGGTGAACAGGACGATAAAGTAGCATGTAATATTAAGAGATGCATAACATAAGCAGACACGAAAGAGTGCGACCTCTCTTGCGGACCAGTGTAGTCCTCGAGGTCATCTGCTTGGTTGATGATGGTAATGCAGTTTTCATGGCTGCCAGCGGCGGGAAAGAAGATCTGAGGCGGCGAAAGACAGTCTGGAGGCCGGATCCCTGCTATGCTGGACCCTTCTGTCATTGAAGCAGCTGAGCTGGGGTGGACGACGGCGCAGCAGGAGCGGGAAACCACGCAAGGTTTTCTTTGACAACTATCTATAAGAGAAGTAATTCTGTAAGGGCTCGTTTGAATTGGAGGATTCCAACAATGCAGGGATAGGAAATAGACAGGAATAGGATAGGAATGCACGTGCAAAACAGAGAATTTAAAAACATAGGATTTCTGCCAATCTGGGTGTTTGAGTCACAACAATTGGAAGATCACAGGATGCAAAGAAGCATGGTGAGAGTAAGTCAAACCACAAGAAAATGTACGGTTATAATGCTATTATGCTACTATCGCTTAGTCTTGTGCTTCATGCATAGGAAATTGAAAAGGAGGACGAGCGAAAATTAAAATTCCTACGTTTTTTCTTTCAAGGAGACACTAAAGGAACAAATCCGTGTGCTCAGTGGACAATATATATAACATGTAGAGTAAAAAAGAGATGCAACAAGTGTACAACCTCTTTGGCGAAGCCATGTCGATCTTAGCATGATTGGGTTGGCCAGTGAGGATGCTCCGGCTGACTTTGCTGTCGGAGGAGGGGAAGAAGATCTTAGGCGTCTGGAGATGGAGCCCGAGGTACTGCTCTGCTGTGATGGAGGGTTTCATCGTTGGAGCAGCTCCGGTGAGTTGTACGACGCCGAGGCTGAAGCAGGACAACAGAGACAATGAACAACGTTAACCTGAGTGGAATTCTAATAGCATCTCCAATACATGACGTAAAATACATAACCACAAAGTGCTAGATGTAAAATATATCAGCCGCTCATCTCTAAACTTAACTGTCGAAACTGAACTTAACTGTCGAAACTGAACCTAACTGTCGAAACTGAATTTTTCTATCGAAACTGAATTTTGCTGTCGAAACTGAACGCACTAGCAAGGTGAGGCTACACGCCGGTCGACTGACTTTTTCATCTCTGTAAGTCAATTTTGCAGCCGTTGGATACGAAATCAAGGGCCTGCAGTTCATCTTCAACCTCCACCCCCTGAGCCGCCAGCCACCACCGGCCATACAGCAGACCCCCGCCTCCTGCGGCCGGCAGTGCGCCGCCCCGCCCGCCCCGAAAACACTCCCCACCGCCGGTCCGCCGCCGCTCCGGCCATCCCTCTAGGCCCCCCCCCCGTGCCGAGCTTTTTCTCCGGCGATCCCCATGCCACCGCCCCGCCAAAGCCCCGCCACCGCCAGCGACCACCGCCCCCATCCTAAACCCTAAGATAGATAGTGGGGTACCTCTTCGGCGAGCCCCCCTCCCCGCTGCGGCTGGTTCTTCCTTCACCCCGGCGAGCCCACCCCTTGAAAACCGACTGACCCAAAAGTCGATTCAGTCGACTGAACTGTAGCCAAATCGGAGCAGCATCGCAAGCAAGAGCAAGAGCGAGAGCAGCATCGCGAGCAAGAGCAATAGCAAGAGCAGACCAGGCAGGGGACCGAGAGCAAGAGCAGAGCAGCAGCACGAGCGAGAGCTAAAGCAGCAGCAGCTCCTACTGATGTGGACGTCGCCGCCGAGGGAGCGACGCCGGGGAGGAAGTGGCCGGCGACGCCGCCGTGGATGGAGCTGCGCCGTGTCGGCTCGGGACCGAGCGTCGGCAGCACCTTGAGATCGAATCAAGAAGAAAATGCAGCGATTTGTGTACAACCTCTTTGGTGGCGCCGATTAGGCCTCAGCTTCATCCGAGGAAACAATGATGATGATGCTCTTCCGGTGGTGCAGGTGAAGACGGCGGTGTGGGAATGGAGGTGGCGCGAAAGACGAGGGGAACATTGGGGCAGCTCCTTGGAGGTGGAGGACGGGGTGGCTGAACCGGTGGGACGATGAGATCGATGATGGATCCTCATCCGGTACAGTGGATGAGGGACGTCGAGGTGTTGCTGTGGACGACATCGTCGGAGAAGAGGCTCCGGCTAGGTGGCGGACGGAGCAGGGTGTGGGTTTTGTCACGGGTTTTCGCGGCCTCGGTGTACGAATGGATGGGCGGATGGGATGGCAGTGGGGAACCATGGCTTAGAGACGCGCTTGTCCGAAATGTGGGGTAAGTTACGAAAGTACTCCCCACCGATTTGAGGTGGTTCTTTCGGTTCAGGGGTACCACGGGCGTTTCGCGTGTCGGGATTTCACAGGAGGTGGGAGTTTTCGCGCGCGTTGTAATTTCGGAATAGCAAGGCTGTAACGCCCCGGATACAACTTTCCATATTCGTAACTCCAACTCTTGCCTTTTCCGGAGATGCGATATGTTATTTCCTTCGTGGTTGGGTTTGGTCTTTTGTTTTGCATTTTGTTCGTGCCATGCATCTCATCTCATCGCATCATGTGCATTGCATCCGCATGTTTTTCATAAAACTCGTTACCGTTCGTAGTTGCCCTTTCTCTCTTTGCCTCCGTTGTCATTTTGTCAGGCCCTTGTCCTTGTTGATCTCTCTTGACCCCTCTCGCGCGTGTCCGAAACTCCCCCGAACCCGACCCGGACAGTCATCACCGTTGGGTTCGGATCATCCCCAAATATCTATAAATCATCTCCGTTTTCTTATTTGGACTCTCTAGCCTATTTTTTTCGGCCGTCCGATTACGATCGGAGGGACCTAATAGCCCCAAACCAAACTCTTGTGCTATATATATAGACCAATCCCCTAGGCAGCAACCCTAAAATCTAGCCCCTTGTCCCATCGCGCCGCCGCCAGTCATCCACTCCCCTCCTCATCGGGATCCCTCCCGATCCAATTCCACCAACCGAAGCTGCCTCCTCCTTCCTTGTTTTTCCCATCGAGCCAACCACCTTCCCTGATCCACCCATCGATCTAGCCCTGTCGAGCTCCTCTGCTCGACGTCCAGGCACCCGCAGCCTCCTCTGCCTCGCCACCCGTGCGCCTTTGACCACACCTGACCACCAAGCCGCCGTCCGTCGTCCTCTGCTTCACACTGCATCCGGCGAGCAGAAGCCCCACGCCTGCAGCCTCGCGTCCCGCAGCTCGCTCGTCCTCGGAGCTCCCTGCCATGGTGCTCCCCTTCTCCGTCGCGTCGCCAACCTCTCCGGCCAGACCGTCCCAGGCGAGCCCCCGTCGTGCCCTCTCCTTCCTCCATTTCCCTTCTCTCTGTACCTCATCTCTCTCTCTCTGAATCAGGAACCCCATCGTTATGGCCATGTCCTCATCGTGCGCGTCGTCGCCCGTTCGTCCCTGCCGGCAGCCGCGCTGCTCCCCTTCCTCGTCGTCCCTCCAACCGGAGCCCCGTTGTCGCCCCATTCTTCTACAAGCCGTGCCCGTGCTGCCGCAGCAGCGCCGCCATGGACGCCGAGCCGCCGCCTGCCTCCACGGCCCTCGTCCGCGAGCGCCGGCTACTCGAGCCTCCTCTGCTTCCCCTCGTGCACGAGATGCAGTGTGCCGAGCCGTCCCCGGCCTCCTCGTCAGACCCCCCCCCCTTGTCAAGTCCCCGCGTCGCCATCGAGGTCAAGGCCGCCGTTCCCATGTTTTCCTCCCCAATTTCTTTCCCTCTCTGAAACTTTCTCTGTCGTTTGAACCGAGAACATGCGCCACCTCGCCTTGCCTTGCAGCGAGCCCCTACTCGCGTTGACCACCTGCAGCTCGTCTCGAGGATCCGCGCCAAGTCGCCCGCACGAGGCCTCCTCCTCTGCTCCCGTCGCAGCCCAGCTCCGTCACCTCCCCTCGCTCCAGCTCCGCTGCTGCCTGCGTCCTCTGCTTCTTCCAGAACGAGCAGCTCGCCCGCTCACCCGTTGACCGCAGTCGCGCATGGCCACCAGCGCCTGGGCCAGCAGCCTCCAAGCCCAGCAATGAGCGCGCCCTGCCTCCTCCTGCGTGGGCCACTTCTTGCCCCACGGCCTCGCTCGGCCTCTCCATCAGCCTGGGTCCTGGCCCAAGGGTGAGCTCCTCCAGCGACCCTGTTCCTGTTGGCCCAACCAGTTTCGACCTGTAGATGTTTTTTTACTTGTCTGCGAATTTGCTAATTATCCAGAGAAAACCTGTTTTACAGATTACACCCTCATGTTCATGCATTTAATGTCTCATAAACTGAGCATCGGATTAAATTAGTTTAAACATGTAAAATGCTTAGAATTTTGTGTCACTTTCATCCATGTTTAAAATGTTTAAAATGATGTTTGCATTTAATTTGCTAAATGCCTTGTTAAAATGATTTATTTCATAACTAATTAACCGTAGCTCCGATTTTAATAAACTTTATATGTAAATGGGGTGGAAAAATGCCTAGTTTAACATGGTGGACTTTATTTTCCTGTTTAACAACAATAAAATATGTTTTAGGGCAGAACAGTAGCAAATTCATCAATTGCATATGAGGATTTTCCGGAATTGTTGTTTGTTGTTTCCGGCCTCATTTAAACTTGCCTAAATAGTTAGTTTACTTATGCTTCACCCCTTGCCATGTTTAATAACATTTAATATTGTTGGTACATAACCGAAAGAGCACTAAATAATTGATGTGGTGTTTTGTCAATATGCAACTCGTTGCATATTGAGCTCCACTTAACTTGTAGTATTGTTTGTTGCACTTTGCCATGCCATGCCTCATTAAACCGGACATGCATCATACTTGATTGTGCATCATGCCATGATTATGCTTGTGTGTTTACCATGTTGTTTGCTTCTTTCCGGTGTTGCTTCTTAGTTCCGGTAATGTTGCGATTGTGAGGATTCGTTCGACTACGTCCGTTCGTCTTCTTCAAGGACTCGTTCTTCTTCCTAGCGGGATTTCAGGCAAGATGACCGCTACCCTGGATCTCACTACTATCATTGCTATGCTAGTTGCTTCGTTCTATCGCTATGCTGCGTTACCTATCATTTGCTCTTCAAGCCTCCCAAATTGCCATGAACCTCTAACCTTTGACACCCTTCCTAGCAAACCGTTGTTTGGCTATGTTACCGCTTTGCTCAGCCCCTCTTATAGCGTTGTTAGTTGCAGGTGAAGTTGAAGATTGCTCCATGGTGGACAGGATTTTGTTGGGATATCACAATATCTCTTATTTAATTAATGCATCTATATATTTGGTAAAGGGTGGAAGGCACGGCCTTATGCCTGGTGTTTTGTTCCACTCTTGCCGCCCTAGTTTCCGTCATACCGGTGTTATGTTCCCGGATTTTGCGTTCCTAACGCGGTCGGGTGATTTATGGGACCCCCTTGACAGTTCGCTTTGAATAAGACTCCTCCAGCAAGGCCCAACATTGGTTTTACCATTTGCCTCACCTATTAGCTTTTTTCCCTTGGGAGTCGCGCATCCCAAGGGTCATCTTTATTTTAGCCCCCCGGGCCAATGCTTGTCTAAGTGTTGGTCCAAACTAGAGCCACTTGCAGCGCCACCTCGGGGAAACTTGAGGGCTGGTTCTAGTTGTACGTAGTGCTCATCCGGTCGTGGCCTGAGACGAGATACGCGCGGCTACTATCAGGATGTCGGCACGCCAGGAGGTCTTGCTGGTCTTGTTTTATTACTGTCGAAATGTCTTGTAGCCGGGATTCCGAGACTGATCGGGTCTTCCCGGGGAGAAGGAATATCCTTCGTTGATCGCGAGAGCTTATCATGGGCTAAGTTGGGACACCCCTGCAGGGTATAAACTTTCGAGAGCCGTTCCCGCGGTTATGTGGCAGATGGCAATTTGTTAATGTCCGGTTGTAGATAACTTGACACCTGATCCGAATTAAAACGCATCAACCATGTGTGTAGCCGTGATGATCTCTTCTTGGTGGAGTCCGGGAAGTGAACACGGTCTTTGGGTTATGTTTGACGTAAGTAGGAGTTCAGGATCACCTCTTGATCATTGCTAGCTTCACGACCGTTCCATTTTCTCTCTTCTCGCTCTTATTTGCGTATGTTAGCCACCATATATGCTTAGTCGCTGCTGCAACCTCACCACTTTACCCCTTCCTTTCCCATTAAGCTTTGCTAGTCTTGATACCCATGGTAATGGGATTGCTGAGTCCTCGTGGCTCACAGATTGCTACACCAACAGTTGCAGGTACAGGTTATGTGATGATCTTGACGCGAGAGCAATGCTTGCTTGCTTGAGTTCTTCTTCTGCTTCTTCTTCGATCATGGGATAGGTTCCAGGTCGGCAGCCCGGGCTAGCAGGGTGGATGTCGCTTGAGTTTCTGTTTGTGTTTCATCCGTAGTCGGATGATGCTCTTATGTATGATGTATTGTTGTATTCGTGTGGCATTGTATGCCTCTTGTATGTATCCCCATCTATTATGTAATGTTTATGTAATGATATCCACCTTGCAAAAGCGTTTCAATATGTGGTTCTATCCTTGGTGGGACCTTCGAGTCTCTTTAGGATAGTATCGCATATTGGGCGTGACAAAGGCGCGGGTTGAGATGGAGGGAGTTGTCGGAGCACAACGAGACAAAGATATATCTTAAATATTTCGGGCTAACAAGGCGCGGGTTGAAATTTCCGGACAAGCCTAACGTGTACTGTACCAAATCAATGCGCACTACAAATGTCATTCAAAACTTTGAATTCATGTTATGTTCAATTAAAATATTTCGCTACGTGTATAATGCATGCAACCTACTACTCAAATGAACGTTGTAGTGCATTCCAAACGTATATACTACTGCTTCAATATGAATTAAATTTGAATAAGATCTACAGTAATGATTGTTGTGAAGTCAAAGCATTTGAATTCGTTTCTCTGTTTTAATAAGATCTACAATCATCATTATTGTCAAGTTAAACCATCGTTTGTGTATTATCTTCACAGCACACCACATGATTAGTCTCGAGTTACATATGAACTATGTGTACTATATGAACTCGAACTAGATTTTTTGAATCCACTTTATTTTGATTTCAAATCACATTACATTTCTAGCTCTAGCTAGATCTTCATAATCTAAACCATGTATCATATGTATAATATGTTTATCACATTATGTATGGTGCCCCGCCCCCTACGCCTACAAGTATTTAGATGTGAGTTGCAAACACCACACATTACCACAAATTCAAATAAAATGTGAGAATGTTCGATATATAGTTTCGTCTAGAATGCTCGATATTTAGTTGTAAGTTGCAAACGCCGCACATTATCACAAATTCGAATAAAATGTGAGATTGTTTGTTGTATAGTATGGTTTAGATTGTTTGGCATTTAGCTGTGAGTTGCAAACGCCATGCATTAACACATTATGGTATAACATGTGCACAACACATGTATCACCGCTATATTCATGCATGCAATGTTTAAAACACTATGATCTCCTATTCAAATATATGAATCCGCTTTCATATCAAATTATGATCTTTGTTAGTCTCTTACACCCACACAATCCTCTAACCTTTGTAGCTACCACTAACTTTCTCTCGTGCATGCACACGTCCTCCTCGCCCTCCCCCTCCCTCGGCATTCTATCCACGGGGCACATTCATTTTTTTATTAAGGTCATTCTCCCAGAGTCTCCACAACTCATTTCCGACACACACCGATCGATAAACCTCTCCAGCGATGCCTGCCTACAGCATACACACATAGCTTCAATCTCCTCCTTTATGTGTCCTTGCCTCGTGTCTCTCATATGGTTAGACACACGTGTAAACTCTCACCCCTCTTTTCATCAATCTCACAATCGCACACTCCTCCCCCTATCTAGCTAGTAGTTGGGCCTCTCGCACCACCTCCTAGCTCCATTCTCTCAGTCTATCCGTCTCGCTAGGCCTTATTTGCCTCTAAAAAATGTACGTACACCGACCCATCTCTCGCTATATACTAGCCAGCTAGGTCCTTATAACTCGTTTTTACCCACACATCGATCGATCTACCTCATTAGTTGTGTCTCTCCCTTCCTCCGACAATCAAAAATTGATCTACCGATCTAGTTAGGTTTGCTTATCAAACACATGGTTCCCCTTCATCATCCATTGATGCGTCTCAACAGATCTATCACGCACATGCACACACAGAAACACATCCCCACTCTTATTGATAACATTGCAGTTCCACCCTCAGTTTGTCTAGTAGGCCTCTCCCAACATCTCCGAGAAGCAACTCCATCACCCATCCAGCACTCTACCCATCTCCCTCCCTCTCCCTCCCTCTCTCTCTCTCCTATCTCTCTCTATCCCATCATATTTCCCGTCCTTTAGTTATGTATGGATGTCGACCGATCTCCCTCAAGACGTAGATGGGTCTCTCCTTCTCAACACATATACGAGTCGTTCTACCTCTATAGTTAGGCCTCTGCCTACCCCTCCCCCCCCCTCCCCCCCCCCACATACCGATACATCAAGCGCTCTAGTCATGTCTCCCTACCACACACAAACTTGACATGTGCCCTCTAACGTTCCGGTAGGCCAGTCGCCCTATATCTTTGACTTGCACACACACACAATTTCAATGGCTCTCTTCATCGATCTCGCACCCACCCACTTGATCCTCTCTTTGACTCTATTGATAGCTATGACCCCTCCCTCTCTTCTCGTGGATTGCCCGACCCTCTATGTATGATATGGATAGGCCTCCATTTCACACACATTGCATGCAAAATTTTGTTTGAGATGTCATCGACACATATTCCCACAAATAATTCATGAAAGCAACCCCCAACCCCACCCCCACCCCCACCACAAAACAAAAAACACTCACGGACGCGGTTTGTATCTCTCACAGACACCCACGTAGGTGGGGGACGTGCACGGCGCACGTACTCCCGTCTCTTTCCCAACCACACCGCGCGGGTACACGGTGGAGCTCATTTCTGTACGAAAAAGGCAGCTCACGTGGTAATTTGGCATGTGTACTGGTTGTCCACTTGGTGGAGGGAGGATCGTCTACCACGGGTGAACAAACAAATTGCGACTTGACGCATTATGTTAAATTAAAAAAAGAGGCAAACCATGTGGGGCCTACCTTAGAGGCAAGGCTCTATACACTGGAGTACTTTTGATGTGTTCCGTCAACTCACAGAACAAGGAGAAGCTTGCTTAGTACACCGTCTCTCCCGCCCACGGGCGCGGTGGCTCGCAGGATGAGGTGAAGCTTGCTCCTCCCTCGCCCATGCACGCGGTGGCTCGTAGGACGAGGAGAAAAATTTACTACTCCCTCCGTTTACTCCTCGTCCCTACTACCTTGGTTATAGAGATTATATCATATTGTTTGGAATATATATCTCCTTTAGTAGATTTCAATATGAACTACTAGTACATACTCCAAACACTGATGTATATAGACGTATTTTAGAGTGTACATTCACTCATTTTGCTCCGTATGTAGTAGCACTCTCCCTCGCCCCTCGACCCTCGCCCACGTGGTGGACGTTCAACAATTCATTCGATCTCATATAGCCAGAACGATATATACTCCACTACCATTATTGCTCGACTTCCCGAAGAGGCGAAGAGCCAATTGCAAGGTTAATATTTTGGAGATGCCAAGCGCAAGGTTATAGGAGAACGAGTAGTAGGTGCCGCGTCATTTATAAATAATTTTTTCCTTCAGTGGCACGTACGCAATATGATAGGTCCATATGGAGAGAAAAGGAAACCGCTCCACTATATACATAGTCAGGACGGGCCAGCCTACACGGTTGCTTGCTGGGTTACTCTCTTCACACTCTCTCGCACAAAACGACTGTGGCCACATCTCTAACATCCCGGCGGATCACATCCGCTTGGGGAAGGGGTGGATGCTTAGTGTAGATACGGTGGCCGTCACTGACGGCGAAAACCCACTGTCGGCACGTCCCGATCAGGGGTCCCCGCCGTTCTCTCTCACAAAGCCGGTGAGGTTGCCTTCGTCCCTTGCTCACTGCCGCGATGTGGGCAGTTGCCGCCTCCCGCCGCCCTCCTCAAGGTTGAAATACGTCCCTCAGGTACAACTCCCTTTACAGCCGGCTTGCACCACTGCTCTAGCTACCCACATCACTCCCTGTGGATAATTCTCTACTTCTTTGCCCCGCACATACCTGATACCTCTACTGGCTTCTGCGTACTATATTTGTGATGAGTTTATGTCTCATCAACTAGTCCTAGTAATCTTATTCTAATCACGCTTCTTCAATTTCTTTGCCACAGGGATGCTCATCTCGATTTTGGTGAAACTGCACAAAATGATCCGACGGTCAAAAGGTTGAAAACTTCATTTATTAGGAAGCTCGAGCGTTGCCAGCAAATTTAAGCCTGGTCAGGGTTCACGGTTCAAGGGCTAGGGACTGTATGGATCGTTTTTTTCTTTAGCTGCCTCTGTTCCAAAATAAGTGTCAACTTTAGTAGTAGTACAACTTTGTACTAAAGTTTGCACAAATTTGAGACACTTATTTTGGAAAGGAGGGAGTACATATTTGCTATGATCTGTCAATCATTGAGATGCAATAGCATGCATGTTAGTCTCCTTTGTATTTGATGAAATGTTGCAACGGGCAACCTTGGACGCAAGATACATGTAACAGGAGCTGGAAGCTTCATAGCATTGTACAAATTTATCTCGCTGATAAATTACAGTACGTAATAGTGCTATACTAGTACTTCCTCCGTTCCTAAATATAAGTCTTTGTAGAGATTTCACCATTAACCACATGCGGATGTATATAGATGCATTTTAAGTGTAGATTCAATTATTTTGTTCCGTATGTAGTTCACCTAGTGGAATCTCTACAAAGACTTATCTACTAGTAATAGCTAGGCCCCACTACTAGGAATTCTCTATCCTCTCCTTGAGCCACATTATCAAAATTGACGTAGCCGTTAGATGAAGTAAATCAGTCATAATAACCGTCTGATCTAGACGTTGAGAGGCTTCGCACTAAGCCACATGCAAGCATGCAGAAATACCGTGGCACATGCATGTGAACGGGTTTTAAATCACATCAACATGTCTGCATGCAAGCATGCACCGGTAGCATGCATGTAAGTGAGCTTTTAAGTCCCATTAACATGTCAAAAAGAAAAATATAATCCCATTATGCAGTAGGAGTTGGCTGATCTTTTTTCCTTACGTGGGATGATCTAAATGATGATGGGAGTTTATTTAGTTTGGCTACCACATTTGTCATGCGGTTATAGATTTTTTCTTTTTAGTTCTCTGAAATCGATAATTTTGTGCAGAGTTTATTTAGTCCCTCTATGCAAAAACTCGGCCCTGAGCTCGATCATAGCTATGATGCCAGAGTGTAATGCACATGGTGTTGTCATAACTTGGGCTCAAACGTCCACAGAGAACGCACATGAGTTTTTTGATAACTTGATGGAGAGGGCCATCACAGAAGAGCCAGAACAAATCCGCCCCACCAGTGATGAGGAAGTGGCCTCTTGCCAATAGGGCAGAGGAGGCAAGATAAGCCGAAGAGGCTGGCAACTTTGGTTTCTTGGAAGCCGACACCGGTGAAGAAGGAACAATGCCAGAGGAGACCCTTGCCAAGGAAGGTGAGCCTACCATGGAACAGGACAATGAGGCTGTCAGGAACTCTGCTAGCGAGGACACAACTGAGGAGCGGCTGTACGACCCCTGCTCCCTCCAAGAAGCCACGTGTCCTCCGAAAAGTCGCCTCTGGCGACCTAGTGCGTCCGTCTTCTTCAAGCAGCAAGGTTATCGACAAGAAGGTGGCCGGCAAGGCCTCGCAGCGGCAAGAAGCCCAATTGCAGCCCATGCGGTGACCGAGATGCACAACCGAGACAACAACTGGTGTGACGGGAAAATCACGCACACCCGTGCCGGTGACTGGAGCTGCAGGATCATCTCAATGTGCAACTGCTGATACAGCCAGGCGCGCGAGGACTCCTATTCCACCTCCTCCCACAAGCTAAAAAAGGCAAAGGTGTCCCATCTTTTGATGAGATGGCGATTATCGTTTTCAGAGGAGTAGACTTTCATGATCTGACTATGAACGTGCGGGGACGTCGCGCCTTAGCAATCGCTAATCCAACTCCGAGAGGTTATTGACCACGCCGGAGCACGAGAATCTGACCACGAGGGTCTACTTCCTGCAGGAAAACAAAGAACAATCAAGAAACTGATATTGCAATCTAGATATTGCGAATATAAGAGAAAGCTTTATTGATCAAGGTGGGGTTCTGTGACGTCTAGGTTTGGTCGTTGAACACAAACGAAGTACACAAAGTTATAGCTATGGTGAACTTTAATCTAAACAAAACCCAAAGCCTAAACAATGCCCTAAGGGCTGTATGTAGGGAGGAAGAGGGGGGGGGGGGATTTTGTGACCCCTTGGAGGAGGGGCCCAAAACCAACCCTAACAATGTTTCCCCACACATACGGACTCTAAAAATAGCCTATGCTGAAGTATTTCGAAATTACACGGCCTGGCCCAATAATAAGGTGACGCAGCACCTATAATAGCCCCTGGACAAAATATATGAAGTGGCATCTTGTATATTTTGTCCGAGCCTTCATGCACTCATAATGGTGGCTTCAAAGTCCTGAAATCATCACTTGAAACTCCATTCTTGTTCCCCTTGCGCATGCCATCGTCTCCATGCTTGATCTTGCTCCAATGTTCATCCTTCTTGTCCAAGTGAATTTGAGTGTTACCTCTCCTTTCCCCTCTTGTGTTCTGTGTCTGTTCATCGTGTTCTTCGTGGTACCACTCCAATCGTGAAAGATGTGGCACCCCGGCTCAGAGCAATCGGTTTACCATGCATTGCCAGCCCAGAGACCTTGTCTTCTGGCAACAAACATCTTGGTACAGAAAACAACCGCTTTATTGATGCTAGCGGATCAGAGTTTATATTACAACAGCTGGCGAGGCCAAGCGGCACACACGGTGCTGCTGAACAATATGTACATTATTTAGTGAACATAAACAGGCATCGATCATGACAACTACGCGGCAACGGAACAACATCGTAGCGGAACTCCATAGCACAGGGACACTAATGTGGACACGATATAGACTCGGATAGCACACCTTTCCAACGAGACTTTCCTGAAATCTGGCATGACACGCCAGGTCAGTACATTGAATGTACTTGCAAGCTCACAACAAGCATAAACATAATGACAAACAATATCATGATAATTAACCATTTCATATTAATGCAACAATATATCCCACATGTTGTGATCATGCTCTTGTGACAAGAGTCCCTCAGAGTAGCTTACCAACCATGATCGCTCTTGGATCACAAACATACCAACCTCAAGGTACTATCCATAGACATCTCATGATCCTTCCGGCGATCACAACCACGACCAATATTTGGTCTTAAACAGTGATCCTTCCAGCGATCACAACCACGACCAATATTAGGTCTTAAACAGCGATCCTTCCGGTGATCACAACCACGACCAACACTTGCTCTAAAACAACACGATGACCTTTTCGTCATCACCAATGGTGCAAAGTTCATAACTTAGTGTGCAAAATTTATTAAACGTTGACCCATGGTGTGACCTACTTTCGAGCGTGTCCGTAGCCATGGACTCGGCTATCGATAGATTAATACACTCTGCAGAAGTAGCACACTGGACCCACACCACGGAACCCTTGGCCTCGCACTCCCATTCGGGTGGACCAACAACATTCCGACGAAACCCCTCCATTGCCTTGACACTCTCCCGGCCATTCCGACTCACTCCCCATCGGGCTAGTCCTGGGTGGCCCTTTGTCTACCAAGGACACAACGACCACCGTCGTGGCCAAAACATAAACGATCCCACACGGGGACCCGGTACCATAAACGCAACAATGGGCACACAAGGTTATGTCTGCTTAACGGGCCAGGGTACCGCATGCCCATAACCTTCCCTAGCTGGAGGCACCGACCAGAGGCATGACAACGGACCGGATGAAGGCCTTCCCATAAAGGCAAATGTGGTTGCACTGGGAAAGACTCGTTTCAGTAGCACCATGACCCAGTCAACGATATACTCAAGTTGAGTTATCATCATCAGGTTCAACTTAAAGTGAAAATAACCGGTGTCATAATGCCATCAGATGCAACACTAACATATGCATCAGATATCAACGGAAATGACTGAGTCAACTATATCCACACTAAGCATAAGCATCAACAACTCATGACACTTCTCTGGTTAAGATTAAACCTCACTTTAAAGAGAATCTTTTCTAGCAAATTTATCATTTTTACTCATGCAAGAAAATAACTCCACTAATTATCTATATCCATAACCATATTATTCTTTCATCACCCAAAATATATTCTAGTTTCTTTACCAACTAAGTTAACTTCAAACTTTCTGTAAATCAAACATATTCACTTAAACAAGCATCTAACAGAATATAGGTAACATAATAATGATTTAAATGCATGGATAATCATTGGTTCAAGTAGAAAATCACAAATATTGTAATGGCACCATGAAAATGTTGCTGTGGCTTGCCTTAGTGCAGATCAGGTTCACAAACCTCCTGGTGATCCTCAAGACAAGCCTCACCCTCTGAAAATATTTAAAAACACAAAAAGAAATCATCAAGAAACATTCTGAAATTCACCAGAAAATCTAGACAGCAAGGAAAAATCTCATCTTTGGTGAGCTGGTAGATTTCTGGACAAAGAACACAATGCAGAAAGAATCAATTCATTTGGACCTATGGTTAAAAAGTTGTGGCTGTTTGAAGTTCTCTGGATTAAATTAAAATTTGAATTTATATACACAGACTGAGGGGGGTGACGTCGAATGCGTAAAGCCTCGGGGTGCCACCACTCGTACAGTTTCACGCGTGTACTGAGTGGCTGACTAGCGGGCCTCACTAGTCAGGTGAGGGGGAGATGGGGAGAGAGAAACAGAGGACGACATGGCTTCGTCAGAGCGCACGCCGGCGGCGAGGGCTCCTTGGCCAAAACGAGAGGGAGGGATCGAGAGAGGAGACGGAGGCGCACCTGCCCATACCCGTAGAGTGGCTAGGGGTGGTCGGACGGCGCTAGAATCAGCCTCTCCAGCGGAGGCAGAGAGCGGACGTCGCCGGAGACGAAGACAACGGCGAACGAAGGCGACTCCAGGGGCTCCAACCAGGTGGAAGGGCACTACCAGAGAGTGGCGGAAGCCCTGGAAGAGTTGCCCTATCCTAGGAAGGGATAGAGCTACGGAGACGACCCGAGGGGATCGCTGGCGAGCTCGAGCTCAGGGACGGCGGCCAGCGGCCTACCCGGCTGGGCTACGGCTTTCTACGTGCTTGTGGAGTGTGTGGGAGTGGTGGATGGTGCTCAAGGAGGCTGGGGATGGCCCTATTTATAGCCAAGCGTTGAGGGGGGCTCGGGCTCCACCAGTGGACACCTGGCCATGGCGCCCAGCAACGAACGACGTCAGAGAGAGGGGGAGAAGAAGATGCAGCTCACGCGGGGACTGTTGGCGAACGGGGACGAGCACAGGGGCGAGAGGAAGGCGACGAGCATAGTGCGCATCGCACTGTTGCATTGGCAGGACCGTGCCCGTGCCCACTGCGGCGAGCTCTGGCATCGTCGAGTGCCAGGGGGGAGTTAAGTAGGTCGAGACGATGATCGTGGTGCAGTTTGGCACGCTCGGGCAGGCGGGGCAGCGAGCACGCGCGCAACAGAGCGCTCAATGGCACTCAGAGCGCATCGGTTGCATGCCAGCCCTCCTGGACGAACACGGTCACCGTGTGAACTATGACCTCAAGCCGACCTAAGCCCAAACTTCATGTCTGGCGTGTTGTTCGTGGTAGTTTTGAATGTTACCTCACTTGGGTTTGGTCTCAGGTGCAGTAGAAATGATTTTACACTCCAGGTAAGTTTATGGATAGTAACTTTGAGAGCTTACTGTGGTCAAACCACTGGGAGTTTAGGGCGGGGATTTGGAGGCTAGGAACCATCTACTAAGGTGATGATGCACAAGAAAAACTAGCTACAATGGAGCAAGTAAAATTGTAGTTGCTGTAGAAACTACCATTTCTCTCCAGAACAGAAAATATTTTCTGTAGCAAAAATATTCCAAAAAGTGATGAAATATTTTTGCTCAGAAAGGTGCCCTAGGGTTCAAAGAATAATTTGGATTTTTCTCAGAATTTTATGGGCAAGAAAAATTGGGGTTGCTTTAGAGCACATTGAGCTAGCTATGGTTTAAGAGGGGAAAATGAATATTTTTCATTAAAGAAAAATATTCCAAATAATATTTTGAGATGAACCAGAGAGGGAATGATGGTTAGAGATGGAAATGATGCACTTGGGTGAAAGCCAAGGGGTACCCAAGTGGTTAAGTCCATATGAAAAGATTCAAAAACTCCAAATTCAAATTCAAACCAACTGAAAATCAGGCAAAGTAGAGAGGGCAAAAACCAGGCTGTCACAAATCTCCCCCACTTACAATGAATGTCGTCCTCGAGATTCGGTTGCTTGGGAAAACCATTCTGGATAATGTGCCTTTAGGAATTCTTCCCATTCCCACATTGATTTTGACTCTATGTGATGCTCCCATTGGACTTTGTAGAACTTCCTTGCTTTACTACGAGTGACCCTTTCCATCTGATTCAAAATTCTAACCGGCCTCTCTTCGTATGTTAAATCCTTTGCTAGCTCTATTTTCATCATATCAGTCTTTTTCTCAAGCAGCAATATGCATCGCCTCAACAGTGAAACATGAAACATGTTGTGCACGTCCGACAATTCAGGGGGTAGTTCCAACTGATATGCAACAGTACTCACTCGTGACATAACGGGGAATGGACCAATAAATCTGGGTGCCAACTTTCCATGAGTCTGGAATCTCTTGATTCCTTTCATTGGAGTGACTCAGAGGTATACGTGTTCTCCGGATTCAAAACTAATCTGTCAGGCTTTGCATCGTAATAACTCTTCTAACGAGATTTGGCCAATTGCAATCTGTCTCTGATTTCCTTGACTTGTTTCTCGGCTTCCATCATGGGATCTGTTCTGAAAATATGACTATCTCCAGTTTGAGACAAATTTAAAGGAGTGCGTCAATTACGGCCGTACAAAGCCTCATACGGTGACATCTTTAAACTGGCCTGGAAGCTGTTGTTATACGAGAACTCAGCATAATCCTTGGGCCAAAGCACAGGCTCGGAGCATATCTTCGAGTATTTGGTTTACCCGTTTTGTTTGTCCATCAGTCTGAGGATGATAAGAGGTACTGTATTTCAGTGCTATCCCCAAGGCTTGATGGAGACACGACCAAAAAGTGGAGGTAAAAAGTGAACCTCGGTCAGAAGTGATGGTTCGGTGTACTCCATGCAGACTGACTATTCTGGATATATACAGATGTGCAAGTTGATCCGATCGATATGTAGTTCTGATCGGGATAAAGTAAGCAACCTTGGTTAAGGTGTCCACTATGACCCAGATTGAGCTGAGCAATCTCCTCTTGAAATTTAGGAGGCAAGGATTCCAGTATGAGATTTAGGCTCATACGCTTTCGACTGAGTGCATCGGCAACCACGTTGGCCTTACCCGGGTGGTAATTTATTCCAAGGTCATAATCCTTGACTAACTCAAGCAATATTCATTGACGGAGATTTAAATCTCGCTAAGTAAATATATACTTGAGACTTTTGTGATCTATAAAAATTTGGCACCTCTTCCCGATGAGATAGTGTCTCCAAATTTTTAAAGCTTGAACCACCGCGGCCAACTCCAAATCATGAGTAGGATAATTTCCCTCGTGAGGTCGTAGCTGTCGCGATGCATAGGCTACTACATTGCCGTCTTGCATAAGTACGCATCCAAGTCCTTGTCTGGAGGCGTCGCAGTACACATCAAAACTACGGTAGATATCCGGAAGACTCAACACAAGTGCGGTCGTTAGCCGTACCTTTAGGTCATTGAAACTTTCCTCACAGTCCTCAATCCATTCAAACTTCTTATCCTTTTTGAGTAGCTCTATCATGGGTTTAGCAATCTTGGAAAAACCTTCAATGAAACGACGGTAATAACTAGCTAATTCAAGAAAACTGCGGATCTGAGATACTGTTATGGGCGGCAACCAATCAAGTACATCCCTTACTTTGCTTGGGTGCACGGCTATACCTTCAGCAGATAGCACATGTCCAAGAAATCCAACTTGCTTGAGCCAAAACTCACATTTACTGAATTTGGCGTATATCTGATGTTCACAGAGTCATTGTAACACTGCTCGGAGGTGCTCTTTGTGCTCTTCTTCACTTCTTGAGTAAATAAGTATATCATCAATGAATACTACCACGAACTTATTGAGGAAGTCCATGAATACTTTGTTCATCATAGCATGAAGAAGGCAGGGGCATTGGTGAGACCAAAGGACTTAACCGTATATTCATAAAGACTGTATCGAGTGGTTAATGCGGTCTTAGGAATATCTTCCTTTTTAATCTTGAGCTGATGATATCCAGTCCGTAAATCAATCTTGGAGAATACCTTGGCCCCACTGAGTTGATCAAACAAGTCATCCTTGGCAGAGGATATTTGTTTTTGATTGTGACATCATTCAGCTGACAGTAATCCACACACATGTGGAGACTACCATCCTTTTTGTCCACGAAGATAGCAGGTGATCCCCATGGTGAAGAGTTGGGACAGATATATCATTTCTGGGGCATTTCATCAAGCTGTTTCTTTAGCTCCACTAATTCCGATGAGGGCATCCGATAATACTTCTTGTATAACGGTGCGGTTCTGAGCAAAAGATCTATTGCAAACTCAAGCTCTCGATCTGGTGGCATGCTAGCAGTTCTTCTGGAAATACATCAGGAAATTCACTGACCATAGGAATTAATTCCAATTCAGCCACAGCAGTGAAGACCAATTCTTTCTTGGGTATGCTTCTGCGAGCATAGAATTTGGTAGTCTGCCCCTTCTGACTGGTCAAAGTGACTTCTCGGGTCGCACAATTTATGCATACTTGGTATTGAGTCAGCCAATTCTTACCCAAGATAACATCCAACTTAGTAGACTCAATAATTATCAAAGAAGTTGGAAAATAGACTCCGTTGATATTGACTTCCAGATTATGGTAGACCAGATTGCTCCTGATTAAGGATCCCGGGGTTTGTACCAGCATATTCTTGCCCAAAAGCGAACAAGGAAATTCGTTTTGGGCAACAAAACTCCGAGAAATAAAAGAGTGGGAAGCCCCAGAGTCAAATAAAATCACTACAGGTATGTTATTAACAGAAAACATACCAATGACGACTTCGGGATTCTCTTGGGCTTCATCGGCGGAGAGGTGATGAACGTGCCCAGTGATGTTTTGCTGGTTCGGGCATGACTCCATAAAATTGACTTGTTGCCTGAATAGAGCATTGGCCTTGCTATTCTTGGGACACTGTCTGGCATAATGTTCAGTTTGCCCACAACTGAAGCAAGAATTGTTGCATTGACTCTCCTCTTGCACTGGGTTGGTCACGACATTCTTGACTTGAGTGGTGGTCTTGTTAACATTCTGTTGCCAATTGGGCTTGTATTCCACCTGAGTCTGCTGCCAGGTACGAGCCTTCTGCACTGGTTGTGCTTCCTTCCTTGGCTCAGACTTGCGCTTGTGATCGTTGTTAGCAGACCTATTGTCCGATACAAGCTTGTGCTCCCTTTCAGCAATGAAAGCTTTGTTCACCAGAGTTTGGAAATCTGGGAAATCAAACATACTAAGAGTACACCGGAGTTGCGGGTTTAATCCACCAAGATATTTGTCAATCTTTCTTTCTTCAGTGGCCACGTAATATAGGGAATAACATGACAGATGATTGAATTTTTGCAAATATTCACCCACAGACGGATTTCCTTGGAGGAGCGCGAGAAATTCACGTTGTTTAGTCTTCATAATTCCAATTGGGATATGATATTTCCAGAAATGATCCTTGAATTTTGACCAGGTGATTTCTTCATCAGCAGGCCACATGGCTTTTTCATTTTCCCACCATATGGCAATAGCGCCTTCAAGATAATGAGTTGCAAATGGAACCTTATCTCCTTCTTCACTATGAGCAATCTCAAGCTTCTTCTCAATAGTTCGCAACCAATCGTCCGCATCCAAGGGGTCAACAACCTGACTGAAACTGGGAGGCTTGGTCCTTTGAAAATCTGACAGCTTGGAATGATGACTGTTCTAATTTCCATTCTGTCCAACCACAGCTTGAACACTTCTTAATATTTTAATCAGATCATTATTCCATCTTTCCTCAAACATACGCAGAATTTTCTCGGTGGAGGCTGGATTTGGCGGTGGATGCGGTGGTGGAACGTACGGCTCGGGTGAGTGTCCTGCCTGTCGTGCGGAATGATGAACAGGAGAACCCTCGCGAACGTTGCTACTGCTGCCTCCCCGCATCATCCTATTTTGATTTTTCCCAAGGCAATGCAATCGAGATGAGAAAGATTCAAAATAAATTGGGGAAAGCTAGCAACAAAAGCCCGAGAAAAGCCGAAAAGACGAAGGAAATACGGCGAATAAAATAGAGTTCCAACATAATTATACATAGACTCATACATGAAAGGTAACAACATGCCAGGTTCAACTACTCTCATACATGAAACAAAACCTCATGACTCGTACGACTACACTCGTACACCATCCTGACGACTGCGAATACTCAGAAGCTCTACTGCTCTGCTGGTGCTGCGGGGTCCTCTCCTGAAGCGGACTCGGATCCTGAACTGACATGGTTAACTGAGACCTCCGGGTTAAAGATAACACGACGACGCTGCCTCGAGGTCTCTCCATCTGGGGCAGGTGTAGGGTAAAGCATCGGGGCTGCAGGAGTAGCGAGAAGTGAAACCCACTCAGCTGGAGCACTGAGAGGACTCATGGTCGCGGTGCCCGAGCTACTCGGAGGAGTAACCGGTGAAACAGGGGAACTAGAACTAGTTGGAATATAAGAAGTAAATCCCATAGATGTTGGAGTAGTGATAGATCTAGTAGAGGCTAAAGCAGTACGAGCATGAGTCAGCTCTCGAGCCAACTCCTGGATCATAAGATAGCTAGCTGTGATGTAAAGAGAAAGGTGGCTAGCAACACTATCAGACTCCGGATCAATGATTGGGAAACGGACACGACTATTATCGTGCAGAGAAGGATAGTAGTAGAAACCTGGGTGGTTCTGCATCTGAACCTCGTTGTATCGAAGCTCGACAAGGACCTCGAATGCAGCAAACTGGACAGCCTGAGAAGCGGTAGAAGCATAACCGCTCCGAGAGGTACGAGTGTAAGTGCTGGAATCGGAACTGGTGCGAAGAGTAACCACGGCGTGATACTCATACACTGAGTCAGCTAGACGCTCTCGGTACACACGATAGGCTGGGTCGTCACCTAGGTTGTACAGCTGACGCCATACGTTACGAAGGAGATGCAGCGACGTGTACGGCATTAGCTGCAACTGGCACGGATACGGCACCAGAGCCATCTACACTCACAACCATTAGCAGGTTAGCATAAAAATAAAACAAGTGCATGCAATGCAACAACCAGCTACAAATGCTACCAGCACTCAACTGAAACTCATATCTAACATCCAGTTAACACGTGTCGTCTAGCATGGCCTACAGTCAGCGTGGCTCTGATACCAAGCGTTGTGGCACCCCGGCTCAGAGCAACCAGTTTACCATGCATTGCCAGCCCAGAGACCTTGTCTTCTGGCAACACACAACATCTTGGTACAGAAAACAACCACTTTATTGATGCTAGCGGATCAGAGTTTATATTACAACAGCTAGCGAGGCCAAGTGGCACACACAGTGCGGCTAAACAATATGTACATTATTTAGTGAACATAAAGGGCCTCGATCATGACAACTACGCGACAGTGGAACAACGTTGTAGCTGAACTCCATAGCACAGAGACACCAATGTGGACACGATCTAGACTCGGACAACACTCCTTTCCAACGAGACTTTCCTGAAATCTGGCATGACACGCCAAGTCAGTACATTGAATGTACTTGCAAGCTCACAACAAGTATAAACATAATGACAAACAATATCATGATAATTAACCATTTCATATTAATGCAACAATATATCCCACATGCTGTGATCATGCTCTTGTGACAAGAGTCCCTCGGACTAGCTTACCAACCGTGATCGCTCTTGGATCACAAACGTACCAACCTCAAGGTACTATCCATAGAAATCTCGTGATCATTCCGGCGATTACAACCATGACCAATATTTGGTCTTAAACAATGATCCTTCCGGCGATCACAACCACGACCAATATTTGGTCTTAACCAGTGATCCTTCCGGAGATCACAACCACGACCAACACTTGGTCTAAAACAACACGATGACCTTTCCGTCATCATCAACAGTGCAAAGTTCATAACTTAGTGTGAAAAATTTAACTAACGTTGACCCATGGTGCGACCTACTTTCGAGCATGTCTGTAACCGTGGACTCGGCTATCGACAGATTAATACACTCTGCAGAGGTACCGCACTGGACCCACACCACGGAACCCATGGCCTCGCACTCCCATTCGGGTGGACCAACGGCATTCTGACGAAACCCCTCCATTGCCATGACACTCTCCCGGCCACTCTGACTCACTCCCCATCGGGCTAGTCCTGGGTGGCCCCGTGTCTACCAAAGACACAATGACCACCGTCGTGGCCAAAACATAAACGATCCCACATGGGGACCCAGTACCATAAACTCAACAACGAGCACACAAGGTTATGTCTGCTTACCGGGCTAGGGTACCGCACGTCCATAACCTTCCCTAGCTGGAGGCACCGACCAGAGGCATGACAACGGACCGGATAAAGGCCTTCCCATAAAGGAAAATGTGGTTGCACTGGGAAAGACTCGTTTCAGTAGCACCATGACCCGGTCAACGATATACTCAAGTTGAGTTATCATCATCAGGTTCAACTTAAAGTGAAAATAACCGGTGTCATAATGCCATGACATGCAACACTAACATATGCATCACATATCAACGGAAATGACCTACTCAACTATATCTACACTAAGCATAAGCATCAACAACTCATGACAGTTCTTTGGTTAAGATTAAACCTCACTTTAAACATATTATTCTTTCATCACCCAAAAATATATTCTAGTTTCTTTACCAACTAAGTTAACTTCAAACTTTTTGTAAATCAAACATATTCCCTTAAACAAGCAGTTAAGAGAATATAAATAACATAATAATGATTTAAATGCATGGATAATCATTGGTTCAAGTAGAAAATCACAAATATTGTAATGGCACCACGGAATGTTGATGTGGCTTGCCTTAGTGCAGATGAGGTTCACAAACCTCCTGGTGATCCTCAAGACAAGCCTCACCCTCTGAAAATATTTAAAAACACAAAAAGAAATCATCAAGAAACCTTCTGAAACTCACCATAAAATCCAGAAAGCAAGGAAAAATCTCATCTTTGGTGAGCTGCTAGATTTCTGGACAAAGAACACAATGCAAAAAGAATCAATTCATTTGGACTGATGGTTAAAAAGTTGTGGCTGTTTGAAGTTCTCTGGATTAAATTAAAATTTGAATTTAAATAAACAGACTGAGGGGGGTGACGTCGAACGCATAAAGCCTCGGGGCGCTACCACTCGTACCGCTTTGTGCATGTACTGAGTGGCTGACTAGCGGGCCCCGCTAGTCAGGTGAGGGGTAGAGAGAGAGAGAGAGGGAAACAGAGGACGGCGCGGCTTCGCTGGAGCGCACGCCGGCGGCGAGGGCTCCTTGGCCAAAGCGAGAGGGAGGGATCAAGAGAGGAGACAGAGGCGCACCTGCCCATACCTGTAGAGTGGCTAGGGGTGGTCGGACGGTGCCGGAATCAGCCTCTCCAGCGGAGGCAGAGAGCGGAGGTCGCCGGAGATGAAGACGACGGTGAACGGAGGCGACTCCAGGGGCTCCAACCAGGCGGAACGGCACCACCGGAGAGAGGCGGAGGCCCTGGAAGAGTTGCCCTGGCCTGGGAAGGGCTGGAGCTGCGGAGATGACCAGAGGGGATCGCCTGCGAGCTCGAGCTCGGGGATGGCGGCTCGCGGCCTGCCCGGCTAGGCTACGACTTTCTACTCGCTTTGTGGAGTTTGTGGGAGTGGTGGATGGTGCTCGAGGAGGCTGGGGATGGCCCTATTTAAAGCCAAGCGTTGAGGGGGGTTCGGGCTTCGCCAGTGGACTCCTGGCCACGGCACCCAGCGACGAACGGTGTCAGAGAGAGGGGGAGAAGAAGATTGAGCTCACGCGGGGACTGTTGGTGAACGGGGACGAGCACAGGGGCGAGAGGAAGGCGACGAGCACAGTGCGCACCGCACTATTGTGTTGGCCGGACCGTGCCCGTGCCTGCTGCGGCGAGCTCCGGTGTCGGTGAGTGCCAGGGGGAGTTAAGGAGGTCGAGACGATGATCGTGGCACAGTTTGGCACGCTCGGGCAGGCGGGGCAGCGAGCACGCGCGCAACAGAGCGCTCGGCGGCACTCAGAGCGCGTCGGTTGCATGCCAGCACACCTAGACGAATGCGGTGACCGCATGAACTATGACCTCAGGCCGACCTAAGCCCAAACTTCATGTCTGGCGTGTTGTTCATGGTAGTTTTGAATGTTACCACACTTGGGTTTGGTCTCAGGTGCAGTAGAAATGATTTTACACTCGAGGTAAATTTCTGGACGGTAACTTTAGAGCTTACTGTGGTCAAACCACTGGGAGTTTAGGGCTGGTCTTTGGAGGCTAGGAACCATCTACTAAGGTGATGATGCACAAGAAAAACCAGCTACAATGGGGCAAGTAAAATGGTAGTTGTTGTAGAAACTACCATTTCTATCCAGAACGGAAAATATTTTCTGTAGCAAAAATATTCCAAAAAGTGATGAAATATTTTTGCTCAGAAAGGTGCCCTAGGGTTCAGAGAATAATTGGGATTTTTCTTAGAATTTTATGGGCAAGAAAAATTGGTTGCTTTGGAGCACACTGAGCAAGCTAGGGTTTAAGAGGGGAAATGAATATTTTTCATTAGAGAAAAATATTCCAAACAATATTTTGAGATGAACCAGAGAGGGAATGATGGCTAGAGAGGGAGATGATGCACTTGGGTGAAAGCCAAGGGGTACCCAAGTGGTTAAGTCCATATGAAAAGATTCAAAAACTCCAAATTTGAAATTCAAACCAACTGAAAATCAGGCCAAGAAGAGAGGGCAAAAACCAGGCTGTCACAAAAGATCGGTCCCACTCGACATCATCTTGGTATCATGAGCCGTGTTGATCATGATTTTGGAGTCTCCCCCTTCATTTTCTAGCCTAATTTTGGTTTATTTTGTTCCAATTTTGAAAATCCCCACGAAAATGGCCCTCCTAAATTGTTATGTGATTTGTTTGTTTGGTGATGTTTTATTGGATTTGATACGTGGATTTGATTTGTTACTAGTAGATCCAGCTCCCCCCATTTTTCCCTAATTCCATCAATGAAATTCCAAGAATTTTGCCCCAAAAATATTGTTTCCCCACCTAATTCTTCGAGTTCGTCCAGGATTTGGAGCCCGCACATCCGCTCCGTTGCCCCTGAATATCCGGCTCGCAAGCCCGAACATCCAGTCTCCCGCAGCAATGCCTCCTCCACCACTTCTTTTTCCGCTTAACTTACGCCAATTTTGACCGGGCGTCCACGAATACTTCTGCATACCACCATAGCTTTCTGCAACCACCAACGCTTACCCGCTACCACCTTCGACAATTTTGAAAAGTTTTGTTCTTTGAAAACTTGAGTTGTGGTTTTCGTTTCCTAACGTGTTTGATAGAGGCAAGGGTGTCCCGTCTTTCGATGAGATGATGGCAATCACTTTTGGTGGAGTAGACTTTGACAATCCAACTATGAACATGCGTGGACGTCGCGCCTTAGCAATCGCTAAACCAACTCCCAAAGGTTATTGACCATGCCGGAGCATGATCAACCTGACCACGAGTGTCAGTTTCCTGCACTCAAACGAAGAACAAGCAAGAACCTTTGCAATCTAGATATTGCGAATACAAGAGGAAAGATTTATTAATGAAGGTGGGGTTATGTGACGTCTTGGTCTGGTCGTTGAACACAAACGAAATACGCAGAGTTGCAGCTATGGCGAAAATTTAATCTAAAAAAACCCCAGAGTGTAAATGATGCCCTAAGGGATGTACATATGGAGGAAGAGGGGGGGGGGATTTTGTGACCACTTGGAGGAGGGGTCCGAAACCAACCCTAACTCTATTTCCCCACACATACGGACTCTAAAAATAGCCTATACTGTATTTCAGAATTACATGGGCCTGGCCCAATGATAAGGTGACATAGCACCTATAATAGCCTCTGGACAAACTTTATGAAGTGGCATCTTGTATATTTCTTCCAAGCCTTCATGCACTCATTCTGGTGGCTTCATAGTCCTGAAATCATCACTTGAAACTCAATTATTGTTCCCCTTGCACATGCCATCATCTCCATGCTTGATCTTGCTCCAATGTTCATCCTTCTTGTCCACACTAGGCTCTTGATTTGTAAGCAAGACAAATGTATCGAATTTAGCCAACATCATATTCTCATGAACATTAGAATCATTACCCAGAAATGAAAGTACCTGGTAATTTAATTGGCGTGCACGAGCTCTAGTAATTGGTCCAGTATGTATAATAGCAGGGGTTGCGGGTGTAACAATGGTATTGATGTCCTCATTGTCCTCCCCTTCTTGAAATGAAGTCGTCATCAACAAAAGCTCATCTTCCTCACCCAAAGAATGCTTCAAATCTACAATGTTAAAATTAGGACTAACCCCAAAATCTACAGTCATCTCAAGTCTATATGCATTATCATTTATTTTCTATAACACCTTAAAAGGATCATCAACATGTGGCTTTAGCTTTGACTTGCACAAATCAAGAAACCTATCCTTATGCAAATGTAACCAAACAAGATCTCTAGGTGCAAAGACAACACTGTTTCTACACTTATGTCCAGTGAGTTTATATTTGGCATTCATACAATCAATGTTTTTTTTGAATATACAAAGAAGGGAAAAACCCCACAGTATTTTTTTCATTTATTATAAAACAAAAACAAACAAAGGTCCAGCAGTACAAAGGCTTGAGGTAAGCCTAAAAACTAAAAAACTGAGAACAAGGAAAAAACTAACTACCCAATAAATTACAAGACAAGGTTGTCAAGCCAGGAACAAAAGGCCCTAGCATAGCTCTTCTTAATTCTAAATCTGAGCAAGTTGAGCTCCTCCAAGAAGATGGCTTTCCACCTCTGTAGGCTAGGCTGGATGGCTTGAAATATGAGATTATTTCTTGAAACCAAGATGGCCCAAGAGGATAAAATGATGATTTCCATGAAGAAGGGAACATGTAATTTCTGTCTGAGGTCAGCAAAAGCTTCTAGCACTGAAACATTTGGCTGTCTTGAAGGGCAAATAAGGTCCCAACACTCAGCTACAAAAAGGGCACGTCCAAAAGAGATGTTGAAGTGTTTCCTCCTATTGACAATTGGTTACAGCACAGTTGTAGCTCTACAGATGAGAAGTTTTCCTTCTTAAAAGGTTCCTAGTGTTTAGTCTGTCATGAAGAAGCCTCCAGAAGAACACCTTGTGCTTGGGCTGGCAAGAACTATTCCAAATCCAATTGGATAGTTGGGGCACTATTTTAACTCCCATCATCACTCTATAGGCCTTATCCACTGAAAATTGTTCATTTCCCCAAATATAACTCCAGGTATCAGTGCAATCAAGGAATTCAGATTCTCTTAAAGTTATACAAATGTCTTGCATAACTTCAAATTCTTGAAAGGCTTGCACAATGAGTGACAAGTGGAAAAGGTCCTCCAGATAATCAATGTGAATGATTGAGTGCACAGTAGAGTCCCTTTTTTCACAAATGAGAATAGGTGAGGAAACATGTCTTGCACGCAAGCAGAGTGCCATCAATCAGACCAGAAGAGAGCACTTCTTCCATCTCGTATGTTACATTTGGCCAAAGATTTGAAATTATCAATGAGTTTAAGGTTGGCCTTCCACCAGAAAGATCCAATCCAACTACTGCCAGGCAGCAAACCATTACTGTAATCGGACTCCCAAATCAAATTAACCAAAGGAATGTTGTGTCTATTATAGAACTTGTGAAGATTCTTAAGCAGCAAAGCTTTGTTTTGGACAAAGATGTCCATCACACCCAAACGTCCTTGGTCCTTTGGTCTGCAGACAGTAGTCCATGCCACCATTGCAGGTTTGTGGTCTTCCAAGTCAGGGCCTCTCCAAAGGCAATGCCTCAACTATTTAATGACTTGAGTTTTAATAGTGACAGGCACATCAAGACATCCCATGAAATATATCAGAAGGGAGTTTAAACCAAATTTCACCAGCAGCAATCTACCAACCAAGGTCATGAAGGATGACAAACCCACAAGTTTCTTTTGCAGCCTTGTGACTAAAGGAAAACATTGTTCAACTGTCGGCTTATGAAGACCTAAAGGTGCTCCCACATATTGGATGGGGAAGGTTTCCTTTTTACACTGAACTGTGTTTATCAAAATCTCCACTTTCTCTTCTGGCACATTAATGGGAATAAGACTTGATTTCTTGTAATTCACTTTAAGGCCAGTAGCATCTGCAGAATTATTTAGAAGAGCTTTGAGGCAGTGAAGTTGTTTTGCATCTGCTTGAAGAAGAACCAGAGTATCACCTGCATACCGGACTATAGGAAAGTTAGGGCAAGACTCCACTTGCAAAGGTGATGTAAGCAAATCCAGCTGCATGGCCCTGTTGAGGATTGACTGAAACGGATCAGCAGCAGGCACAAAAAGAAGAGGTGACAGAGGGTCCCCTTGTCTAACTCCTCTAAGTCAGTAAAACTTTTTGCCAGGCACACCATTTAGCATGATAGCTGAAGAAGCAGAGGTGAACAACATTTTCATCCAATTAATCCATCTGTCTCGAAAACCTTTATCTTTCAAAATATCCAATATTGCTTGGTGCTCAATAGTGTCAAAAGCCTTTTCAAAGTCCAATTTAACCACAATAATTTCTTTTTTGGATTTGTGGCATTGATGCAGATATTGGCCCATCCAAGTAGTCATGGATGGATCTTTCTTTAAGAAAACCATATTGGTTAATGTGCACCATTTTTAGTATCACTTTCTGCAATCTGTTTGCCAACAGCTCAGTGATTAGTTTGAGACAGTAGTTGAGGAGAGAAATTGGCCTGTAGTCATTTGCTCTCAGAGGAGTGCTCCCTTTGTGAATAAGGGTGATGTATGAGGTGTTTAAACTTTCAAGTGATAGTTGCCCAGCATGGAAGTCATATATGAACTTGAGCACATCTCCTCCAATAATATCCCGTCAAGATTTGAAGAATTCATTATTGAAGCCATTAGGACCTGGAGATTTGTCCAGTGGGAGCTCTTTGACCACTTCATTGACTTCTTCCTCAGTGAAAGCTAATTCCAGGTTGTCAAATAGTGAAGCATCAGGTCTCTGGACATACAAGAAATCCAAATCAAAGGGCATAGTGTTTTTTTTTGAGATGTGCCCATTCTTTTCTTATATGCTTCCCAGAGAATTGCAGCTTTTCCAGCATGATCAGAGATATCCACTAGATCATCATTTTGAAGGACATCAATATGATTATGCCTATAGTTGATAGAAGCCTTGGTATGAAAGATTTGGTGTTTTCATCTCCAAACTTCACCCCTTTAATTTTCCCCATCCGCTTCCATTAAATGTTTTGATTCCTCAAAAGGATGTGCAAATGCTCCTTAAGGATAATCCTGCAGTTCCACTCATAAATGTCCAACTCTTTGAAGTCTTCAAAAAAATCCCAGAGAAAGATTAGCTCATTAATTTTTGCAATCTAAGTTTTAAGACAAGATAAATATATGGCCCACTGCTTCGAAGCTCTCCTTAAGTTCTTAAACTTAGCATTCAAGATTTTGGCAACATCCAAGTTACACACAGGGATATTCCAAGCAGCATCAACAACCTGTTTAAAGACTGAATGTTGCAACCAATAATTTTCAAATCGAAGAACTCTTGCTTTTGGGATAGATGTACCAATTTTAATCACACATGGAAAATGATCTGAGATAGGCTTTGTAAGAGGGAGCACAATGGTATTGGGGAAAGAGGTCATCCAAGATGCGGAGGTAAAAATCCAATCTAACTTGACCAAAAGAGGATCTTGCTCCACGTTACTCCAGCTGAATTTTCTACCATGTAAAGGCAACTCTACTAACCCTTGGTTGCTAATTGCCTCATTAAACACTAGCATATCATTAACATCTCCACTAGGTCTTTTTCTATCTGAAGGAGCTCTAATAAAGTTGAAGTCTCCCATGAGAATCCAGTCCACATCAGCAAGCATGTGAATATTCATAAACCAATCAATAAACTCAATTTTGTCTTCTGGGTCACATGGTCCATAAATATTGGTGATAATCCAGGACTGATTTGACAGCAAACTGTTGAATTGGATGGAAAGTGAGAATCTGTTTTGAGCAATGACTTCTCCAGCAAACTGAGAAGCATTCCAAGCAATTAGAAGACCCCTTGATGCCCCAATAGAAGGAAGAAAGTCAAATTTGTTGATTCTATTGGGTAGAAGTTTTTTATGTTGGCAAGGTCAAAGGTTTCTCTCTTAGTTTCTTGAAGATGCGGGATGTTGTAGTCACTCTCATCAATTTTCTGCTGCGAGGCCAACCATTTATCCTCAGAATTCATCCTTCTAATATTTGAGTTGAGTATGTTCCAACTTCTGTTTGTGTTATTCATGGAAACATAAGGGATTATTATACCAATAATCAAGCTCCATCACTTGACCAGAAAATAGAATTGACAAAAGATAGCACAGAACCCTGAGCCACATCACATCACATGACAACCATATCATCCAGCAAGCATACATCACAGAAGTTCCACTAAAATAGCACATCACCAGATAAGCAAGGTCTACAAAATGTCTGCATCCCAAGTTTACACCATTCATTTAAACATCCAAAAAAGAACATGAGAGGAAAAAAAACTACCCCTCACACCACCACCCAAATTAAGGTCAACTATCACCATGGAGACTTGGAAGCATTATCCTCCCCCTTGTCCAAGGGCACCTTGACCAAATCCTCCTCTTGCCTTCTTCTTGGCTTCTTGGCCAGCCTGTCCTCCAACTCCCTCTCAGCGACCTTATAGAAAGAGGCAGTGAGATTTTTTACAACTGATATTTGTGTAAAGGGAGGGAAAACATTACAAGGAAGACAATTATGGTTTGTGCAAGAGCTTCTTTTATATCCAACATTATCCTTCTTAATTCTATCACTCCTTACCTCAGATTCAACCAGGGGAGTTTTTCCACTCCTTCTCTTAAATTGTCAGGTCCAATATTCTCCTGGGAATCCACATCTTGCAAGTTGGAAGACACTCCAATATTCTCCTTATTTTTTCCCTGGCTTGTTGTTCCTAAAGACCAATGGCCTGAAAAACAGGTGCATGAGAGGCAAGACACTTATCAGGAATGTGAAAAATCATAGCTTGTTCCATGCCCTCCACATCAGTGAATAGTTCCCACATTCTAGATTTTAGCATATTGATAGTCCAATCATATTTAGCAGGAGTCATGATAAGGTGGACAATAAAATTAAACCAACTTACAGGAACTTTGGCAGAAAAGAAGTTCTTATTTTCCAGTGGTTGCTCTTGAAAATGCTTCTTCCACAGCAAAAGACCTTCTTTAGAGACATCATGATCATTATTAGTAGTAGCAGCAAGCTGAATACACTTTAAACCTAGCAATGAGGGAGCCATGTTGAAATGCTCGTTAATTAGATAAGCCCAGTTACCTTGCAGCCCAGTTTGAAGCTCCCCAATGTTAGCAACTAGCTCAAGGCTTCCTCTTGAGGTGTTGATGTGATCAGAACTGCAATGAGTGGCATCACCTGATGAAGCACCAGCCTCAAAAGCAGCAAGAAACCCAGAAAATGGGTCCTTAACAAAGCATCCCAAGGATAAAGCAGGAACAGAATCAGCCTCCAAAGCAGAGGAGCAGTTACCCAAATCTTGAGACCCAACAACAATTGCAAGGGCATCCACCACATCTTTCCCAGGAAAGTCATTCGCTGCAACTTGTTGCAGCTGATTTGCAACAGCCTGATCAAGAGAATCCACTTCATTCACAACAACAACCACATTTTGCTCTTGCAACATATGAGGCTCATCATCATCAGATTGGTATGCCTGGATAATGTTCTGAAGCCCATTGGCAATCACAATGATAGGAGGAGGGGACAAAATAGCAAGATCATGAGCCCTAATGAGAGCACCCTCGGCAGGGACTAGTGGCACAATGAAATTTGAATTATCCCCTTCAGAAAAGGACATGTCAGAAGACAAACTACTGTTGCTGACAGCAGGTAATAGTTCTCCATCTGACCAAGCCATTTCCTCTTGCTGCACCACATCCAGGAGATCATCAAGATCAGCATTCTGATTATCCTATTGACAAATAGCGCAATTTCCATCTTGTTCCTAATTAACCTCTGCCTGATCATCCAAATGGTTGTTGTTGAGGGCAGCAAGATGGAAACCAACTCCAAGCTCAGCATTCTCAGGTAAAGGATGAGGGTCCACATTTTCAGGAGGAATAGGATCCTCATCAGCTGGGCCCCCACCAAGTAGTTCACTAGCAAGAACTTCAATTGATGAAGACCAACCATCTTCTTCAAACTCATCCCCTTCAGACCATCTCATAGTTTTGGGGATGATAGCCAGATTCATAACCATAGCTTTTATCACAATACGCCCCATGTGATCATCTTCCTTGTCCCAGGAAATCATACGACCAAACTTACTGACAGCAGTTGCTAAATCTTCACTATTGCGGAAATCAAAAGGGACTCCTGTCAGAAGTAACCAAACAGTCCTATTAAAATGAACTCGCCTGTGGTTTCTATCCTCATCATGCTTCACAAAAGAGATAAATACATCACCAAAATCATGTGGACTATCAAGAACCAATTTATCCCTATCTCTGACGCTAGTTAGGCGCACATATGCTTCTCCGAACGGACACCTTTGGATATCCCTCAGTCCCAACTGCTTATGGACTACTACAAACTCTTCAAGAACATCTCTTACATTGCGGAAAGGAGCATTGGATAGGAGAGGATGAATGGTGGCAATCGCCCAGTCTTCATGGCGACGAGGGTGATGGGGAAGCACCACCCGAGCCACCCCATTGCACCCCTCAATCTGCTGAATATCAAAGCCATGGGGCACAAAGGGGCGCAAGTCGATCAGAAAGTTTGCTATCGGAGCAGTCGCGCATGCAAGCACCGCCGAGTTTGAGCTTGACGTGACAGGAGTAGAGTTTGGGCACTGTGGAGAAGCAGAGGAGAATGGTGGAGAAGTTGAGGAGGCAGCTGCTATTCAAGGCTGAATATTAGGGAAAGATCCCAAAGAAAGCTCGCTAAAAGAGGAAACCACCAGAGGGTCCTAGGCCGGGCCAATAGACAGAAACCACTCCTGGACCGCATTAGTGTCCTAGAACTCATTAGGCCGTCTTGGGAAAGAAGCAAAGCGTAGAAATGGAAAAAGCCCATGCAGCATTTTCTCTTTACAATCCCTGGCAAAGTGGCCCATCTGACTGCATGAATAGCACTGGAACAAGCCATTTGAAAAACCTTGATTGCCACCCTGTGAAACCATAGCATGAACCTCTCCTCTGGTATTATGATTCTCCATCAAGGACTCATTATTTGCCGAAACCACATTACTACTAGAGTCTGGAATATTCGCTAGGCGAGAAAAGCTGATGACCGGAGTTGATCACCGGAGACATTGTCGGCGGCAGCTCTTGGGCGCGAACCACTTGTAACCAAAATCCGAGATGCATCCTCTTCATGATAAAAAAGATGCTCTTCACGCATCTAGTTAGGTCCCCCAAAACCCCAGAGATTAAACACCAACTCAAAGTCCTTCTCAACCGCACGTCCATGATTGTAGATTTCAAAACCCACAGCCTTAGAAGCAACAGAGAACTTGAAAGATCTATCCTTGAGGTGATGAACACGAAACCCTTGAGAATACCCACCAAAGTAAGATTTAAGAGTAATACTAACCATGTGACAATCCAACCGGAACCAAGCATGACAGAAAGAAACAACCAAGGTGAACTCCCGTTGATGATAACCAGGAGAGAACACCACTGGATGACCAAACATTTGCCTCATCGACCGTTGAAACTCTTTACCTCGTTCAAAGTTGAGCGATGGGGGATCCATGGCCATCTCCCCCTCCTTCTCCAAGAAAGGTGGTGGCTGCCACCGTTGGAGTGACAAGCGGCAGGAAAGAGATGGCCGTCGGGGCCGGAGTGGCCACCAGCGGTGGACGCCTAGGAGGAGCCTAGGAGTCTCCTAGTAGAGGAGAGGAGAGTGTGTGCTTTTCTGGCACACTCAATGTTTTCCTTAGTTAACACATGAATTTTAAATATCAATTCAGCACATTGTTTACTATCAAAATGAACCTTCTTCCGAAGATGGAAGAGGCAAGAAATCAATAGGTGCACGAGGTAGGAAACCATACACAATTTCAAAAGGGCACATCTTAGTAGTAGAAGGCAGCAACCTATTATAAGCAAATTCAATATGAGGCAAACATTCTTCCCACATTTTCAGGTTATTGTTCAAAATAGCCCTAAGCATAGTAGACATTTTCAGGTTCTATTGACTAATTCAGTTTGTCCATCAGTTTGGGGGTGACATGTAGTACTAAAAAGAAGTTTAGTCCCCAACTTAGCCCTAAACATCTCCAAAAGTAGCTAAAAAATTTAGTATCATGATCTAAAACAATAGTATTTGGCACACCATGCAAGCGAATAATTTCACGAAAGAACAAATCAGGAACATTAGAAACATCATCGCTTTTATGACATGGTATAAAGTGTGCCATTTTTGAAAATCTATCAACAACAAACAAATATGCCATCCCTCCCCTTCTTTGTTCGAGGTAAACCTAAAACAATGTCCATACACTACTGCAGGATGCTGCTAACGCGACACTACGATTAGAGACCCTTTAGTTACCTATGTGATGTAGGGCATACGATTCAGATTTTAGTTGCATGTGTGATGCGGGCATACGGTTCAGTTCAATGAACTGTTTGTGATGAGGCAAAAGAACAAAAACGGGCAGCCAGATGCAGGTGTGTGTGATATACGACATATAGTTCAGCCGGATTAACAGTTTATGATGAGGCGGAACAACATAAACTGGCATCGCAATGAAGGTGTGTGCGATATATGGCATACAATTCACTCATATGAACTATTTGTGATTAGGCAACACAACAGAAACGGTCAGCCAGATCAAGGTATGTGCGATATATGGCAAATAGGTTCCTAATTAGATATGTGTGCGAAGACCCATAATAACATAGACATTTTCTGCTAACAAGTCATGTGTGTTGTGGGAAAACGTTTGATAGTATACGATTGTCAGCGATTGATGAATTCATCACCGACGGGTTTCCTAGTATGGTCCGTGTGCGTTGCCATTGCATACGGAACTACAATCTATGTACTTATAAGGACTTGATTCCATAACCAAATTGAACATCCAATTACATAGGTGTCTAGTAGACACATGACCTTTGCACACACCAAAGTATGTTAAAAAATGCCTAGAAAACTCAAACAATGCATAAAAAAGCAAAACAAACACTGAATAATTTCATATTTTTTAGGACAACACTCCTATAATTGCATGTTGCCTCTGAAAATAAATTAAGGCGGGAAGCAAAAACATATGTTGTTTGGCACACATATAGGTGACAAGTTCCCTCTCAGAACCATGAGGCTTCTTGAGAGAAGCTTCGGTTTGCAAGTAGTTTATACCAAAACTTGTCCCTAATTGGACTATTTTTTTACCATAGCATGTTGGTGCCATGTGATAACACCATGCGATGTTTCATGATTTTGAAGCGAGTTTTGGATTTACTGTAATTTTAAAACCAGGTTTCTCAACCTTTGCTGTCGAATCGCCACCGCCCTGGATAGGCTTTTTCCTCTTGGGTCCCAAATGTCAGAATCCAAATCTGCCACTACCATGCAGCTTCTACTATTAATAATTACATCCCATTTGGTGTGCTAGCTAAAAATAAGTTTGGTGGGTGCGGGCAGGTGCTAAGAACTTGCAGGTACTGTAATGAACAAAGATCAAAGCCTAGTATGAAAGAAAATATGGGTCAAATCCTAGTTGAAAAGGGCAACAATGTCTAATTCCAACTTACAAAAAGGTACAAAAGCACGAGGATTAGTTGTTCACCAAGTTTACACATAACCCGGATTGAACAGGGAAATAGCATTTAACTCAACCAAAGTTTTTGGCAGTCACAATCAATGGATCGGTCCAATCCATAAACTCAAGATCCCGGTACAAAAGATCTACCGGTTCTCAGTGTACAGAAATATGGGTTCTCCTATACCCCTTACTTGTGCATGGGTAGTTGTAGCCCCCCCCCCCCCCCCGCGCGGCAAGGCTTGGCAGGGCAGCAGTAGACAAAACACAAGGCTACCAAGGCAGCTATCAAGCCAAAGAACAAAGAGCAGAAGACAAACTAGGCCTCCCCCGGCAACACCCTTGCTAGGGCAGTCTATGTGGGCCCGGCAAGAGCCTTGCCGGGGCGGCCTGCGAAGCACCAGCAAGGCCATCACCCTTGAGGACTAAGAGCTCTGACACAATCAACAGCGTCAAGGCCAAAGCTCAGAGAGCACGTGCAAAGTAGCATGCAGATCTTTGTGAAGATTGATAGCCTGCGGGTCCACGTGGGACCAGAAGACAAAGACCCCTGGCAAGATCCGTGTCGGGGACGACCGCAAGGCCCCCGACAAGCCTTGCCGGGGACGATTGTGAGGCCACAGCCAGGACCGCACCCGACAAGGTTTTGGCACCTCAGCACCGTTCCAGCGCGACGACCAGCTTGCCAACTAGGCACACGCCTGCATGGCGGCATGCAGATCTTCGTGGAAGCTCTACCACCGTGCCAACATAGTAGCTAGCTATCCAGCGTGGCACTGCATGCCTTGTCAGCCTGGACGCGTGTCAAGGCAAGGAAGGGCAGCGACGTACGGGACAACTTCTTTTGCCGTCCCCAATAAAGTGAGAGGGCACGTGGCAGCGCGTTAAATGCGTTTGTCCTACGGTGCTGAGCAATAAGCTCATACATTGTAGATACTTTCCACCTCTTGTGTGCCGCTATGGCAACCCCTTTGACATATAAAAGGAGGCCCAAGGCGTACTGAGAGGGGATTCGGACTTTTTGGACTAGGCATGCACCGCAGCTAGTTCAAGAACACAAAATAAACACACAAGCAGGACTAGGGTTTTACGCACCAGTGCGGCCTGAACCTGGGTAAAGATCCCTCGTGCTGATCACTAGACCTGCTCTTCACGCAGCTCTCTCCCCGCCAACCATATAAGGGATCCCCGTGATCCCATAGGTGTTCGTTTCCCTGACATCTTTGGCGTGCCAGGTAGGTGGAAGAAGTTGTGAGAATTTGGTCTAGCAGTTAGTGCAGCGGTTTCTTCATCCCCATGGCTCTGAAAAAGAAGGACGATCACGGCAATCGGTTCGTCTGTGGCCACTCCGCCCGTGCCAGTGCAAACTGGCGACATGGCAGACGCTAGTGGCAGTGGAGATCAAGATCATCCACGCCACCCTGGTACAATAAGCCAGGCGAGCGGCGTCATCTGCAGCCGCAACAATGATCCGCGCAGCAACAAAAAGATAACTCAGGCCAAACCTTGATTAATTTCCTTTTTGTGACGTTATTTCCCTCGAATGGTCTCGATTTTTGTATGGAAAACCTGCACACGAAGGAACCCTGCCACTATTGGCAGCGCCACAGTTCTGTTTTGAGTCCACTCAACAGCTCAAGTGGTTGCGCCAAGAACGGCAAGGTGGCTTGCCCTGCGGCGACACCCCCAAGCAGGCTGCTAAGGATCCATTCCTCAAAGCGCCCACGGCAAGGGTTAACGCGCTGGCAAGCCTATCCAACTAAGCGTAGGGTGTAGTACGTACAAAGGGAGATCAAACAGGAAGATAACATGCATTGAGTTCAAATTACAGTGAAAGTGATATTACATCAGTGATTGCCGCGGTTCTAACTTAAGATAAAATTGTCGTGGGTGTGAACTCGTAGCGGCAATAAGAAATGGAGCAGCTAATCCCGGCACTGGACCTCCAGCCTCTTGACCCCGCCGATGCAGGTGATGATGGGCTCAATGCGCTCCTCGAGCGCCTGGAGGTTCGCATCCGTCGACACGCTCTCAAGTGCATTGGCGAAGTCGACGCTGGGGTTCCAGTGCGCCACCTTGGTGAGCACCTTGGTAAAAGCGCCCCGGCAAAGCTTCCGGGCCTCCTCGTCTTGATAAGTTGCCCTATTGGAGTGGAGCAGCTTCAGGGCATCGAGGACGCCCTCGAAGAACAGGGTCAGCCTGGCACTGTCGGTCATGTTCACTTCATGGGAGAACCTGAAGTTTGGCAGGCCCATGGCGGACAACTGCGTTGTGAGCCTCTCCGCAACATCCACAAGGCGGCTGGTCTAGAGCTTCGTACCAGCCACGAGCTTGTTGTGGGTGGTGGCGGTGTTCTGCAGCTGCCTCTCATCCACGAGATCCTTGATCAGGGTCTTTTCACGGGCCCTGGTCTCTGAAAGCGTCCTCTCCAGAGTCTCCAGCTTCAGCTTCAGATCAGCAATGTAGTTGTTGGCATCGGAGAGCACCTTGGTCTTGTCGGAGATGGTGACCTGCAGATCTCCCTATGTGTGGACAGTCATGTCCCTATCCTTCTTCAGCCTCGAGATCTCCTTCCTCAGCTCCTCCAGCTCCAGCTCTAGCTTCTCCACCTTGCCGGCCATCTCATTCTTGGAGGACTCTGTGGCTTCAGCCCCGTCGACGGCCTCCTTCAGCTTGCCAGCATGGTCCAAGGCCAAAGCATCAATTGCTTCTTTGTGCCCCTGTTTCAGCTCTTGGGTCCGCTGCACGACAAGCCTTTCAACTTCTTCATCCTTGGCGCGAAGCTTGGCGGCAAGCGCCGCTTCACGGGCAACCAAGTCCACTTCTTGGGTGTCAAGAAGGATGCGGCCCTGCGTCTGGTCAGATTCGTCCTTGGTGGCCTTTGCCTTTGCCACCTCTTCGGGCTTGTAGAAGTCAGCCTGCTTCAGGAGGAGCTCTCGCTGGTGCTCCTCCAGCTGGTCCTGGGTGGCCTTCAGATCCTGCAGGGTCGGCTAACCAGACTTGCATCTAAGCAACGCGCTCCTGAAAGTATGCTTCAGTCTTGTCTACGGCTGCCATCCTGGAGTCCACCTTGCCCTGGCGGGTGCGATAGAGTGCCTGGAGCTTCTGAAAATTGGCGCTCATGGCCTGAAGGAGCTGATCTTCCTTGGTGCTGTTGCTGCTGGAGCTCGGTTCATCAACAACCTAGAGCCCGGCAGTGGTGAGGACCTCGTCGTCAAACACCTCCCCTTCGGCTGGCTCTCCGGTGCTTGCCTTCACTAGGAGGCTGATGAACATATCATCGCCCATCTTCAAGTACTTGCACGGGGCAGGGGCTGAGGAGGAAGATGGTTGGTCATAGACCACCTCCTCCCCGGTAGACTCCTTGGTGCCCTCCCCAGTGGTGGCCTTGCCAGCCTCCCTGGCAGGCCCCTTGGCGGCCTCCTCGGTAGAAGCCTAGCCAGCTTCCCGGGCAGGCCCCTTGGCGGCCTCCTCGGCAGCATCCTTGCCGGCCTCCTCCACGGATCCCTTGGCGGCCTCCTCCGCGGAGACTTTGGTGGCCTCGGCCTCGGTGTCCTTGGTGGTCTCCTCGATGATAGCATCGACGTCTATCCGGTCCAATAGGGAACGATCTGGAGACCAAAAAAAGAGTAAAATAAAGCCAAAACCGAAGTTCAAGGCGAAGAAAAGAAAGAAAATCGCATGGCAAGAGTGGCAAGGGGTGAGAGGCAAGCGACTACCTGTGATGAGCGGAGAGGAAGTTTCTCCCTCCCTAGCAACATCCGTTGTCGGGACGGAGTCGCCGGCGCCTGTGTCCACCACCTCTTCTTCCATGCATGTGGGCTCATCGGTGGTTGCCCTTACCGGGGACCCCCTCTGGTTGGTGTGGTTGATGGGGGCGGCGTGTCAGGGGTGGCCCTTAGTGGCTCCTCCTGTTGCTACTCTCCTCCTGCGAAACCCGGCAAGGTCAGCACTCAAGATACGCACTCCAGTGCCCGCCACTGGGAAAGGGATAATAGACTTACGCTGAAGGCTGGAATGGGGGCTGCGCTAGGGGGATGGTCTCCGGGCTGATGAAGATCACCTCTGGCGCGCGTGAAGTGGTTGCCGGGGGCTCATCGCTCATCGGGGCCGTGGCTCTCTTTGCCACCCTCTGAGCTAGCATCTTCGTGTCCCTACAAAGAGAAGATCAAGTCAAGATGAAATAATCCAAATAAAGGATCAGGAAATAAGTGGGGAGGCGAGGTGCTTACTCATCTTCCTCTTCTGGCTTTCTCCTCTTTGGTCTAAAGGACCCAAGGTCAAATTCGGCCACCGGGGTGGTGTCTGCGAGGGGAGGAGGAGGAGACGGGGTCCTTGGGCGCTTGGTCGAAGAGGAGGTAGCGGCACATTTGGTCAAGGAGGAGGCAGCGGCTGCAGCTTTCTTCGCCGCCGCAGCTTTCTTCACCGCTTCCACGACTGCGCACCTCGTCTGGAGCATGGGTTGTGCCTGAGCCCCTTGCCGCTGCGTGGCCTTACCGGGCCGGACTGGCTCGCCGGAGCCAGCCTGCCGCAGGACGCGTTTCTTCGGGGCTAAAGGCTCGTCCGCCTCGGACGCCTCGTCGGATGCTCCCTCGGCCGCCTCCACGGCCGTCTCCTTGGCCGTTTCTTCGACAAGGGGAGCCCCAGCACTAGTGTCGTTGGGCCCCCCGGCAGACCCCGACCACTTGGCGAACTTCTTCTCCTCTTCGGCCTCCTCGGCCTCGTCAATCTCGGCGCCAAGGCTACCGGCCTCCTCAACAAGTGCCGCCTCGTCCACCCTGGTGGCAATGTACTCCATCTCTTCCTCGGTGGTGGGGCGGATGAGCTTCGACTCGGCACTGATATACATCTCCGACAAGTTGCCGAAAACCTTCTGCACTAACTCTGCTTCTGGCTCGACCCAGGTCGAGTCAAGGCCGTGCACGTTGAACACCGACATCAAGGCGATGATGGCGGTCAGACAAGAGTTGTTGCTCAACGGGACCACCCCCGCTGGCAACTTGAACGGGTTGTCCACCTTGCCGATCTTGGAGGCCTTGCCGGATTTCTGGACCTTGCGGGTCTCATCCACCTTGAACTGGAAAAGCCTCTGGCAGAGATGCGCATGCTGAATCACCGTGAAGTTGTAGTTCAGGCCAGGGCGGAGCCTCATGATGTCGGCCGCATTCTTGTAGTCCCAGGCCGGTCTCCCCTTGTTGTGCAGAGGGGCAATGCGGCGGTGGATGAAATCGGCCCCGATCATCTCGAGCGTGAGCCTGGCTGAGGTGAGGCGGTGGATCCTGGTGGTGGCGATTGTGAGCTTCCCGTCGTCGGCATCGAGCTCGCCCCAGTCGTTGTCGCGGACCGGCGGCTTCTGACGGACCTTGCATAACTCTTGCGGATCCTTCTCTTCAATCCAGCACCACTGGCCCCACCATTCGTCCCACTTGTCCTTTCTCGAACCCTCCGGGTACGTGCCCTTGCTTAGAGCCCTCGGGATGCAAGTGACGCACCCAAAGATGGCGCCACCTGCTTGGATGTGGGGGACAAAGTACTGGCCAAAGAGCGTTGTGTTGCGGTGCACCCCGGCAAAGCCCTCGCAGAGGTGGGCAAGAAGGCCAGGCACACCACGTCATTCACAATAAAATTCAAGAGATGGATCCATAGTGTGCATGATGTCGTTTATGAAGTCAGAAGAAGGGGGGAGAGCCCGCAGGAGAAGTAATCGAGGAAGAAAGGGTATTTGTCAGGACCTGGCTTGGCGAAAGGGGCGGGGATCATGATCGTGGCAGGATGCCCCGACATCTCTCTCCCCCACAGGTTCTTGAATTTATCCATGAGGGTGAGTGCGTCGACCGTCGAAATGAAGAGGGCGTGTTTCTTCCGCAGCTTCACCAGCTCACTTTGTGGCACTTCCTTCCCCGCGGCGGCCATGGCTGCTCCCTTGCCTTTGCTTGCCTTGGACGCCATGGCGGCTCAGAAGAGGTGAGGGGTCAAGAAGCAATGGAAGCGCGGCAACGGTGAAGCTGAGGCGAGAAGCTCTAGTTTGCGCTCGAGGAATAAGAGGGGAACGATGGTTCCTAGATTGGAAAGGGCGCAGAGGGTAAATGAGCAGCGCCCCTGTGGATTCCTCTTTTTACGGGGAAGGCGCAGGCCGCCTCATTACCATTTACTACAGGGTGACACAGGCGTGCTGCGGCCATCCCACGCACGACCCCCACGTCACGCACTCGATGCCAATCATGGGGAAGCACAACTGGTGAGAAGATCAAGGAAGTTAAGTCTCTGCCACGCGTGCGCGCGCACTGCTTTGGGCCTGGCCCAACTACGCTTTGCGCTTACGTGTGGCCCAGGCCTGCGGGATCCTGTCAGTGTACAAAAGTATGGGCTCTTCTGTACCCCTTACTTGTGCACGGGCAGTTGTAGCCACGCCCGCGGCAAGGCTTGGCAGGGCAGCAGGAGACAAAACACAAGGCTACCAAGATAGCAATCAAGCCAAAGCACAAAGAGCAGAAGACAGACTAGGCTTCCCTCGGCGACACCCTTGCCGGGCAGCCTATGTGGCCCCGGCAAGTGCCTTGCCTGGGCGGCCTGCAAAGCACGAGCAAGGCCATCACCCTTGAGGACTGAGAGCTCTAACACCATCAACAGCGTCAAGGCCAAGGCTCAGAGGGCGCGTGCAAAGTAGCATGTAGATCTTTGTGAACATTGATAGCCTGCGGGTCCACGTGGGACCAGAAGACAAAGACCCACGGCATGATCCTTGCCCGGGACGACCGCGAGGCCCCCGACAAGCCTTGCCGGGGACGATTGCAAGGCCACAGCCAGGATGGCGCCCGACAAGGTTTCGCCACCTCAGCACCGTTCCAGCACGATGACTAGCTTGCCAACTAGGCAGACGCCTGCGTGGTGGCATGCAGATCTTCGTGGAAGCTCTACCACCGCGCCAACATAGCCGCTAGCTAGCCAGCGTGGCACTGCATGCCTTGTCAGCCTGGACGCGTGTCAAGGCAAGAAAGGGCGGCGTCAAACGGGACGGCTTTTGTTGCCATCCCAGATAAAGTGAGAGGGCACGTAGGCAATGCATTAAATGTGTTTGTCCTACAGTGCCGAGCGATAAGCTCATACACTGTAGATACTTTCCACCTCCTATGTGCTGCTGTGGCAACCCCTTTGACACATGAAAGGAGGCCCGAGGCATACTGAGAGGGGATTCAGACTTTTTGGACTAGGCATGCACCGCAACTAGTTCAAGAGCTCAAGAACACAGAATATACACACACGCAGTACTAGGGTTCTAGGCACCAGTGCGGCCCGAACCTGGGTAAAGATCCCTCGTGCTAATTACTAGACCTGCTCTTCACGCAGCTCTCTCCCTATCAATCATAGAAGGGATCCCCGTGATCCCATAGGTGTTCATTTCCCCGACACTGGTCCATAATGATGACAAGTTGTTGTAAATATAAGCCGAGCACGATCAGAAGCCCTTAGGTCCACCTGAAACTTCTTTTTATGTTGTTCAACATACATTTCCATGAGAAATTTCTTGTTGAAAAATTAATCCTCGGGGACAATAGTACCCTCACATTCCTCATGAAGAATGTGACGAAGTCAGTGTTTAGCTGGTCGGATGCATATCCTTCCACCATTATTGTCTTCAAACGAATGTCATGAGATCTGAGAAAATCCTTGTGCTTCCTCTGCCATCGATTGGTTAGACCTTTTTCTCGGAGTCCTATTACCTAAATAGACATGAAGATTGAAAATAGTTAATTTCTAAAATAGAGTATGTCAAAGGACCGACAGCTGAATGGTTAATTCTAGTACATTATATATGGGCTTTCAATGTGTGTGAAATCATGACCTTTATATACAAATTCTCCAGACATGGAAAGCATCACAGCAAGCCAATAGTGGTGTTCAGATCAAGACACCCTATATAAATATATAAGATCTTAACAGAATCCAACACCCCCGATACACCATCTATGGACAAGCACATCACTCAGCTTAGAACATAATATTAGCATCATAAGTGTATTTCAAGATGATATTTAACTTATGCGCACAAATGAAAAATGCAAATTACTAAAGTGTACATGGATAACATACAATACCTGAACAAGTGTGGAGCCAACCACCAACTTGATACCTTCAAATGGATCAGGAAATACACCCAAGTTCTCCAATTTAGGTGCAGAGACCAAAGTTATTTGCGAAGGTTTAGAACAACAATCAAGGAGCAACCTTTGTACTAAAGGGGCATCTTCAATGATGAGCTCCTATCCTTCAAAACGAATTCCAATTCTTACAAGGTGAGGCTACTTTATTTTGAGACAAGGGATATGGATTCCTAGTCCAAAAACAAGCACAAAACGCTCTAGTGCAGGGCAGCTTGAGTGGATGATGGTGTGAAGTGAGGCCACCGACATATCAACCAACACAAGCGCAAGTTTTTTCAGAAGTGGGAGTCGAAGCATTTGTATCAAATTGTCTGCTAGATGGCACCAGGTCAAGGTGGCGGTGTGGAGAGAGGAGGAAAACCATGAGATGGGCATCGGTGGTGAGGGCACATATGCCGCTCTTGGTGGTAACCTATCGTTGTAGTCATGGTAGAACTCAAGCTTCTGGAGTTTATCCAATTGACGGGATGTCAGCCAGGCGCCCCCCATGAAGGATATGTCCAGCAGGTAGCACTCTGGAATGCAGATGCCTTTAACGGAGCCCTGGTGGGAGGAGATGATGGCTTCGGGGAGTTCAGAATCATCATCGACAGATAGCTGACGACAGTCTAGATTAAGCGGCGTGGCACGCCATAGAGTGCGCCACCGAGATGCGAGGACTTGTGTGTGGCATCCATCCTTGGTGGGGAGAAGGGAGATGATCTCCCCAAGGATGTCGTTCAGGAGATCGCGGTCCGCCGGAGATTCTACTAGTTCCTCAGGTCCAGGGGGCTTGGCCACTTCTGGCTGCACAACCCGGTCCAAGATCTACATCCGGCGGCAACGCTGGCCGAAACCTCATATGTGTACATACCAATCTGAAAGAAAAAATGGCATAAACATACATGTAGGATATTCAAAATCAGTTCTCAAGATCTGGAAGAAAAAAAAGGCACAAACATATATGTAGGACATTCAAAATAAATTCTCAAGATCTGGCCATGAATTATTAGCACGCAAGCTAACCCTAGTCGAATTATCAGCAAAGATCATTTGTAAAGAAAAACAATTAATCACTAATTCTATATGGAAAACATTCAAACAATCAATACACTACATGCATCTAACGGATTTAATTACTCCAATTTCATGGATTGAGATAACACAACCATAGGGTTTGTATTCCAGAAAAGTTATAGAGGGGGGAGTAACCAGAAAAACACATGATATGTTTGCCGCACAAATGGGTATATATATGACTAACCGGTTTTCCATCGGAGTCACAGTCGTTGCCGGAGTTCCTGTTGACCTCCGGCTCCGACTAGGGGGCACGACGGCACCGACGAAGTCAAGGTCATGATGGTGCCCGTGCGAGACCTCGTCGGTAGGGACGACAACCTTTGTGCCCAGCTTCACACGTTGCGCGGGTGCTTCAACAGCCTCAGTGTCGCCACTCCCTCCGATGGTGCGGTTCGGCGGCATCCTCTTACACTCCAAAGTCTAGAAATGTTGGTTACCACTATGGACCGGGGGTGCAGCCGCCTATTATGTCCAGCGGCTCGGGCGCGCAATTAATACAGACTAGTGGGAGCGAGGCAGGCTGCAGTCAAAAGCTGTCTCACCTCTCGGGGAGCCTGCGCGGCGGTCTTCTGCCATTCCTACCATCATTTCACATAGCTGCTCTCACGCATCCCGTCAATACGCACACCTGCACGCATGCCTCCCGGTATGCCTGCGCGGCAGACTGCTCGCATGCATCCCATCAACTCACGCCTACTTACACGGCACACGGGGCGTGTGGCAGCACATATATTTTTTGGTTTATTGATGATTCATTCTGCCGCTTTACTGCTTAACCGAAGCATGGCACGGTACAACATATATGGTTTGAATAAATAATCCATATGAGATATTGGTTGCCAGTTTTTAATAATCTCCCATTTGTAGGAATATTATATCAAAACGGGTCTCATTGACGAGAAATATAATATCACAGTCTACTGGTGTCCATATATGACACCATGATAAGTTTCATGAATTTCATCTAAGGTTTGGATTTACTGAATTTAAAAAATATGTATTCTCAGTGTTTCGAAATCTCTTGCACAGGGAAACATACACCCAGGGAAACATATGATTTTGCAACACATTTTGGTGCACATGTAGCTCAAATTCGATTTTTGCACATTAAATCCCTAGGAAATCAATCAATGTCTAAAAACGGTCGAATGATGTCAGTTTTTGTAAAAGAAAATTAACATGACACTCCGCCTTTCGTCACATGTTCACCGTAGAAAAAGGTTGACATGCCTCAGAGTGGTTGTGGTGGTGGAGGATGTGTGTGTGTCTGTGTTTGTGGGGGAGGGAGGGGTCCGGCAGTACACTATGAGTCGCAAACCTCTGTGTGGGATTATTGATCATTTTGTGAGTCATATATGCCACAAAAAAGTCGTGAATTGTTTATTTAAAGCATTACACAATCCTTTCATACATAATATTCTGGCCACATGCATGCATTGGTGGTCCTCTCGGACACGCTCCCTCGTGCGGTTATCAGCGACATGCCCATTCGTTAGCCCGCAAAGGTTTCAGTTTCCACCAACAACGAGAGGCATTTAACCAAAAGGTGGATTCATCTTGGCATGTGTGTGGTGTGGATCATGGTGGGATTTGATATCAATGTTCGGGCACGTGCGTACACACTCCCACCGGCTTGAAGTGAGGGGGCTACACACATCGTGGTGTAATGCATTTCCGGTTTGTGAAGCATGTGCCATGTCAAAGTTGTGCATTGGGTATTCAAACATGACAGAACACACGGGCAAATATGTGCGGTGCTTTTGTCCCATGACATCACTCGCGTGTGCCTCTCTCTGTGGGCCCACGAAGTCACCGTCGACCAGTTGAACGTACAACTAGAGAGAGGTTAATTTGACCAACAAGGATGCTTCTTTTTTGTTTGTGTTACGTATATGCACGGTATAGGAGTATGTACATGTCAAAGAGTGGCAACATGAATACTGTGTATATGTGTGTCATAGCATCGCTCCATGTGGGGACTTTCCGGTTCCCGAGGTAGGCGCCACATCAAAGTTGTACATTATATTGGTATTCAAACATCACACAATACCATGCAGCCAATGGTTGCCCTATATATAGGAACTCACTCATGTGTGACACTTCCATCCGTGGTGTTGGTGCAATAAACCCAGGGACCGTTGCCTAGACTGTGCACAGGCACGAGGACAAGTTCATAACACTATGATCAACTCAAGCAAGATGGATCGATTCCCTTGAAGGATTGAAGCACAGATCAAGATAGCCAAGACAAGCCAGAGGGGCAAGATACTACTAAGGGAAAAACCTCCCCTGACAGGCAGGCGAGCTTGGAGGAGACAAGGTTATCCCCGAAAGCAAGCCCCCCCCCCCCCGAATCATCCCGACAGGTCTGCCGAGATTAGTGAAGGCAAGCCACCTCACCGCACCACCCCACCACGATGTACGTCGCCGATTAGTGCGGTGTCAAGCTCCAAGGTGACTAAGTAGCTGCTAAATGCCACATGGCAGCCAGCTCCTACAAAAACTACCTACAAGTGACACCCGTCCTGCAACGCGTCGAGCTAGCAGACACCAAGCCGGCGAAATAGCCGGCAAAGCCTACCGGGCACGCTATGATGTGACATTGAGCGGTGCATTTAATGCGCTCTGTCAGCCTGCAGAGTTAGGTATGATAGCACTATTTGCTATCTAATCAGTGCATAATGACTGATTTGCCACTATGGTGACCCCTTGATCTATACAAGGAGGCCCATGGCAACCATAGAAAGGATTTGGACCCTTGTACACTCATATGCGCGTAGCTGTTCTTGCCCAAGGAAACCCTTTTGGGCAAGAGCACTGCGCTTTCCACAATAATCCACCATCAATCGACCACAACAGGAGCAGGTTTTATGCCAAGCGTCGGCCCGAACCTTGGTAAAAACTGCCCGTATGATCTCTGCCATGCTATCTCACACTCCTCCGCTCTTTGTGCAACATGCCATCCCCCTGCCGAACCAGAAAGGGGCTCACAGCCCCATAGGTGGCCGTGGTTCCCCATGAATTCTTTGGTGTGCCAGGTAGGGGGAGTCACTTGCACGAACCTGAAAGCATGAGGAGTGTGTCATATTTGTCACCGTTTTCATCATCGGCGGCTTCGTCGACTATGGCGCCTAGGAAGAAGCGTGGAGCTGCGAATCACCCGTCCACCTCAAGGGCTCCGCCGCACGCGGCCGCCAACATTGTGGGAAATGAGGGGGCGCATGAAGGCGTGGACATCATGAGAGGCATGATCGATGCATGAGGCATTATCACCACCATCCACGTGGCCGAAGCAGAAGCAAGAGGCGCTGGGGAAGGACAACATCAACAAGATCCCAATGGACACGCTCCTCGAGGTACGAGTGGGAGGATTACTTTACTTCCACCCTCTCTCCTCGCCGAAGGGCACAGCTGCAGTGGTGGCACTCGTTCTAAGGCGAACCGCAACCCTCCTGTCGCCCCTACCATGGGTACAACCACGAGGCATGCACCACCCCTAGATGTGATGCTACTGTGCCCGACGGAGCCTCCGGCCCTCAGGCGCCTCTGCTGCGTGACCGTGCTATCCAAACGGCTGGCTCACGGCAGCAATGATGTGATGCGGTCACCACCGACGCCATCAGGAGCTGAGCGACGCAGCAATCTTCATCATCTTCACCCATGCCAAGCACTGCCTCCGAGGCGATGGCACGGGCCCAGTTACTTTTGAGATTCCCTCCAGCATCTGATCAGATGGACAAGTGGCGAGCTACTATCCAAAGCTTGATTGGCTTTGCTGAGGTGGGAGGATCGCAGCGGGCTGGCCCACCTTGGCCTCCCCAGGTGATGTCAACGGTTCGTGCAGCTGGCCGCACAAAAGGGGCTGCCCCCACGGTGCAGTCCCCACCTTGACAGATTGCACGGGAGCCATGTATCTAGGAGAGCGACGATGTCTTGATGGCCTCCTCTGATCCTCGAGCATGACAAGAACCGCTGCGAGCCTTGGAGGACAGGCGGAGGGAAGCCGCGCGCGCAGTCATCATGCGGCGTCGCGACGACCATCGCCAACCCAACGGGTGTGACGGCCCCAACATCGACGAGCCCACGCTCGGATATGGCGGGTACCTACCTTTCGAGGTTGGATGCCCTACCTTCACCCATGAGCTACGGCAAGTCTGTTGGCCATCCGCTCGCACATTCAAGCCAGAGATACCTGAGAAGTATGATTGAAGATTGAACCTGGCAGAGTTCGTGAGCAACTACACCATCGTTGTTCAGGCTGTCGGAGGAAGAGATGAGAATGTATTCGCTAATTATTTCCCTTTGCAACTTAAGTCTAATGTGAGGTCTTGGTTGATGAACTTGCCGGAGAACTCCATCCCGTCCTGGGCTGACCTGTGCCATGAGTTCATTGGCGCCTTTATGCGAGGCCATCAAGAACCAAGGCGGCCTAGCGATTTGTAGCTCCTCCAGCAGAAGAAGGAGAAACTATGTGGAAGTACTTACAAAGGTTAAGTAGAGTTCACAGGAATATCCCAGACATCCACCCGGCAGCTGTGATACCCGCCTTTCAGTCTAATGTGCACAACCAAAGGAGACGGCGTACTAAGCAAGCTTCTCCTGGTTCTGCAAGTTGACGGGACACATCAAAAGTACTCCAGTGTATAGAGCCTTGCCTCTAAGGTAGGCCACACAAGGTTTGCCTCTTTTTAAACATAATGCGTCAAGTCGAAATTTGTTTGTTCACCCATAGACCATCCTCCCTCCATTAAGTGGACAACTAGTACACGTGTCAAATTACCATGTGGGCTGCCTTTTCGTACAGAAATGAGCTCCACCGTGTACCCGCGCGGGTGTGGTTGGGAAAGAGACGGGAGTACGTGCGCCGTGTGTGCACCTCTTCTCTTTGTGCACGTCCCCCACCTACATGGGTGTGTGTGAGAGAGATACAAACCTAGACATAATGTGCCGTCCATCCCCATGCCTCCGCCCAGTCCGACCACCAGTCACCACCACGCCCCAGTCCTCCTCACCTTATCTCTCATCTTTCTCCCTCCATTTTTATATACAAGGCCACTATCAAAATTACAATTTGTAGATATACAAGGCCACTAAAACTAATCGATGCAATATTAATGGTGTTTTCCTCGTAGTACTAGCAAAGGACATTAATTATCCCTTGCATGCATGTGGGGGTGTGAGCATTGGCTTGATGTGCATGAAAAAGAAGAATACACATTAATTTACAGGGCAAACAAGGAGACAAGGTGGCTTGCAACATTGACTTGGAAGACATTAATTTTTGCCTTGGTACCTATAATATGGGTTTGTGTCCTCATATACAAAAACGGAGTCCAATAAAATTCTGGAGATACCATGTTTCCAATAAAATTCTCGAGATATCATTAGTTTTTACACATCGGGTTACTCCTGCATGGGTCAATCCCAACAGGTGTTTTGTAAAAAAAAATGCATCTTGATGTTCCATGCAATGCATGGGCATCTTGCTAGTCCATGAAAACAACACATGGCAAAATTCCACGGCGAACGAGGGATTTGAATCTGCTGGGAGGGGCTGTTCGGATCTTGCCCGGGGTAGCCAAAATATTGGCGCCCCTTTTCTCCACCGGTGCCTTTGACACCAGTGAACGAGGAATGGCTCGAGTGCTCATGCATCCTCCAGTGCGCATGTTGGAGACGAGCTCGCATGAGCTGTGCTTTTTTTGTCCCACCACACTGCCCGAGCGGGCCGCAGACTGACCGGCGACCCGCAAATTACACCATCCAATCGTAGCCGCACAGATTATGACAGCAACTCAACCAACCGGATGAAATTCAAGCAAACATGGTGATATCTCATATAAGCAATGACGGAAAACATATAAAATATGGATTTTCATACAAACATGACGGATTTCATTACATTCAAATGAACTACACGGTGCTAGTTCTGGACAGCACACGTATATAACACATGGCCTAAATGGTCGCCCACTATTCCATTTGTGCTCCTCATGTCTGGCAGCACGATCACCGGACTGCCGGGAGCCTCGGAGGTATATGCTTCTGTGCAAAGGACGGCTCGCTTCCCCACTGCCGAACTGGTATCGTTGGCTGATGCCCAAGACGATGGTGGAAGGGGGCTTCTCCGCTTCCGTGGAGCCCATGCAGGGTTGATGAAGGTCCTCACAACAAAAGGATCCAGCAAGACACCTGTTGTGTACGCCGGCGTCACCTCCGCGGTGGCCTTCATGGGACCCAAGCGGCGGCGGCCTCCCGTGTTCGACTTCTCCTTGATGATGGCGACGGATGCGGAGGCGCTGGGCACCGATTCGTTGCTCTCCACGCACCCGGCTTCTATATTTGCTTGCATGGCGCGACCGTCGGCATGCGAGTCTCGGCCACAGAAATGGGAGACACAGTCACAGACACGGGAGGCGCGGTACGAGGCGGCGGTGTGGATGGCCGCGACGACTCCCGTGCGCCGCTCCTCGTCGAGCTGGCCTCGAGCGGCGAGTTGCTGAACCGCGCACCGCTTGGGGCGGCAACTGGCTCCGTCGGGCGAGGGGAGGGAGGTGGATCAGCGAGCTAGGCGGGCCACCCAGCCGGCTTGGATGCGGGATAACTACTCTCCGTAAGCCATTGTAAGAGTGGACAAAATAGTGAAGGAGGATGAGCGGCGGAGGTGTTGGATTCTTGGCTGGCATTTGGCCTCGTTTAAATAGGAGATTAAACAGACGGCGGACGGGAGGAGATCAGCCAGCGTTGCGTTTAATGCCAGCCCGGTCATGAATGGACGTGTGTCTAGAGTGGGTTTCTCAGCTTCCACACGCAGGTTTCATGGAGGCGTTTGAATGCGGCAAGGAGACGTGTTCAGCTAGGCATGCAGCAAGTGGCGCCCTCAACTCTGATGTACGACACCGTGTCGTTCTTCCACTGACGTGTGGGCTCTTTTGGTACATGGCCTGCATGTCAGTGACCCAACGCAGGCAGCGCACGCAGGGGAACTTTTGGTGGGCCAGGGCGGTCAGAAGCGGGCATTTCATAAACCGATGATTGTTCATTGAGTGTGACGTCATCTATTTCATGTAGATAAGCCTACTATATAATGTAAGAGAATTTTAAAATTTTCATATATACGTTGATAGCATGTTCGATACGTTGTGATTCATAAAGACCGCTGCAAACATCAGTGTTCTGCTTATCATAGATAAGATTGATTAATACCCGTAACAGTATGTGTCCTTAACAAAGGGTTCATGCACGTATAGGTTGAGCGTGTGTCTTGCGTCGTGTGTTGTGTGCATGCAGGCGTGTGAGTGTTGCTTGCGTGCATGTGTACGTTTCAGTGTTACATGCATGTGTGCGTACGTGCGTGTGTTCGTGAGTGCATGTGTACGTGTTAGTGTTGCACGCCTGCATGCGTGCGTGTGTTCGTTATGTGTACGTGTCAGTGTTGCATGCCTGCATGCGTCTGTGTGTTCGTGCGAGTGTTGCGTGCGTGCATGTGTACGTGCGGGGTGACTCTACACGTCAGTCGACTGACTTTTTCATCTTTGACTAGTAGATTTACGAGCCATTGCATAAGAAATGAAGGGCCCGCAGTTTATCTTCAACCTCCAACCCCCTGAGCCACCAGCCACCACCGGCCGGACCGCCGGCCCCGCCGCTCGCGGCCGGCCCGCGCCGCCCCGCCCACCCCAAAACCACTCCCCACCGCCGGTCCGCCGCGGCCTCGGCCATCCCTCTAGCCCTCCCCCCCCTGCGCCGAGCTTTTTCTCCAGCGATCCCCATGCCACCGCCCAATCACCGTGCCCCCCCACGGCCGGCGACTGCCAACTAGAGGTCTCACGACTTCGAATCCCCACCGACCACTATTTATTACCATTTCTGTCCTTCATATACGCGCTGACTGGTGGGCCCTATGGTAATGTGCGCTGCTGAATGTGAACCATCTGACTGGTCAATTGATCATGTCATCAACAAATTACAGAGTTGTATGGTGAGCTAGTGACCGTATGATCACCCTAAAATGTATTTTATTAACACAGTACAGACTCAAACTACCATTTCTTTCTTTCATATACGCGCTGACAGGTGGGCCCCATGGTTACGCGCCCCGATGGAGCAACACTAGTTGCGCCACATGGAACGTTTGGCTCGTCAACTGATTGTGTCATCAGTAAAATACAGAGTTGTACGGGTGAGCCAGTGACCGTATAATCACAACATGTATTTTTTAACACGGTACAGATGCAAGGGCTCATATATACGCGCAAACACTCACCGCTATAAGCGCACACACGCTGACCCTACCCCTATGAGCACCTTTGAGAGAGTGAGCCAGCATATGATCTTGAGATTTTACGAAGTCACCATAGGTGCCTCGTAGTTGAGTGGAACATCTCCTCCCACTGAACGCACATCGCCGGAAAGTACTGACATTAACCCAGGTAAATGCGAGCACCGGGACTTTAACCCTGGTGGGCTCGAGAAACCACTGTCCTCCTAACCATCCAACCACATGTTGGTTAGCACCACAAAATGTATGTGGTGACCGTGATGAGCTTATTCTGAAGTCCAGTGACCATATCATGCTTTCGCTTCAAATAAAATGTCCGTAAGCGTCGTCAACAAAATATGGAGCATGCATCAAATACAAAGTCTGTCATTCTCATCAACAAAATAGGGAGACGTATCGTGAGCTAGATACCGTATGATCACCATGAGAATGTATACGGTGACCGTAATGAGCATATTCTGAAGTCCAGTGACCGTATAGTGCTTTCGCTTGAAATACAATGACCGTCACACGGAATGTGTCATGGGCATGCATACTTTTAGAGGGCCGAGAGATAGTTTGTGTGCGTACGTGAAAGCGGTGTAGAAAGAGGGGGTGTCCGGTGGAGACAAGGAGGGATATGCCCTTCGTTTCTCTTTCTCGTGACTAATATTTGAGGAGAAAATATAAACATTCACAACGCAGAACAAATATTTTTGGATGCACCATGCAATTAACTTTCATGTATAACATTGCACTATTGTATATGCTTATTTTCTTAGTGGTCGATTGCGTGTGTGGTGTGGTTGGCACATCATTTCTTGTTGTGGTGGGTCAACATGAGGACTCATGGGTCGGTTCCATCCCGCGCCACATAGGTTGGACCGAGACGCATTATACGAAGACCCATGTGGAGGACTCGGCGTACAACACGAAGCTACCAGAGTCGTGGAGGACTCTATCCCCACTGGTGATAAGCCGACTATATATCATTTGTAACCCTAGGCCCCGAGTATGTTATACAAGCTTGGGGGCTAGTCCGTCGATAGTATACACACATGCACAATGCCTGGTATTCACGTGCACTTTGTACACACCCCTATCACTAATATACAGAACCAAGAGTAGGCTTTTTCCTCAACTCCAAGGGCAATGTGTGCGAGAGAGGCCCAAAGATAATGTGAGTGCGGGAGACACGTAGGCACATATATGTGTGTATAGAGGGCTAGTAGAGACTGTGCGTGTGTGTATATATGCATGTGAGAGAAATAGTGTTTTCCAAGTGAGATTAGTGAAAAGAGTAGTACATAGTAGTCAGAAAGAGAGAGAGGGAGAGAGAGAGAGAGAGAGCATGTGCGTGCGACACCGCGACACCCCAGGAGAGATTGTGAGCATGTGTGAAAGAGAAATGCCGATGCATATGAAGTGTGTGCACTTATGCGATATATATATAGCGTGTTTGTGAGAACGGGCTGAGTCATAGTGCATCTACGTGTAAAAGACGCATTAAATTAAATATAAATGGCATTATTATTTTTGGATGAGATTGTGAATTTTGCAAATTGGGTATGAATGAAAATTGGCCTATGAGACACCCATACTCTATTGAATTCTAGCATGTGCATGTGTTTATTTCATATTATTGATCCGTAGAGTGAGAGTGGTTTGAAATACAGGTAATGCATTGCTTTTGCAAGTCATATATATAAACATTAATTAGTGCACTCCATGTTGTTAGTGTGAAGCACTTTATACGTTTGTCACTTACATGGATACATTCCAAATTGCTAGCTACGAAATAGAATACATGTTGAATTCAGCATAAAGGGGGTTTCGAAGATTCGAATTCATAGGAAGTGCATTCATATATTTGAACCCGAGATAATGGCATTTGTAAATTAGATCTAAAAGCGGGCATCAATCTTTGTTGTGCGTTTGAACATGCTATATATTCATACGCATGTCTAACTTTTTTTTTGCAACCAAGGATATTATATATGGAACCGTGCATGAACTGAGGTAAGTTGCATATTTTTTAATATATACTCGTGTACAATGTATATTCAAATGTACCCCCTCCATTCCAAAATAATCGTAGCTTTAGGATTTTCAAGAGTAAAGATTTGTGAAGTTTGACAAATCCTGAAAGTTCAATTCAAGATAACCGAAAACATTAATGCTTCTGCTCCCAAATATTGAACGAATCGCCAAATAAGCCTCCGGTCATCCGAAACCGCGCGAGACTAAAGTTTGGTGGTAGGAAATTACTATCCTGACTCTGGCCCGTGTAGCCTATCGGCCCGATGTCCAAAGGTCTAAACCGGGGTAGGTTTGTAACTTCACCAAGACGCCAGTCTCGACCGCCTCCGAGAAGTAATCATACGCCGTGGGCGCCTAAACACCCATGCGCTCGGCCGAAATCTATCCTGCCCACCATTTGGGACACCTGAGATTACTGTCCTACCCCCAACCCGCAATATGTCCGAAATTTTAGAGGGGGGCAAAGTTTGTCACTTTCCCCAAATTTCAAACAAGCGCGTCCCAAACCAAAACATTGGTCCCCTTTAGTTCCCTCCTCCCTCCGTTTCCCCATTCATACTCCATGGGCGCCAAAACGCCCTCTCCGCCAGCCGCGAAACCCCAGCCTCCTCCATCCTCCACCCCATAGCGCCCAATCCACCGCCGCCCTCCTCCATCACGCCGGAGCCGGTACCCCGACATCGTCATCCAACGCAACCACAACCGCAACGCCCTCAAGGACTTAGCAGCTGAAGCCGAGGCAGAGCTTCCTCCATGACGCAGATGCCGACGTGCGTCGTACCAGAACCACTTCGACCATGTCGTCCTGCGCCTCACCGCTGCCGCTCCACTGTCGCAACCGTCCACCACACCGGAGCTATTCCCGCTACGCCGTCGTTCACCGTCTCAAATCTGGTTCCCGCGCTGATAGACGTCCCCCGTAGCACACTCAACAACTTGGCCATGGGTTCGTCCAAGGCTCCACCGTCCTCCACAACTTCTCGTTTCCAGCTAACCACAAGAATATCGTTGGAAAAACAGAAGGAGGACACAGCACTGCCAGCAGAAAGAGGTACTCCTCTTTCCTTATTCGTGCAAATCTTACGTCTCTCCTCACACCATATTCATCCCACAAAACACACTAGTTGAGCGCTTCTTACTGCATCTTCTTCGAGATACTAAATGCACAAGGTTTCCTTCCATTTACTATTTCACCTTTTCTATAGGTCAGTAGCCCACCTGGATGTCAATATAGGGTCAGTCGAACCGCAATTGAAAGAAGCAGCACCCGCTTAGGCACGCGTAGAACCTAGTCCGCCTGTTCGTCGGGGAAGCGGCGCATCAGTGTCTACATAGGGGTGTGGGCGCAGGAGTTGCTTGCGCCCGATATGGAGGTCGGCGGGGCTTGAAGGGATGGCCAGGGGCGGTGCCAAGCACGGCGGTGCGGTTTGGTCGAGGGGAGGGCGGAGGCAGGGGACTAGGCCGGTGGTCACTGGCGTTTCGAGGAAGCGTAACACTGACTGGTTGGAGGTAGATGAAGGCGATCTGCCTGTTCTTTGTATATCGGACGGTGTAGAAAAAATGGACTGACCTATTTGTTTTCAGTCGACTGTTATTTTCATAGAATCCTGTAGTAATTTTGTGTGCCATGCATATTGTAGAGATATCATATGTCTCCCGTCATTTATTTCTCACCGACCTGCTATCTGCTACCTTTACACTCTACTAATTGTGCACACACATCACCCATACTCACACTATTGTTTTTTATGCATGGGTATTTCAGAATCTGACGCAGTGTTGATGAATACAAAAAAGAAAAGACAGAAGTCGCTCAAGTGTAATTCGAAGATAAGCACTAAGCATTTTAGTGCTCCAAAGGGTGCAGTGTCAGCAGATGCAGACAGTAAACGTAGCTCTGCAGTTGATGATCTCAATTGCCACACACAACCAACCCAAGTGCTTGCTTCAACTTCGCGCTGTCAAATGTGGTTGCATCTTGCATATGGTGTCTAGCTTGTATTGCTTCCAATTTCGTTAAATTGCATCTACTTAATTTACACATTATACCTTTGATAATGACATGCCTTCCTGTTTTTGATACATACTACATATGTTTATTAACCATGTTTGTACATCAAACTAATGCTCTTTTGTATCCCTCATCAATCACTTATGATGAGACAGTCACCCTAGTGGGTTACTATGAGACGCGCTACTCGTTTAAGGATTGCAGTGTCATCTTCCCCACATGCTTCTCTAGAAACAACAAGGCTAAATGAAGATATTCAACGTAGCTCTCTAGTTGATGACCGCAATTCCCCCACACCACCATCACAGGTGATATGTGGTTGCATGTTGCATATGGTGTCTACCTTGTAATGCTTCTAATTAGGGTAAATTGCATCTGCTAAGTTAACACATTATACCTGTTAATATGAAATGCCTTCCTGTTTTTGGTACATACTACGTTTTTTTATTAACCATCTTCTTACATCAAACTACTTTTCTTGTGTATCCCTCATCGATCACTTTTGATGATATGCCTTCAAGTTGACAGTGTAATATTGGTTGCATCTTGCATATCATTTCAAACATGTATTGCCTCTAATTTGTTGAAGCCACTTATAATGACACACATCTAACTTGGTAGAGTGATTTTGGTTGGATCTTTCATATGGTGTCTAGATTTGTTGAAATGTCTTCTGCTTTGCGTTTTTCATACATATTCCATCCTCTTACAATGTGGTCGCCATACATAAAAGTTGTGTTCGTCACTATCATGCATCAACGAATTTGTAAGTGCAAATTTCATTCCTTTTTCTTATGTGTTTACTTGACAAGGCAAAATCTGGAAGGACGAAGGCACGAAATGATGGTGGTCCTCTGGAGCAACCAAAGCACATGATCTCTGCAGATTCTCCTGCTACTCCTACTGCAGTGCAAGTCCCAAATCTCATCTCCCCTACTCCACAACCCTAGGTGCTTGCTGTAACATGGCAGTGTGATATCTGGTTGCATGTTGCATATGGTGCCTAGCTTGTATTGCACCTAATTTGTTAAATTGCATCTCCTTATCTTACACATTATACATGTGCATATGACACGCCTTCCTGTTTTTGGTACATACTACATCTGCCTATCACACCATGTTCTTACATCAAATTATTGTTCTTATGTATCCTGCATCTATCGCTTGTGATGAGACAGTCACGCCAGTGGGTTAGTATGAGACGCGCTACTCTTATAAAGAGTGCAGTTTCATCGTCTCCACATGATTCTCAAGAAACAGCAAGCCTAAATGAAGATATTGAACATAGCTTTGTACTTGAAGACCGCACTTCCCCTACACCACCATCACAGGTGCTTGCTCTAACTTTGCAGTGTGATATGTGGTTGCATGTTGCATACGGTGTCTAGCTTGTAATGCTTCTAATTAGGGTAAATTGCATCTGCTTAGTTTACACATTATACCTGTAAATATGACATGCCTTCCTATTTTAGGTACACACTACATCTATGTGTTAACCATGTTCTTACATGAAACTACCTCGCTTCTATATCCTACATCAATCACTTACGATGAGACACCTTTATTCGTTGCGTATTGCATATTATTTCTAGCCTGTTGCCATTTATTGCTTCTAATTTGGTCAAATACATTTGTTAGGCCACCCTTTTAATTTGGCAGAGTGATATTGGTTTCATCTTTCATATGGTTTCTAGCTTGCATTTCTTCTAACAAGTTCAAACAACTTGTGCTTAGTTTACACTTTATACATCATATGTGTCAATATGTCATGTCGTCCTGTTTTTCATACATATTCCATCCTCCTATCATGCGGCTGCCTTACATGAAAGTAGTGTTCATCAGTATCATGCATCAATGAGTTCTGAAGAGAAAATTTTATTCCTTTTTCTTGTGGGTTTGACTTGACAAGGCAAAATCAAGAAAGAGGAAGGAAAAGAGTAAGGAAGGCGATGATGGTGGTCCTCTGCAGCAACGTAAACAGAGCATCTGTACGGATTCTCCTTGTACTGCTAGTGCATTACAAGGTCCAAGTCTTCACTCCCCTACTCCACCATCCAAGGTGCTTGCTCTAACTTGGCAGTGTGATATCTGGTTGCATTTTGCATATGGTGTCTAGCTTGTATTGCTCCTAATTAGTGTAAACTGCATCTGCTTAGCTTACACATGATACGTGTGAATATGACACGCTTTCTTGTTTTTGGTACATACTATATCTATCTATCACACCATGTTCTTACATGAAACTACTCTTCTTGTGTATCCTGCATCAGTCACTTATGATGGGACACCTTTAAGTTGGCAGTGTGATATTGGTTTGCATCTTGAATATGATTTCTATCATGTGGTGCTTCTAGTTTGATGAATGCCACCTATGACGAGACAGTTTTAACTTGGCAGAGTGATATTGATTGCACCTTCCATATGGTGTCTAGCTCGCAGTGCTTCTAATTTGTTGAAGTGCCTTCTGCTTAGTTACCACATCATAGGTGTGAATATGTCAAGACATCCCGTTTTTCATACATATTCCATCCTCGTATCATGACTTTGCCTTTCATCAGAGTAGTGTTCGTCAGTATCATGCATGAATGAGTTCTGAAGAGCGAATTATATTCTTTTTTGTTGTCGGTTTGACCTCACAATAAAAAATCAATAAAGCAGAAGGAAATTGGTAAGGCATTGGATGATGGTGGTCCTTTCGAGCAACGGAAACTGAGGTTCTCTACAGAATCTACTCCGCCATCCTTCCAACAAGATTCGCAAGACAACGCAAGGCTAGATAGTCAATGTAGCTGTGTAGATGGTGAGCACATCTCCCATACTCCACCATCACAGGTGCTTGCTCTAACTTGGCACTATTATATGTGGTTGCATGTTGCGTATGATGTATAGCTTGTATTGCTTCTAATTTTTTTTTGAATTGCATATGTTTACTTTACACATAATGCATGTGAATATGACACGTGTTCCTGTTTCTAGAACATACTATATCTGATCACACCATGTTCTTACATCAGACTACTGTTCTTCAATATCCCGCATCAGTCACTTATGATAAGGCAACTTTAAGTCACGACTGTGATATTGGTTGTGTCTTGCATATGATTTCTAGCATGTACTGCTTCTAATTTATTGAAATGCCATACAGTTTGAACTTGGCAGAGTGATATTGGTTGCATCTTTCATATGGTGTCTAGCTTGCAGTGCTTCTAATTTGTTGAAATGCATTCTGCTTAGTTACCACATCATAGGTGTGAATATGTCACGCCATCCCATTTTTCATACATATTCCATCCTCGCATCATGTGTTTGCCTTTCATCCGAATAGTGTTCGTCAGTATCTTGCATGAATGAGTTCTGAAGAGCGAATTTTATTCCTTTTTCTTATCAGTTTGACTTCACAATGCAAAATCATTACAGGTGAAGGAAATTAGTCTGGCAGTGGATGATGGTGGTCCTTTGGAGCAACTCAAACATGGATCTCTGTAGATTCTACTCCGCCATCCACCCAACAAGATTCGCAAGACAACACAAGGCTGGACAGTCAACGTAGGTGTGTAGATGATGAGCACATCTCCCCTACTCCACCATCACATGTGCTTGCTCTAACTTGGCACTATTATATGTGGTTGCATGTTGCATATGATGTCTAGCTTGCTTCTAACTTTGTTGAATTGCATCTGCTTACTTTACACATAATGCTTGTGAATATGACACGTGTTCCTGTTTCTAGAACATATGTGTACATTATGAGCACATCTCCCCTACTCCACCATCACAGGTGCTTGCTCTAACTTGGAACTATTATATGTGGTTGCATGTTATGTATGATGTCTAGTTTGTATTGCTTCTGATTATGTAGAATTGCATCTGCATCGCTTACAACTTATACCTACAACGATCACTTACCGATAAGACACATTTAACTTGGGACTGTCATGTAGGTTGTATCTTGCATTGTCTTCTAGCATGTACTGCTTCTAATTTCTTGAAATGGCACTTATGACAAGACACTTTTTACCTGATAGAGTGATATTGGTTGCATGTTCATATGGTGCCTAGCTTTCGTTTCTTCTAATTTTGTTGAAATGCCTTCTACTTACTGTTTTTTCATACATACTCCATCCTCCTATTGTACGTGTGAATATGCAACGGTGTCATTTTTGTATGTATTCCATCCTCCTATCTTGTGCTTGCCTTACATCAAAGTAGTGTTCGTCTGTATCATGCATCAACCAGTTATGCCGAGCTAATTTTATTCATCTTCTTGTGGTTTTGACTTCATAAGGCAATATCAGAAAAATAGGAAGTAAAAGAGTAAGTTAGGGGATGTTGGTGGTCCTCCGCACTGACGCAAATAGAGACTCTCTAGATTTGCCACAGCTACTGCTAATGGAGTTGAAGTCCCAAGTCTACATGATGAGTTCATCTCTCGTACTCCACCATTTTAAGTGCTTGCTCTAAGTTGACAGTGTGATAATTGGTTTCATGTTGCATATGTTATCTATCTTGTATTTCTTCTATTTTGATTAAATTGCACCTGCTGAGTTTATAGGTTATACATGTGCATATGACATGGCTTTCTGTGTCTAGAATACACTTCATCTATCTATCATACCATGTTCTTACATCAAAGTACTGCTGTTGTGTATCCCGCATCAGTCACTCATGATTGGACACTTTTAACATGGCAGTTTGATAGTGGTTGCATCTTGCATTGATTTCTATGTTGTACTGCTTCTAATTTTTCGAATTGCCACTTATGACAAGACACTTTTTAACTTGGCAGAGTAATATTGGTTGCATCTTTCATATGGTGTCTAGCTTGCATTACTTCTATTTTCTTGAAAATCCTTCTGCTTAGTTTACACATTGTAGTTGTGAATATGTCACACCGTCCTATTTTTCTTACATATTCCATGCTCATACGGTTGTCTTACATCAAAGTATTGCCTGGCTGTATCATGCATCAATGAGTTCTGAAGAGCGATTTTATTCTTTTATGTTGTGGGTACGGCTTGACATGGCAAAGTCAAAAAAGAGCAAGGAAAAGAATATAGTAGGGAATGGTGTTACTCGTTAAGTGAAAAAGAAAAGGATCTGCCCTCGAGATTCTGCTGGTACTTATAGTGCAATAGAAGGTCCAAGTCCACTGGCTGCAGCATCCGCTTCAACTATACCAGTATCTCAACGAGTTACTCGTTCATTTGCTCCAGAACTGGCCAGTTCCCAAGCTGCCTTCACACCTAACACTACTTCTGAAGCACTGCTAACACAACAGGGCTTGGCAAGATTAGATGAACCTCATGAGCATCAACACCAAGATGGTATCTGACCGAGTCAAGTTGGAGTGGCATGCTCCTTTATATGTACTCTCACAGTTTGATGTACACTAACACTTTTCATATTTGTTGTTGAACTAGCACCACGGTGCAAGCGAAAACAGACATGAGGGATAATGCTTGACAGATTAACAAAATCTAAAGGAGGAAGAATGGAGATCCATTTTGAGGCGGGTTTAATAAGGCCACGTGATGCTACAGAGTCAGCCAAGTTAGTATCAGAGGAAGCCGTTGCCGTTAGGTGTCATGCACGTATCATCCCAACGTGGATCCAGTACAGGAATGAGAAATACTATACCAAGTTTAACACCTTCCTTGACCATTTATCCGTAAGTAAAGTTATTCATCGCAATTAGTAATATTGTCTTGCTTTGTCCCATACTTTCTAGCTTCCTCCTAATAAGACTCACATTCTTTTTTCAACAGATGAGGTTCAAGTTGGATCCGAAAGATGATACAACTAAACAAGCATGCACTCATGTTTTTTAGTCTGCTCTGCGACAGTATTGGTACAACCTTAGAAAATCTCACTTTGAAGGCAAGGCTAACAATGAAATCGCCCAAACATCTAAAGTGGAATATATTACAGATGAAGACTGGACAACCCTTGTTAAACACTGGTCTGATCCAAAGTATCAGGTAGACTATATGTATTTGATCAGACCATATATTGAACTTGTAGTTATGTATGTGGCTTACAAGTGTATCTTCTTCTAGGCTAACTGTTTGAAGAACAAGACCAACCATTCTAAAGTGAAATTCCAACAGACAACAGGATCTCATAGCTATATTGCACAATGGGAGGCTCTTGTAAATAGCTGCTACTTCCTTCTTTTTCTTGTGCCATATTATTGTATATATATTGACTTGTTCCACATACAGAGGAAAGCCCGTGCGGACCAAAAAGAACCTGGACCGAATGCAGTGCAAATCTTCAAGGATATCCACACCAGCAAGATGAAGGGCATGAGCACACCAGTTCAAGCCGTTGTTGCAAGTCCTTACTCGTCTTGCCTTTGAACTGATTGGTACTATGATGTGTTCATTTAACTACTTGGTTTGCAGCCAACGTGAGTTACTCTGTTCACTTTTATACACAGTTGTCTTAACGTATCATTTCACCTTACATGGTTTAAAAGAGATGAAGGATATTCTTTTGGTCTTGATCTGTAATCTAGTTGTGATGTTCACATGCGCACACAATGATAAATTAGCATTTTGTTTTATATCAGTTTACCCATGATATGAACGATGTCATACTATGTTCATCCTACTTTAAACCATGTCTCTTTATCCTTAGGCCTTGTACAATGGGAGGTGCTTAGAGAGATGCTTAGAAAAATAAACCGGGTTTTTCTGAAGCACCGGTGCCTATTTTCTACAGGAGAGACGCTTAGTTAAGCGTCTGTCCTGTACAAATAAGCACCAGTGCTTAAGGAAAGCCTGGTTTATTTCGCTAAGCACCTCCCCTAACACCTCCCATTGTACAAGGCCTTAGATGTCAACGAATGTGAGGAAATAGACAATACAGTAGGCATGCGACATGGACACATGTTCTGAAAGTGATTTAATTATGTAGTTGGCACTACAATACATGCTAATGTATTACAGTAGTTCACCAAAATAAGTTATGTATAAACATGCAACATACTTTGTTTGTTTTTGTCTCATTAATAACTTATCTGGCACACTAATCTACAAGTTCAAACTTTCAGCAAGCTATGGAACAAATGATTGAACAGCCACAACCACCTGAACGTGACAAGGCTACCACAAGCACAATGTCACCTCTTGCTGCAGTGTGTCAGTATCTCTCCACTAACAGTGCAAAAAGCACCTTCCTGCGTAATTCTGGGTTGGTTGTCAAGGTAACCTCGTCCAAATCGCCTGCTAAACAAAATCTTCCAGCTAGATAGAGTGATATATATGTGCTCCAAACACAAGTCCAATCCCTAATGGACGTTGTTTCGGAAACAAGAATAGTGGTTGACAAATGCCGTCAAGATATGAATGGTTTTGAAACCAGACTATCAGACATTCGCTTCGTTGTTCAAGAGCAATGGCAGAAAAAAGGTGAAGATCGTGCTGCAACATCAGATTCTACAGCCTGAATAATTAGCACTCAGGTCAAATGATTTGTGTGCTTTTATCTGCAAGGACTGCAAACTTTATGCCAATAGGCCTTTTGTTGTATGGTTGGAATTTATTTTGTTGTGATACAACATTTATGATGCTGCCAAAGGCTGTAGTAATTACGATGCTATTTTTGATTGTGCTTTTATCTATTTTTGTAATTACGACGCTATTTTTGTATAGTAATTACAACATTTATAGTCCTAATGCTTCAAGGCCTGATGGCACACGTGGAGCCAATCCGAATGTCATTGGTCCTTCAATGGCTTCGATGGGCTTCTATCCCGTATTGTTGTACAAAGGGCCATAATGGAACGATCTGCTGAAGAAGTACACTCTGAAGATGCTCCTGATCCACAAAGGAAAAGAAGAAGACAAAACCTTCAAAGCCCCCAACAGCTCCAAAAGTTTCAAGGGTGAAGCCTGTGAAATCTGCACCTCCTGAATCTAGTGTGCAGTCTGAAGATCAATCCCGCGTCTCCAAGAAGACCAAGATGCCCAAGAAGATTTCTGGGCATGATCTTACTCCTGCTAGTATTCTGCGCAATGAGAAGAATACAATTGGTCTGTTGAGTGATGAAGACCTTGCTGATGACGCTCTAGAATTGCTGATCAAGAGCAAGCAAGAGTCTGAAATATTCAAGGCTATGCCTCTCTTTGATGCAGACATTCTGAACAACTTAATTGATGAGTGGTTTGAGGACACCTCACTCAACATTGTATACCTTAATTAAGTAACCGCGCGGAGACCTCCACCCAGCAGATAGAGAAGCGCAATGCGATGGCACGCCGAGATAGCAAGGTCGAGGAGAAAAGCTTAGTGCGACTGCCGCCTGAAGTTTGACCTCCACTATCTCGCCATTGACTGCGATGGATGTGCTCCAATCACGCCGACGACAACCTCGATAATTGAGCTCGTCCTATCTCCCACCGCAGATCAAGGATTGACCTCTTGTGACACCTCCATCACCCACCGACCAAGGATTGAGCTCTTATCTGGTAGCCGCTGCCTAGGCCGCCGCCACCATCTCTATCTGTAGAGCAGCTATTTTATTTTTTGATGGATATTCACAGAGCAGCTGTTTACACGGTATCACTGTAACTAAATTATATGTACATGGTAGTACGTCACATAGGGTTATGTACCGGCAACCGTGTCTCACCTATGTTGTCTTCTCACACGTTTTGGTGTGGAAATCGTGTGTGAAGTTGTAATACCTAACAGAAGCGACATGTATAATCAATGTGTCGTATACAACATATAGTGCCATAAGTAGTCCTGGCCATTAGCTTATCCCCATGGTTTCCCCATTTCCTCCAAATCCCTAGGTAGCCTCCAAATTTCCTTGCGTGGCACTGACATTGGGGGATTGTGGATGAGTGGTGCTGATGGTTTCGGTGCGGCTGCTCCTGCTCGTATCGCTGCTCTCGGCAGCGCCGCCACGACGGTGGTTGCCGCTGAGCACTTGCATAAGGTCATTAGAAGGCAAGTGTACTACGGATCGGCATCATTCTGCCAGGTTACAATCTATCCCAAGTTTCTCAGCATGTCCAAAGTAGCTCCTTGCTGAATCCGTCCTGAATGACCCCCCCCCCCACCAGGAAAGCGATTTGCTGCTGGATCCGGAGCATGACTCCAGAATATCGCAACATGAGTTCGACTCTGAGTTTTCCACCACCGAGAAGTATCAAAAGCCGAGTTGTGTGCACAGGCACACTCCTGCTTGACGCGTATGCAAGGACGGCTTCGACATTGGCAGGCGGTTTCTCAGTTGCCCCTTAGAGGTTAGTGCTAAGCTCATCATTTTACTTCAGTTAATGTCACCGCTCATCCTGAATAATATTTAACATTGGCAGGGATACGAGGCATGTGCCTTTGTTAACTTGCTGGATGAAGAATGGCATGGCAGGGCTCGGAGTGTTATAACCAAGCTCGTAGAAGGTAATGTAAAGCTGAAGAAGAAACTGGCTGATCTGGAATGTACAATCAGTACGATGAAGCAAGAAAGAATCAATCACAGGCAACAGATGAAAGCAGGAGATAAGAAGGAACTAGCACATGTAGTTGTGGTTGTCCCATTAGCCATGTTCTATGCGATGTTTGCAATGATGATTAGGGGTTTTGTTTGACAGTATTGTTAAAGCACATCTAGATGTGCTCTAAGTAATGCACATCTAGGTCCTATGCCATTGATGTTACAGGAAGATTCATGCATATATTTTCCTTTGTATTTTTTTCTTTTCCTTTGTAGTTTGATTATTACTAGCTTCATCAATAAGAAGAGCTCAATGTATTGCTTGCCAACTGTCCTACTCCGTTCGTACCGGTACAGGCGCATAATCGCAAAACTTGTTCCTTGTTTTTGTCCTGAAAAAAGGAATCAGCCAATAGGAGTCTTGCGGCTAGTATGCATTCAATGACTTCAGATTACTTAGCATAAAATGCATGCAATGGTCAATTCTCTGCACGCAATGGTATTGATTACGAAATAGTAATCATCAAGTTATCTCATTTTTCCCCGACCTAGGTCACTGGTACGGAGGGAGTAGAAGTACTACAAAAAATGCTTCTTTCATATTTGGACGCTCCAACACATTGTGCGTAATTAATTATCACATTGAGAATTGCGCAACCCTGAGAATTTGGAGCGACTGGGTACAAATAATTGCGGTTGATTATATCTGCGGTTAGATAATACATCAACCCCCGGTTAAATTGACATTTCCTCTTTTCTGCATACCCTGCTTAAGTGTCCACCATCTTCATTGTCCCCGGTAGGAAGTGTTACACACTCTGCAACCTCGATTTCTCATAGTTTTTATACGACTGCAGCCATGTCGAGCGACTGCGAGGACAACAGTTTGGCCAGAAGTCTGGCGCCCGATGATAGGTCAACATCGGAATCATCCCGCTCGTCTTCCATGAGTCCGGCGTCGAGCACAGACCTTGATTATATCCGGATCATGGAAGGCGACAACCAGACGGACGAGGAGCCTTCGGAGGACGAAGAAGATGACGGCGATGATGAGGAGGAGGAAAGGTCGAACAAGGAGGAGGACGACAATGACAGCAATGATGATGATGATGGCGGTGGCGATGAAAAGCCAATGGTCAGCAGAAAGAAGCGTCCTCGCCAAGACGATGTCGCGGGGCCATCCAACAACAACAACAACAAGAAGAAGGACTAAATTAAGCAGACTGTATATAACTCAGTTTCCGTTTGCTCATATTAATTTGTTATCTCTGTTTATCTTGTCAATATCATCGCAGATGGTTAGTAATACGTATTCGACAGAGATCTTCTACATTCTCACCCATAGGTTGGTTTGTTGAACTGTGTGCCCTGACGAACACACAATTCACAAAAAAAGACTGCATGGGCTATCTATAACGATCGCACACAATTCTGAGTACCATCCCATTTGCCGGGTATCACACACATCTTGTTACGCCGAATCATTTGTGTTCACCTCGATCATCGCAAACGGTTCATCGGAGCGAACTGTATGCCGTATATCGCACACACCTTTATTTGGCTTCCTGTTTCTGTTGTTCTGTCTCATTACAAATAGTCTGTATGCCCCGCATCGCACACACAACTAAAATCAAAACCGTGTTTGAGGTATCATTCATCGCAAACGTTGTGCATCCTTTTTGAAGGTTTTTTACATCACCGTTTGCGATTAATGCATCACACACAGTTTCGTCGAAGAGTCTTTGATCGTATTGTCGCATTAGCAGCATCCTGCAGTAGTGTTAATAAGTGCAAACTTCTCTGATATAGTGTAGTTTGGAGAATTCAAAAAGATAATAGGACTATCATGTGCGGGTGCAATAGCAACAATTCCATTCTTAACATAAGGAACTATAGCAAGTTCATCTCCATAAGCATAAGTCATATTGGCATCATAGCCACAAGCATAGCAAGCATCAATTTCATCAAAAAGGGATATTTCAATTGAATCCAAGGGATCATAGCAATTACAATAGAAGTAATCCTTCGATAAGCATGAAGGGATATTAAACAATGTATGAGTTGAAGAGTTACTCTCATTAGAAGGTGGGCACGGGTAGCTAAACCGCTCTTCCTCCTTTCTTTCTTTGCTCCCCTCGTCATCTTTTTCATCTAATGAGCTCACAGTGTCATCAATTTCTTCTTCCATAGATTCCAGCAAAATATTAGTCTCTTCTTGCATAGCGGAGACTTTCTCAATTAAACTCATTAACATCGGCATTATATTCATAATTTTTATAGCAATATTAACTAAAGCATAATTTTCAGGTCTGTAAACAGCATCATCATAATTTTCACGCTTTTCAAAGAAAGATTCAATTTCATAAGCACCCTTAAAAGCAACAACTTCTTCTATTCATTCCACATCATCGTAATCATATATGCCATTAGCATAAGAAGCCAAGGTTTCATTATCATTAAATTCACATGAAAAGGGAAGGTGTGGAGCCTTCATCCGAGAGCAACAAGTATAATCATATCTCAAGCATAAATTCCAATCATACCATTACAACATTTCAATTTGATTCCATAAGAGTTTCCCTTTTTGAATCAAGCACTAATCCCTAAAGTATTCACGTTGATCCAACGTGTCTCCCATTATCAAATTGAATGGGGATTTCTCTGGATTATCAAAGTAGTGTTTAATATTTTCACATAATGAGCATCAAGGGTTTTAGGAGGTTCCCCCATCTCCATGATTAGCAACTACACCTAATTTATTTGGTATTTTGTGTTCCATATTCAGAACTAAAGATATAAAATAACTTAGAATAGAAAATAAAATCTACTTAGTGACAAAGCAAACAAGCACACACAAGAATATCTACCCCACACTATTGCTCCCTGGCAATGGCGCCAGAAAAAGGTCTTGATAACCCACAAGTATAGGGGGTTAATTGTAGACTTTCTCGATAAGTAAGAGTGTCGAACCAAATGAGGACCTAAAGTTGAACAAATAGTCCTTCAAGTTCTACCGGCCACTGATACAACTCTACGCGCACTTAACGTTTGCTTTACCTAGAACAAGTATGAAACTAGAACTACTTTGTAGGTGTGATAGTTTGGTTTGCAAGATAATAATGAACACGTAAATAAAAGCTAGGGGCTTTTAAGATAAAAAACAATTAATGTAGTTTTAATAGAGAGCTTTTTGTCACAAGAAAGTTATTTGTCCCTAGGAAATCGATAACTAGACCGGTAATCATTATTGCAATTTTATATGAGGGAGATGCATAAGCTAACATACTTTCTCTACTTGAATCATATGCACTTATGATTGGAACTCTAGCAAGCATCCGCAACTACTAAAGATCGTTAAGGTAGAACCCAACCATAGCATTAAAGTATCAAGTCCTCTTTACTCCCACACGCAAACAACCTACTTACTCAGGTATGTGATTCTGTCACTCACATAATCATGAACATATAGCAAACTCTACAGCAGGGATTCCTCACACTTGCGCGACACGGAGAGCACCATAGGATATCACCAATAATAAAACATACAACTCAAACCAATCATGATCATCAATCAACCCATAGAACTAAACAGATCTACTCAAACATCATAGGATAGTCACACATTGTTGGATAATAATATATAGCGTTGAGCACCATGTTTAAGTAGAATTACAGCAGGGACCAGAAGGATTACGCCGCTGAATAGAGGGGGAGAGAGTTGGTGATGACAGCGGTGAAGTTGTTGGTGTAGATCGTCGTCATGATGATGGCCCTGGCAGTGTTCCGACGCCACCGGGAGAGAGGAGGAGAGAGCCCCCCTCCTTCATATTCTTCATTGGCCTCCCATCTAGATGGGAGGAGGCTTTCCCCTTTGGTCCTTGGCCTCGATGGCGGCGAAGGGGAGAGAGACCCTCCGAGATTGGATCTCTCTCTCAGTTTCCTTCTATTTCTGCGTTCCTGTTTTCTGGCCTTTCACCGTTTCTTAAATTCCCGGAGATCTGTAACTGCGATTTGGCTGAAATTTTAACATGATTTTTTATCTGGATATTATCTTTCTTGCGGTGAAAGAAGGGCACCAACCGCCTTATGGGTGGCCACAAGCTTGCCAGGTGCGCCCTGGGTAGGGGGCATGCCCCTAAGGCTTGTGGGCCCCTCGTCCATCGCCTCACATTGATTCATTTTCCCAAAATCACAAATATTCCAAAATAAATCTCCGTAAATTTTTGTTGTGTTTAGACTTTGTTTGGTATGGATATTCTACGGAACAAAAAACATGCAACAAACAGGAATTGGCACTGGGCACTAGATCAATATGTTAGTCCCAAAAATAATATAAAATATTGCCAAAGTATATGAAAGTTGTAGAATATTGGCATGAAGCAATCAAAAATGATAGATACAACGGAGACATATCAACTACTAGAAAACATCATTACCCTTTGCCTTACATTGATCAAAAGTTAGAAAGATTATCTAAGCACACACACTTTTGCTTTCTTGATTGATATTCTGGTTTCTCTTAAATACATGTATCACAAACCGATCAAGAGAAAACTACCTTTACTTGTCCTTTTGGAACTTATGCTTATAGATGTATGCCTTTTGGTTTATGTAATGCACATGCTACATTTCAAAGATGTATGACTGCTATATTCTCTGATTTTTGTGAAAAGATTGTTGAGGTTTTCATGGATGATTTGTCCGTTTATGGAACTTCTTTCGATGATTTCTTAACCAATCTTGATCGACTTTTTGCAGAGATGTGAACAAACTAATCTTGTCTTGAATTGGGAGAAGTGCCACTTTATGGTGAATGACGGCACTGTCTTTGGGCATAAAATTTCTGAGCGAGGTATTGAGGTGGATAATGCTAAAGTAGATGCAATTGAGAAAATCTCATGTCCTAAAGACATTAAAGGTATTTGTAGTTTCCTTGGTAATGTTGGTTTCTATAGGAGGTTTATTAAAGACTTCTCTAAAATTTCTAGGCCTCTTACTAATCTCTTGCAAAAGGATGTTCCATTTGTTTTTCATGGTGATTGTGCAGAAGCCTTTGAAACACTTAAGAAAACCATAACTCCTACACCTATTATTCAACCACCTGATTGGAACTTGCCTTTTGAAATCAGGTGTGATGCTAGTAATTATGATGTTGGTATTGTTCTAGGACAACGAGTCGATAAGAAATTAAATGTTATCCATTATGCTAGTAAAACTCTAGACAAAGCCCAAACAAATTATGCCACTACTGAAAAGAATTTTTAGCAGTTGTGTTTGCTTGTGATAAATTCAGATCTCATAGTGTTGACTCTATAGTAATTGTTCACATTGATCATGCTACTATTAAATAACTTATGGAAAAGAAAGATGCTAAACCTAGAATTATTAGGTGGGTTCTTTTGCTACAAGAATTTTACTTGCATACTACTAATAGGAAGGGAGCTGAGAACCCCGTAGCTGCTAATTTGTCTAGGTTTGAAAATATTCTTGATGACCCACTACCTAGCAATGATAGCTTTCCAACTGAACAACTAGCTTTCATAAATGCTTCTCATAATACTCCTAGGTATGTTGACTATGCTAATTATAATGTTGCTAAATTTATACCACCTAGTTTCACATACCAAGAAAAGAAAAGAAATCTTCTTTGACTTAAGACATTACTTTTGGGATGACCCGCGTCTTTAATAGCACACCGTTTAAACACATAGGGTATCAGAACGTAAATTAGACATGAATTTTGCTGGACCCTAGAAGTACATATGACCAGTTATCTACATGCTTAAGTAGCTATTTAAGTTCAGGCAAACAGGTAATTCTTAACAATAAGTATCAAACACATAGATAGACGCAGTCTATAATAGGATTAACAGGCTGTGGCATCTTGTAATCATTAGCAAACTGAATTAAGCCAAGCAACTTAATTGAACAATTTTGCAATCAGTGGCTAACTAAAATTTCGAGAAGTAGGTAACTGAACTTACGTGCAAGCATGCTGCAACTTCTTTTTCGCTTACAAGGTTCTACGAAGGAGTCCATGACATCCATTGCTTGGATACATAGACCCAATACTTCTTTCTTCCCACACTGCATTGGTAAGTGGAATGGTTAATCTTATAAGATGGTGCATCCTTGATATGTTATATGAGGACGGGTTGTCAGATTAATTGTAGAAACACACATCACACTGGCTTTTACTGTATATATTTCATGCAATTACATTTGGCATATCAAGATCTAAGCAATCTACAATTGGATGAAAAGACTAGCATCCTTCACATTATTGGCGAACTCAGTTCATAGAAACAAGCAATTCAACCATTTTGTGGGTAAATCAAAAGCGGCACTAGAATATTTTTGACTACCCCAATCATACACACAAAAAGGGGCGACGCCATCGTAGGGCCTAGAATGGGCGGCCGCCTCGGAGTGGCTGGAAAGTGCGCACCTAGTTTGAGTCGTCGAGGTTGGCCCAGGCTAGTTTTGTTGGTCCCAGCGCACGAGCAGACAATGTAAAAAATGAAGAAAAAGGTTTCAATTTGGATGGGCCAATAACATAAGTGCAAGGCAGGCCCTATAGCAGGCTCACGACTCAAATGAGTGCCTCCCATATCGATCCACGATAGGAAAAATCCCCAATTCATTCACTCCAGCCTCCAGTCTGGTTTGCTCCTAACCTAGCCGCCACTAGACAGGCCGACACAACACTTCCTTGCCCACTCGTTGGAAGCCAGTCGTCGGGCTTTAAGCGAATAGAAGGACAATAAGATGAATATCCAACCCTGGGTGTAGCCTGCATGGGAGGCAGCGGTGGCAGCATAGGCATGGCATCGAGCTTGCGCAAGTGGACAATCGCAGCTTGCAAGAGGAGCATGCGCAACGAGCAGGTACATCACATCCCTGATTATATGTAATTCAACTGTTCAATTTCTAGCCAATAGTTAAACCTGACGGTGTTGTAAAACTGCTTGTATGTAGGGAATCTATAAGAAAATGAAACCAATTTCTGCTTATTTTAAAACTCCCCCAATCAATACTGAACTGACTGAACCTGACGTGTCTAATCAAGTTTCCGGTGCAAAAATACAAGCTCATGTTGTTCGTGAGTGTCTAATGAACAAAATGATGAAGGATTTGATGCAAACATTTTACATGCTCCTGGTGATGAACATATAGTGTCTCATGAGGGATCTAATGCAAGCATTTTGCAAGCTCCCATTGGAGGATTTAGTGTCTAATGATGATCTGCTATGTCGAGAGAGATAGAGATTTTCCGGAATTGATGACAAGCAAATTATAGTGCATTTTTATGGCTTGAGGAAATGTGGAGGCCATCTACCAAGAAGTCCCCGTATCATGACAACCTAGCATAAATACTTTTCTAATCTGTTGTTTGAAACTATTGGCATACTGTTGGTTATAGGTATAATTTCACTTGGATATTTTTGGCCAGAGAACGAATAATTCAAGCAGGTGCAGTCCATGTTAGTAGTCCTTGTACACCATGTTGCATTGTGTGTTTTTTGGTGCTTACATCATTTAGTGTTGTATAAGCTGGAAATACTATGGATCATTAGTTGGTTTTAAAAGTGCATGTAGCTTCAAATTTCTCAAGTTATGTTGATTTCCGGAGCGCAAGTGCCTTCATATTTTTTAAGTTAAATTTTCTCCCCTGGTTACTTGAATTCGTGGATCCACCACCGCACACAAATCATATATGCATGCTAGTACGAATTAAATGAAATGTAGGGTCTTACGCTAGCTCATTGTATAGGCTCACTTCAGCTCTACTTGCGCATGGGATGTTCCATGTACAAGTCCATGTTACCACTTGCTTGGATGTGCAGGCCTTTTGTTCCTTGCATTCTCCTCTACATTTTTGACATGGCGAATAGTTGATCAAATGGGAGGAATTGACCTTGCTATTGTACCGGAGGACAGGTACTTACAATGTTACATCGGCATGCAGGACATGTACCAGATCCCGTAGCACCATCATGCTTCGCTAAAAATGGTTTTGCTTGTTTCAAATGATATCTCCAGAAGAAATAAGAGTTAAAGTCAGAGTTGCATAGGCGTGTAAGCTAAGAGAGCAGTAAAAGAATATCCAAACATCGTTGGAACATTGCACAAAGGAGACGTGTGGATACCTAGTTCAGGCCAGCGTTTGGGCATGCTCGCCTAGCTAGAGTGTGGTCACTTCGGAGCTGTTGAGGGTGATGCGCTGGTGTTGGCTTGCCGCGTACGGATGCAGATCTCAAGTGGCAGCGGGGCGCTATGTGGCCGTTTTTATGTATATGTGTAATTCTGAAAGTTAGCAGTCATTGGCTTCAGCACCCACGCATACAATGCGGGGGTGTTTGGGAAGAAAATATGCATAATCACACTTGACCCAACGTCTTGGTCCATTAAGGAGGTGATCGCACGTCGAACTAGGCGACCGGACTATACAGCTGTAACACTTTCACTTAGCCATAGGAGTTTGACAGTGGGGCTATACTTCTGCGTGCATCCAAATACAGGAGCATATGTACATGACCGGGAAACATCCCTTCGTTAATGCAGAGGAATCCTAAATATTCCGGTAAGTCTTCGAGTGGTTGAACGGTCTCTCGCTGTATCATGACAGTCAGTTTTTGGCTTTCCCTACTGAGGTGCTCATCCGGAATAACCAGGGCACAATCGCAGTAGTTCTCCTTTGGCAGCCTTAGCCGATAAGAACGGAATGTAAGGCGGCAAACCCAGGAGCCGGGCAAACCCAACATTTGACCAAAGACATGATTCGGAGTTGATGCATATAAGGCCAAACTCGTGACGCCGAACACTCCCGAAGGTATTCGGACTTTATAACAGAAAATGGGTTGAAGAATGCCCTTTCATTATAAACCATGTATTTCCAGGTACATGCATTAGTCTGTCGTGGGGAAATGCCAATAACGGCAGTATCCTCTGTGGGTATAGGACCCATGGGATGTTTGAACAACAAGAGGCAATAAAAAAAAGGTTTACATAGAGGCTTAATCTAAAGAGAAACCTTTGAGCGGTGCCCTGCTGCACGTCTGCGCCTTTGTCTCCGTTGTGCCGTATCCTGGAAGGGTATCGCGCGAATGTTGTTTGTAAAAAAGAAAACTCATGTAGAAGAGTACAACGTAAGCATGCGATGGATAGTAAAAAGTGTAAGACGTTGGCCTGCTAATAAGGTTGAGCCAAGAGTGGGGCTATATGAAATATTTTTTATAGCCCCTGGTGTCCTCTATGGGATTACATATACGGCGGCTTGGCTCAGTTTTATCCGGGCTGCCGGACTCGTCTAACCGTGTCCGTGGTCTTAACGACCAGTCATGCTTTCTGGTATTGGAGGCCGCTTATAGTCCGGCCGCTGGGGCCGTCGCATATTCCACCATGCGCGAAGAGCGCTCTCTGTTCCCGTTAACGGTGATGACGCCTCGTGGACCGGGCATCTTGAGTGTGAGGTAGGCGTAATGCGGTACTGCGTTGAAGCGGGCGAAGGCCGTTCTCCCAAGCAATGCGTGATAGCTGCTCTGGAAGGGTGCGATGGTGAAGAGTAATTCTTCGCTTCTCGAGTTGCCTGGGGAGCCGAACGTTACCTCCAGTATGACGGAGCCCCTGCCATAGGCTTCTACGCCTGGTATCACCCCTTCAAAGGTGGTGTTGCTTTGTCTAATTCTGGATGGGTTTATCCCCATCCTGCGGACAGTGTCCTGGTATATTAAATTGAGACTATTGCCGCCGTCCATGAGGACGTGGGTGAGATGGTATCCGTCGATTATTGGGTCAAGCACCAAGGCCTCTGATCCTCCACGTCGAATACTAGTCAGGCAGTCCGTGTGATCGAAGGTGATCGGACAAGCCAACCAGTAGTTAGGTGTGGGTACGATGGGCTCTATAGCGCACGCGTCTCCGAGCGCGTGTTCGTGCCTTCTCGTGGATGTGTGAGGCGTGTGGACCATGTTTACTATTTTAACCTCTGGTGGAAATTTTTTCGGTCCCCCAGTGTTTGGCTGGCGAGGTTCATCCTCGTCTTCACTTGGTGTTTCCCTTCCCTTGTGTTCGGCATTTAATTTGCCGGCCTGCTTGAAGACCCAACACTCTTTGTGCGTGTGGTTTGCTGGTTTGTCGGGGGTGCCATGAATTTGGCACAGTCTGTCCAGGACTCTGTTCAGACCGGACAGTCCGTCTTTACTGCCGTTAAATGGCTTCTTTTGCTAATTGGGTCGAGAGCCCCTAAATCCAACGTTGACCTTTGTGTTGTCTGGGCTCTCTTCCTTGTTTTGACATTTGTTTTTATTACGCAGTGGCTTCCTGTTGCCATCCCTTATTTCGGATGTGCTTGGGTCGCTGGTGCCTTTACGGGCCAACCAGCTATCTTCACCCATGCAAAAGTGGGTCAAAAGGATTTTTAAGGCTGCCATTGTCCTTGGCTTTTCTTGGCCGAGGTGTCTGGCGAGCCACTCATCGCGGATGCTGTGTTTGAATGCCACTAAGGCTTCATCGTCCGGACAATCGACAATTTGATTCTTCTTAGTGAGGAATCTGTTCCAAAGCTTGCGGGCGGACTCTCCAGGCTGTTGGATTATGTGACTGAAATCGTCCGCATCCGGAGGACGGACATAAGTCCCTTGAAAATTGGCCCTAAAAGCGTCCTCGAGTTCCTCCCAACTCCCAATTGAATTTTCAGGGAGGCTTTTCAACCAGTGTCGAGCTGGTCCCTTCAACTTGAGGGGAAGGTATTTGATGGCATGGAGGTCATCCCCACGAGCCATGTGTATATGCAGGATAAAATCCTCGATCCAGACCCCTGGGTCTATCGTTCCGTCGTATGCCTCTATGTTCACAGGTTTAAAACCCTGTGGAAATTCATGGTCCAGTACTTCTTCGGTGAAGCACCGGGGGTGAGCAGCCCCTCTGTATCTGGACGTGCTGTGGCATGTCGTCGGATGTTGTTGTGTCCGGTGTTTATTCCGAACCGGTATTCGATTGGTATGATCGTTTTGGTAACCATAGTCCCGCGCCGGGGTGTGTCCTTTAGATCCGTAGATGGACATGGTCGCGTCGGCTTTCTTATCCAGGTGCTCACGTAAATCGTGCGCGGTGTCGGTAGCTGCTCTGTTGTGATTATGAAGTGGTTCGTCCGGCCTCCTGGTCGTGTTATTCTTTAGTGGAACGGCTTCGTCGTCGAATTCTGGCAGTAGCTTGCGTTTTGGATAGCTCTTTGTATGGCGATCGTCGCCGTATCTTTCTTCAGTGTCTAGCACTTTATTCCATCTGCGATTGAGCGTTTCCTGTGCGGCCTTTAGCCGTTGCTTCTACTTCTTTAGACTTCTCACGGCGGCCGTAAGCCTTCTGTGGAGGTTCTCTCATTCCATGCGTGTTTCTGCGATGATGAATGCATCGTCATCCGGACTATGTTCTTGTTCTGGGGTGGTTTGATGAACTCGTCCCTTGGGATCATTGTGATCGGGCGTCTGCTCCGAACTGTGTTCGGCGTGACCTGGCTCGTCCTGCTCCATCGCTGGGTCCGTATGGTCATTGTTGCCTTCGGAGTTGACTAGGGTGTCGATCATTCTGGCGCTCTTGTCGCTATTTTTACTGTTGCTAGACTTGAAGCAGCGTCTGCGCCGTCGCTTTTGTTTTTGCCCGGGGTTTTATCTTCCGAATTGTCGCCGCCGTCCTCCTTAGGCGTGTCCACCATGTATATATCGTACGACGGGGTGGCTGTCCACCGCCCTGTGAGTGGTGGTTCCTGTTCTTCTCCTGCATCGTCGTCCATACCGTCGATGTCTTCGGAGTCGAAGTCGATGCCAAGAGCCTCCTGACAAAGAGAGAGACTTTAACGAGTTCAGCATGTTGCCGAAGGGCGAGTGCTGGAAGATATCCGCAGCGGTAAAATCCATTACAGGAGCCCAACCAGGCTTGGCGGGCTCGGGAGCGCGCGGACCTGAACCTACAACCGGATACGAGTCCGGGGGTCCAGAGTCATAGGCTTCCTTAGAGGTGAGGCCTGTGTTCGGCTCTACCGCCGATGAGTGTGCGGCCTGCGGGGCAGGGTCCATCCACCCGTCCTTGGGCCACGCAGCCTGCTCCGGATTTAGGTCCGGGGCTACTGCAGGGGTGATATCCCGATCATTGTCCGACAGCAGGTCTAAGCCGTGCTCATCATGACTGTCCGACGCTCCTGGCACATGCCCGATTCCGTCGAAGATCAGGTCTCCACGGATATCGGCCGTGTAGTTCAGGTTTCCAAACCTGACCTGGTGGCCAGGGGCGTAGCTGTCGATTTGTTCCAGTTGGGCAAGCAAATTGGCCCGCAGCGCGAAACCGCCAAACACGAAGATCTGTCCGAGGAGAAAAGTCTCACCCTGGACCGTGTTGTTGATGATTGAAGGCGCCATCAAGCCTAGCAGCAGCGACACAGAGGAACTCTCAATGAAAGCACCAATGTTAGTGTCAAAACCGGCGGATCTCGGGTAGGGGGTCTCGATCTGTGCGTCTTAGGCTGATGGTAACAGGAAGAAAGGGACACAATGTTTACCCAGGTTTGGGCCCTCTCGATGGAGGTAAAACCCTACTTCATGTTTGATTGATATTGATGATATGAGTAGTACAAGAGTAGATCTACCACGAGATCGTAGAGGCTAAACCCTAGAAGCTAGCCTATGATGATTATGATTGTGATCGTGATCGGCCTTCTAAGGACCAACCTCTCCAGTTTATATAGACACCGGAGAGGGCTAGGGTTTACATGGAGTCGGTTACAAGGAAGGAAATATAATATCCGGATCGCCAAGCTTGTCTTCCACCCAAAGGAGAGTCCCCTCCGGACACGGGACGGAGTCTTGAGTCTTGTATCTTCACGCTCCAATAGTCCGGATAAAGTGTATAGTCCGGCTGTCCGGATACCCCCTAATCCAGGACTCCCTCAGGGACCCCGACACATAAGTCGTGATCATCGAATGCATGTGTATAGTGATCCCAGAGATCATTGCTCATTGAACACATAGATGCTAAATAACAAGTGTCCTAGCTCGCATGATCGTCACCAAAGAACTTTTCCTCGTATTCCTGTTCTTTCATGCCTGGCCAATAAAATAACTAGTGGCAAGCCAATGAGTACTTTTAGTGTACTCGCAAGAGACCCAAAAGTGATAATAGAATAATTATGCAAGGCTCTACTGCTAAATTGGCACTTTTGCGGAAAGCTAGTTTTGCTCATGCAAGTATGATCAACATTTATCAAGGACATGAATGCGTCAGCAACAAATATCAGGAGGTTACATACATCAACATTGAGAAAGAATTGTGAACAACTCATGCTCAAGCTCATCATGACTTCCTCATGAATCACATCATATTTACCAAACCGTGTTGCTTGTCAGAAACATATGGACATAGTCTAAGCAGCATCACCCAAATGTCCTTGACCGTGGACATGGCTATTCGAATAGTTTGACACTCTGCAGAGGTTGCACACTTTACCCACAAGATCCGAGAAGCTTTCGTGTCATCCACGACCCACGCTACCTCAAGTACCTGGGGTAAGCACCCGATCACTACCTTTCCCTAGCCGTGACTAACATAGAGTCCACTCAATTGGCTATAGCCCCCGTCCCACAGTCATGTTTTAGTTTAGTGGAGCCATGCTCCCAAATCTATCACATAACATCATCACGGGGGTACCAACGGTGTGTCTGGTGCCCTGTGAAAACAGTCATGGCAAGCCTATCCAAGAACGACCCTGTCCCAAGAGTGACCACGCCACTCCCGTCACGAGTAATGCGGGCATCCATGCTAGCACGAACTAGGTAATCAATAATGCCCCGTCCCATAAGGGGTAGTGTGGTTGTACATGTTTGGTTGGGATGGTAGACAATCTTAAATCCAATCCATCTCTGTAAACAACACCTTCATCACGCCTCAGTACACTACTTCTCTACCAAGCAGTGAGCTAGTTCATCATCATCTCCCAAGGGCATTAGTGGCACCCACTTGGGCTATTTGCAAGCATGTCAAACCACACTTGTTTCTTTCCATGCATAACCCTGACCCATTTTGCGTAGCCAACTACTATAGCATATTTCTACAACCCATCAACACAACTCTAAACAAGGATAGAGGCATGAACAATGCAAGTATCAATGGGGTATGCAACGGAGGCAAGCCTAGCAAGGTTGCCATTCAAGATATATCATGCACTCAACGAAACAACGAAAATGCTATTATGATGTAAAATGGTTCACCATGGTCAAAGGGCCGCTTGCCTGGTTCATCAGAGTGTTCAAAACTTCTGGTACATCTCCGAGTATTTTGTCTACTTCGTCAACTAACGTCGGAAACAATCATAGTAAGCAACACAACAAGGAAAAAATAAAAGTGCTCTAAAAATATGACGTTGACTTTTCTAGGGCTTCTCTGGTTATATGGAAAATAACCAGAGTGGTTTCATTGGAATTGGATCAGTGGATATTTCTGAACATTTCAATCTAATGGAGTCATGGGATTAATGGATTTGCAAGAAGTGTACAGAAACATATTCTTGAAAAATGATCAAAGGAAACCATTTAATAGGAATTATTTTAGAAGCACCTAGGAGTTGGTTTCACTGGATTTGGAGTTCAAATAATTTTCCTATGAATTTGCAAAGTTGACAAATATGAAGAAATGGCCCATTATTTTGTGTGTCATAGAAAGTATCAGGAAAAATGTTCACTTAGAAGTATCTAGGAATTTGAATCATGGAATTTAGATAAAAATGGGCTCTTTGTGATTTTCTAAAGTTTATCACAAAAAAGAAAAAATGGGTTTAGATAAATAATTGTGAAGGAAAAGCTTCTAGAAAAATGTGCAAATTGTACAATGTGATAGAGCATGAATTTATGAACCTCTCTAAATTTGAATAATTAAATTTCGAGTTCATTTCAATTTTTGAAGGATTTTACAACATTTCTGGAAAAAGAAAAGGAAGAAAAGAAATCAACCTTATAAAGCGCATTGGGCGAAGCCCAGCTAAACAGCACCTACTGGGCTCAGCCAAATGGCTCAGTTGCGCGACGGAGGTGGTGAACCCGAAGGCGCCCCGGGCGGAGTACGCCTTCGTTGCGGGGGAAGCGGGTTTACGCCCGGTCCGTCTCCACTTAAACAGGTGGGGCCCGCCCGCCGGTTTGCTGACGAGCGGGGCTTGGTGCTCAGGCCGTCTACTACCTCCTTCCCAAACAGAGCGGAGGCAGGGGAGGTGAGGCCGACGGCGTCGGCACTCTCTCTGGCGGCACCGACCACCTCCGATGACACCCAGCACACTGACAGATTCAGGAGAATGTGTCGCACCCGCCGAGGTGTGCCGCGGCTGCTGGGGCGGATGCGAGCGGTGCATCACCCACAGCGGATGGAGGCGACGGTGAGGTTGGGGCATGGCCCTGCAGCCGCAGAGAGGAAGAAATGGAGCGGGGATATATGAATGATGGCGGCGGCAATGTTCTGAGACCATGAGGTGGAGGGGAGGGGCTCGGGTTGGCACGAATTTGGGCGGAGTCCGGCGGCTCGGCTCCGGCCATGGAGGTGGTTGGAGGGCACGAGGAGAGGTGTGGGTTGGTCCAGCGCGGCTCTAGGAGAGAGGGGAGCAAATGGACTGGAGCGGAGGGCTCGGGGAGGCCTTTTACAGCGAGGCGATGGTGCACCGTGGACAACAACCACGGCCACGACAGAGCGCACACCAGGGGCCAAATCAGTGCCCTGGGGCGTGTTTGGGGCACTCATGGGCATGGACCTGGTCGAGTGAGGAGGAAGGGGGATCGGGGCGAGCTCCTGGTGCAGCCACAACTCTCCCGCGCATTGGCGGGCAAGGGCGGCTCTAGGAACGCGCCACAGGGGTGTGAGAGAGAGAGAGGGGGGGGAAAAGAAGAAGCCAACAAGGTGGCATGTTGCGGAAGTCGAGGCCCATCGACTGGCGCAAGGGGGAGGCTTGAGGTGGTCGAGGGTTGCAGCATCAACAGTTGAACGCCCAGCCAGGCCCTCCAGAGCGAGTTTTTGGCCGGCATCCGCAGATTTTCATGCGTGCCCGCGCGTCCACTTGCGTCTAGTGGCTGCAGGGGGAGTAAACAATGTGGCAAAGGCATTGGATGCCCTGGGGATCCACTAGAGAGGAGAGGGGGTTGAGAGAGAGTGGAAATGGCGCTGTCCAGAGAGGGAATAAAGAGCTTTTCACCCCCATCATCATGGCTCCTCGGGCAGGGAAAGATGCAGGAGGTAGATGGTGACTAGAACATACTGTGTGAAAAATTTGGGCTCAAGGAGATTAGTGGAAATGGCCAAAACATGCATTTTAAGTTTCTGCCAAAAGGTGTTTGATGTAGGTTTGGGCAAGTAAATGGTCTTCCCTTGTCATGTGACTTTACAGGAGTGAGTCTCACTACAAAATAGCAGTGTCCACAAAAATTGAGACCAAAAAGAGAAAGTGTCCAATGCAACTTTTGTAAGCCCTAGAAATGGGCAGAAACAGTTTTGGCTAGATTTTATCATGTTGTCTTGTTATCCTTGATGCACCACTTGGTGTAGTGTCATTATTGGGGATTACAGCATGCTCACAGAAATTGGGGTCAAAAGGAGACAATTGACAATGTAGAGTTGTTCAAATCTGGTTCTGGACAGAAAGGGTTTTGAGGCACTTTGATCAAGTTATCCTGTTTTCCAACTTGTGCCACATGGCTTAGGTGAATGATTAGGCCATCCGAGCATGTGTAAAATATTGAGATCATTTGGATATGTTTGGGAGTGCAAAGTTGTTCAAACATGAAAAAGGGTAGAAATGGTTTTGAGAGGGTCTCATGGGGTTATACTGTTCTCCATGACATGAGACTTGGCAATATCATCAAGTTGGCCATTGGTGACAAGGTAGAATTTTCTTGTATTTAGTGGAGAATATTTCCTTTGTAAATATTCCAAATGCTTGAAATATCCAGAAAGGGTTTTTGAGGGATTTGACCAATAATTTGAACATGACCATGTGTTGAAACTCTTATATATGGATAATATATGCCCACTGAGCTTCCCTAAATTTTCCCAAATATGTTTGAAACATAAAAATAATTATAAAGACCATTTCTGGCCTGAAGAAAATGCCTCTAAATAAAATAGTAAAACAACTTTTAAAATAATAATTTTGTGTTTTTAGGGAGCACTATATCTAATAGGAGTCAAATATAATTTTTGAAAGATTTTAATACCCTAAATTAAGTACTAGTAGTTCAAGTCTCAGTTCGGGGGGTTTTGGAAGACCTAATTTAGAAAATGCTTTTTGGCCAAATTATTTTTGTAAGAAAATCCTATTTTGTCCTATACATATGGCATGATCATTGGGCAAAGTTTTGGATCAAGGAGATAAAGTATAGGAGTTCGAGAATTTATTTGATTTTTAGAGCACTTGCCAACAACAAACAAAAATCCAATCAAAGCAAGGACCAAAACACTCAATAGTTTTTATCAAACCACATTTTAGCATGATTATTAGTTTAAGTGTAGTGGCATGAAATCAGGATGTGACAGACCTACCCCCCTTACAAGAATCTCGTCCCCGAGATTCCAAAACTAGGTGCGGCAAGGAATACGGAAACTTAGATCTGGGTAGTCTTTATGTCCTCCTACAGCTTTTGCTTCCGTGTGTTGCTTCATTGGCCCTTCAAGTACTTGATGACGTGGCTACATGTACGATGTCCTGCTTGATCTAGGTTGCTAAGGGGTCTCTCGTGTAGGTCAGGTTGGGCTGGGGGTCGATGACTCGGTGATCGATGTCCTTGTTAGTGATTGGGCTAGTTAGGAAGTCTGAAACACTTCCGGAGTTGTGTCATGTGGAAAATGTTGCGCACAGTGGGTAACTCAGGTGGTGACTCCAGCTGGTAGTTGTCTACTCTTCGTCTTGCAGTGATCTCAGAGGGGCCCGGTAATCTTGGTGTGAGCTTCCTTTTGAAATGGGAATGCTTGGTTCCTTCGAGAGGAGTGGTTTGCAGATATGCACGGTCTTCTACGACGAAGTTCACTTCTTGACGATGGTTGTTGGTATACTTCTTCCTCCTTGACATGGCAGTCTTCAGATGTTCCCTAACCGGCTGAATGGTTCTTCTTCCGTCTTCGGGTAGGCAAGTAGGTCACAAAATAAAGATGACAACCAACTTGTCCGAGTACTCCATGAAGACTTGTTCGAGGGGTACATAAAGTGTGATGGGGCATTGATGGTGGTCAGGGTTGAGTATTTTCCAAGGTCTTCTCGATCTAGAGCCAAAGCTTGTGGTCACGATCTGACCATGTTGTGGCTTGATAAGGCTTAAGGGTTTAGAGGATTTTAGGGTGCGAGTGAACGTTTGTCATCTTATCCTTGACCATAGTTTCTGAGATGCCAATTGTTCTATCTAGCCTTCCAAACAAATTACATCATATTACCAAAAGAAACATCCTGTATAGGTCAACTCCAATCATCACTCGTGCTATTCATATCCTCATGGCTCCCGAGAGGAGGTCTTAACAAAATCATACATGTCTACTATCCCCAAACTCATGTGTACGGCTATCCTCATGTAAAAATCCATGCGTAGAACATACAACTGCCAAGTTGAATTAAACATGACAATCCAAGAGCTCAACCTATTCTTCCAAGGTCCAAGATATTGCATCTCTATCCTAAGGAAACAGGTCGTATGCCACTCCAAGATCTTGTTTCCTTCCTATGAATCAACTCCACAGCCCATTAACTTCCATCATTCACTATGTAATCCATTAATTCTACAAATCCAATATCTATGTAGTTCCACATGACCTCGTAATGTACTATAATCGCCAAATACTTGAAAGGGTTGCCCTTACTGTAGTCAGTCCACCAATTCTCATTATCGTGATCTGATAAACTCCAATCTTAAACTTATATAGATCCCTAAATCAACTCCGACAATTAATCCAATCTCCTAGTTTATTGTCCACCGAGAAACATGGCATCATGATCGAGATCATTAACCTAAATCTAATTAAATCCGAACCATGTAGACATACTCAGCATCTATACTCCACTAGGATCACCTATCTAAATCCAAATTTACTCTGGTGTGATGAAAGCTATGCTACTCTATCCACATGATCCCACCAAGTTCATCTACCAACATGAAAGCCTCATAATCCCCCAAAGTGTCTCAAATAATTCCTCATGGTCACTAATATAAACTCATCAACTCATTTGTCCTATATTCCAATATCCTCAAATTGGTCTTCCCTATGGCATCATCAGTTTTGGTGCTATATTAGGATGACAATGTTCTTGCTCACTACGTCTACTAGTTCCATAATGAACCCAGTACCCAGCATGGTTACGAAGGCTTAACTGGTTCTCTTGCAATTCTATGGGTTAAGCACATGGTTAATAATTCGAGCTGGGGTATTCCATGAAGTATCGATGGGTCTAGGGATGGGTTTCCAGTCTTGAGGGGTAAACATAACTCTACGGGGTTGCACTTGGTCAAGGAGGCTATAGCAAAAGTCTTTAGTGCTAGTTGGTCACCGAGTTGGAATCCTTGGTGCTTCTTGTCTTGCTGGTCTTTAGTTGAGGAGAGAGATGAGATGGAAAAGTAGCATAGATTAGTGGAATGCCTAAAGGGGATTCTATAGTGCAAGTTTAATCAAACAGGTGTCGTAAAGACCACACACATTCATAACATAGGGGATATAGTCACGTACATGTTGCCTAGGGCAAAAGTGTGACTTATATCGAAACACAAACAGATAAAAACAAGTAACACACAACATGGTTTCATTTGAACCTTCATATGGACACGACTTCGCATAGGGTTACACGACTCATCCTACCCTAGGGGTTCTCAGATTGAGTAGTTGTTCTTGCTTCATTACCCGGTGAGAAGGGCGCTCAGTCTTCTGCTTCTGGGTTCCCCCGTGGTGCCAGTGGGTATGTGACAGTCGGCTGCTTGTTGGGACACATCCTATTAATATGCCCAAGTTCACCACATCCATGACATGTGAAGGAAGCAAAAAATATTGTTATTCAGTCTTGGATTATATCGTCAGGGGCCTGACGCTAATCCTCTACGAGGTGGATATGGAAATCCATTCCTATGCCTCCTTCGTGGGGTCTAGTTGCAGACTTTCTGAAGTTCCTCAATTTGCTACTTCTGATTGGCGATGTAGGCTTGTAGGGCAGTGATTTGCTGTTCTCGCTCGACCACCTTCTTTATCTCGAGGCAGTGGAGGTGCAGAAGCGAAGGGAGGTCTTGGCAAGCCTTAAGGAATGCTTTAGTAAGATGACATAGCAGGCAGTGTCATGCATTGCTAAAACGGATCTGGAACTTGAGGGTTGGATCCTCGTCTTCTGGGGAAACCATCACTTGAGTCGGAGCTCCAAATCCGCTCTTGCGAGGTAGGTAGCGGGTGGCGTGTTCTTCCTTCATTTCTGGAAGGATGTCTCGAAGACGGAGGAGCGCTTCGTACGCCACTTGCTGAATGGCCAGGTCTCTTGTTGGCATGGGCGGTCCAATGAAGAACCATCCCTGGGGTGAGGTCTTAGCAGGCACAAAATTCTTGGCATAGAACTCCTTCTCGAACACAACATTTTCCATTTCATGCAGGGTGTACATAGGCAGCAAGGGATAGTGGCATTGTTGGAGGCAATCTCTTAGGAGTGATGGGAATCCTGTCATAAGAAGTCTCAAGGGGGCGACGGCTGTCGGTGTCAAAACCGGCGGATCTCGGGTAGGGGGTCCCGAACTGTGCGTCTAGGCGGATGGTAACAGGAGACAAGGGACACGATGTTTTTACCCAGGTTCGGGCCCTCTCGATGGAGGTAAAACCCTACTCCTGCTTGATTGATATTGATGATATGGGTAGTACAAGAGTGGATCTACCACGAGATCAAGGAGGCTAAACCCTAGAGGCTAGCCTATGGTATGATTGTTGTAATGGTTGTGTTGTCCTACAGACTAAAACCCTCCGGTTTATATAGACACCGGAGAGGGCTAGGGTTACACAGAGTCGGTTACAATGGTAGGAGATCTACATATCCGTATCGCCAAGCTTGCCTTCCACGCTAAGGAAAGTCCCATCCGGACACGGGACGAAGTCTTCAATCTTGTATCTTCATAGTCTTGGAGTCCGGCTGACGATGATAGTCCGGCTGTCCGGACACCCCCTAGTCCAGGACTCCCTCAGTAGCCCCTGAACTAGGCTTCAATGACGATGAGTCCGGCGCGCATATTGTTCGGCATTGCAAGGCGGGTTCCTCCCCCGAATAATTCATAAAATATTGTGAACACCAGGATAGTGTCTGGCTCTGCAAAACAATTTCCACATTCCACCGTAGAGAGAATAATATGTACACAAGTTCAATCTGCTGACGTATTTTGTGGCATGACGTCATGCCACTACCAAGCCTTTACTTGAATCGTTTTTTATTATACCACCTCAGCGTGTTTAGCGAAGCGGTTTCCTTGGCACGTCTTGTCGAAGCAGAGATCGTGTTCCCCTTATTCCGGGATTCCCGTCAATATGGACGTGGGTAACCCAACCGCGCCCGTCGCCATGCCTCCTCCATCGAAGGCGGGTTCTAAACGGTCACGGAGACGGCTCTTGGTATTCTCCTCCTTTATAATAAGACCAAGGCTCGTTTCTTTTCTTCAATCCTCCATCGAATCTTCTCCTTGCCCCAAGTTCCAACACCCAGAGCCCCAGATTCGAGCGCTTCGGACCTCCAACAATGTCCGGCTCCGACCTACAGGGCTGGTGGACGGAGGAGGACGTGCTAAAGCTGCGAGAGGCCAAGTACCCGACTTACGAGATTTCGCACAGGTTTCCCGCCGAAGGGCAAGTCATCCCCACCCCCGAGCCCGGCGAGTATGTCATTTTTGTATCCCACCTCCGTCGGGGCTTAGGCTTCCCGATGGATCCTTTTGTGAGAGGGCTCATGTTTTATTATGGGTTGGAATTCCACGACTTGGCTCCGGAGTCCATCCTCCATATTTCTTCGTTCATCGTCGTCTGTGAAGCCTTCCTCCACGTTGCCCCTCACTTCGGCTTGTGGCTGAAGACCTTTGATATGAAGCCAAAGATTATCGAGGGGCGTCAAGCAGAGTGCTGCGAGGCGGCCGTAAGCAGGAGGGCCGATGCCCCGTGGCCCGAGGGCTCCTTCCAAGAGGAGCTCGGCTTGTGGCAACAGGAGTGGTTTTATATTACCGCTCCCAGGGGCAGCAGGCAGAAGCCGCCGCCCGTATTCCGCTCGGGACCCCCAGATGATTGACGTCATGGGTAAACCAAGGGCTCAACTGGGGGCCGTCCAAGGACGTGCCCCTATTGCAGGGCCGGATTCGAGACCTCCAAGTGAGGGAGATCGATCTGGTCGTGGTGATGTAGGTTATGCTGATTAGGCATCTCCTGCCCTGCAAATGCCATCCTCTCCGGCTGTGGGAATTTAATCCGGAGGGACCGCGGATTCTCCAACACTTCATGGGCACGACGCCCGTGGAGATGTACAAATTGTTCTTCGGATCACAAGAGGTGTGTCCGGAATTGACCGAGGACGCCGGCCTAAGCTGCAATCGTCCGGATACCCAAGTAAGTAGCTCCGTGTCCAGACATACCGTTTGTTTGCCTTTGTATGATTCGACTTTTGACCAACTGCCCTTTAAACAGGAGTGGATGGTGCAAGCAAAACTAATACGGTGTCCGGCCCCCCTCCCAGAGACCGCGCCGGATCCCGTGCTGGTAAGGATGCTGGAGGTTGCGCCTTCAGAGGAAGGCAAAGGGGAGAACAGGGGAGCTACCGCCTCAACCAAGGAGGCTTGTGAGGAAGGGGGGATCGAGAATCCCTCCTTCCAAGGGGAGAAGAGGACCGCTTCCGAAAACCCGGAGGCCAAAGCCCCGAAGAGGGGGAAGAAATCTTCACCGGAGGGTCCTACGTCCGGAGAGGCTCCGGCCGCACAGTCTCCCCTAAAGAATCAGCCCTCCAGCGAGCCGTAAGTAGAAAAAAGGGAGTTTTGTAATAAGGGACATCCCTATTCGTACTTCTGAGGATAACTTAAGCTTTTACCTTGTAGTTCGGATCTCCGCCCTTCTCAGATGAGCTCGTCTTCAGGGGAACTCCGTCCGGAGATGATGGAGAGCGAGACGCCTCCATTTGCCGCGCCATCGGATGGGGCGGACGAGCCTGAAGTGTCATCACGGAGGGTATCCCCGAGTCTGGCAGGGCCGGATAGTTCGGCACCAACTTGTGTGCGGCCGGGGAGTTGAAGGATCTGCTTGAGAGGGCGTCCATCTCAGAAGGCCACCGTACACTGATGAGTACGGTGATTGAAAGAATTTCATCCGCCGAAGGCGGATTGCGTGATGCCGTCAGGAGTTTGCTGGCAGGGTTTGAGGTACGTAAAAATGACATACCCTTTGACAGTTTTACACATAAAGTGCGCCCTGTATAGATAGTAGCCCCTGAGACTCGGTAGGGTGTCAAGAACGACAACGTGCCGAGGATCAAAAATCCCAGGTATTGATTTTAGCCTTTCCTAAGCAGGTGGCGGATAGTTCGGTGGCTAGCCAGACTGATGGAGTTGCCGAACTAAAGCAGCAACTCGATGTTGCGGATGCCGACATCGCGCTAGTCAACAGGCGACTTGATGAGTCGCAAGGTAGATTTCTTCTCCGTGGTCACCTAGTAAGGGAGCCCACTCCTTACAATATGTGTGCTTGACGCAGATGGTGCCGCTGCTGTGGAGAGCCTTCGGGCAGAACTTGCTCAAGCCAAGGAGCAAGCCAGAAGGAGTGATGCGGCTGCCTCGAGGGCGGCCGAAGAACTAGAAGCCGAAAGGGCTGCACACTGCCGAAGCAGGGAGGAGATGGCCGAAATGGCCGTGAAGTTAAGAGATGCTACCGACCGCAATGAGGTTCTTGAAAAGGAGCGCCTAGCGAAGCGAGAAGACCTGGGAAAGGCCACCGCCGAAGCCAAGGATGCCCGTTCTGCAATGCAGGCTATAAAGGAGGAGATGCGCCAGGCCGGAGACATTATGGCTGGCAAGCCCTTCCTGCTGCGCCGAAGGTTTACGGACCCAAAGTATGCTCAGCTTGGCCAGCTGTGGGGCCTGGAGGATCCTTATATGGACTTAGCGGCGAGTGCGGCAGATGCCGTTGTGCACTTCTGAAGTCAGAAGGATTACAAGACGGAAGAGCTGTTTTGGTCTCAATTCCATAGTCCGGAGCGTTCACTTCCGCTGACCGATCGGTTGGCCGAGTGGGCTGAGCTGAACAGATTGTCCGGACTTGCCATGACGGATATCGTGACTCATGTCTGGCCGGAGAGGCCCAAGCCGAAGAGTTATTTTGGCTTATTGCAGCAATTTCTTAGGGCGGTGCCGCATATCAAGGCGATGAAGCGGTCCGCCTGCATAGAGGGTGCGCGGATGGCCCTCGCCTGTGTGAAGACACATTGGACAGAGATGGATGCCACCGTTGTTGCGACCCAGGGTTCGGACGAGAGCCGATTACCCGCCGAGCACTATTTTGGAGAAGTTCTGCGCGGTGCTCGTGTAATAGAGTCGCAGTGCTCGAAAAATGTCGTGTTCAAATGAACATTGTGGTTTGTAAAACGATGTTTATAATATAAGCGCTTTTTATACTTGTGCGGTCAAGTATTCTAATATCTCCTGTGCGGCCGTTTATGTATACGTGTGTATAACTTGAAAGATGGCAGTCATCGGCTTCAGCCCCCACGCACAAGGTGCGGGGGTGTTCGCAAAGATAGCGCATTTTCACACTTAATCCGACGTCTCGGTCCTATGAAGGAGGTGGTAGCGTAGCAAACGAGGCAACCGGACTATAATGCTTTATCACTTTCACTTAGCCATAGGAGTTCGAGGGTGGGGCTACGATATAGCCCCTAGGGGCACCGCGCTCTCTGAATTCGGGGCGCGTATGTGCCTGACCGGGAAACAGACCTTCGTCAAAGCGGAGGAATTCTAAACATTCCGGTAGTCGATCGAGTGGTTGACCAGTCTCGCGTTGTATCATGACAGTCAGTTTTCGGCTTTCTCTACTGAGGTGCTCGCCCGGCCGAACCGGGGCACAATCGCAGTAGTTCTCCTGGTGCCGCGTTAGCCGATGATACGGAATGTAAGGCAGCAAAACACAGGAGCCGGGCAAACCCAACATTTGACCAAAGACATGATTCGGAGCTGATGCATATAAGGCCTAACTCGAGATGCCGAACACTCCCTAAGGTATTCGGTCTTTATGATAGCGGGCAGAACAATGCCCTAAGCCCCTAGTGTCCAGGTACACGCAAGGTCCTTCTGACGTGGCCGATGCCAAAACGTCAGTCTCCTCTCTGGTTATAATGAGAAACCAGGGGATATATATCAACAAGAGACAGTAAAAAAGGTTTACGCGGGGTCATAATCTGAAAAGAATCCTTGCCACGGGTCCCTACTGCACGTCTGCGCCTGTGTCTCCGTTGTGCTGTATCCTGGACGGGCGTACACGTTGTTCATCTGTAAAAGAGAGGAACTTAGTTTGAAAAGTAATCGTGCAAAAAATGAATTAAAAATCTAAATATGAATGAATGAATAGAGCTGAGCTTATATTAGCTCATATGTGCAGCCCCTTGTAAAGGGGTGTGCGGCTAGGGAGCCCCTAGCTTATTTATGACGGACTCGTCTAACCGTGTCCGGGTTCTTGAACGACCTTTTCATGAGATGATGCCGCGTGGACCGGGCATTTTAAGTGTAAGAGACGCGTAGTGTGGTATTGCATTAAAGCGGACAAAAGCTTCACGTCCCAACAACGCTTGATGGCTACTTTTGAATGGGGCGATTTGAAAGATTAGCTTTTCGCGTCGGAAGTTGTCGGATGACCCGAACACAACTTCTAGTAGTAAGGAGCCCGTGCACTTGGCGTAGCGGTCTGGCGTCACTCGTTTGAAGGAAGTGTGGCTATGTCGGACGTTAGTAAGGTCTATCCCCAACTTGCGGATTGTGTCCGGATAGAGCAGGTTTAAATCACTGCCGCCGTCCATCAGGACTTGTGTAAATTGGAGTCCGTCGATTATAGGATCCAATATCAGAGCAGTCCATCCTGCATTTCGAATACTTATGGAATAGTCCAGGTGATCGAACGTAATTGGTTTTGACATCCAACCTCGAGGTTCCGCTGGGGAGGACCGTGCGATACCTACTTTGGCGGGTGCCGCACTGTTGTTCCGCACTATCACATGAAGTGAGTTTACTATTTTGACATCTTGTGGGAAAGTCTTTTGTTTTCCGGCGCTCTGCTGGTGGGGTTCGTCATCATCCTCGCTTGGCGCATCGAGCCCCTTGTGTTCGGCATTGAGTCGGCCGGACTGTTTGAAAACCCAACAATCTCGGTGGGTGTGGTTTGCAGGCCTTCCAGAAGTACTGTGGATTTGACATATCCGATCCAAAATTTTGTTTAAGTTTGATAGCTCATCACTGTTGTCCTTAAGAGGCTGTGTTTTGTTGTTCAGCCACGAGCTTTTGAATCCGGCGTTGACCGCCGTGTTCTTTGGGCTTTTTTCCTTATTTCGGCGCTGATCCTTTCTGCGCCATGATTTTCCGTTTCCATCCCTGATCTCGGATGTACTCGGGTCGCTGGTGCTGCATCTTGCTAGCTAGCTGTCTTCCCCCGCGCAAAAGCGGGTCATGAGGCTTGTTAGCACGGCAATTGTTCTCGGCTTCTCTTGGCCGAGGTGTCTGGCGAGCCATTCGTCTCGGACATTATGTTTAAAAGCTACTAAGGCTTTGGCGTCCGGACAGTCGACTATTTGGTTCTTTTTGGTAAGGAACCTGTTCTAGAATTTGCGCGCTGACTCTCCGGGCTGTTGAGTTATGTGACTTAAATCGTCTGCATCCAGAGGGCGGACATAAGTCCCTTGAAAATTTGCTCTAAACGCGTCCTCAAGCTCTTCCCAGCTTCCAATAGTATTTTCTGGGAGGCTTTTGAGCCAATGCCGAGCTGGCCCTTTGAGCTTGACGGGTAGAATTTTATGGCGTGGAGATCGTCTCCTCTAGCCATGTGTATGTGGAGGATGTAATCCTCAATCCAGACTCCAGGGTCTGTTGTTCCATTGTATGCCTCTATATTTACGGGTTTGAACCCCGCTGGAAATTCATGATCCAGCACCTCATCGGTGAAACATAGTGGGTGTGCGGCGCCCCTTTATTTTGGTGTGCCGTTGCCTTCGATCACTTGGCGTGTTGTGTTGCTTCCTGGGGCCCTCTTTTTTGGCCCATAAATGGACCTGACCAGGCCGTCTGTTTTCCGAGGATCAGGAGTCGGCTTGTGTGCGGTGCCGCTTATCGCTTTTGGCCCGTCATCTGGTCGTCTATCCGGCCAGGCGGCCTCTTTGCTTTTTGACTGTGGGGGCTCTAAGGCCTCCTCGTTGAATTCTGGCAATAGCTTGCGCTTCGGGTAGCTACTTGTTTGGTGGCCATTGCCATATTTGTCCGCGGTCTTGAGTACTTTGCTCCACCTCATTCTGAGTGTGTTTTCCGCTGTTTTGAGCTTCCGTTTTTCCTTCTTCAGACTTCTTGCAGTGGCGACGAGTCTTTTGTGAAGGTTCTTATGCTCCGTTGGTGTGTCCGGCGTGAGATCTTCTGGACTGCTGTTTTCGCCGGGCGTGGAGTGATTATCTGATTCATCCTGTTCGGATGGTTGCTTGGTTGCATGTTCGTCGTCCACTGGCTTGTCCTGCTCTATTGATGGGTCATTAGGAGTGCTGTTTTTGTCGAGGCGGGACTTAGGGCGGCGTCTGCGTCGCCGTTTTGGTTGTTTGTCGGCGGGATTACCCTTTGCCGCGTCCCGTTGTTCCTCGTTATCGCTTCCCTTTGGGGTGTCCACCATATATACATCATGGGTTGGGGTGGCCTTCCAGTGCTTGATGAGCGCTGGTTCTTGGTAGTCTCCGGCATCGTCGTCCATACCGTCGATGTCTTCGGAGTCGTAGTCTAGCATGTCGGTTAGGTCGTCGACAGTGGCTACAAAGTGGGTGGTGGGTGGGCTTTGAATTTCTTCGTCGTCCGCATCCCAACCGTCCTGACCGCAGTCCGGCCAGGGCTCTGCTGATAGCGAGAGATGCTTTAGCGAATTTAGGATGTCTCCAAAGGGTGAGTGCTGAAAGATGTCCGCGGCGGTGAACTCCATGATCGGCGCCCAATCGGATTCGATTGGCAGGGGCGCAGGAGGTTCGGAGTCCGGTAAGGAGGCCGGCGCCTCAGAGTCACGAGCTTTATAAGGGACAAGGTCGGTATTCGGCTCCATCGCCGTGGAAGTTGTAGCTTCCGAGGCGGTGTCCAGCCACCTATCCTCGATCTGCGCGGTCTGCTCCGAACTATGGGTCAGAGCGAACTCGTGTGCGGCCTCCAGGGCACTATCCGGCGGCAGAGCTAAATCATGCCCATCGTGACAGCGCGGCACGCTCGGCTGTGGCTCGAATCCATCGAAGATCAAGTCTCCGCGGATGTCGGCCATGAAGTTTTGGCTTCCAAACCTGATCTGGTGACCAGGGGCGTAGCTTTCGATCTGCTCCAGATGGCTAAGCGAATTGGCCCGTGGAGCGAAGCCGCCGAACACGAAGATCTGTCCGGGGAGAAAAGTCTCACCCTGGACGGCGTTGTTGTTCATTGAAGAAGCCATCAAGCCTATCGGTGACGACACAGAGGAACTCTCAATGAAAGCACCAATGTCGGTGTCAAAACCGGCGGATCTCGGGTGGGGGGTCCCGAACTGTGCGTCTAGGCGGATGGTAACAGGAGACAAGGGACACAATGTTTTTACCCAGGTCCGGGCCCTCTCGATGGAGGTAAAACCCTACTCCTGCTTGATTGATATTGATGATATGGGTAGTACAAGAGTGGATCTACCACGAGATCAAGGAGGCTAAACCCTAGAGGCTAGCCTATGGTATGATTGTTGTAATGGTTGTGTTGTCCTACGGACTAAAACCCTCCGGTTTATATAGACACCGGAGAGGGCTAGGGTTACACAGAGTCGGTTACAATGGTAGGAGATCTACATATCCGTATCGCCAAGCTTGCCTTCCACGCCAAGGAAAGTCCCATCCCGACACGGGACGAAGTCTTCAATCTTGTATCTTCATAGTCTTGGAGTCCGGCTGACGATGATAGTCCGGCTGTCCGGACACCCCCTAGTCCAGGACTCCCTCAACGGCCATCTACAAAAGTTGAATAGGAGAGGTCAATAAGGGAAATATCCCCTTAGGTTTGGGAAATCTCATAAAAGAGGAGAGGTATAGATGGTTTCGAAAAGAATCATTTTACCCTAACTAATGACCATGCTAACTAAGGCTTCCTACAATCAGGATGGCTCTGATACAAGCTCTGTGGGGACCCCGACTCATAAGTCGTGATCACCAGATGCACGTGTACACTAATCCCAGAGATCAATGCTCATTGAACACATAGAAGCTGAATAACAAGAGTATTGCATCCATACATATCGTCTTACAAAATTTATGACCATTATGGTCAAATCTTGAGTATATCATCGCAACGGAAATATTCAATGACAACTTGGACCCACGCCATATGCCTTAACCCTACAGGCATTCTGACTGGGAAGTGTCCTAGCTCGCACGATCGTCACTAAAGAACTCTTCCTCATATTCATGTTCTTTCATGTCTGGCCAATAAAATAACCAGTGGCAAGCCAATGAGTACTTTGAATGTACTCGCAAGCAACCCAAGAGTGATAACAAAATAATTATGCAAGGCTCTACTACTAAATTGGCACTTTTAGCTAAAGGTAGTTTTGCTCATGCAAGTATGATCAACATTTATCAAGGACATGAATGCGTCAGCATCAAATATTAGGAGGTTACAAACATCAACAACAAGAAAGAGTAGTGAACAACTCATGCTCAAGCTCATCGTGACTTCCTCGTGAATCACATCATATTTACCAAGCCGTGTTGTTTGTCAGAAAAATATTGACATAGTCTAAGCAGCACCACCCAACTGTCCTTGACCGTGGACATGGCTATTCGAATAGTTTGACACTCTGCAAAGGTTGAACACTTTGCCCACAAGATCCGGGAAGCTTTCGTGTCATCCACGACCCGCGGTACCTCAAGTACTCAGGGTAAGGTCCCAATCACTACCTTTCGCTAGCCGTGACTAGCATAGAGTCCACTCGATTAGCAACAGCCCCATCCCATAGTTAAGTTTTAGTTCAGTGGATCCATGCTCCCATATCTATCACATAACGTGAGCACGGGGGTACCAACGGTGTGTCTGGTGCCCTGTGAAAACAATCATGGTTGCCTATCCAAGCACAACCCCGTCCCGAGAGTGACCACGCCACACCCGTTACTAGTAATGCGGGCATCCTGCTAGCATGAACTAGGTAATCAATAATGCCCCGTCCCATAAGGGGTAGTGTGGTTGTACATGTTTGGTTCGGATGGTAGACAATCTTAAATATAATCCATCTCTGTAAACAACACCTTCATCAAGCCTCGGTACACTACTTCTCCACCAACCAGTGACCTAGTTCATCATCATCTCCCAAGGGCATTAGCGGCACCCACTTGGGCTATTTGCAAGTATGTCAAACCACACTTGTTTCTTTCCATGCATAACCCTGACCCATTTTTCGTAGCGAACTACTATATCATATTACTACAACCCATCAACACAACTCTAAACAAGGATAGAGTCATGAACAATGCAAGTATCAACCGGGTATGCTACGGAGTCAAGCCTAGCAAGGTTGCCATTCATATATCATGCACTCGATGAAACAACGAAAATGCTATTATGATGTAAAATGGTCCATCGCGGTCAACGGGCTGCTTTCCTGGTTCATAGGAGTCTTCAAAACTTCTGGTCCATCTTTGAGTATTTCGTCTACTTCGTTAACTAACGTCGGAAACAATCATAGTAAGCAACACAACAAGGCAAAAATAGGAGTGCTCTAAAAATATTAAGTTGACTTTTCTAGGGCTTCTCTGGTTATATGGAAAATAACGAGAGCGGTTTCATTGGAATTGGATCAGTGGACATTTTTGAACATTTCAATCTGATGGAGTCATGGGATTAATGGATTTGCAAGAAGTGTATAGAAGCATATTTTTGAAAAATGAGCAAAGGCAACCATTTAACAGGGAATTAATTTAGAAGCACCTAGGATTTGGTTTCACTGGATTTGGAGTTCAAATGATTTTCCTATGAATTTGCAAAGTTGACAAATATGAAGAAATGCCCCATTATTTTGTGTGGCACAGAAAGTATCAAGAAAAATGTTCAAAAACTAAGTTATGAACTTAGAAGTATCTAGGAATTTGAATCATGGAATTTAGATCAAAACTGGGCTCTCTGTGATTTTCTAAAGTTTATCACAAAAAAGGAAATCTAGGTTTAGATAAATAATTGTGAAGAAAATGTTTTTGGAAAAATGTGCAAATTGCACCATGTGATAGAGCATAAATTTATGAACCTCTCTAAATTTGAATCATTAAATTTGGAGTTCATTTCAATTGTTTAAGGATTTTAAAACATTTCTTAAAAAAGAAAAGGAAGAAAAGAAATCAACCTTATAAAGTGCACTGGGCCAAGCCTAGCTAAACAGCGCCTAGTGGCTCAGCTGCGTGGGGGAGGTGGTGACGCTCAAGGCGCCCCGAGCGGAGTACGCCTTCGCTGCAGGGGAAGCGGGTTTATGCCCGGTCCGTCTCCACTTAAATGGGCGTGGCCCACCCACTGAGTTGCTGACAAGCAGGGCCTGGTGCTCCGGCCGTCTCCTACCTCCCGCTCGAACAGGGAAGAGGCAGGAGGAGGTGAGGCCGAGAAACGCCGGCGCTCTCTCCGGCGTCACCGGCCACCTCCGGCGATGCCCAACACACCAAAGGATTCAGGAGAACGTGTCGCACCAGCCGAGGTGTGCCGCAGCTGCTGGGGCGGTCGGATGCGAGCGGTGCATAACCCGCAGCAGATGTAGGCAACGGAGAGGCTGGGGCATGGCGCTGCAGCGGTGGAGAGGAAGAAATGGAGCGGGGGAGATATGCATGATGGCGGCGGCGATGTTCTGCGGCCAGGAGGTGGAGAGGAGGGGCTCAAGTTGGCACGAATTTGGGCACAATCCGGCGGCTCAGCTCCGGCCATGGAGGTGGTTGGAGGGCACGAGGAGAGGTGTGGGTTGATCCAGCGGGGTTCTAGGAGAGAGGGGGGAAATGGAGTGGAGAGGAGGGCTCGGGGAGGCCTTTTACAACGAGGCGATGGTGCACCATGCACAACGACCACGGCCACGACCCGGCAGACACCAGGGGCCAAATCAGTTCCCTGGGGCATGTCTAGGGCTCTCGTGGGCGTGGACCAGGTCGAGTGAGGAAGAAAGGGGGAGTGGGATGAGCTCCTGGGGGATCCACGGCTCTCCCGTGCATTAGCGGGCAGGGTGGCTCTGGGAACGCGCCCCATGGCTGTGAGAGGGAGGGGGAAGAATGGGGCCAGCACGGTGTCATGTTGCAGACGTCGAGGCACCTCAACTGGCGCAAGGGGGAGGCTCGAGGTGACACTTGGCAATATCATCAATTTGGCCATTGGTGACATAAATGGTTTTGAGAGGGTCTCATGGGGTTATACTATTCTCCATGACATGACACTTGGCAATATCATCAATTTGGCCATTGGTGACAAGGTAGAATTTTCTTGGGTTTAATGGAGATTATTTCCTTTGTAAATATTTTAAAAGCTTGAAATATCCAAAAAGGGGTTTTGAGCGATTTGACCAATAATTTGAACATGACCATGTGTTGACACTCTTATATATGGACAATATATGTCCACTGAGCTTCCCTCAATTTTCCCAAATATTTTTGAAGCAAAAAATAATTTTAACCTATTATAGACCATTTCTCGCCTTAAGAAAAAGCCTTTAAATAAAATAGTAAAATAACTTTTAAAATAATAATTTTGTGGTTTTGGGGAGCACTATATCTAATAGGAGTCAAATATAATATTTCAAAGATTTTCATACCCTAAATTAAGTAGTTTTAGTTCAAGTCTCAATTCAGGGGATTTTGGAAGACCTAATTTAGAAAATGCTTTTTGGCCAAATTATTTTTGTAAGAAAATCCTATTCTATCCTATACAGATGGCATGATGATTGGGCAAAGTTCTGGATCAAGGAGATGAAGTATAGGAGTTAGAGAGTTTATTCGATTTTTAGAGCAGCTGCCAACAACAAACAAAAATCCAATCAAAGCAAGGACCAAAACACTCAAAAGTTTTTATCTGGACCTGTTTAAGTGTAGTGGCATGAAAATCAGGGTGTGACAAACAACCTCGCAAGGACTGCCCTGGGTTGGATATGAGCTCAAAGGATTCGATCTCCCTCTCTCTGATGGTGGCTAGGCTATGCTTATAGTGGCCTCGGTCCTCTTCCCCCAAAACTTAGGCGAGAAGGGATCCCATAGTGGCCAAATTTGAAGGGGGACAAGTAGTACATCTTATCCTGACGAAAGTTGGTCTTCGCCTGCAAAGCTTCTGGTCATGACGTCGCGGTGGGCTCGGAGATGACATCCGTCCTGGCGGTCCTGGTCTTGTTGCACGTAAACGGTAACCTTTGGTCGATTCCTTGGGACTCTGTGCCTGTGCTTTCCTCCTTAGCACCAAAGAGGAAACTTGCCGCTCTGTGCCCGCTAGCGCGTGCCTGGCCTTGGTCGTCATGGCTGGCGTCACCTCCACCTCATGAGGTGAGCACATGCATAGGAATCTGTTCTCCTCAGGAGGCCGCTCCTTCCGGAGGTCCTGGTGTCGTCCGCCTCGTGAGGCTTGGCCCCTCGCGAGGATCTTGACTTGTCGATGCTGAAGATGGGTCGTACCAGGCCGCCGATGAAGCCACACCGTGGGCCGCAGGCAGGAAAGTCTGGGTATCCTAGTTCCCAAAAAGCCAATAATAGCCCCCGGGCCAAAGGCACACTCACACTTGGCTTTGAGGCGAAACCAAAGGGCAAGTGTGAAGTCCCCAGTCGCCTGCTGACCGAGTTGACGCGTGGCTCTTGATGGGACATGGGCGTCTCCGCTTCCCCATGCTGCCTCGGCAACCGTCCGACTTGACAACTGCCCGATGCATGTAGAAAAACCATCATTACTCAATATCATGGGAGGTCGGCGGTTGGCCTTCCTTCGACTATAAATAGGAGAGGGGCGGAGCCCCCTACCCATCTTCGTCTTCTCGCCCCTTGCTTCTCCTTCTTCCTACTCCACCATCTTGCTAGAGCATCCATGGCACCGGCGAGGAGGTTCTCCGCAGTGGAGAAAGGGAAGGCCCCCAAAGAGGGACCAGACTCGCCACCACCCAAGAGAGGCCACGGGCGCCCCCGCAAGTATGCTGCGATGTTGGCAGCGGCTCCCCGTGGGCGCGGGTGTACCCCCTCAAAGGCTAGCGCCGCCTCCAGTGGCCATGGGGGTACATCTTCCCGCAGCGGAAGTCGCTACAGCTGGGGAAGACACAACGAAGAGGTTGGCTCGCAGCGGTCGTCCGGCCACCACGCCAGCGGTCCAACTCAGCCGAGCACCCCTGGAGTTCGTGGTGTGGGCGAAGAGGCCCGCAGGCATCTGGTTCCAGCTCCCGCACTTCTCCGCGAGCGTACTGCCGGCCGGGGGGCCTGGCGGTTTATGGCTTAAGGCCGACGGCTGCAGCAGCAAGGCCTCATGGGTGGAGGCCGAGGTCACGGCCGCCGGCAATGTATTCCTGAACCACGGGTGGCAGTCGTTTGCCCACGCGCGGGGCCCACATGGGAGGTGCACCTTCCACTTCAGGTACGATGGCGTCGCGACCCTCTGTGTGAGGATATTCGGCGAAGACGGCCCGCGTACAGGGTACTGCCCGGAGAGCGACAATGAAGACTGACGGTGACGATGATGGCGGACGGAGGGGCCGCATCGTTGCCAGTGATGAGCTTGCCCTTGGCAATGATAGTGCCACCTCCAGCAGCGGTGGCTCTTCCTTTGAGGAAAGCTCCAGCGATGGCGACCTCGGCGAGCCATCACGTCACTGGGCTCGGACCGGGAGGGGAGACGAGCTGCGTCACCACCGTACCCCGGTGAAGTAGGAGGAGGACTCTGGGTGAGCCCGAGCACTGCTAGGGTCAGGCCTCAGGAGTTGTCATCATCGCGCAACTTGCTTTTTTTCCTTTCTTACTACGCAAAAAAGAAGTAGAAGGCCCTACTTGGGCATGTAATGAATTATAGCGCTTGCGCCGTTATGTTATTATTTCTATGCTGCCTTCTGATGTTCATGTTGCTTTCGATTGTGACTGGGATGACTTAGCTTAGGGTCCCTGCAGTAGACTCCCGTGCCACGGGGGTGCGCCTTGCCGACAGGTGACCCGGAAGTTGCCAGGCCTTGGGGGGCGCTCCTGCAGCTGTAGGGTTAGGAAACCCGGAAGCGTCGTGCCCGTGAGCTCGTTCGGGAGTGTCATGCGAGGATGAAGATGCCATAAGGCCAAGGAGCTGAGGCTTTGGCGAGGTGTGTTCATGGGCATGCCCGAAGCACACACACCTACCCAGCCCCAGGCGCAGGACGCGCGAGGAGGAGCGACAAGCAACTGCCAATCCCCCTGAGGCAAGGCCTGAGAGAGCGAATGATGCAAGCAGTAGAAAATTTCCAACCCTCAAAAAGAGACGCGGAAAACTCCAAATTCATTCAAGAAGTTGCAAACCAGCTACAGAAAGCAAGCAAAAGAACTGCCGCGTTCGACACCTACACTAGTCTTCTTGTCTTCCCACCAACGCGGAGCATGGGGCGTCCACTAGGACATGGGTGGGAGCCCCCGTGGGACCCAAGGGCGACGCTCAGGAGACTTTGGGGTGTATACAACCCCAACTCATTATTATGTGAGAGTATCACGAGCGGAGATCTTCACAGGCACGGGGCCTTGGTCATGGGTAGAACTTCCGGAGATGCTGGATGTTCCAGGCATTCTGGATGGGGACCCCGTCCTGCGTCTCCAGGCGTGCGGCGCCAGGCCTGGAGACGCGGGCAATCCTAAACGGGCTCTCCCACATGGGGGAGAGCTTGTGAAACCCTTCCCTGGAGAGCACGCGCCTCAGGACGAGGTCACCCACCTTGAGGGTCCTGGAGCGGACACTACAGCAGTGGTACCGCCGTAGCGCCTGCTGGTACCTCGTAGGTCGGAGCGAGGCTTGGCGGTGGTGTTCCTCCCCCAGCACAAGGTCCATCCCCCATGAGGCGTCCTGACGCGCCTCGTCGAATGCCAGGACCCGCGGGAGCGATGCTTGACCTTGTGAGGGAGGACCGCCTCGGCTCCATAGACAAGGAAGAACGGAGTCTTGCCTGTGGGCTTGGTTGCGGTGGTGTGGATGGACCATGGTAGGGACTGGAGCTCATCGAGCCAGCCCCTTCCGCAGGCCTCGAGCTTTTTCTTGAAGCTCCTCGCCTTGAGACCCCTCAAGACCTCCACGTTGGCGCACTCGGCCTGGCCATTGCTCCGCGGGTGCACCATTAAAGCATAGCATATCTGCGTCCCAAGGTTAGCACAATATATTTTAAAAAAGGTTGCTCGTGAACTGGGACCATTGTCGGTGATGATACGGTTGGGCACTCCGAAGCGGCTCACGAGGCCCTTCATGAACTTGACCACGGAGCCGCCGGGATGGTGCGGACGGCTTCCACCTCTGCCCCCTTGGTGAATTTGTTGATCGCGACATAGAGGTAGCGGTAGCCTCCGGGTGCTCGAGGGAATGGGACCAAGATGTCCAACTCCCAAACGGCAAATAGCCACGAGAGCGCGATGGTCTCGAGGCCTTGAGCGGGCTGGTGGATCTGCTCAGCATGGAATTGACAGGCTTCACAAGATCTTACCAATTCAGTGGCATCGTTGAGCATCGTGGGACAGTAGAATCCGATGCGGAACGCCTTGCCCACGAGGGTACGCGATGATGAGTGATGCATGCAATCCTCTCCATGTATGTCGGCCAGCAAGTCGCATCCTAGCTCCTTGGAGACGAACCATAGGGAAATGTTGTTTGGGCGCTTTCGGTACAGCTCGCCGTCCTGGATGCAGTACGCGGTGGCCTGGCGGGCCATCCGCTCTGCGTCTTCTTCCTTCTCTGGCAGGGTGCCTCGAAGCAGGTAGGCCTTGAATTCCTCGGTCCAGCACCCCTCCTGTGGCTCGAGCGTGAGGAGCAGGTGAGCTCCTAAGGTCAAGCCATAGGCTGGGGCGCCTAAGGTGGGTGCCGGGGGCAACTCCTCCCAAGGCAGCGCCGGTCTGATGGCGGGGGACCTGCCAATGGCCTGAAGAGCCACTCCTCAAATACGCCAAGATCCTGGGGGAGGCACCAGGACACCCTTTTGGCGATGTCGTCTGCCTCCTTGTTCGTGTCGCCCGCTACATGCTGCAATTCCAAGCCTAAGAATTGTTTCTCAATTTTGTGTACCTCTTCGAGGTATGCCCCCATGTTCTCACCCTTTGGCTTTTACTCCTTGTTGTAGAAGTTGATGAGGAGCTGGGAGTCACCCCTGATGGTGAGGCACCCGACCCCAAGAGCGGTCACGGCTTTGAGTCCGGCGATCAGGCCCTCGTACTCAGCGGTGTTGTTGGTGACCTTCTCGTCATGTTGGAAGCAGAGTTGTATGGCATAGTAGAGCTTGTCCTGGGTAGGCGAGATGAGCACAGCTCCAGCCCCCGCACCCTGGCGTGTAAACGCGCCGTCGAAGTACACGACCCAACCGTCAGGTGCCTCATCTCCCGGCGCGAGAGAGCGGTCCTTACCTACCTCTTGGCTAGGTGCGTCAGTCCATTCTGCCACAAAGTCAGCGAGGACCGCACCCTTGATGACTCTGGTGGGGCCGAACTCCAGCCAGAACGCCTACAACTCAATATTCCATTCGGCGACCCTTCCGGTGGCGTTGGGGATCCAAAGCACCCTCTCCAGGGGGTATGCTGAAACGACCTTGATTGGGTGGCCTTGGAAGTAGTGACGTAGCTTCCTGGAGGCAACGAGGAGTGCGAGGAGGAGCTTCTGTTCAATGGGGTAGCGTGCCTGCGCGTCGCGCAACACCGTGCTGGTAAAGTAAACAGGATGCTCGACGAGCGAGGAAGCGTCCGCGAGGTCTTGCTCCTCCTGAGATGAAGAAACCTCGGGAGCCTTGTCCTCCAGTGGGGCCGCCGTGGGCTCTGGAGCTCCAACCTCAGGATCCCCATCACCTGGCGGGGCGGCCGAGGCATCCAGAGCACCGTTCTGAGGTTGCAACGCCTTAGCGGGTGCGGGGTGCTGCGCTGCACACCCTTGGCCGCATGCTCTTTGCGGACCGCCACAAGCACTGCGCTGGCTGAATGAGGCGTGGCGGCCAGATAAAGCAACAAGGGTTCGAGAGGGCAAGGCACTACCATCACCGGCGGGCTGGTGAGGTACTTCTTAAGATCTTGGAAAGTTGCGTGGCCTCCGGAGTCCATTTGAACGGGCCCTTATTTTTCATCAGCTTGAAGAATGGAAGGGCGCACTCACGTAGCTTGGAGATGAAGCGCCCCAGTGAGGTCACGCAGCCTACCAGCTTCTCCATTTCCTTGAGGGTTTGCGGCGGGCTCATCCTTTCTATTGCTTTGATCTTTTCGGGGTTGGCCTCGATCCCTCTGTGCGACACCAGGAACCCCAATAGATTGCCGTACGGGACGCCGAACACCCACTTCTCCTGGTTGAGCCGCAACTTTACCTTGCGCAAGCTGGCAAACGTCTCCTCCAAATCTTCAACCAGGGTACTTGCCTCCCAGGATTTGAACACTATGTCATCGACGTAAGCCTCGGTGTTCCTCCTGAGCTGCTCGCCCAAAGTGATGTGCATCAGCCGCTATAAGGTCGCTCCAACATTGCGCAACCTGAATGACATGCAGGTGTAGAAGTACACCCCGCATGGGGCCAAGAAAGCTGTCTTCTCTGTCGGATTTCGGTATCCAGCAACCCGTGAGAGGTTCAAACACTGGGGTGCGTGCGGAGATCTCAACCTGCCTAGCCTGCCTACTCGCAATCCTCCCTAGCCTAGCGCGAACAGCCCACAGAGACACAAAGACACAGAGATTTATACTAGTTTGGGCCACCGTTGTGGTGTAATTCCCTACTCTAGTGTGGTGTGGTGGATTGCCTCGAGGGGCAATGGCTGAACTGGTTACAAAGGATGAGCAAGCCTCAGGATGTGAGGTGTTCTTGAGCTGGTGTGGTGTTCTACTTGTTCTGGTTTTCGGTCCTCCTCCTCCTTCTTTGGTGGTGGCTAAGTCCTATATATAGCCGCCTTGGTCCTCTTCCCAAATATGAGCGGGAAGGAATTCCACAACGGCGGGATTTGAAAGGGGACAAGTAGTACAGTCTATCTAACAAAATTAGTCTTCGCCTGCAAAAAGCCTCTGGTCGTGACGCTGCGGTGGGCTCGGTGATGACCTCTGTTGAGGATATAGCCACTGAGTGTAAACCGGCCAGGAGGGCCCGGTTCACCCTAGACTATGCGGAAGCCCATGAAGATCCAGAAGATGGCGTTTTATTAATGAAGCTTAGAAGCCCGAAGCCCAAAGGCGGATTAGGGCCCATAGTGGTAAACCGCCATGACTATGTAAACTTGTAATGTAAGTTAGGAAAGGAGAGACCAAGCCGGACACTTTGTATGAGTCGGCTTCGGGGCTCTGTAGACCAGCCGGGCGTCAACCTGTGTATGTAAAGGGACGACCCGGCGGCGGTTCAGGGACAACAGGCAATAACTCGAGACTCAGGCAAGCGTATTTCGCTCCCTGATCATCGAAACCCAATCAATCCCATCACAACTAGACATAGGCTTTTACCTTCATCGAAGGGGCTGAACTAGTATAACTCCCGTGTCCCTTGTCCGGTTTAACCCCTTCAAGCTAACCCGTTGCAATGGCTCCACGACTAAGTCCTTTCATGAGGACATCTGACGTGTTCATTCCACGATAGTTGGCGCCCACCGTGGGGCTATCGCACGATGGTGTCGAGTTCTTGAAGGGCTGCTCTAAAGGATTAAAGGGGTACGTGATCGGCCAGATGACCAAGAGTCATCGCGGCAAGCTCTACATCGACGACGAAGGATGGGGCCCCGAGGCCATCTCGATCGAGTACGGGTACCGGGTCCCCTTCGGCGGAATTCATGTCTTATCGGCAAGATTGGTGAACCTGGCCCTGAGCCGGACATATGCACCGACCTCGTCGAGATGGCTCAGCGTGCGAGTCCAGCCCGGGTTCAGCCCGCCATGAAGCGTGCGTTCGTAGGATGTGTCCATGGGATCGGATCTGAACCGGTGTCCGAGGGCGAGACGGCCGTATATTCCGACGGCGAGTCATCCACCGGCGAAACTGAGTCCTTGTACCAGATTCAAAGCGGTGTGTTCGAAGGATGTTCCGATGGCAACAGCATTCCGGACCTCCTTGAACCACCAAGTCGGGTTGCTGTTTACATGGCCGGAACACAACCCACGTTGCAGTCTTCATCTACCGCAGCAATGAACACTGGATCAGCAGCCGCGGCAGGAGTCCCGGCGCGCCGGCCGGCTCAAGTCCTCTCCGGATTGATGGATGCCTGGACAACCTTGTTAACCACGGCAGTCACCCCGAAGATGCAGGATCAGCACAATGCGGATGTTGCGAAGCTGAAAGACCAAATAGCATAGGCTAAGGAGGACCTGGCAGCTGAGGATGCCAGGATGGCTGAAGAACGGGCCGCTTTGGATGCCCAATCACAGCGGATACAGGCACAGAATTACCAGCTCATGCTGGATCGGACCGCATCAGAGGATGTAATGCGAAGGAAGTATCGGTCTCGTCTGCCGCCGGTTTATGAAGGGTTGAATCTCTTTCAAGCGCCAGGCGCTGGGCCGAGCAATCCGGCAGCTGCAAACCGGATTGATTCGCCACGAACCGCTCTGGATCAACTGCGGATAGCAGAGCCACCCCGACGAACAGACAACCTGCCGCAATACGTGTCTACGCCACCGGGTCACTTCTCGAGCCCTCTGGATAACATGATTGCTGCAGCCTCACGCCTGGCAGCCATTCCGATGGAGAGTGATTTAATAGCAGCAGTGGAGACGCGGCGGGTGAGAGACCTTCTTCAAACCGCCGTGGTGTAGCAGCAGGCTTATTCATATAGCTGGGATAGGATTCATTCAACCCCTTGTCCGAGCCCAAGTTATAGCAGGCGTATGGATGAACCAGAGGTGTCTAGCAGTGCGCGGCATCGCAATGCTCAAGATGTGGTGGATCATGGCAGGGCACGAAGGGATGCCGCTTTGGGTCGTTATCAACCCGCCCCGGTTCAGCCAGCAGCGTCAGTTGACCGAGGCATCGGGCTTGCCTTCAGTTCATGGGGAGTACCGTGCCTTATTCCGGCTCTCCGTAATGTGCGTCTGCCCAAGGATTTCAAGGGTCCACGCAAAGTGCCTAATTATATGGCAAATCAGCCACCTGAGGCGTGGGTCGAGAGTTATGAGATGGCAATGGAGATGCTGGATGTAGATGAAGCGGCTTGTGCGAAGTACTTCACGATGATGTTGGAGGGAACAGCCCGCACTTGGTTGAAAAATCTACCATCTAATTCCATCGAGTCATGGGACCAGTTGAAACCCCGGTTTATAGCCAATTTTAAAGACACGTGCAAACAGCCCATGTCCATTGTGGATCTGGACGCTTGTGTTCAGGGAGAGAACGAGTCCACAACTCATTGGGTACGCCGGGTTTCAGAAGTTTTGCACTCGTCCGATCAGATTAACACTGGCCAAGCGATTATCACGCTGGAGCACAATTGCCGGTTTAAGTCACTGAAGATGAAGTTGGGTCGGCTCAAGCGCCACTGCAACGGCATGGGAACCCTCATGGTAGCCTTGGTAAAGTATGCCGATTCTGATAATACCAAGGATCCCGATTCTGATAATGAGAAACCGGAGAAGGGAAAGAAGAATCGCGGTGCAAAGGGACAGTAGCACAACCAAGGAGGCCATGGGAATAATGGTAAGCGTAAACCGGATTCTGATTTTGTGGCTAACGCTAATGTGCAGCGTCGTAAGGGTAAACCGCCCTAGCGTGGTGGGGCGATGAATCTGGAGCGCTTGTTGAATCAGCCCTGTTCAAAGCATGGAACCAAGGAGGCTACCGCAACACATCTCTGGAAGGATTGTAACATTACGAAGCAGTTCAAAAACTCTGATCTCTTCCGATATGATCAGGGTCCGTCGGGCGGTTCGGGTCCAGGTTTTCATGGTGGTGGCAGTTCAAGTTCTGGATTTCAAAATAATCATGGCAACCAGCACAACCAAGGTGGCAATAACCAGCAGAATAATCAAGGAAATCAGCAGCAGTCGGGTTACCAGAGTCACCCAAAGCAGTTGAATGGTGGGCAGTATCATGTGTTCACCACTAGTCTGTGCAAGCGTGATCAGAAGCTTCACAAGAGGGCAGTCAATGCTGTTGAACCGGCAGTTCCACGTTATCTGCGGTGGTCCGAACAACCTATTGTGTGGAGTAGAGAGGATCATCCACCCCGGGTTGACAATCCGGGTCAACTAGCTCTGGTGGTGGCGCCTCAGGTGGGAGGTTATAAGTTCACCAAAGTACTCATGGATGGAGGAAGCAGTATCAATATTCTGTATTATGAGACATTCCGCCGCATGGAGTTGACAGATAAGAATCTTAAGCCGTCCAACACGGTTTTTCATGGTGTGGTACCAGGTAAATCGGCATATCCAGTAGGTAAGATCGCTTTGTAAGTTGTGTTCGGTGATGAACATGACTCCCGGTCTGAGACATTGACCTTTGAGGAGGTGAGAATCTAGAGCCCGTATCACGCACTGTTTGGGCGACCGGCTTATGCAAAATTCATGGCGAGGCCTTGTTATATTTACTTGCAGCTCAAGATGCCGGGTCATAAAGGGATGATCACGGTTCATGGAATTCGAAAAATCGCTTTGGATTGTGAGGAAAGTGATGCGGCTTATGCTGAGTCGGTTTGTGCTATAGAGGAGCTAAAGTTTTATAAGGAGAATGTTGATCCGGCAGATATGACCCCTCTAAAGAAGCCCACCACTGAGCATGACCCAACCCTGCATTTCAAACCGGCTGACGAGACTAAACTTGTTGATTTCGTACCTGGTGATTCGTCCAAGCAGTTCAGCATCAACACCAACTTGGATCCAAAATAGGAAAGCGCGCTCATCGAGTTCATCCGTGAGAACCGGGACACTTTTGCATGGAAGCCTTCTGACATGCCAGGTGTACCGAGGGAACTCGCTGAGCACACTCTTAATATTGATCCTAAGTTTAAATCGGTCAAGCAATTTCTTCATCTCTTTAACAAAGAGAGACGCAAGGCAATTGGTGAGGAGGTAGCCCGGCTGTTGGCTGCTAGGTTTATCGTTGAAGTGTTTCATCCTGAATGGTTGGCTAATCCGGTGCTGGTTCTTAAGAAAAACGGCACTTAGCGTATGTGTGTGGATTACATGGACTTGAACAAAGCTTGCCCGGCCGATCCCTTTGCTCTCCCGCGTATTGATCAGATCATTGATGCAATGGTGGGTTGTGAGCGCCTGAGTTTTTTGGATGCTTATTCAGGATATCTTCCGATCAAGATGGCAGTTAAGGACCAGGAGAAGACAGCCTTCATCACTCCCTTTGGAGCCTTCTGCTATGTTTCTATGCCCTTTGGGCTCAAGAGTGCTCAGGCAACTTATCAGCGTTGTGTGCAAAATTGTCTTCACACGCAGATTGGGCGTAATGTTCATGCCTATGTGGATGACATTGTGGTAAAGTCCAGGAAAAAGGAGACATTGATAGCTGATCTCAAGGAGAAGTTTGACAATCTTCGGGTTTACAAGATGATGCTTAATCCGGATAAATGTGACTTTGGTGTTCCGGCAGGCAAGCTTCTCGGTTTTCTGGTGTCCAATAGGGGTATTGAGGCTAATCCAGAAAAGATTAAGGCAATCACATCCCTGGCCAAGCCGAAGTGTATCAATGATGTTCAGCGTCTCGCAGGTCAGATTGCAGCCCTTAGCCGGTTTATCAGTCGTCTGGGTGAGAAGGCCATTCCTTTGTATTAGATGTTGAAGAAGATGGATGATTTCGTCTGGTGTGATGCAGCCAATGCGGCTTTTGAGGAGCTAAAGCGACAGTTGGTTGAACCGCCGGTTCTTGCAGCCCCAGTTGATAATGAGCCTTTACTGTTATATGTGGCCGCCAATGCCCGAGCGGTCAGCGTGGCAATTTTGGTTGAGCGGAAAGAAGCAAGGAAGGAATATCCGGTTCAACGACCGGTGTACTACATCAGTGAAGTTCTGATCGAGTCAAAACAACGCTATCCGCATTGGCAGAAGTTGGTGTATGGGGTTTTTATGGCCAGTTGAAAGCTCAAGCAATATTTTCAAGGTCATCCCATCACAGCGGTTAGTTCTGCTCCTTTGGGTGATATCATTCAAAACAGGGAAGCAACTGGCCGGGTTGCAAAGTGGGAAATTGAGCTTGGTCCACACGGTTTAAAATCTGTGCCTCGAACAACCATCAAGTCTCAGGCTCTTGTGGACTTTATCAATGACTGGACCGAGTTGCAAGCACTAGAAGATAAACCGGATAATACGTACTGGACTATTCATTTCGATGGATCCTGGCAGTTGGAAGGCTCGGGGGCTGGAGTTGTTCTTACTTCCCCTCGAGGTGATAAAATTTGCTATGTCCTCCGCTTGATGTTTCCATGTACTAACAATGCAGCTGAGTATGAAGCTTTACTTCATGGTCTCCGTGTGGCTAAAGAGATGAACTTAAGTCGAGTTCGTTGTTTCGGAGATTCTGATCTGGTGGCTCAGCAAGTTTCTGGTACTTGGGATTCTAAGGATCCATTCATGGCGGATTACAGGCATGAGGTGGATATTGTGGCGGGTCATTTCAAAGGGTATCAGGTTGAGCATATCGATCAGCGCAAAAACGAAGCAGCAGACGCTTTGAGCCGGCTTGGATCTCAGCGTAAACCGGTACCTCCTAACACATTTTTAGATATCTTGCATAACCCGTCTGTTAAGTTGCCTACAGAAGAGGATTTGGCTGTTCTTGATCCGGAGGCTCAGTTGGTGGCCGCTTTACACGTTATACCGGATTGGACGGTTCCATATCTAGCGTATATGAGCCAGGGCGAGTTACGAAATGATAAAGTTCTAGCTCGACAGATAGTCCGGCGATCTAAGTCCATAGTTATTCACAATGGCGAGTTACACCGCTGTAGCGTTTCAGGCGTATTTCAGCGTTGTGTTTATCCGGAAGAAGGCCAAGAGATCCTACGGGAAATTCATGAAGGGGATTGTGGTCATCATGCCGGTTCAAAGTCCCTGGTTGCAAAAGCTTTTCGTCATGGGTTTTACTGGTTGACAGCTCATGCTGATGCGGAGGATCTGGTGAAGCGATGTGACGCTTGTCAAAAAATTTCACGCAGAGCTCATGTTCCGGCTCAGGAACTACGGATGATTCGTATCACTTGGCCTTTTGCTACTTGGGGGCTTGATATGGTGGGACCCTTTAAACGTTCCCAAGACAAGAAGACCCACCTGTTGGTGGCAGTTGATAAATTCACCAAGTGGGTTGAAGCGGAGCCTGTTAGCAAGTGTGATGCAGCTACGGCGGTTCAGTTTCTCAAAAAGATTATCTTCCGTTTTGGCTTTCCACATAGCATCATCACGGATAATGGTACCAACCTTTCCAAAGGTGAGATGGAGGATTTTTGTCAGAGAGAGCACATCCGGCTTGACCTTGCATCTGTGGCGCACCCTCAATCCAACGGTCAAGCGGAGCGAGCTAATCAAGAAATTTTAAAGGGTCTAAAACCCCGGCTCATGATTCCATTGAAGCGGACGCCGGGTTGTTGGGTGGAAGAATTACCTTCTGTGTTGTGGAGTATCAACACCACCCCCAATCGATCAACAGGCTACACGCCTTTCTTTATGGTACACGGGGCAGAGGCGGTTCTCCCAAGTGATATACGGCATGATTCACCCCGGGTTGCTAATTATGTTGAAGCAGATAACAAGCAAGCTCGCCAAGAGGCACTGGACCTGTTAGATGAGAAACGGGATATGGCTTTGGCTCGATCGGTGGTTTATCAAGAAGACCTACGGCGTTATCACAGCCACCGGGTTAAGACAAGAACCTTTCAAGAAGGTGACTTGGTGCTCCGGCTCATCCAAGATCAGACCGACATGCACAAGTTATCCCCACCTTGGGAAGGACCCTTTGTGGTCAGCAAGAATCTGCACAACGGATCATACTACCTCATTGACGTTCGAGATGACTCACGTAACTCTGAGGAGGAGACCCGGCGGCCGTGGAACATAGCTCTCCTCCGGCCTTATTACACTTGAGCCATAAGGCTCTTTTTATGTACATATTTGGGTTTTCACCCTTATTACAATCAAAGTTGACCAGCCAACTAAACAAGGATCTTATAACACAGGTATGAATCATTTCATATATATTTTTACGGTTTGATTATCAATCCGGCCTGTTTTTGGGCATTATGACCCGTCCGGCGGTAAACCGCCAGGACCCTTGTCTTTTTATGCACACACAGGAGTTGCATATTATGATACCTGAACCAACATTGACATTGATATGGCGGATCACACAAAGTATCTCCTCCTACACGATGGCAGCAGATCACAAAAGTTTTTGCTACCCTATTACAAGGCACTTAGAGGCCCAAAATATGGAATTGTTTCACAAAGGACAGTTTCTGACATATCAACCGCCTTGACGGATTAAGCATCATCGCCGGGTTGATGTGAAGTAGATGGGTCATCTGGCGTCGGTTCAGCCTCCTCCTCCCCATCCAATGGCTGGAAGTCATTGGTGGTCCAGTCAATCCGGGTTAAAGCCTGAAAGACAGCCTCTTCACTTATAAGCTCAGCCGGATCAATGTCAGGGGCGTAAGTGTGCTTAAGGATTGGTGGAATAAGGTTCTGCACTTCAGGAATAATAGCTTCAACCCGCTTGTTGTTTGCGTCATAGAAGGACCGGTGAACCGTCAGGTTAGCCTCTTCTGCCAACTGAATCGCCAAAGGACGCATCTCCCTTGTTACCCGTCTGAGGGCGTCGTTGTCAAATACTTCGCTGTTTTCTTGAGCACTGGGGAAGCCCTTGGCTATATCAGCCGGATTAAGATCAGCTATCCATGCCTTGGCTCGAGTTAGTGCTAATAAAGTGCCAGCCCGGGCAGCGGATCGCTTCAACTCTTCTATTTGCGCTGGCGTCATAGATAGCCGGTCCAGCGTGTCCTTGATCAGTGTTGGCGCCGCATTGTCATAAGAAGTGGCGCAGATAACCCGTTGAACGCCGGTATATAGCTGCTCAACCAGTGTATACGTGGCCTTGAGTTTCTTTCGCATACCAGAACCCAGCTGAGCAATGCGGCTACCTATATCGGTTTAAGAAGATCATGTTAAACCAGAGAAATTTCAAAGCGAAGTATTCAGAAGAGCCTTGGAAAAACAATGCTTACCAAATATTGCAGAGGTCATGGCATTGACTTGGCGCTTTAAACCAGTAAGCTCTTCCGTCACCGGTTTAAGAGCTGATTCAGCGTTTTCCGCCCGCTTCAGCAATCCGGCCTTCTCGGTATCCCAGTTGGCCTGTTCAGACTTAAACCATTCTTTGAGCTGCTCCATGGTTGTTAAGGCGGTTTTCAACTCATCCTTGGCCTTGGTGGTTTCTGCTTGTTGGGATTTCAGATTTTTCTTGAAGGTCAGCAATTTGAGAGACTTGTTGGTTTATCTCACTCTACAACAATAAGAGGGCATGTCAATATCTTTGTTGAAGTCCCAAGCATATAACCAGTTATACACTTGGCACTTGGGGGCTAATGCGGATCATTTTTATGCTGATTGTTGAAGTCCCAAGGATTAATACAAGTTTTAATCATGGCACTTGGGGGCTAATGTGTGTTTGATCGGACATATACAAGGAAATTTCATAAAGTACAGTATGGAGTATACAAAGTCCCTATTTGACTTTCTCAAAGACAAACCGGCCCTTGGGGGCTACAATGCAATGAAGGTATAGAGCAACGAGCAAAACTATTTACCTCATAGCGCTCCTTCATCAGATTTACTAAACCGGCTTCGTAATCTCGGCTTGTGTAAAGCCGGTTCAAGAAGCCGGAATGAAGGTCTTGAGCAGAGAGATCGACATAAGCTGACAAATCAGTCTTCCCCTTCCCCTTGCTCATGGCAGCAAATTCATCCTTGGCAGTGTGCTTTGATAGAGCAACTGGATTACCAGGGGCGTTATATGCAGTGCCAGTAACGACAACGTCATCATCTTTGGCCGGACTGGAGGAATCAATATTCTTAATAGGACTTGGCGCCTTGGTAGCAGGGCTTGGCGGTTTGTTAGTTGGGCTTGGCGGATCAGCAGTTGAGCCCCGCTGCTCTACTGTTGGGCTTGGAGGAGCAGGAGGATGTGAAGTGTCAACTTCTACGTTCGGTTCAACCTCTGGCGGGTTAGCATCACCATCTTGGTTCTGCCCAGCAATGCTGTCTATGGCAACTTCAGGGTCTTCGCCATGATGCTCTGGAGTCTTCTCCGGATCAACATCAATAGTAGGGTCACTGGTCTTGGCTTTCTTACTTAATCGAGCCTTGGCACTACAACATCAAAGGTTAGAATATGGTAAAACCGACAAATAAAAGGACGAGTTAAGGAGTAATATACTTACCCAGCGACGACTTTGAGAGGAGGCAGCTGAGTGGTTGATGAACCGCCAGACGAGTTGGAAGAAGCCTAGTAATTCGGGTCAGTCGGATTGAGAGGGCATCGGAAGAAACCTTTCAAAGGATAACATTTTTCAGGAGAACAAGTCACCTCTGGACGACGTTTTCGGGTTGGTGTATCATCTAAACCGGACGACGTGATTTGTTGACCACTATGCCGGGTTGTGCGACGTTCTTCAACTTTCTGTGTCTTCAAGGAAAATTTTGGATCCAAATGAGCAAGGGGGTGAGATTGTTTTACTTTCCGGACTGTGCGGCGAATTCTTTGAACCGGTACAAGATCTGAATCGGAAGAAAGAAGGATTACCTCAACATGTTCTGCATGGCTGGCCTCCGCATCATCCTAGGAATAGTCATTGTCAATAAGATGAACGAAAAAGGAATCAAGTGAGTCAATTTCTACCTCAGCGTCTGATTCCTCATCCTCTGGCGGGTCAGAAGACTCGGCGGTTTTCCTCTTGCCAGCTTTCTTGGTGGCCTTGGTCTTTACACGAGGAGCCCGGGCCGGTTTAGTCCGTTTCCAAAAGGAGCTGTTAGCCTGAAATTAAGACAAGGAAAGGTCAGTACATAGTCAATACAGAAGCAAATCGGTAAAGTATTTAGATGAACTTTACCGCTCGCGGTTTGTTGGAGGCGCAAAACGGAGCCAAACCGGTTTGGCTGCATGCAGAGATCAGTTCATCAAGCATTTTCTTCACCGATTCAGTGACTTCAAGATCAGTCATTACTATTTCATGATATTGTTGAGGGTCTTTGACATCACCAGTGTACTCATGCATCAATCCGGGGCGGCGGCTTAAGGGTAAAATGCCCCAAGAAACCCAGCAGCGACAAGATCAATGCCAGTTAAACCATTGGCCATCAGAGCCCTGAGCTTGGCAAGTTGAGGTGCAAAATTCTTCCGTTCTGCGGCGGTCAAGCGTGAAGGTAATGGGTGGCCATTGCTAAGCCGGTGAGGGCGATAACCCGGCAAAGGATTTTCTCCATCAGGGGCAGTGTTCCGGCAGTAAAACCAGGTCTGATTCCAATCTTTAGGATGGTTGTGATGTTTTGCATGTGGGAAGTCAACTTCTTTCCGTTTCTGAATTGAAACACCGCCAAGTTCTGTGTTTTGACCATCTGAGAATTCCGTATGGCGGTTCAGATGAAAGAAGTCCCGGAACAGCTCCACGGTTAGCTCTTCTTGAAGATAAACTTCGCAGAAAACTTGAAAGTTGCATATATTGGATACAGAGTTTGGACCAATATCTTGTTGGATGGAGTTGAAAGCTAGCGAGGACATCCTGGAAAAATTTTGATCTGGGCGGACTGAATCCCCGGTCTAAGTGTTGCACAAAAACAATCACCTCTCCTTCTTGAGGTTCAGGTGGACATTCCGATTCCGGAACTCGCCAGTGGAGGGCCCTCTTTGAGGCTAAAGCACCAGTGGTAACATAACCGTTGATTTGTGTTTCCGTGATCCGGGATGGAACCCAATTGTAAGCAGCGAATTGTTTCGTCATTCCGGAAGAAGGCAACTGAAAGGAAAAAAACAAAGTGCTGGCTTTTACAAATTATGGCTTAAGGTGTACAGTTCAGTGTTAAACCGGAGGAAGCTACTATGCAAGGTTCGGTTGGCGGTTTAAGAGAGGGCTAATGATATATGGCGGATTGGCTATCAAAAGATTAAACCGCCCATAGGCAGAAGGGCCAGAATTCAAAAATTCTGCTAAGTGTTGACAGAAACAGGTTTCACACAATGGTCAAATTTATTTGGATCTACCACACATCCGTAAGGCAATTTTTCTGTGAACTCTGAAGGCACTAAGCAGAACAGGGAAGGCCATGTACTCTACAGAGGAAAAAGGACGATCTGCTAGCACTAAAAACGAATGCGGAGTAACTACCGCATGAGATCTACATTGTTATTAGATCAAAACTATCGCGGCAGGAGGAAGAACAAAGAAGAAGGATGAAGAACTGTATAGAGGAGCTCGCAAACCCTAAAAACAGATCTAAAGATGAAAGAAAGAGGAAGTTTACCACTGCCGATCTGCTGCGGAGAAAGGCACGAGTTTCTGGTCCTTTTCAGGTTGATGCAGCGGCCTTTGTCGATGCAGTTCTCGAGGGTCGCGGACGGCGGCGGAGCTTTAGAGCTTGGGTGTCGCGAGGAAGAAGAAGGCACAGAAGGAGAAAAGAGAGAAGGGCCCTCGGGCCTTATTTATAGAGGAAAAAGTAAAACGGTAGGCACGAGAATCAAGGAGCCTGAAACGGCAGAATGAGTGCGCCTGTCGCCTCGATTTTCGGGATAACCATTAAGGGAAGGGAATCTTTTTAATCTTTTTATACAGAGATGCTGTCATGATGGACCGTTGCTGTGTTCAGAAGATGACGTCACGGCGGTTTACAAAATTTACAGGAGAAGACAATATGGCGGTTTACGAAAATACAAGAAGGTGCCTACAGGATATCTTTGAAGTATTGAAGATTGACATGAACAAATTCAAATCAATCTGGGGCCTAATGTTGAGGATATAGCCACTGAGTGTAAACCGGCCAGGAGGGCCCGGTTCACCCTAGACTATGCGGAAGCCCATGAAGATCCAGAAGATGGCATTTTATTAATGAAGCTTAGAAGCCCGAAGCCCAAAGGCGGATTAGGGCCCATAGTGGTAAACCGTCATGACTATGTAAACTTGTAATGTAAGTTAGGAAAGGAAAGACCGAGCCGGACACTTTGTATGAGTCGGCTTCGGGGCTCTGTAGACCGGCCGGGCGTCAACCTGTGTATATAAAGGGACGACCCGGCGGCGGCTCAGGGACAATAGACAACAACTCGAGACTCATGCAAGTGTATTTCGCTCCCTGATCATCGAAACCCAATCAATCCCATCACAACTAGACGTAGGCTTTTACCTTCATCGAAGGGGCCGAACTAGTATAACTCCCGTGTCCCTTGTCCGGTTTAACCCCTTCAAGCTAACCCGTTGCAATGGCTCCACGACTAAGTCCTTTCATGAGGACATCTGACGTGTTAATTCCACGACAACCTCCGTACTGCCGTACTGGCGGTCTTGGTCTCGTTGCACCGTAATGGAAACCTTTGGTTGATTCCTCAGGACTCCTTGCTTGTGGCTTGCCACCCTTGCACCGAAGAGGAAACTTGCGCTCTGCACCCGCCTGGCGCCCACCTGGAGCCCGCCTGGCCTTGGTCGTCATGGCTCACGTCAGCTGATCCTCGTGAGGTAGCTACATATAACTCTCCGCCCCTCAGGAGCCCTCCTGAGGAGGCCAATTCCTTCGGGGTCTTGGCATCGCCCGCCTCGCGAGGGTTGGCCCCTCGCGAGGGTCTTGCTGTGTTGGTGTTGAAGCTGGGCCGTACCAGGCCATCGATGGAGCCACGTGGTAGGCCGCACGCAGGCAGGACTGGATACCCCCAAGTCCAGGATGCCGACAGTAGCCCCCGGGCCCAAGGCGCGCTCGGACTTGGCTTCCAGGCGAAGCCAGGGGTCAAGGGCGGAGCGCTGCAGCCCCTACCAGCCTGTGACCCTGAAGACACGTGGCGGTTGATGGGACGTGGGTGTCTCCACATCCCCATGCCACCTTGATATTCGGTAGACCCAGCAGCCGCCCGCTGTCAGAGCAACTCGCCCTTCGTGGTGTACCGTGCCCAGCTCTTGTTTCTTCCTCCCCAATCGTACCGTCGCATCTGTAGATCTGGTGCCGGCGCCTTACTCTCTCCTGGGATTCGCCATGGCTCCCAAGCCAAGGAGGAAGAAGGTGAAGTCGTGTGCGCCGGCAGGTCCTCCTCCTCCGGCCTTGGAGCCTGCCCTCGAGCAATCGACGGTGATCAACAAAGAAGGGCTGGACAATGTCTGCCATGCACTCACCGCCAGCTCCAATGAGGGGGGGGGGGCAACGGCTGCCCGCCCCGCGTCTTGGCGGACCAGAGAGATGAGCGCCACTGAGATTCCCATCCATCTTCATGCTCTTCTTGCTGGGTTGATTCCTGCTTTCTCCCCCTTCTTCAACGATGTGATGTCGCATTACTAGATCCATCTGCTGCATCTGGATCCCCGCTCCGTCATCCTCCTTGCCGTCTTCGCCTTCCTCTATGAGGTCATGGTGGGCATCACTCCCTATGTGGCCTTGTTTTGGCATTTCTTCGTGCTCCGGCTGGTGGACGCTCGCCAACACTCTGGATGCGTGACCTTCGAAGCCGTGGCCGCGACCGCCGGCTCGGGGATCAACTTCGAGCTCTCGCCCGTCACGAAGGGATTTCAGAAGCAGTGGCTTCTGATGGACGCCTGCAGGTTCAGCTCCGTGCTCATGATTCCCGGGTCGCCGGCTTCGCCAAGCTCTGGCTGGTGCCATGTGAAGCTCACTATCCGGCGCCTTGCTTTTGTCTAGAAGAGGTTGGCGAGGCTCCAGGAACTGGGGGTGACAGCGCCAATGGTGGTGTAGGAATTCATGAAGCAGCACCTTGCTCCCCTCCAGGACCACTCTCGCCCGATGTGGGACTTCACCGGCACCAGAGACCCGATGAAGCTGCAGCAGTCGTTGCTTGTTCCCGATACCCTGAGCATGGTGCTCAAGCTCCTCACTGGCGAGTCTGAGCCTGCTGACCTCCCGGGGGTGGTTGCCTCCTTTATCTGTGCTCAAACGAGGAGGCCTTCGCGGGGAAGATGCCCCTGTTCGATGAGTGGAGGTTTCTTCCCGAGGGCGTTGCGGGGCCCCGTGAGAATCCAGTCTTCGTGGATCCTCTCCTGGTTGATTCTGCTGTGCGCGCCCCAAGTGTGGAGGCAGGGACGCGCGCCTCCGTCAGCTGTCGGGAACTCCTCCAGAGGCTCAACCTCATTATAGGCTCGAGAGCCTCAGGCTTCTGGGGTTCCGGCAGGGGCTGCTGCAGAGCCTGCGCGACACCAAGCTTCGGAGGCAGAAGCCTCTGATGTCCGGGATGGTGGCCCCAGAACTGCTGCTGGTGACGAGGAGCCCACTAAAGGCCTCGGAGCTGTGAGCCAGGATGCCACGCCGGGCGCCCCTGCCCTTGGGACCTCTGCTCCGGATATCACGTCGGATGCTCCCCCTCCTGAGGATCGCCCGTTGGGGCCAGGTCGGCGCTGCATGTGCCTTGAGTCGCTCCTGAAGAGGAAGAGGTCCCCGTGCCGCGACGATGGCACCTGTCGGCTGCTGAAGCCGAGGAGATATGTGGCCGCCGACGAGTAAGTATCTTCGATCCCGATCTCCGAGCGCGCTGCGTTTTCTCATGGCTGGGGTTTTGCATGACCATGGAGAGCAAACCTCGGGAGGTGGAGACCCCCAAGAGCCCCAGCATGGCGCGGGCGTGCAGCCCCCAGCGCCCTGAGCCTTCGTAGGGTATGAGTCCGGCTCCCTCCAGCTCGACACTGCGAGGGTGCACCGGAGCCGAGCCCCATGTTTTCTCCCCCCGCGACTATGTCCGCGAGGTGAAGGGTGCCCAGGTGAGCCTCCCTCTTGTCCTTGCCCGCAGGGGGCATGCTCCGGGCAGCGTTTGTCTTCAAGCTGTGGGGCCCCACTGGCCAGCCCCCGGCCGGCGACTGGCGGAGCCCTCAGCGCCTCCCAAGCGACCTCTGGAGCCGGTGAAGATCTTGGCGACAAGCTCGCGCTTGCTCGTGAGCGCAGCACGGTGCACTTCGGGTTCTTTGGTGAAGCGATGCATGCGATGGTCCATCTTGGTGGGGAGCTCGCCAACGTTGACACCAGGCTTGAAGCGGAGAGCCGCCGCTTGGAGGGTGAATAGCAGCTGCTGAATGTGGCCATAAATTTTGGGAAGCTTCAGTGAGACAAGATCGAGGCGTTCACGGAGGCCTCGCTTGCAGCTTCTCAAGAAGCTCGCGCTCACACCATGGAAGAGGCCGAGGCAGCCAACCGCCGTCGCGAGGCGGCTGAGGAGCGGGAGCAGGATCTTCTGTCTTCGAGTGCTACCCTGCTGCACGAAATCGAGGAGTGTCGTGCCCTGCTGGCTTCCTCACCAGGTGAGGTGGCCCTTGCCAAGGCGGAGCTCCTGAGGCACCATGAGGACTTAACACTAGAGGCTGTGGATCATAGCTTGGCGCTAGAAAGGCTGGAGGTGAGGGAGCGACAGGTTGCCACGGCTGAGGATGCTGTCGACGCCCGAGAAGCTCAGGTCCAGGTGGAGGTGTAGGAGAAGGTGGCGAAGGCACGTGCTGAGCTAGCCGAAGGGCACCGCCTGGACCTGGAGCTGCTCAAGGCTGAGTTTGAGGGCCGGACCTCCGTCCTGAGGAATGAGCTGCAGGCGGTGAAGCAGCAGGAGGGCGCTGCCCGCGCGGCCCTAGCTTCTTCTAAATCCGCCCTGGATTCTGCTCGCGCCGAGATATCCTCTCTCCGGAAGCAAGCCGAGGACGCCGCCTCCCTCCTGGAGAAGGCTTCGAGTGAGAAGTGTCACCGCCGAACGCAGGAGCGCGAACACGGCCCCATGCTCTAGGGTCTGCGCATCAGAGGAAACAACGCCTTGGGTGCCATTTGTGATGAGAACGCTCCCCACCCGCACGAGAGAGATTATGCCAACCATCTCCGCTTCTTCGCTGATGTCGTGACCCATCTGGAGGATCAGGCCACAAAAGCCCGCTAGCTCGTTGAGGAGAGGAGTCGGGGCCTCCTTGGGCGCGCGCTCTCGCGCATCTTCAGCAACCTCTTGAACCTCGACTCCCACTTCGACTTCAGCACCGTACTAGCCCCCGTGCCTGCGGCCACCCAAGACAAGCTTGCCAAGTGGGTGGACGGTCACGTGGATGCTCTGGTGAAGAAGCTGACTCCTGAGGATGACACGGCCGTGCTCGCAGCCGAAGGAGCTGGCGCGGGTGGAGATGACGAGGAGGGTGGCAGCTTCAACACAAGCAGCATGGATGGGAGTGGCAGAGAATGCGCATCCAGTTAGGCATGTATTTCTTTTGCTTTAACTTGTACAACGAAAACTCAAACATATCCTTGTGAGAGCACTTTGGGAAAGGGGTGCCCCTTATGATATATGAGATTGCTGAATGCTTTTAAAGTAGCGCCCGAAGGGGGGCCCAGCAGGGTTGCTGGCCGATGAACGGGATAGTTGTTTTTGACTTATCTTAGGTTTCGTGGGTCCTGAGTGAGGCCCGATACCGCGGCAGCGCCCCTTCTCCTGAGGCGAGCCTGCAGCTGGCTTGCGAGCCCTGTGCCTCTTGAGGGGCCTGCTGGCCTGCCGTAGAATGCCTCGTGAGGAGCTAATTGCTAGATTGTGGCAAGGTGGGCGCACGGGGCGGCCGCACCTTCGAGCCCCCGAGGGGAGCGATCAGCGCCAGCACGCACACCGTACCTAGCCCCCGCTCGCGAGGTGCTAGAGGGCAGGGTAGCGGTCACGAGCTCCAAGAAAGGAACGCAAGAACTGAAGGCAAGAGAGCAACACGAGAAAAAAGAAAACTCCCCCCGTTTTATAAATGCACAGAAAACACACTGCTTCAAAAAGTAGGCAAGCGAGTACAAAAAGAGAGACAAAAGGCAGGCGGCCACGTCCGGCGCCTAACTGGTCTTCAGTCTTCAGTCTTCGGTCTTCTCACCAGCGCCGAGCTAAGTGCTTCCACTGGCTAGGCATAGTCATTGGGGATAGTGTCGACGGCTAGCGCGGAGCATGGTGCTTCCACTAGGACGTGGGTGGGAGCCCCCGTGAGGCCCCAGGGCGGCACTCAAGAGACTCCGGGGCGTGTACAGCCCCACTTATTATTACGTGAGAGTGTCACGAGCGGAGACCTTCACAGGCCGGAGCCTTGCTTCATGTCGCCTGACGAGGACCCTGCCGCGCGCCGCCCCTGACCACCTTTGAGGAGACCGGAAACCAGGACAAGACCAAGAGGCCAGGGGGATGCTGACGGTGTCCTCGGCAACCGTAGGCCCCCTGCCGAGGGGAAGGGCTCGCCTGCACCTTCCCCGGCAGGGAACCTACCTCCAGGCTGGATCCTGCTCCGCGCAGCGCGATGAGGGCCCCGCCGCCGGCTCCCCCCGCGCTGCTCCCAACGTACTTCGAGCTCGTGAGGAGGGTCCGCCATCCTGAGGGTCCTGGCGGTCGTCGCGTCTTGGTTTACCTGCGATCCATCTTCTTCGAGCTCCTGAGGAGGGTCCGCCGTCCTGAGGGTCCTGGTGGTCATCGTGTCTTGGTTTACCTGCAATCCATGGTCAGTGGAAGCGTGCCACTGTGGCGTTAAATGTACCCAGAGGCTGCCGCTGTTGGGGACGTCTGCAGGGCTTGGTGGTGGTTCGAAGGAGAGCTTGGCCTCGTGCATGTCCAGTGCCCAGCCTAGCGTGGGGGATCGGCTGAGGCCCTCTCCTAGCGCGCACATTGGATCCATCGCAACGGAAATGTAGGCTTTCGGGACGTTCGCACCAGGGGCGCTGCCTGGCTCCCTAACGCTCCCGCTCCCTTCTGCCATTCTCTGGTCCTGCTGGCCAGGGGCCGACACTCCCACGCAGCCCCTGGTGGTGTCGTACTAAGAAGCCCAGTGCCGAGGGGGCACGGCTAGGGCGGCGCGGGCTGGTTCACGAGGTTGGTTGGCGTCGATAGGCTCTCCATGGCCCCACGGAGAGGGCACGCGGCTGTGTCGGGGATGAGCGCGTGCCCCCGCCATCGCCTGCGATGTGGGAAGGGTGCAGAATAGCGTCGCCCCCTGCACGTCGCATCTAGCAGCTCGATGGCCCGCTCCAGCAGGGCGTCGCGGCCGCTCTCAAGCAGCCTGCACCGCAGAAGCTCACGGGCCACGATGACCGCCGCCCGCATGTTCGCTTGTTCCCTGCGTGACTGCGGAGAAGTTGCTGCAGCGTAGTTCGCAAATCGCGCAGCTGCACGGCTACGGCGCGGCGACAGAGAAGAAGGCTGCGCCGCGCGCCCCCCGCGGCCGGTCGCCCCCGGCGAAACGCGGGCCGCGAGCAGGGCAGAGTGGAGGTCTTCTTCGCCGGTGGGTGCTACCGAGGAGGTCTGGACGACCCAGTGCTCGACGTGGGCTCTCGAGGCGTCAGCCATGGCGTCGGTGGAGCGGAGGAGGCCTGGTCCATGGAAGAGGAGATCCGATGCACCCCTACCTAGCGCGCCAAATGTCGGATTTCAGGATCCGGCAACCCGTGAGAGGATCGAACACTAGGGTCTGTGCGGAGATCTCAACCTGCCTAGCCTGCCTACTCGCGATCCTCCCTAGCCTAGCGCGAAGGCCCACGGAGACACAAAGACACAGAGATTTATACTAGTTCGGGCCACCATTGTGGTGTAATACCCTACTCTAGTGTGGTGTGGTGGATTGCCTCGAGGGGCTATGGATGAACTGGTTACAAATGATGAACAAGCCTCAGGAGGTGAGGTGTTCTTGAGCTGGTGTGGTGTTCTACTTGTTCTGGTTTTCGGTCCTCCTCCTTCTCGGGTGGTGGCTAAGTTCTATATATAGCCGCCTTGGTCCTTTTCCCAAATATGAGTGGGAAGGGATTCCACAGCGGTGGGATTTGAAAGGGGACAAGTAGTACAGTCTATCCTGACAAAAGTAGTCTTCGCCTACGAAAATCCTCTGGTCGTGATGCTGCGGTGGGCTCGGTGATGACCTCCGTGTTGCCGTCCTGGAGGTCTTGGTATCGTTGAACTGGAATGGAAACCTTTGGCTGATTCCTCGGGACTCCACGCCTGCGGCTTGTCCCCCTTGCACCGAAGAGGAAACCTGTGCTCTGCACCCGCCTGGCACCCACCTGGCGCCTGCCTGGCCTTGGTCGTCATGGCTCACGTTAGCTGAGCCTTGTGAGGTAGCTCCATAGCACTCTCCACCCCTCAGGAGCCCTCCTGAGGAGGCCAATTTTTTGGGGTCTTGGCGTCGCCCGCATCGCAAGGCTTGGCCCCTCGCGAGGGTCTTGCTATGTTGGTGTTGAAGCTGGGCCATACCAGGCCGTCGATGGAGCCACGTGGTGGGCCGCAGGTAGGCAGGACTGGATACCCCCAAGTCTAGGACGCCAACATTCTCTACGTCCTGCACCGCTCTTGATCTGATGATAGCCTGAGAAGGCATCAAAGAAACACAGCAAATCGCACTCGTCAATGGAGTCAATGATTTGGTCGATGCGTGGAAGGGGGAAGGGGTCATGAGGGCAAGGCTTGTGTAGGCTCGTGAAATCAACGCACATGCACTCCTTTTCACCGTTCTTGGGGACGATAACCGGGTTTGCCAACCAATCAGGGTGTTGTACTTCCCGAATAACGCTGGCCACCTGCAGCTTGCGAGTCTCCTAAACGATGAACGACTGCTTCTCCGTGGATTGACACCGCGCCTTCTACTTCACGGGGCCCTCATTGGGGCACACCATGAGGTGGTGCTCGATCACCCCATGCGAAATGCCAACCAGGTCCATTGCTTCCCATGCAAATACGTCCTTGTTTGTGCGGAGGAAGCCGACCAACCCTTCTTCTTGGTCCAGGGGTAGGCTGGCACCTATGGTGAAGGTAGCGCCCAACTCCCCATCCTTGTTGACCGACACTTGCTTCGTCTCGGTCAGATCTTGAGAGAACAATTGCTTCGTCTTTGCCGGCGTAGCCCCCGGGACCTCTGAATCCCTCACCACGCTTCGTAACGTGGCAGTCACGGCCATGAAGGCGGGCCTGAGGGCTGTGAGTGCATCCCCGGCATCTCCCGCCACGGTGAGGACACCGATGCTTCCCGGCATCTTCATGAGTTGTAGCCGACATGAGTTGCTGCCATGAATTTGGTGAGGGCCGGGTACCCGAGGATGGCGTTGTACGAGAGCCCGATGTGCACGATGTCAAAGTCGATGAGCTCAGTGCGGTAGTTGTCTCGCATTCCGAAGGTGACGGGGAGGCGGATCTGCCCTAGGGGGCGGGTGGAGCCGCCGACCACTCCAGAGAAAGGCTTGGTGGGGAGGAGCCGACCATGAGGCACGTGGAGCAGGCCAAACGCCTCCACGGAGAGGACATTGAGGCCAGCGCCGCCGAGGTCCTGGTGATCGCTACGTTGCAGATGGTGGGGGTGGAGAGCATGGGAAGTGCACTGGCACCGGCCATGGTCTTGGTGTGATCCCTGGAGTCAAAGGTGAGATCAGCCTTGGGCACCGCCCAGCCCGGAGGGGTCCCCCGAAGAGATTGGGAGGCCCCCATCTGGCGAAAGAACTGCTTGATGCGGTGGTCCGAGGCCGGCGCTTGTGACCAGCTGAGGATGGCCGTGACGGCGTTGGGTGCTAGCGCCGCGAAGTGCTCGATGAACACGCCATGTAGCTCTTCCCAGGAAGCCATCGAGGACTCCGGCAGATTGAGGAGACAAGTGTGTGGTATGTCCGTGAGAGCCATAGGGAGCCAATTCTCCATGGCCTTGTCATCGCCGCCGGCCTCCCTTATGGCCTCCACATACATCTGGATGAACTCCGCGGGGTCTGCCGTGCTGTCGTATCATGGAGGCAACCCCAGACTGAACTTTGGCGGCCATCTCACTCGCCGCAGGGCGGGGGAGAAGGCCCGGTAGCTCGCCACACCCTCGAACATGCCCGGCTGCCCCCCGAGTGGGGCGATGACTGCCATGGAAGCTAAATGGCAAGAGGGGTGGGAGGCGCAGCTGGCGAGGAAGCAAGATTTCGACACACCCCTACCTGGTGCGCCAAATGTTGGATTCAGGGCTCCGCAGACCCAAGAAGGTTCGAACTCTAGGCCGTGTGCGACGAACTCAACCTCTCCGGCCAGCCAACTCGCTGCTCCCACGGCCTAGATCGATGAACGGGAAAGGAAATGGACACGGCAGTTTACCAAGGTTCGGGCCACCTTGCGGTGTAAAACCCTACTCCTAGTTTGTGGTGGATTAGCCTCGCGGGGGGCTGAGGATGAACTATTACAAGGAAGAACAGCCTCGCGAGGTCTGCTCTGGGGTGGATATGAGCTCAAGGGATTCGAACTCCCTCTCTCTGATGGTGGCTAAGCTATACTTATAGTGGCCTCGGTCCTCTTCCCCCAAAACATAGGCGGGAAGGGATCCCACAATGACCAATTTGAAGGGGGGAAAGTAGTACACCTTATCCTGATGAAAGGTGTTCTTCGCCTGGAAAGCTTCTGGTCGTGATGTCGTGCTGGGCTTGGTGATGGCATCCGTCCTGCCCTCCCGGTGGTCTTGGTCTTGTTGCACGTAAACGGTAACCTTTGGTTGATTCCTCGGCACTTTGCACCATGCTTGCCTCCTTAGCACCCAAGAGGAAACCTGCTGCTCTATGCTTACTGGCGCGCGCCTGGCCTTGGTCATCATGGCTGGCGTCACCTCCACCTCATGAGGTGAGCGCTTGCATAGGAATCTCCGCTCCTCAGGAGGCCGACTGGTGAGGCCGCTCCTTCCGAAGGTCTTGGTGTCGTCCGCCTCGCGAGGGTCTTGACTTGTCGATGCTGAAGATGGGTCGTACCAGGTCACCGATGAAGCCACATCATGGGCCGCAGGCAAGCAAGTCTAGGTACCCTAGTTCCCAGAACACCGACAGATGTAATAATATGGCATGGTGAAACAAGTGTCATGTATGTATAAGTAGTATGACAATATTATTTATCACGTATGATATCGTGAAAGAATTGCAACTCTGATTGCTGGTTAGGAATTGTCATTCGATTTCATTCTAATAGCTGTCGTGCTTTATTTAGTTTTCTGTATTCGCCTTGCAACAGCATCTAAAACCAGCACCGTACCGATCGCTTGCAATATGAAATGCGCTGAGTTAGAACACATGGGACCCCAAACGTTCAGGCCCACAGGCCTGTGGCCCAAAGTCCAGAACCGTTAGCCTATTTGAGTATTATATTCTCATCTAAACCCCCATATCATTTTATATATATTCCCCTTGATTTTTCTTATGTATAAAGTTGTGATATAGAAGATTTTTATATTTCTTTACAGAGGGAGTATCTCTCTATCAAAAATATACTTATGTGTAACTAGTTACTCCTGCCTTTCTACTTCATTTTGCTGATATGTTGGGCATCCGGCAATGGGGTCCACGTGCCATGCACCAAATTAGAGTGCACAACTGCATGGTAGACTCACCCCGGTCGTAGCGCCGCACTCATGACCAATGAGCTATCAAATCACAAAAAAAAACACCTTTCCAGCTTTAACAGTAAGCTGAACGGACGAAGCAGCAATATTTCACTGGGCCTGAATCCCCTTCTCATCTGCTTGTTCAGAGAAAACCTCATCTTGGCAATTGCATAGGGTTTTCTCAGGGAGAACAAGGTACGAATTCTTCATACATCCCCGATAAATCCTAGTCCCTTGGTCGCGGGTAATCCTAGGATGGTCGCCGCCACCGTTGGTGCATTTTTCTTTCTACTGAATCTAGTGTGTTTCGTTTGTAGTGTCCAAAGTGCGAGGATCCTATAGGTTTATGTGCCCTCAACGAGACGCCACACTTGTTCCTTCTCATCCTAACACAAGATTTTAAAACGCGCACAGTATGTTCCTAGAATCCTATTTTCTATCCGGGAGGGTTGGGGTTTTTTGAACATGTTGTTGGCTAATTTGGAAATTTGGATTGATATATTTGGATAAAGGGTACTAGTACCATGGTCAACACTGATGTGAAAGAGGAAATTATTTCTAGATTTCGATAGCAAATACATTGTGTTCTCTTATTTTTCCTGCAGTGCATTCCTTGCTCTGCCAGAACACATGTACTCAAGATTGTAGGCCTAGTGCACGCTTGACAACACTGTACCGCAGTTTGACCACGCGTGGGCTCAAAGAGGCGCAAAATGTATCGTCGGTTCCCACGCTACCGCGCAGTTTACGCGCAAGCTTCCCGTCCGGCTTGGTTTGCCACGCGTCGGCTAGAAGAGGGACAAATCGTGGGCGTTTATTGGCAAAAGGCTTTGTAAAAATGAAGTGTGTGGAATGACTTCGGCCATAAGTTTACCCGTGGGTGATGAGGTCAAAGTTACACAGAAGGGTGATGATGGACACTCAAGTGTGATAATTAATTCTGCGCTCTATAGGGCACACGGTGGAAGAAACTAACTGTGTGCGATAATGTCAAAGATCGCAGTCAAGTTAGCTATAGAGATTATGTGATGTGAGATCGACAAGGTAAACAGATTCGAGAATGGGTAATAAAATCAAATCTAAGACTATTGCATATTAAGTTCAAAATAGTGCTACCAATAGACGAGTCTCATATGATGCCATTTCAAGTATTATACCACAAAGGCTCGAAATATTACAAGGTTCAAATTCCAGAGTTATATGGCTCAGATTCGAAGATTACAAGGTTCAAACTGATATTAGAAATGAAATTCAGCTCATCAACTGCAAACGCTCGCGCTGATTCGTTGAACATGGATATCAGAGAGGTTCAAACTAATTCAGCTCATCACGTTACTTTAATTAATTTGAATTGGGTTAATGATGATATTTTTAATTGGGATTTGAGTTGGGGTTACCTTCTCAAATAATGGGCAACTTGGGAGTAGTTAAATAAATGTATTCCTCTGTTGTAGGGAAAAACTAGCTTTATGCAGAACCATGAAACTTACAGCCTCCACTAGCCAGATATTGCATGTAGATGTAGTTCTTGCATTTCGTTGCTTTACAGTGTAACTGTGCCAGCATATTCAATGTGCTGACCTACATGGCTGCAATGTCTCATGTTGCAGACTACTCAAATGACGAATAAGGTGTGATAGGTCGTTGTTTTGCACTCAGCTATGCTGTTGGAGTTGATGGACTCATTTACCTTTGAAGCTTCCATAGTTATCTAGTTTAGATGGCCTTCAGCCATGATATTTTGTGTAAACATACTCTTTATGAGGACTCGATGTAATAAGTGTGTGATTGAAACTCTGTTATAATTCCTCGAGTACTATGTGTGTCAGCATTACCGATCCATGGATGACACTAATGCAAAGAGACTTGACCGTTTTAGGTCTTGTCGCTACATAAATCTTTGGTCAACATTTAACACGAATTACAAAGGGGACCAATAAACGAGGACGGAGGTAGATTCCATCAACCGAACTGATTGCATCCATATCCCACAGTAAGATATAAGTAAACATAGATTAAACATACTCAGACATAGATAATAAGTGTACACGTACACAAGCGTAGTTCAACCGTTATTAAGCATGCTCAAGCGTACATATATAGTTCGATCCCACATCTCATCTCACAAGCCGGCACGATCCCAAAGCTTCTCCAGGTACTCGGCGTACGCGCCGTGCTCCACCTTGTGAGCATACTTCTTTTTGAAGGAGCCAACGGCCTGTCCTCTTGCATGCGCCAGAACACTTTGATATGCGTCATCAAGCTTGTGGTTGCAGAATGGGCATCGATAGCCGCCGTTCCAGGTCCTAATACGCCTGTTATTCATTCCTGCATAAAGCTCCCTCGGGATTTGCCTCTTGTGCCTCCTCTGGACATCTTCATCCTCGCTGTCCACGTCGTCAGATAGCACCTATACAAATAGTTAAAAAATGTGGCGTCAAATTAATGGTTACAAACTAATCTCTAGCGAACATTTGGCAGTTGCCAAAAATTGGCATCAAATCAACGACTACATGCCGTGAAGTAGGATTAGGAATTTATGGCTATTTATTTATACATATCTAGAGATTATGGTTTGATTTTTAAGCACATTCGTCTATGTACAGACCAATCTTGAAGAAAATAATGCCACAAAGATATGTAGGTCATTCAAAATCAATGTCAAGTCCTAGGTAGGAATAATTAGAACGAACACTAACCCTAGTCGGATTATTAGTAGAAATCATTACCATAGATGAAACAACTAATCACGTATCACTTGTACCATTCAAACAATCAATACACTACACGGATCTAACGAAACTTACTCAGATTTCATGGATTGCGAGAACATAACCATAGGATTTCTATTGCAAAAAGGGGGAGGCAGGAGTAACCAGAGAAACCCTGGAATATATTTGACACATAAATGGGTATAGATGACTAACCAGTTGTCCGTCGTTGTCGGAGTCATCGCTGGAGTCGTCACCAGAGTCGGTGTGGAACTCCGCCTCCGACTGTGGAAGCTCGACGCCATCTATGACAGCAACCTCTGTCTCCATCTCCACGTTGTGCTCCGGTGCTTTAGCAGCCCTGGTGTCGTCACTCCCTCCGATGGGGCGCTTCGGCGGCATCCTCATACACTGACGGCTTTGATGACTGAGAGCGGCGTCGAGTATGCAAGCAGAGAGAGGGGATTGTGTGTGTGGCGAGGATGGGGGGTGCGGCCGCTCGGGCGCACCATTAATATGGAGTAGTGGGAGAGAGGCGGGTCGTGGTCAAACCGCTGGCTCGCCTCCCGATGAGCCCGTGCATCGGACTGCTAGCATGCCTACCGTTGTTTCACACAGCTACTCGCATGCCTCCAGATGACACTGCGCAGCGAGCACGCCTCCATCAATTCACACACTTGCACGCATGCCTCCCGGTCTGCCTGTGCGGCGGACTGCTCGCATGCGTCCCGTCAACTCACGCCTGTTCACACGGTACACGGGTCGCGTGGCGGCATGTATATTGTTTTTCTATTTGGATGATTAATGATGCCGCTTTATTTTTTGCTTAACTGAAGGATGACAGTATCCATTGTTGGTCTAACGCTCACGGTTCGAATAAATAGTCCGTTTGGGATATTGGTTCCCAATTATTAATAATCTCCCGTTTGTAATTAGATAAAGATTACATCAAAACTGGTCTCAAATTTGACCAAAAAAAGTACAATGCAACTTTGTATTGGTGTCCATATGACAACACGATAAGTTTCATGAATTTCAAATAAGTTTTGGATGTACTAGAATTTAAAAATCAAGATTCTCATTGTTGGAAATTTGTTGCACGGGGAGTAAACATGCACCCAGTGAGACATGTGTTTTTGCAATCCATTTAGGTGCACCATCATGTGTGCATGTAGCTCTAATTTGATTTTTGCACATTATACCCATAGAAAATCAATCAATTAATGTACTAAAACGTCTTAATGATCTCTGTTTTTTTAAATTAAAATGTCCCTCCTTTGGTAACATATATATGTCCACCACGGGATAATTAATTTAACATGCACCGTAGTTGCGGTGGATTCATGGTGTGTGTGGGGGGTGTGCGTGGGGGGGTGGCGAGTGGCTCGCAGTACACTACAAGTAGTGAGCCACCGTGTGGGTTGGCCGTTTTGTTAGGCAGGCCGGTGCCACATCAGAGTCGTGAATTCGTAATTTAAAACATTACACAACCCTTTCATACATACATGTTTTGGCCACATGCAGTTGATGGTTGTCCTACACGACACTCGATACTCGCATATGACTCTTTCTGTGGGCCCGCGAGGTCGTCGTCCATCACTTTGATGAACAGACGGTAGTGAGGTTAATTTGACCAGCAAGGTAGAATCTTTTTTGTTTGTGTTATGGTGGTATATAGTACGCGTCGAAGAGGTCGGAGGGGACTAGCATATAGATATATACTATATATATATACGTGCGCATCCGTGAACAAGTACACCTCTCTCAGTGTCGGGACTTTTCGGTTTCCGAGGCATGTGCCACATCAAAATTGTGAAAATGGCTATTCAAATATCACACAACACCTCTTTGCGCCACATGCATGCAGGTGGTCGTTATCCTAGCTAGGACACTCACTTGTGACGCTTCCATCTGTGTGCCCCCGAGGCCATCATCAATGCATATGTGCATCATTTTGACCTAGCTACATCGGGAGAGGTTAATTAATTTCACCATTGATGAGGATTCTTTTTGGGTTGTATTACGGTAGGAGCATATAGTATGCGTCGAAGAGGGGGAAGGGGACCATCATATGTAGTGCGCTACATGAACCTCGCTCTGTGTGGGTGCATGGTTTACGGTTTTTGAGGCATGTGTGGAACATCAAAGTTGTGCACTTTATGTATTATATTCAACATATGTTTGGCCCACTTGCAAAGCGATGGTGGTTGTCCTCTCACACCCACTTAAGCGGTTATCAACGATATCGATGCTTTCCATTTGTGGGACCGCTTGGTCCATCACTACTTTTTGCCTGACAACAAGAGTGCTTAATTTGACTTATTTAGGAGGGGGTTATTTTTTTGCATCGAGTCCTTCCCATCGAGTCGAAGTGGCTAGTACAACGACACATGATTAACCGATCTTGCTCTTTGTGGGGAGAGTGTATGATTTTCGACGCACGCGCCACATCAATGATGTGAAATGGTGTTCAAACATGCATGCACGCATCACCTCCATACATATGCATGTAGTGGTTGTCTTTGAATGGTACACTCCCTCGCGTGGTTATCGGCGACAAGCCATATATATATATATATATATATATATATATATATATATATATATATATATATATATATATATTCGTGGGCCCTCGTGGACATCCATGATCACCTTGACTGACAATAAGATAGGTTACCATGGCGGATATTCTTCATTTGGTTTGTGTTATTGTAGTATAGGTCATGATGAGATTCAGACCTAATTAAAGTTTGAGCGCATATACTATGCATGCGCATGCATGCATGAATCCCCGTCATCAGCTTGAAGTGTGGTGTAACATACATATGCATCATCAACCTAACCCTCACTCAGTGTCGGGATTTCTAGTTCGAAATCATGGTGCCACATCAAAGTTGTTACATTGTGTACTAAAAAACACACCTGATCCATACATATGTTTGTGCCACACGCATGAAGTGGTTGTCTTCGGGGACTAGCTAGATACTTGTGTGATTATTGGCGAGCTAGCCTATCTAGGGTTGCATGGACGACCATCACTTTGACCAGCAACAAGAGAGAGGTTGTACAACCAAGGTGGATTATTCTTGGTCCGTTTTACGATCAATCTTGGTGAGATGCCTCTCGGGCTAGCCAACATAAAAGTGTGTGGGGGGTGGGGGCTGCTACTTTGCACTTTGCTAGGTGAACCTCGGTTGGGGGTGCATCATAGCTTAGGATTCCCTTCGTGCCGACACGAGGGGGGCTGCTAGCTACTTCACAGTTTGCTAGGTGAACCACGGTTGGGGGGGTCCATTCATAGCTTAGGATTCCCTTCGTGCCGACACGAGGGAGGGGGGCTGCTAGCTTCTTCGCACTTTGCTAGGTGAGCCTCGGTTGGGGGGGCCTGTATTCATAGCTTATGATTCCCTTCGTGCCGACAGGAGGGGGGCTGCTAGCTACTTCGCAGTTTGCTAGGTGAACCACAGTTGGGGGGCATCCATTCATACCTTAGGATTCCCTTCGTGCCAACACGAGGGAGGGGGGCTGCTAGCTACTTCACACTTTGCTAGGTGAACCTCGGTTGGAGCAGGGGGCGGGGCATGCATTCATAGCTTAGGATTCCCTTCATGCCGTCACGAGGGAGGGGGGCTGCTAGCTACTTCGCACTTTGCTAGGTGAGCCTCGGTTGGGGCGGGGGGGCATGCATTCATAGCTTAGGATTCCCTTCGTGCCGACACGAGGGGGGCAAGCAATATCGTGCGCTTTGTGAGATAGGTGCGACATCAAAGTTGCATTTGGTATTTGAAAATCAAACCACCCTTTTCATACATATAAATTTGGTCCACATGCAAGTGTGTTCGTGTTCTGACCCTCTCCCGTGTCATGTTTCGCCAAATTTAGGAACATTAGACAAGTCAGATGATGCAACAATCACGGTTCACTCAAACTAACCGTGTCCTACACCGGTGCCCCTGTCACGCACACATCCGCACAGTACATTGGGCTCCACGAGGCTCCCCCTCTCAAAAATATCTGCCCGCCTCGAGGGTTTTTCTGTTTCATAACATACGGTTGTTATCTCCGGACCATGTGCGATGTTTCTTCTTCCCAATCCCACTGCATCGTAGAAAATATATGCCTGCCTCGAGGAGGGTTTTTGTGTGTAACATCCCAAATTTTCAATTTGGAATGTTATACATTAGATCATCATGCATTACATATTTTCTTGCATTTGTCGATCCTAGAAATTTCACGCAACTCAATGACCCTCGAAGAGAGTTGGAGATTTCGAAATTTTCATATTTGAGTTCTCTCAAATTATGAAAAGAGGATCATTTTATCTTATTTAATTCATCTTCAAATAATTTTCCAATATCAAAAATATGAGAGGGAATAATATGACTTTCCCAAAATTTAGGAAAAATGAAGATTTAATAAACAAATCAAATTTTGGATTTTCTCGGAGTTTATTTGCCTTAGGGAAAAAATACGTGTTTTCAAAAATTGCATTTAGGCCCCGAGTAAAAGTTCATTTTGTTCGACTCATTTTTAGGAGTCGGGGAAAATTTACTTTGTAATTTTTGGAGTTCGTTTAGATTTTATTTTCTTCGTTTTTCTGCGCGCGTTATTTATATAAAAAAACCCGCAGCGCCGACCGGGCCAAGGGCCCAGCCAGCCGGCCCAGCGCCCTGCCCTCCCGCGCGCGCGCAGCGCCGCCGCCGCCAGCCGAGTCCGGCTTAGACTTTGCGCCGCCGCCGCCGCCTTTGCTTGCCCCCTCCCCCAAGCAACACCCTCCCTCCTATATATACTCCCCAACCCCCCCCCCCCTCTCCTCCCAAGCCGCTGCACCCCGCAGCAGCAGCAGCAGCGCAGCCCAGCAGCCGTCGCCGTCTCCCCGCCGCCTAGCCGGAGCCCCGCCTCGTTGAGGTAGCCGCGCCGTGCCACCCTCCCCCTCGGTTCGGTTTTTTTTAAAAACCATTCCGGTTTTCTTTTTCGTCGTTTCGGTTTTTTCCGAAACCCTAGATCGGTTTTTCTTCTGGTTTGTTGTTTAGCGAACGTTTGCCGGACCGTTCGTCTTAACGAACGTGATCACCGGTTATCCCCGGTTAACGAACGTCCGTTTGTTTAACCGTTCGTCGTTTCTCTTTTAATCGGATTTATTCCGCTATTTTCTGATCGTGATTTCAGATCCGATCTTCGTTCTAGTTTATCTTCTCGCTCGTTTATCGGAATCAGGTGATTCAAGCGCCTGGAGTTTCGTTTCGAAACCGCCGTTCCGACTACTCAACTTGAACTAAGTTTTGCTACTGTAAAATTTGATCTAGTTTTCAACTTGCTAGAACCGAGTTGTTTTCTTTCGCCGTTTGACTTTCGTTGCTTTATTTTGATTTGATTCTTTTTGCAACCAGGGTTCTTAAGTTGAACTTTCTGGTTAGATCTTTTATTCGAGATTTACCTGTGCATTAGATGAGTACTTATTGTATGCTTGTTGATTGTCTGCGATAGATCACCCGGAGTGCGCCGCTTGTTACTTCGAATCTCTAGGTTTCGCGGATCATCAGCAAGGCAAGTAACACTTGATCATACTTTTTCTACTACCCAGTTTTTATTGCATTAGATCAATCCTCAAACATTGCATGATTAGGATCTAATTAAATTGTGGGATGGGAAGTAGATGAGGTAGTACCTATTACATGTTTTACTTATGAAACCTTTGGGAGTTACTTCTACGTTTGCTTATTATGCCATGCTATGCTAGTAGACGTGGATTGGGTGAGTGATATCCATGACAGATGTGAGTTTGTTAATTAATGGTTTATCTAAGGTGGCAACTTAAATACACATCTACGTGGATTGAGGCACCTGGGGTTTCCAGGACTTGCCTGTTTTTCTTTTGGACCGCTACCCAGGCTCAAAGGGATCATAAGATAATTCATGCTAGTAACTTCCGTGTGCAGCCACAAGCCATTATGGGCTCTGGCATAGTTGACTAAGTCGTGCGAACTCTTATAGTGGTAGACTAGCAGATGTAGGGGATGTAGGTGTACGGGTCTACCCATCGTAAGGTGCTAGCGCTTCTGAAAGACTATGTCTCGGTCACCCGTTTCTCAAACACCATGAAGTGCGAGAAACCAAACGGAGGTGATCGAGTCTTGTGGGGAAAAGTGCGCAAACCTCTGCAGAGTGTACAAACTAATCATGATTAGTCGTGTCCCCGGTTATGGACATCTTGAGTATCTAGTACTTGAATATCATGTGAATCTCAACATGTTACTCTAATTTAATATTGTTGGGTTTGATAATGATTACTTTTTAAGTGGGATTGAGGATGCTGTCAACCATTCTCAATGTTTAACAACCACCATGATAGTTAAATAAATTTATTCCTTTGCAGTAGGGAAAAATTGGCTTTATGCAAAAACTGTAACCATAGAGCTTTTCCACCAGCCATATATGCATATCGTATAGGCTTATCATTCATTATACTCTATGTGTTACATTGCCAGCATATTCCATGTGCTGACCCATTTTCGGGCTGCAACTTTCATGTTGTAGACTTTTCAGACGACGAGTAAGGTGCTTTTAGGTCGTGGTTCTATACTCAGTGATGCCGTTGGAGTTGATGGACTCACTTATCTTCCAAGTCTTCTGCTGTTATCGTTATTAGATGGCCTTAAGCCATATTTATTGTAATAAGTCCTCTTTTGGGACATCGATGTAATAAGTGTGTGATTGCTACTCTGTTATAAATCCTTCGAAGTACTGTGTGGTGTCAGCATTACTGATCCAGGGATGACACCTGAGCACAGAGACTTGACCATCTGAGGTCGGGTCGCTACAGAGATGGTATCAGAGCACACGCTGACTGTAGGACATGACCACTAAGTTAAAGCCATAGATCACTATTCTCTTCTCATTTTCTAACTCCTCATCTTTTCTACTCTTTTAGGATGACGGACGCAAAGATCAAGTACGCTCAACCAGATGAAGGCACACCTTTTGGATTCCACTTGAAGGAAGTCGCCAAGTACCTGAACATTGGACTACCAAGCTTCACCGGGACTTTCAACACCACTCTGCCTGAAGAGGAGCACTGGAAGATTCAAGCTCACGTTCCGGGAAGGACATTCGCCCCAATCACCAAGCCCATAGATAGTGTTTTCAGTGCACCAACCTGGAGTCTGGGAAAGAGCATGGCAGCTCATATCACCATGGGACGCATTGGAGAAGTTTATCAAGAAGACCTCAAGGACACTATCTACCAGATTTGCGGACGCCGAGATGAACAATGGGAGATAGTCAGCACCAAGAAGGATAGATCCATTGCAGCTTTCATCCAAGAGCTAAACCAGCACATTCGACGCCAGGAGAACCAGATGTGCAATGATATGATAGAGTTGAAGAATGCGAAGGGAAGGATCATCGAACTTGAAGGAGAGCTGAAGTCTACACGCAAGGACTACATGGACGAGATCGTAGCTGTAGTAAGGCACAATAGCGATCTTAAGCATGAGATTGAAGAACTCAAGAAGAAATTAGCGCTCAAGAATGAAGACAAGTACGTCGACTGTCCGAGCAACTACATCATCATCGACGACACCGATTTGGATCCAAGTGAACCCGACTTTAAAGACGAAGCTGGAGCAGACATCATGGAGTCTTCCACCGGTTCAAATTAATAGATGACCCCCATACATTAGTAGTATTCCCTCCATGTAAACATTATAGTTCAAGCACTTTTGTGATAGTTAGACCGTTGTATGCCCTTTGCTTGAAATGAATGAAGTGATTTTGTGTGCATTTGTCTCATGAGCATTTGGGTAGTGTTTTCTCCTTAGACCTCACTCTATTCTTAATTTCTCGTCTTTTCTAAACCCTTCAGATGCCTCTGAGACGCGACCCCGAGTTTGTTTTCCCGCCAGAGATCACTCAGTTGATTCAGCAGCAGAATACCTTGATTCAAACATTGGTACAGAACCAAGGCAACAACAACAACAACCCACCACTACCACCACCTGCGGATCACTTGACTCGTTTCCTTAGGCTGAATCCGCCGGTGTATTCCAGTAGCACCGAGCCGATTGTAGCAGATGATTGGCTCCGCAAGATAGGAAGGGAGTTGACCACTGCAGGATGTACAGATGGTGAGAAGGTAAAGTTTGCTGCACATCAGCTTGACGGACCCGCAGCAGCATGGTGGGAGAATTTCACAGCCACTTACCCTGTAGACACTGTCACATGGGATCAGTTTTAGCAAGCTTTCCGTACTGCCCATGTTTCAGCAGGAGCTATGGCCATGAAGAAGCGTGAGTTTCGCAACTTACGCCAAGGAGGAAGGACTGTTGGCCAGTATGTGGATGATTTTAGTAAGTTAGCACGTTATGCCCCAGATGACGTTGCTACAGACACAGCTAAGCAGAAGAAGTTTCTGGAAGGACTGAATGATGAGTTAAGCATGCAGTTGATGGTAGCAAGATTCAATAACTACCAGGAGTTGGTAGACCGTGCCATCATGATTGAAGGGAAGCAGCAGCAGATTAAGAACCGCAAGAGGAAGTACGGGCAGGGGAAGTATAACTCTGGATCCCAGCAGAAGCCCCGTTATACCCCTAAACAGGGAGTTCAGTTTCAGCATACCCATGGAGGAGGTAGTTCGCACAACCATAATGGCCACAATAATGGTAATGGGAATGGAGGAAGCAACGGCCAGAACCGGACCACACCATCAACCCCAGCCAAGAAAGACCTGAGCCATGTCACCTGTTACAAGTGTTCCAAGACAGGACAATATGCAAATGAATGTCCCGAAGGCCAAGGTGGAAATGGAAGCTCTGGAAAGAAGCCAAACCCTTTCAACAGGGGACAGGTGAACCACATTGATGTGGAGGAGGTTGAAGCTCAGCCCGATGCAGTAATCGGTAAGTTTTTGGTTAAGTCAATTACTGCACTTGTTCTTTTCGATACTGGTGCATCGCATTCATACATATCAAGGGGATTTGTAGAAAATTATAGCCTGCCCACTAAGATTCTTATAACCCCTATGCTAGTAAGCTCACCAGGAGCAGAGTACATGGCCAGACAAGGATGTTTTCAAGTGCCATTGAGTATAGGAAGGCATGTATTCCCGACGGATTTGATCATACTGGAATCCCAAGTTTTGGATGTGATTCTCGGTATGGATTGGTTGTCGATGTATGGAGGAAACATCGATTGCGCAAGTAAGACGATTTTGCTCACGACGCCAGAAGGAAGAAGGATTAAGTATGTATCACGACATGGACCAAATAGGAATCAAGTAAATTCCTTATCAGGAGTTGTGCAGGAAGAGGTACCAGTGGTGAAGGATTACCCTGATGTATTTCCTGAGGAATTGCCAGGAATGCCACCGGATAGAGACATTGAGTTTTTGATTGAGCTTTTGCCAGGTACATGCCCAAAATCGAAGCGACCATACAGGATGCCCGCACAGGATTTGGCGGAAATCAAGAAGCAGATTAAGGAGCTATTGGATAAAGGTTATATACGCCCAAGTTCTTCGCCTTGGGGATCACCCGTACTTTTAGTGGAGAAGAAGGATGGATCGTTAAGGATGGTTGTTGATTATCATGGATTGAATGAAGTAACAATCAAGAACAAGTACCCACTACCAATGATAAATGATCTGTTTGATCGTTTGCAAGGAGCTAAAGTGTTTTCCAAGATCGATTTGCGATCAGGGTACCATCAGTTGAAGATTCGAGAGCAGGACATACCTAAGACAGTGTTCACCACAAGATATGGACTGTATGAGTATACCGTTATGTCATTTGGACTGACTAACGCACCTGCCTATTTCATGAACCTGATGAACAAAGTGTTTATGGAGTTTTTGGATAAGTTCGTCGTGGTGTTCATTGATGATATTTTGGTTTACTCGAAGAATGAAGAGGAACATAAGGAACATTTGCGATTGGTTTTGGAGAAACTAAGGGAACATCGGTTATATGCCAAGTTCAGCAAATGTGAGTTTTGGCTAAAGGAAGTTGGATTTCTTGGACATGTTATATCCGGAGAAGGGATAGCAGTTGACCCTAAAAAGGTTGAGACCGTAACCGAATGGGAAGCACCAACGACAGTTGGAGAGATCCGGAGTTTTCTTGGACTCACAGGATACTACCGAAGATTCATTGAGAATTTCTCAAGGATTGCAAAACCTATGACGGAGTTGCTGAAAAGGGATACCAAGTACATATGGACTGAAGATTGTGAGGCAAGTTTTCAGGAGTTGAAGAAAAGATTGGTTACCTCACCAGTGTTAATTTTGCCAGATCAGACCAAGGATTATGAGGTGTATTGCGACGCTTCATGTCGAGGACTTGGAGCAGTGCTTATGCAGGAAGGAAGAGTTGTTTCGTATGCTTCACGACAACCGAAACCTCACGAATTAAATTATGCCACGCATGATTTGGAGTTAGCAGCCGTAGTGCATGCATTGAAGACATGGAGACATTTCCTTATTGGAAATCATTGTGAGGTGTACACGGATCACAGGAGTTTGAAGTACATTTTTACGCAGAAGGAGTTAAACCTTAGACAAAGGAGATGGTTGGAGCTCATCAAGGATTATGATATGAGATTGCATTACCATCCCGGAAAGGCTAATGTAGTAGCTGACGCATTGAGCCGTAAGAGCCATGTCAATACACTATTGACTGGAGAAATACCAAAGGAGTTAGCGGAAGATCTTCGTGAGCTATGTTTGGAAATAGTTCAGAGAGGCTATGTAGCAGCATTGGAGATTCAGTCAACCTTGATGGATAAAATCAGAGAAGCTCAGAAAAATGACAAGGAGATTGCGGATATAAAGAAGAAAATGAACGAAGGAAAAGCAAAGGGATTTCGTGAGGATGAGCACGATACCCTATGGTTTGAGGACCGTGTTTATGTGCCAAATGACCCGGAGATCAGAAAGTTGATTCTGCAAGAGGCACATGATTCACCCTACTCGATTCACCCAAGAAATACCAAGATGTATTTGGATTTGAAGGAAACGTTCTGGTGGACCGGAATGAAGAAGGATATTGCGGAGTATGTAGCAGTTTGTGATGTATGTCAGAGAGTGAAGGCAGAACATCAGAAGCCAGCAGGATTGTTGCAACCATTGCCGATACCGGAGTGGAAGTGGGATAAACTAGGCATGGATTTCATCACGGGTTTGCCAAAGACTCGTTCAGGCTATGACTCGATTTGGGTTATAGTCGACCGCTTGACGAAGGTAGCTCATTTCATTCCAGTCAAGACTACCTATAGCAGTGCTAAGTTGGCAAAGATATACATGACCAGAATTGTGTGTTTGCACAGAGTTCCGAGGAGTATCATATCAGAAAGAGGAACCCAATATACCTCAAAGTTTTGGAATCAGTTGCAAGAAACATTGGGAACCAGGCTAGAATTCAGTACAGCTTTTCACCCATAGACAGATGGACAGACTGAGAGAGTCAATCAGATTTTGGAAGATATGCTGAGAGCTTGTGCACTAGATTATGGATCTAGTTGGGACGATAACTTGCCGTATGCAGAGTTTTCTTATAACAACAGTTACCAAACCAGCTTGAAGATGGCACCTTTCGAAGCTTTATGCGGAAGGAGGTGCAGGACACCGTTGTCATGGGACGAAGTTGGAGACCATCAGTTGTTTGGACCAGATTTGATTGAGTCTGAACAGAAAGTTAAGTTAATTCGTGATAGGCTCAAGGTAGCCCAGTCCAGACAGAAAAGCTATATGGATTCAAAATGCAAGGAGATAGAATATGAAATTGGAGACAGAGTTTATCTTAGAGTATCCCCACTTCGAGGAGTTAAGCGTTTTGGAGTTAAAGGAAAATTAGCACCACGTTTCGTTGGACCGTATAGGATCTTGCAACGCATGGGAGAAGTCGCTTATAAGTTGGAATTACCTGAGGGACTGTCAGGACTTCATGACGTATTCCATGTTTCTCAGCTGAAGAAATGTCACGCAGAGATGGCAGAGGTACCGCTAAGAGATACAGTGCCACTGGAAGCAATTCAGTTGAAGGATGATTTAACATATAAGGAAAAACCCATCAAGATACTCGAACACGCTAGAAAGGTTACTCGCAGCAAGGTTATCAAGTTTTGCAAGGTTCAGTGGAGCCACCACTCGGAGGATGAAGCCACCTGGGAGAGAGAAGAAGATTTGCTCAAGGATAACCCTCACCTATTTTCTAGCCAACCCGAATCTCGAGGGCCAGATTCATCTTAAGGGGGGTAGGTTTGTAACATCCCAAATTTTCAATTTGGAATGTTATACATTAGATCATCATGCATTACATATTTTCTTGCATTTGTCGATCCTAGAAATTTCACGCAACTCAATGACCCTCGAAGAGAGTTGGAGATTTCAAAATTTTCATATTTGAGTTCTCTCGAATTATGAAAAGAGGATCATTTGATCTTATTTAATTCATCTTCAAATAATTTTCCAATATCAAAAATATGAGAGGGAATAATATGACTTTCCCAAAATTTAGGAAAAATGAAGATTTAATAAATAAATCAAATTTTGGATTTTCTCGGAGTTTATTTGCCTTAGGGAAAAAATGCGTGTTTTCAAAAATTGCATTTAGGCCCCGAGTAAAAGTTCATTTTGTTCGACTCATTTATAGGAGTCGGGGAAAATTTACTTTGTAATTTTTGGAGTTCGTTTAGATTTTATTTTCTTCGTTTTTCTGCGCGCATTATTTATATAAAAAAACCCGCAGCGCCGACCGGGCCAAGGGCCCAGCCAGCCGGCCCAGCGCCCCGCCCTCCCGCGCGCGCGCAGCGCCGCCGCCGCCAGCCGAGTCCGGCTCGGACTCCGCGCTGCCGCCGCCGCCTTTGCTTGCCCCCTCCCCCAAGCAACACCCCCCCCCCCTCCTATATATACTCCCCAACCCCCCCCCCCCCTCTCCTCCCAAGCCGCCGCACCCCGCAGCAGCAGCAGTAGCGCAGCCCAGCAGCCGCCGCCGCCGCGTCGCCGTCGCCCCGCCGCCTAGCCGCCGCCCCACCGGAGCCCCGCCTCGTCGAGGTAGCCGCGCCGCGCCACCCTCCCCCTTGGTTCGGTTTTTTTTTAAACCGTTCCGGTTTTCTTTTTCGTCGTTTTGGTTTTTTTTTTCGAAACCCTAGATCGATTTTTTTCCGGTTTGTTGTTTAGCCAACGTTCGTCGGACCGTTCGTCTTAACGAACGTGATCACCGGTTATCCCCGGTTAACGAACGTCCGTTCGTTTAACCGTTCGTCGTTTCTCTTTTAATCGGATTTATTCCGCTATTTTCTGATCGCGATTTCAGATCCGATCTTCGTTCTAGTTTATCTTCTCGCTCGTTTATCGGAATCAGGTGATTCAAGCGCCTAGAGTTTCGTTTCGAAACCGCCATTCCGACTAGTCAACTTGAACTAAGTTTTGCTACTGTAAAATTTGATCTAGTTTTCAACTTGCTAGAACCGAGTTGTTTTCTTTTGCCGTTTGACTTTCGTTGCTTTATTTTGATTTGGTTCTTTTTGCAACTAGGGTTCTTAAGTTGAACTTTCTGGTTAGATCTTTTATTCGAGATTTACCTGTGCATTAGATGAGTACTTATTGTATGCTTGTTGATTGTCTGCGATAGATCACCCGGAGTGCGCCGCTTGTTACTTCGAATCTCTAGGTTTCGCGGATCATCAGCAAGGCAAGTAACACTTGATCATACTTTTTCTACTACCCAGTTTTTATTGCATTAGATCAATCCTCAAACATTGCATGATTAGGATCTAATTAAATTGTGGGATGGGAAGTAGATGAGGTAGTACCTATTACCTGTTTTACTTATGAAACCTTTGGGAGTTACTTCTACGTTTGCTTATTATGCCATGCTATGCTAGTAGACGTGGATTGGGTGAGTGATATCCATGACAGATGTGAGTTTGTTAATTAATGGTTTATCTAAGGTGGCAACTTAAATACACATGGGTGGATTGAGGCACCTGGGGTTTCCAGGACTTGCCTGTTTTTCTTTTGGACCGCCACCCAGGCTCAAAGGGATCATAAGATAATTCATGCTAGTAACTTCCGTGTGCAGCCACAAGCCATTATGGGCTCTGGCATAGTTGACTAAGTCGTGCGAACTCTTATAGTGGTAGACTAGCAGATGTAGGGGATGTAGGTGTACGGGTCTACCCATCGTAGGGTGCTAGCGCTTCTGAAAGACTATGTCTCGGTCACCCGTTTCTCAAACACCATGAAGTGCGAGAAACCAAACGGAGGCGATCGAGTCTTGTGGGGAAAAGTGCGCAAACCTCTGCAGAGTGTACAAACTAATCATGATTAGCCGTGTCCCCGCTTATGGACATCTTGAGTATCTAGTACTTGAATATCATGTGAATCTCAACATGTTACTCTAATTTAATATTGTTGGGTTTGATAATGATTACTTTTTAAGTGGGATTGAGGATGCTGTCAACCATTCTCAATGTTTAACAACCACCATGATAGTTAAATAAATTTATTCCTTTGCAGTAGGGAAAAATTGGCTTTATGCGAAAACTGTAACCATAGAGCTTTTCCACCAGCCATATATGCATATAGTATAGGCTTATCATTCATTATTCTCTATGTGTTACATTGCCAGCATATTCCATGTGCTGACCCGTTTTCGGGCTGCAACTTTCATGTTGCAGACTTTTCAGACGACGAGTAAGGTGCTTTTAGGTCGTGGTTCTATACTCAGTGATGCCGTTGGAGTTGATGGACTCACTTATCTTCCAAGTCTTCCGCTGTTATCATTATTAGATGGACTTAAGCCATATTTATTGTAATAAGTCCTCTTTTGGGACATCGATGTAATAAGTGTGTGATTGCTACTCTGTTATAAATCCTTCGAAGTACTGTGTGGTGTCAGCATTACTGATCCAGGGATGACACCTGAGCACAGAGACTTGACCATCTGAGGTCGGGTCGCTACATTGTGTTTCTTAACACACGGTTGTTTTCTCTGGACCGTGTGCGATGTTTCTTGTTCCCAATCCCGCCTGCCCCTAGAAAATATCTTCCCGCATCGAGGGTTTTTCTATTTCATAACACATGGTTGTTATCTCCGGACCGTGTGGGATGTACCATCATCAAAATTTTCATTAGCCCCGGCATTTCACTCCCGCGTTTGACTCCAACATTGTAAAATTTTCAGTACCCACGTCATTTCCTCAAACACACACCCCCTCCACACACACACACACACACACACACCAAAACCTCCTCGGGCGCGCGCGCACACACACACACACACACCCTCCCTCGCTCGAAACCCTAGCAAGGTCCCCTCCGCCGCCACCGCCGCCGCGAGACCTCCATTGTCAACATCTGCCGGTTTGCCCGTGCATCTTACCCACCGGTCTCCATACCAAGGCCGCCCTGAGTTTCTTAGATGATGCCTGCCAAACGCCCCTTTTCCCCCAGATACCCATCCCCATCCCCCACTCCAGAGCGTCGCAGCCTAAGCCCGGCTACGCTTCCCGTGGAGCTCGCGGAGTGACTAGAACAAAAGAGGTGTATCGCGGTCTCTTCGCCTGATGTCACCGAGGAAGCTAACGCCCATTACTGGCGGCAGGAACTCAAGCAGCGGGCTAGAGTATGCGGGCATGTCTCTTCCGCCGGCTATGACATCGAGGTCATGGACAGCGACGGCCTTAGGCGGGCTATGTCACGGGTTAAGTGGCCCACCCACAACCCCTCGGGTCCAACTACAGTCGACCTCATGCATGGCCCCGCTGCTGATCTCCTCTGGCTCGCTGTTAACAACTTGCCATCCTACATCGCCATCGAGCCCCTTTTGTCATTTCTGAAGGACACGTTCCGCGACACTGGCTTGGGATCCACAGCTTCCAAGTCAGACCTCATCGACAGCGACCACGAGGAGGGCACCCTCTCCGTCTCTTCCAAGGGGAAAGAGCCCATCTGCTCTTCCAAGGGGAAAGACCCCGTCTGCGACATCAGGGAGGGCACCCTACAGTCGTGCTCTTCCAAGGGGAAGGAGCCCATTTGTGACAACATGGAGCGCATCCAGGGTCCGTTCTCTTCCCACAGGAATGAGCCCATCTGTGACAAGTGAGGAAACCCATGATTTTCTTTGTCGTGCCTCTTCACAGGGGGAAACCCATGATTTGTTTCTTTGAGTCCCTTTTGTAGTGTAGTGAGAATATGTCCAGTTTTAATTGCTATATCGAGTTGTTTGCTGTATGCCTTGTTTATTTCAGTTGTTCACAATGTGATGCTCTGTATGTGCAATTATTTACTATGCAGTACATTCAATCAATCCAGTTTTAAACATACCGATAGGAATGCATATATTTGCTTGTTGTTAAGCCTGTTATGGCTAGCATATGCCTCTTTTAAAGTTTTTTGATTGTTCTGTTGTCTGTAGTTAGCATATGTCCAGTTTCAAATGCTATCTTTGGTTGTTCGTAGTATGCCTTGTTTATTCCAGTTATTCACAACGTGATGTTCTATATGTGCAAGTATGAACTGTGCAGTTCAATTTCATCAGTACCAATTTCAAAAATACCACTATGGCCCTGTTTGTTTCGGATTCTGGGACCAGATTCAGCTTTGCCATTGAAGCTGAATCTGGAGTCCGAAACAAACAGCTATTTGGAAAGATTTGGGTCATTTTTAGTGCAATTTCCTGAAGCACCTCAAAGTTTACTTCGGTGGTGAAGCTGATTCGCAGAAACAGCTTCTCCACTGAAGCGAATCCATGGGTGATTAAAATCCAAGCGAAGCTGAAACAAACAGGGCATGAATGACTACATTTGGTTGCTGCATCTTGTAGTTAAACAAGCCTTTCCATTTTTATTTAACAATAACTAGTGTACTTAGACCGGCACAATACCAGTTTGAATGACTATGTTTGCTTGTTGTTAAATGTTAGGCCTGTTGCAGTTAACACACCTTTTCACTTGTTTTGCTTTAGTAGCGTTCTTAAACCTGCACACTGAAGCTATCTTTTGGAGATTATTTTGTCTGCCATGGATAATTGTTGATGTTTAGCCTGTTGTGCTTAACATGCTTCTCGATGTCCCTACACAGGACAATTTTGTGCCATGGTGTCAGTAGCACAACGTTTTGCAGTTATGATCGACACTGCGGACTTGGCAAGATGATTCCCTGAGTACTTCTATTCTACGAAGATTAAAATATTAGCAAACCTACAGTTGCTACTAACTTCATATTTGGTGGATTACCATCAGGCGCTAGGTTTTCGGGCAGATCATCTAGTGTCCAATTAAATCAGGTGTTATCCGTCTAAGTCTATTTTATTAGCATATATTGTTTTCATCAAAGAAACAATTACTCTGGTCTGCGATGTATTTTTTGCAGGATAATGATTCATTATAAAGGTGTGGCGTGTCGTGCCTATGGAATATGCGTTAGCATCATCATGCACCGGTGTCTACGCCCGCTTGCTGTTCAACGGGTGTGCGCAAGCCGCCGCCCCTGCGGTCCGGTCTATTCCGACAATTCTGGAGCAAATCATATTATATAATCAGCCTCCACCTGCACTGGATGACTCAATGGACAGGTGCACAAGTCGCCGTCACCGCAGTTTGATTAACTTTAACAGTCAGCTGGGATGAACTGCCGGCCGGATTACTGATATAAATCATATGGGGTCATTTATAACCCGCCGAGCATTCCGCTGTTGAACAATATGCTGGTTTATATCACAGTGAAGTATGGAGAATCTCAAGACAACTCCTCGAGTCGTCTTAAGACTCGGGGGCTACAATGACATGACTCGGCAAATCTTGTCAGTTTCATCAAATTCAAGAACCCTGGGTTATTGGAGGGAACATAACCCGGTCCCTGAGGCTACTGCTATATTGATGAAAATTTAAAGGCCGTCAGAAATATTCTGGCTCAAAATGAAGAATTCCGGTTTAAAATCTGGTTCAAGGGAAATCTATCTCCCATAAAGCTTTGAAGCTCTTAATATCCAGTTTAAAATCCGGTGTTTATTAACCCGACCTGGCTTTGGACTATAAGTCGCCAGTGTATGATGACCTGATATACTTGGAGGCGCTGTGCTTTAAGTTTTGGGATATTACCCCTTCCTGCATACGACGTTGTAAGCCGGCAGTATATGACAATTGAACAGGGCATTGTGTGCTCAAACTTTTGGGTTGTCACCCTTACTGCACGACATATGATGAGTCGGCAGTGTTAACAAGTATCACATGTATGATACTTATTTTTTTATGATTATATGAGGTTTTTCTAAACCGGCCCTGGCTATGGACTTTAAGTCGCCAGTATCATTTTGGATTGCGCCATTGGAATAATGCGCTAATAAATCATTGGATTGTTACCCTCACTGGATATGGTGAGGTAAGCCGGCAATATGAGCCAATTCTATAGGTATGTTTTCCTGGTTATATGAATATGTGAGGTTTTATAACCCGCCCTGGTTTTTGACTTTAAGTCTCCAGCATGTTTTGGCTTGAATGGCCTTGCTTAGTCTTTTCAGTAATTACATAAGACTAGATTATGATTTGGGTTGTTATCCACCCTGGCTATTGACGTTAAGTCGCCAGGACATATATTGTTTAAACCTTGTGAAGAACATGCAGAGCTTTACACATAAGAGTACTGCTATTGCTCGTATGAATCATTGATTTAAATCCATCATCTGGCCATCTGAAGATTAGTTACTTTTTTCTCTATAACAGGATTCTTAGTTTCTCGTTGGGCTTCCTCGGGACATTTTCCATTAAGTAATTTATATGAGTCATTGATCTTCCTTTCATGGGCCCTGTATATTCTTCATACCATTCCTAAAATACAGAACTCTAAAAATGATTTAAGCACAATAACTACGCCAAGTACTATTTTAACGCAAGGCTTTGCCACATCGGGTCTTTTAACTGAAATGCATCAATCCATGATACTAGTACCTGCTCTACAATCTCAGTGGTTAATGATGCATGTCACTATGATGTTATTAAGCTATGCAACTCTTTTGTGGATATTGCCGGGTTATCCAGCCCTGGGTTATATTGTTCAGTATTGAGTTTATTGAGGCTATGAGCCGCCAGAGTAGTCTTGTCAAAAACTGGACATGATTATGAGCCGTCATGGATGGATTATCAGATATTGATTTTTATAAAGGCTATAAACCGCCGGGTTACAAAATCCCGGATTACAATGGATGTGCATTAAGTCGCCATTGGCCAAGAGCCGTCTGGTGTTTAACTCCGGATTATATTATTCAAATCTTAAATAGCCAACATGGCTGGATTTTCATTATGGTATTGAATGATTGAGGGTTTATACTGAATTATATTATTCAAATCTTGAATAGCCAGCATGGCTGGACTTTTATGGTTATCAGTAACCAGTATTATGATTAAGGTTTTCAAAATCGCTTCAGCGCAATGGCTATTATTTCTTTATCAATGGATATGATTTATTCTGTAACGGAAGGAATAGTCCCGAGTCACTGCAGGCTTACGACCCGACACTTGGGGGCTACATTATTCAAATCATGACTATATCAACTATGAAAGTCCCATGTCGCTGCAAGCATGCACCATGACACTTGGGGGCTAATGCAAGGTCATTTTTTACTTGCCTTATTGAAGACCCAACTCATCACATCGTAATGAGCCGGCCCTTGGGGGCTACCAATTGCTCCTGTCAAAAATTCAAGGTACACAAGCCTTAATCCATTATATAGAAGGGTCCGCTGCTTAGTTGGTAGAGTACAAAGCTCTTAACCTTGTGGACGTGGGTTCGAGCCCCATGGTGGGGTACATCATATGATGTTATTTTCAATGAAGTATATATATAAAGTCCCAGCTCAGTATCATCTTACTGACCCGGCCCTTGGGGGCTACACGTTGATGTTCAAGTCTGCATGATCATATCTACAAAGTCCCTGCTCATTATCGCATAATGACCCAGCACTTGGGGGCTACACATGGGAAGTATAAAATGGTCAGTTTATGATTGGTGACCTACATGAACAAACCAGATTTCTGCAAAGTTACAGTATTTATATTGAAGTAAGTCTTAAGCTGTTACTGTGCTCCCTTCTTAAGACTTGGGGGGCTACCAGTAATATGCATATAAGGGAGGTACATTTTCAAGCTTGACGTTAGCACCGATTATGACCGGTGCTATCAATATTTACAAACCGGATATTTTGGTGATGATAAACCGGCAAGTTCTACATCTTCAAGCCGGCTGGAAATCAGATGAGTATTTCAAGACCAATATTTTTGTTAAGCATTGGGAGCTGAATCAAATGAATTATTCTTCACAATATTTTTCTAGGAGAAACCAATGACAGCAAATTGATTATGAAGCTGGCCTATTGACTCGGATTTTCTAGAAGAAGGAAATGACAAGGACTTAAGGATGATCAGGTGCCGGCTTACAGGAATATTTAACCCAGAGCACAACCTGCCAAATTTGTTCTTGTGTTTATGTTGCAGATCAGTTTAACATGGATAAATCCAAATTAAACTAGGGGCTAATGTCGGGGATATACCCCGCGGTGTAACCCGCAGGATGTATGACCCGGCTGGAGCTTGGCAACTCACTGGCGACCCGCTTGAAACTGGCGGTTTACGGGCAGCCCGTCTAAACATTGAGACTCATTAGTGACCTAGCGGGAGGGTCAAATAGATGGCAAGGGCCAAGGCCCAGAAGGCCAGCTCATGCTATGGTGTTACGAGGAAAGGCATAAGGAGTTTTCCCTTAAGGGGGCAGACTAGGATTCTGCTTGTTATAGAATAGTCCTAGTCCTAATAGGACTCCACATGTAACCCACCCCTCCAACTTATATAAGGAGGGGCAGGGCACCCCAAAAAGGGGGGAGAATAATCTCTAATGCTAGACACAATTAGGAGAGCCGGTTTATGCGGCGACTCCCTCATGAGCATAATGAGACCTAGCCACAAACAGCATGTAGGGCTATTACCGGATAATATTTCCCGGGGCCCGAAGCTGTCTAAATCCTTGTCTTGTGTGTTGATCCGCCTCACGTCTCTCATCCCGATCAACCCCTCTCAAGCTACCACATAGATGCGTTGGCCTCACGACTAAGTCCTCACACTAGGACATCTGCCGTGACAAATCCACGATAGTATTTGTTCGATATTTTGATGGGATGTATGTTGTCTTTCCTCTAGTGGTGTTATGTGAACGTCGACTACATGACACTCACCATGATTTGGGCCTAGGGGAAGGCATTGGGAAGTAATAAGTAGATGATGGGTTTCTAGAGTGACAGAAGCTTAAACCCTAGTTTATGTGTTGCTTCGTAAGGGGCTAATTTGGATCCACATGTTTCATGTTATGGTTAGATTTATCTTAATTCTTCTTTCGTAGTTGCGGATGCTTGCGAGAGGGGTTAATCATAAGTGGGAGGCTTGTCCAAGTAAGGACAACACCCTAGCACCGGCCCACCCATGTATCAAATTATCAAAGTAACGAACGTGAATCATATGAGCATGATGAAAACTAACTTGACAATAATTCCCATGTGTCCTCGGGAGCACTTTGCTTTATATAAGAGTTCGTCCAGGCTTATCCTTAGCTATAAAAATGATTGGTTCACCTTACCGCACCTTTCTTACACTTGTTACTTGTTACCTGTTATGAATTATCTTATCACAAACTATTTGTTACCGATAATTTCAGTGCCTACAGAAAATATCTTGCTGAAAACTGCTTGTCATTTCCTTCTGCTCCTCGTTGGGTTCGACGCTCTTACTTATCGAAAGGACTATGATTGATCCCCTATACTTGTGGGTCATCGGCCCCGCGCCCATGTAATGTTACCATTGTAACCCTGGGGGCCAACCTATAAGACCCCCCGGTGCCCCTCCATGCAGAAGGTTGATCAACTCTTAGCACGCACACACATCCACCCACATAGAGGAGAAGCATCGCATGCATTGGCATGTCTTCCTCCCCTCGAATAGCTCTAGGAGCAAGCCTGTATCCACTTCATATAAACCATACTCGGTAGGACTAGGGGTGTTATCTCTCCGGAGAGCCCGAACCTGGGTACGTCTCGTGTCCCACACTTGGTCATGCCAACCTCACCTCTGGAGCCCACCGGTGCCCTTGTGTCTGTCCCCTCTTTTAGCCATCCTATGGCATCTGCCGTGAGATTCCCATGACACTTGTCATAGTATGCAGTTCTTTTTTGTATGACAATGCAGTACGATAGTGCAAACTTTGCAGGTCGCTCAACAACGGAAAGCATTTCAAAAAATAAGAAATCTCATAAGCAATCATGTACGCTATAATGCAGTTCCACTGTAGTCCACTACTTACAAACATGGAGTACACTACAACATATGAAAGAACTGTAACAATAAAAACTAAGCAATAGAGATCCACGCATGTGGAGAGACTAACAGAGGTCAGCAAATATAGTCACACTTCAATAGCTCGACTAGTTGTTGTGCAGTCACTCAATTTTTAAGAATAAGCTACAAATAATTGAATCAAGCTCATGGGCCAAAAGAAGTAACAGATGAACTACAGACCTGATCTCAAAAATTGACACCAAAATATATCAATTATAGGTGCAATATAGTCGATTCAACGAAATAAATAAACTAATTACAACATTCAAAACACATCAACACGCAAAAAACAAAAAACAAAAAATCTCAGAGGAGCGGACGGAGCTCATCACACCCACAAAATTGATTTCGCAAAAATTGATACCTGATTACCAAAAAATACGCAGATTATAGCAAAATGGGAGCGATTAAACGAACAAAAGCTAAGACTTCTGACTTACAAACCACATCCGAGCGCAATAGTTATTCTGCACACACTTCAAATGGCATATGGGATGTTGTGCGCTTGCCTAAACAAAAGAAGACTATTCGTTGCAAATGGATCTTCAAAAGAAAGGAGAGTTTGTCTCCTAGTGAACCCACGAGGTTCAAGGCAACGTTAGTGGCTAAGGGCTTCAGTCAGATACCAAGTATTGATTATAATGATGTGTTCTCTCCAGCTGTGAAGCATAGTCCCATGATCTTGAGCTTGAGAAGTTAGATGTCAAGACTGCTTTTCTACATGGTGAATTGGCGGAGGATATTTACATGGACCAACCATAAGGTTTCATAGTGCCTGGTAAGGAGAAGTTTTTTTGCAAGTTAAAGAAGTCCCTATATGGTTTGAAACAGTCTCCGAGATAGTGGTATAAAAGGTTCAATTCATTTATAATAGCACATGGATTTAAAAGGTTTGATTCATTTATGTTTACATTAAATTTGTTGATGGATCACCTATATACTTGTTGTTATATGTTGATTGCTGCCAAGGGAAAGAAAGAGATCACTGCTTTAAAGGAACAGTTAATTAGTGAGTTTGAGATGAAGGATCTTGGTGCTGCTAAGAAAATCCTAGGTATGAAGATTACAAGAGACGGAAATTCGGGTTTGTTATTTCTTAGTCAACACAGTTACATTAAGAAAAATCTTCCCATTTTAACATGCATGATGCTAAGTCAGTAAGCACTCTAGTTGCTACTCATTGCAAATTATCATCCTCTCAATGTCCTAGTACAGATGCAGATTTTGAATATATGTCAAGAGTTCCATATTCTAGTGCTTTCGATTCTTTAATGTATGCCATGGTGTGTTCTAGGCCTGATTTGTCATTTGCAATGAGTTTGGTCAGTAGATACATGGCTAACCCTGGTAAAGAACATTGGAAGGTTGTTTAGTGGATTTTCAGGTATCTTCGTGGCACTTCCAATGCTTACTTGAAATTCGGCAGGACTGGTGAGGGACTAGCTGGTTATGTTGATTCAGATTTTGCTTCTAGCGATTTTGACAAGAGAAGATCCCTCGCGGGTTATGTGTTCACTGTTGGTGGTTGTGCCGTGAGTTGGAGGGCAATGTTGCAGCCAGTAGTTGCCCAATCTACTACTGAAGCAAAATACATGGTTATTGCAGAAGCATGTAAAGAATCGGTTTGGCTGAAAGGTTTTTATGTTGAGCTTTGTGGAGATAATTCTTTCATTAATCTGTTTTCTGACACTCAGAGTGCCATATACCTCACTAAGATCATATGTTCCATGAGAGAACAAAATACGTTGATGTCAAATACCATTATGTTCGAGACATTGTTGAGCAAGGTAAACTGAAGGAATGCAAGATTAGTACTCATAATAATCCCGCTAATATGTTGACAAAGCCAGTTCCTATTACTAAGTTTGAGCTTTGCTCAAACATAGTTGATATAACACATTAGACATAGTGGTTGTTTGGCGTCAAAAGTGTTTTTGCTTTTTTGTTCAGGGAGGAGGTTCTCATTCATACTACAAGATGGAATTTGTCTCAAGGTGGAGTTTGTTATTTTATGATCCAAATTCAAGTATAAAGATAAAGGCTAACTTCTGACGAGCGAGCTGAGCGGGGCCCATTGTCGCTAGGCTTGGCTTGAAGCGGAGACGAACGGGATTAGTTGACCAGTTGTAAATCCCCGGCGTTTGTAATCTCTTCCAATATAGTGAAGATTTGCTGGCTGACGCCCGTTATTTTTTCCCTTCGTGTTGGAGGGGTTTTCACGCTAAAATCATGTGTTTCCTGTGTTGATTCCGTTCTTTGTCGTTTGATTTGGGTGTCGTATCTCTAACAGGGTGACGACGTAGTCCTGATAATTAGCCCAGACCCATCAGGAACAAGCCAAGGCGGAAGGGTACAGACCGAAGCGATCGACGGGTGGTGTTGGGTTAACGTGCTAGCCCGCCGAAGTCAAGCAGACAGGTAGAACACCCACATCGTGTTTGGTAACAACAGGGAGAGGGAATGGGAGTTTAGAGATGGGAGTTTGCCAAGGGATTAGACATGGGAAATTGATTTTATGTCCCATTTCTCTGTTTGGCACATGAAAGCAATTAGATGTGGGATTTTAAGAGGGAGTTAACTGCCCCTGTTTGATTGGTGAGATTAGGCAGGGGAATACCTTCCTCGCGTACGTGCTCGGCTAACCAAAGATCCCTCATGAACGTGCACAACCAACGAAACGTTTTTCTTTTTTACTAATTCCCAATCCTCGGTTCAGTTACCAGGGGTCCCCTAGGGAAGAGAACTGAGGGAATTGGCCCTCTTAATTCCCCTTCCCCCTCCTTTCTTAATTCCCATGTCCCTAAGGGTGTGTTTAGTTTCAGTCACCAAGTGGAACGGCATGGGTCGGTTCCATCCCGAAGTACCATTCTCGTGTATGGTTGACCTGAGGAACCGGAACCCACTCGTTCCTGGAACGGCATATTCGGTTGATATGCCGAACCTGGTCGTTCCTTCGAATTGGTTGGACGACGCAGAACGCCACAGTCTCACCCCTTTCCCCGACTCTCACTCACCCCCAATCTCAGCGCCGCCTCCCCTTCGTCTCCCCCCCCCCCCCCTCAATCTGTGACGCCGCTGGCCACCTCCTCTTCTCTCCCCACTCGATCTGCGACGCCACTGTCCTAGTGTTGTACGTCATGCCGTTCGAGAGCTTCATCTTCTTTTGCTAGTAAACAAAGAGGGAACAAATTGCTACTGATTGTAAACTGCAATTAGCAAATGCTGTGTTGTAATGTCGAGTATGAACTCTGAATTGTTGGTGCATGCGGCCATGCGGGAGTCTGAACTCTGAATTGTTGATACATGCGAGAGTCTGAACTATGAAGGGTGCATGGTAATGGCAATTATTTCTTATGTATAGTGACTAAATTTATAAATTTTCTAAACTATAATACAGTTGAATTTTTGCTGATAATTCAAATAATTTATTGATAAAAAATATTGTTCTATTTATATGAGCCAATTTCGAGAGATAATTTCACCATTTCTAACCAAATTCATTTCGTTCCATTACCCTTACCAAACATTGGAATGTAACCATTCTGTTCCACCTAACTGTCCCAACCGAACATAGAAACGGAACCAACCCTGGTTCCATTCCACTTCGTTCCTGAACCAAACACACCTAGTCAATCAAAGGATTTTAAGTCTCACTTACCTTTTTTTTGAAAGATCCAGCTTGTCGCTGGCTTTTCATTGATAAGCAGGAAACAGTGGGAAAACAGAAGGTGGTGTGTGGATCCAGGGGATCCGAGGGCTTGCCACAGACCGGCAATCCTCAAGCGACAAGAACCTAGGATTTACATTTCATGGTGGTTCCCCAAAGGGGCTCTCGATGCAGGTTGCACCCACGGCTCGCCATAGCTCGATGCAGTCCATAACCCTTCTGATGATGTTGGAGACCCTTGGGGTGCTTTTCCTGAAGGTGGCGTTGTTCCGTTCCTACCATATCTCCCAGCATACAAGCAGTAGAAGCATGTTGGTGCCTTTTCTCCATCTTGGTGCGGACCTGTCCAGGGCGGCCAACGCAATGGAGGAGTGCTGGAGATCTTGCCATCTCGCATCTAGAGCTAGTGGGGCGCAGCTCGTCCATGAGCTTATCGTCGCCCAGACATTCTTTGCCATTGGGCACTCCCAAAACAGATGCTTGGAGGATTCAAGGTTTCGTGTGCACAACTGGCAGAAGTACTCGTTCTTCCAGCCGCGGCGTTGGAGTTTGTCGTTGCACCACAGCCTGTTTTGCAGCATGATCCATGCAAACATCTTGATCTTCCCGGGGGCCCAAGCATTCCATATGATCTTGCCGAAAACCGAGGACATCATGCCCTGGAATTGCAACCGATAAGCTGATCTAGCTGAGTATTCGCCCGTCCACTCGAGGATCCATCTGATGGAGTCGGGGGTGCCCGCATGCAGTTCGCCGAAAGCGCAAGCCGTCTATGTAGGACTAGGACGTCGTTGATCAGATGTTCAATACGGCAATGGGCTAGGTCTTTGATCCAGGTGTCGTCTGCGAGGGCCTCCTTCACCGTCCTATTCTTTCTCCGGGCATGCAGGACCAGCCGCGGGAATTGCTGGGCGAGCGTGCCCGTCCCCATCCAATGGGAGTGCTAGAAGGAGACCGACGCTCCGTCCCCGATGCTAATCGAGGTTGTCGCCGTGAAGAGGGAGAGGTCGTCGTCGTTGCAAGGCAGGACAGAGCCCACCCATGGGCGTTCAGGGTGGCACCATGCGAGCCAGGGCCAGCGCAGGCGAAGAGCACGCCCGAGCCGCGATAGGTCAGGGATTCCCGGGCCTCCATTTTCCGTTGGGGTGCAAACCGTTGCCCAGCTAACTTTGCAGCTAGCGCCGGAGATTTCCTCGTCTTGCTTCCAAAGGAAACGGCGGCGACACTTGTCTATTTCTTTGAGGATCTTTTTTGGCACCCTCAGCACGGTGAGCGCAAAGGTAGGCATGGTGCTAAGGACGCAGCGGACCAGCACGCGCCATCCCGCGATGTGGATTAGGTTCCTCTTCCAGCCCGCCAGCCGGGCCTTGATTCTATCGATGATGAACTGCAGATGCACGAGCCGAAGCCTGCCGGTGATGAGTGGCAGGCCCAGGTATTTGATCGGGAAAGGGGCGATTGAGCCGCCAAAATTGCGCAGCACATCTGCGAGGTCTATGTCGCTGCAGCTGATCGGCAAGGCCGTGGATTTTTTGGTGTTTATGCATAACCCTGTAGCGCGTCCGAATTGGCGTAGGATGCCTAGTAGAGAGTCGACCTCCTGACAGATTGGGTTGATGAAGACAACTGCGTCGTCGGCGTAGAGACTAACCCTGAGCTTCAACTCGCGGCCTGGTACCTGCTGTAGGAGTTGTTGCTCGACCGCCTTCGCCAACAGGTGGTGCAGTGGGTCTATGGCGAGAATGAAGAGAAACGGCGAGAGCGGATCACCCTGGCGAAGACCGACAACTCCCCCCAACCAAACAAGCTCCCAGAACGCGCACCGGACAAGCCGGCAAAGTGAGGCGGGCAATAACCGGCCACGCAGCGGACTCGACCAGATACACACACCCAGGCCCCTGCCACGCAGCTACGCAAGACAGTATACAAAGTGGCCCCACGGGCGTGTCAGGACCCGAGGACTAGGGAGATGAATTTCTAGCTAGTTTGGGGTGAATTGTATGGAGGGGATCGGGATCTCGACTGTATTGCTTTAAGAGGAAGAGTATATGGTTTTGTTTACAAGCCGTAGCTAGCAAGCAATTGAGGAAAGTAGATAATGATCTCTCCCAGCCACAACCCAGCTGTTTATAGGCTGACCAGTGACAGCTTATAAAGTGTACTACAAGAAATATAACGCTACAGTAACGATCCTCTCATCCTACGGTGGCGATCTGCATAGGAGCCATCGTAGCCGTTGATCTTGCTGAAGCAGTATTGTCGGAATAGCTACACCCCTTTCTCTGAATCTTCAGGCTTAACTGAATTCTAGGCCTTTGATGCCGGACATTGCCCCTCCCTTGAGATGCGTCATGTCCTCATGGCGCTTGTTGTTGCTCTCTTCACGCTTGCGTAGTAGCTTTAAAGAACTCAGGGAATGTATACTTTATGAAATCTACCTCCTCCCACGTTGCATCTTCTAGTGGTAAGTTTTCCCACTGAATGTACCACTGTACCACCGGCATATTTTGTCGAGGTACCTGCCTGACTTGAAGGACTTCTGTCGGCCCAGTCTTGATTGTGCCATCAGCTGTGACCATGGGAAGGTTTTTACTGGGAATGGACTTGGAACCGATGTGCTTTTTCAACTGGCTCACATGGAATACATGATGAATTTTCACATGGTCAGGAAACTGCAGTTTGTAAGCTACTTTGCCCACTCTCTGCGTTTTCACAAATGGACCATAAAACTTGTTCTGCAGTTTCCCTAGATCCAATACCACTTTCTCAACTTCCCCCACTGTTACAGAAATTTCTCCTTGCTTGGACCCAATTGCTTGCACTTCTGCTTGCAGTTTAGACACCTGCGACTGCACCTGGGCATTATCCTTCTGCAGGACTCCGAAATCCTCACGCATGGCCAAAATTTCCTGGAGATCAGTGTCGTCAACTGCCTTGGAACGCCCCATCGCCTCGATCTGGAGTATGGGTACGGAATTTTACCACTGAATCTTCAGCAACCCTTCCCAATACAACAGATCCTGCCGCCGCCGTTGAACTCACTGCCCTGACACACGGATCGGAGCGTAGAACGCGGAATTTTACCGATCAAACAAAGTGTTCGAACAACCGCTTCTGCTCGACCGATCTGTGTCCGAATTTCACCGCTGCCTGCTCCGCCACACCAGACCCCGCCGCCAAATCCGCCAAACTCTGTTATGCCGCTGGATCTCAAGATAAAAGGGTGCGAAACAGGGTGGAAATCGCGGCTCGAAGAAATTTTTTAACCCCCGCAGCTTGTTTCCGCCGAAGAACGATGGCTCATGATACCAATTTGTCAAGACCCGAGGACTAGGGAGATGAATTTCTAGCTAGTTTGGGGTGAATTGTATGGAGGGGATCGGGATCTCGACTGTATTGCTTTAAGAGGAAGAGTATATGGTTTTGTTTACAAGTCGTAGCTAGCAAGCAATTGAGGAAACTAGATAATGATCTCTCCCAGCCACAACCCGGCTGTTTATAGGCTGACCAGTGACAGCTCATAAAGTGTACTACAAGAAATATAACGCTACAGTAATGATCCTCTCATCCTACGTTGGCGATCTGCATAGGAGCCATCGTAGCCGTTGATCTTGCTGAAGCGGTATTGTCGGAATAGCTACACCCCTTTCTCTGAATCTTCAGGCTTAACTGAATTCTAGGCCTTTGATGCCTGACAAGGCGTCCCTGGTCCATGCGTCATGGCAAGACACAACACAAAGTGGTCCCGCAGGCGTCCATGGATCACTCGGAGACGTCCGTGGTTCACGCGTCATGGATCACCGGAGACGCCGAGGGACAAGATTGCACGATCAGAGGACGACAGGGAGGGCACCAAGCAGGCAGCGGCGCGGTCGGATCGAACGACGGGAAGGGCTGCACCATTCATCTCCAGCGGGTAACAATGAGTAGTACAGATTTTTCACATGATGATAGAATTGCTGCATCATTCCTCTCTAGCGGGTAACAATTAATAGTAGAGATTTTTCACATGATGTTAGAATTGCTTGACAGCAGTGGCATTTTTCAATGGGTGTTAAGCACGAAGATCATAAATGGCGTTGCTATTTGTTAATCGTTGCAAATAAAGCATTCCTCAATCAGAAACTGCCTGTGTTATGTACAAGGTTACAAATCATTTCCTGCCTAGTTACATAGTTTGGCGTTCTATAATGCTATTACTATCATCACCTCCTTGGCTATGCATCTGTTGCTTTTCTTGATATGCGCTCCTTGTAGCATTTCAGAACACAAGGGGCCTCCCAGGCACTGTCGCCCATGCTCTATGGCACCGTGAATGGCACCGCCGGTAGGGGGCAGCATATCAGTTCCACCTCTTCGAGTTTTTCATTGATTTTGATTTCTGCTTGCTTTGTTGGAAGGCCTGCACTTTCTGTTTCTTCCTTGCAAGTTTCTCCGCCTGCATCGCGGTTCACAAAAGAGCATGTTAGAGCAACTCTAGCAGACCCGCATCCGCCCCCGACCCGGAAAATAACCGCCAAAATGCGGGTAGGGGCGGAAAAACCTGCCCGATCAGACCCCGCGTATCGCCCCGGCCCGCAAAAAATTTTAGGGGGGGCGCCAAAATCTCGGCCCCAACCCGCGAATTTCCCCGTTGCGGCTGTGGTGCCTTGCATCGCAGAGAAGTAGTTGGCGGGAGGGACATTTCAGCCCGCGCGCATTTTCCCCATCCCCTTCCGCCTCCGACCGCCCTTGCTTCTGCCCGCCCGCCGCCGGCGATTCCGCCAAATCTGCGGGCAGAAACACGCCGCAGAGCCGCCCACCATCCTCCCGCGCCGTCACGCTGCACCGACCCCTGGATCCGGCGAGAAGAGCGTCGTCGTCGCTGCCGCCGCCGGGGATCGACCACCGTCGAGCCCGCCCCTCGTCGCCGCCCGGGATCACCCGCCACATCCTCCACCGGTTAGTGCGTATTTTGTGATCTTTGCGAGCGAGTGGTATAGTTCGTTGACGCGCCGGTATGCATGTAGATGGATTTGAGCCTGTGCGAGAAGTTCTTGCTCACCGAGTCGTCTGATTCAGACGACTCGGATGTTGAGACCATGCTTGCCAACTTTCGGCAGCAGACATTAGTCATGGCACTTGCCGTGAAGGAGCACAAAGACGAGAACCGGAAGTGAAGGCGAGGATCGACCATTGGGCGTCTTTGCATTCCTCGGAATCGTCATCTTGGGAACGAGATCTTGATGCAAGACTACTTCGCAGAGAATCCTACATATCCACCACACCTCTTCCGGAGAAGGTACCGAATGCGCCGATCTCTTTTTGTGAAAATTGTTCAAGCTTGCGAGGCAAATTGCCGGTATTTTACTCAAAGAAGAAATGTTGCGGGCTTAAAGGGATTTAGTGCATATCAAAAAATCTCCTCAGCTATGCGGGTGATTGCATATGGCGTTCCGGCTGACTATGCCGATGAGTACCTTCGCATTGGTGAAGATACTACAATTGAGTCCGTGCGTAGATTTGCAAAAGTGATCATCCGTGTCTTTGGTCCTGAGTATCTTCGGGCACCCAACGAGAATGACACAAAGAAATTGATGGCATCTAATGAGAGGAGAGGTTGGCCTGGCATGCTAGGTAGCATTGATTGTATGCATTGGACATGGAAAAATTGCCCGAAGGCATGGCAAGGAATGTATTGTGGCAAGTCTCGTGATGCAACAATTATGCTAGAGGTCGTAGCATCCGAGGATTTATGGATTTGGCATTGCTTCTTTGGTATGCCGGGCACTCTCAATGATATCAATGTGTTGCAACGGTCTCATTTGTTTGCTAGGCTTGCTAGTGGTGATGCTCCTGCTTGCAACTACACTATCAATGGGCATGAATACACAAAAGGGTACTATCTTGCAGATGGTATATACCCTCCTTGCTGCACATTTGTCAAGAGCATCAAAGAACCCAAAACTAAAAAACAATGTGAATTTGCAAGGGTGCAAGAGGCAGCCCGAAAAGACATTGAAAGAGCATTCGGTGTTTTGCAATCTAGGTTTGCCATTGTCCGTGGTCCTGCTCGTTTTGGGGATAAGAAAACCTTGAAAAATATCATGACATGCTATGTTATCCTTCACAATATGATTCTTGAAGATGAGAGAGGAATGAACTTGGAATTCTTCTACGACAATGTGGGTAGCTGTGTCAAACCAGCTAGAGACCCTAACCGCATTAGAGCTTTTCTTCAGACATACAAGGAGATTGAAAATGCAGATACACATTTTCAACTTCAGGAGGATCTCATTGAGCACCATTGGCAAAGGGTTGGACAATGACTCCTTTTTGTATTCATTTGTATTTGTACTCATCACAAGTTTTGTATTGCATTATTTAAGATTTGAATAATTATTTGTAATGTGGATGATTGTTGTATTGTGTTGAATTTGAATAATTATTTAATTTGCTTCGGTTTGTTGTATTATGCTGGATTTGATATATTTTGCGGGCCGATGAGGTGCGGAAAGCAGCGGTGCAAGAGCAGACACCGCAAAGCCAACCCGTATAAAAGCATATTCGGCGAATATACTTCTATACGGGTCCGTTTGGGGGGTCTACACCTGCGGCCGTCCTTGCCGGCCCGCAAAAGCCGTTTTCCGCGAACTGCAAACGCGTTTTGCGGGCCGGCGGGATGCGGGGTCTGCTAGAGTTGCTCTTAAGTATGGCAAACTAAACCATAGCATACAGGACGTGCGTTGTGACGATACAAGGAAGTTCAGAAGAAGAAAAAACGTTAGGGATTCACCTTTGACATTTTTGACTTGGCTTTTACTTTAGGGGCCTTTTCCTCGAGCTCTTCCGCACGGGCAAGTTCCCTTTCTCTCGCCTCCAGGTTCCTTTCGAGGTAATACTTACAAAGATAAAGAATAAAATATCATCACTTTTAGATTTTAAAATGTCCCGAGATTAAAATTCTAAGACTTATTGCTAATTTATCACTCGATATCCGTCATGAGCAATACAAATTTGTTGCCCAAAAGGTTCATGTCGTATTCAAAAGGCGAAGGCTTATTGCTAATTTTATCACAGTATCCGTCATGAGCAATACAAAAAGAGCGAAATTTTGATTGATTATCTTCCGTTGCATGCAATTGTCGCCCTAATGTTGTGTCATGATATATAATTATATCTTGGTTTACAACCACCAATGCTAGATTTGCTGACAGACTATTTTGTACTGCCGACAGGTGACAGCTAATAGTTTTGTACAAAAGGAGAAGCACTTAATTATGCGTTTGTAAAGAGTACAATGTTGTATTATATGTGAAAGTGTATAAGCAGGAACTAATTCAACATATTTCAGTCCCAATATAATCAAAAATATGAAACAAGTATATTTGTAAGACAGTACAAGTTGTTAAGATCATAGGAGAACTTACATTGTAATCTCCTTGATAGTCCTGGATAGTTTGATCTTTCACTTCAATGACTCTGTTAACTATTTGTTTTACAAAATACCGATCATGAGAAACTGTTATTACAGTGCCCATGTATTCTGATATTGCCTCCTGTCATGCATGCAAAAGCATCTATTAGAACTGCATGCACCAGGAATACCGGAAATTCAAGGAACTGATCATAATAAAACAAAATGATAAGTTCTGTAAAGGGTGAAACTGCATCAAACCTCAAGCATTTCCTTTGATGGAATATCGAGGTGATTTGTTGGTTCATCCAAGATTAGTAAAGTAGATGGAGTCACCATGAACTTGCAAAAGGAAAGCCTTGCCTAACCAAAAAATTATATGTAAAAATGAGTAGATGTACACAAATCAGGAACACTGATGTATCCTGTATCTGTATGACGATCAAACTAAAATGAAAATGCACATTACCTTCTCTCCACCACTTAAAAACCGAACCTTTCTATTCAGCATGTCATCCCTAAAGTTACAACGACCAAGGAGACCTTTGATATCGTCAATTTTCCAATCCTCTGCAGCTTCAGCTACAGTGTCCAGTACAGTCTTCTCTAAATCAAGAGCTTCTGCCTGGTAAAAGAATCTATCCCATAAATCTCAGTGGAGGGAAAACATTGGTGATTATTCACAAATAATTAAGACTAATGGGATTTTGGAGTTTATTCAGTAGCACTGAGAACAAGTGCCTAGCTAGTGTTTAACTGAACAATGATCGTCCCAAAGAAAAATAATACTCCCTCCGTTCACTTTTGTAAGACCTTTTAGACATTTAAGACAGCACCTAAAACAGTTCAATTTCAGCTGTCTTAAACGACTTACAGAAGTGAACAGAGGAGTACAAGATACTACAAAATCATCATAAAGTAGAAAATATATATCTGGAAATTTTGGTCTACCTGATTCTGCTCGAAGTAGTTGGGCAGGACATTATGCTCCCCAAGAATGACTTCGCCTTCTTGTGGCTTCTCCGTTCCCAAAGCAAGTTTCAGTAATGTGCTCTTACCACATCCATTGGGGCCAATAATGGCTATCTTTTCGCCTCTCTCAACTATTAGATTAGCATTGTTGAACAATATCTGGACACAATATTGGAACAATAAGAATTGTTACAGGTACACAACACAACAACACACGTTGTTAACCGAAAGAGAAAAAGCTCAAAAGAGTTTGGTATAGAGATATAGAACAATGCTGACCTTATCCCCAAACCCAAACTTGAGATTATTTATTGCTAACACAGTTCTACCGCTTCTCCCACGTTCAGGAAACCTGATCTTTAACTGCTTCCTTTGGAAAGGTTTCTCAATCAACCCTTCTTTCTCAAGCTTTTCCAATTTCTAGTGTTTAAAAAAAGACGAAATTAGCAATCACAAGAAAAGGAAGCAAATGAAGATTACACAATCTGTGGATGAAAATACGACAACGAACTGCACTGGTTTGACGCAAGCAGTAACCATGCAATTCTGGTAGTTACCTTTTGCTCACTTGAAGCACGCCCCGAGCTAGCTCCAGCCCCAAGCCGACTTATCAGTTCCCTTGTATGCTCAATCTCCTTCTGCTGCTTCTCCCATGCAGCACGTTGAGTTTCCACCCAAATCGCTTTTGCAAGAACATATCCAGAATAGTTACCCTTGTACGTTTTCGACACCCCAAATTCAGTCTCCACTATCTTTGTACAACACTGATCAAGGAAAGCCCTGTCATGAGATATGATGACCATTGGTACATCCTGGGTCTTAAGGTAGCTCTCCAGCCACTCAATGGTGTCCAAATCGACATGATTTGTGGGCTCATCAAGTAGAAGCAAATCAGGATCCTACACATAAAGAATATTACCATATTAATACACACGAAATGGAACTTCACACTTGGTAAGCTAACTGAAATTGACCGCCAATTTCACTGCAATGACATTCGATTTTCTCTCAGTTAGTAGTTCACACGAAAAGCATAATTTATCTACCATTGTCCCGTCCCTTCCTGCATGCAAAGCTCGTTTTTTTATCTATACCTGAAGAAGTATCTTGCCAAGCGACATCCTCATCTTCCAGCCTCCGCTGAAGGATGCGACAAGGCGGTCAGCGTCCTCCGGCACAAACCCGAGCTCGGGCATGAGCTTCTGAATCTTGACATCCACCATGCCCAGGTCGACGTCCTGCGACTGCCGCTGCAGCAGGTCGAGCTCGTCGAGGAGCCTCCCCATGAGGTCCATGTCCTCGGTTGCTCGCTCAAGCGCCGCCTGCACCTGGTCGAGGCGGGTCTTTACGCCCATCTCCTCCTGGAAGGCGCTGAGAAACTCCTCCCTGACGGTCCGGGAGGCGCAGACTTCGAACTCTTGGCTGAGGAAGGCGATCTTCATGTTCTCCTTGGCCTTGACGACGTTGCCGCCGTCGGGCTCTTCGAGACCGGCGATGATGCGGAGTTGCGTGGTCTTGCCGGCGCCGTTGACTCCAACGAGCCCCACCTTCTCCCCACGCTGCACTTCCCAGGATACGTCCTTCAGGACTGTCACTCCCTTGTAAGACTTGGAGATGTTCTCCAGCCGCACCCCGGACGGGATGCTCGACGCGCCGCTGTTCGACCGCTTCTTCCTGGAACCGGCGCCGGGCGCGGCGGTGGTGGATTCATCGGAGAGGAGGGCGGAAAGGTCCTGGTTTGCGTCCCCCTCGGATGTGGTGGCGGCGGAGGAGGACGAGATGGAGGAGGTGGTGAGGCAGCAGTAGATTGAGGAGGGGCGGCGGTAGCGTCGGGACGGGAGGGATAGGCAGGGAAGAAATGGGGCGTGCGGGTGGAGGGAGGAGCGGAGGAGCTTGGCGGAGAGGACGTCCATGGTGGCCATGGAGTCCTTTGGTAGTCTTCTATGCCCTCCCTCTGGTTTTGGGTGGAGGGTGAGAGGCCACACGAACCCGAGAGAGGTAGTGTATGGGTGAGGGAAGAGATGAGGAAGTGTATTTTTCTTGGACTTTATCGGTAATTTAGAAATGATTCCTGGATTCCGATACGGTTTTGCTAATTTTGAGTGATTTACAATTAGTTTTCATCCAAATTTTTGGCCGTTTGATCTCGTGCTGAGATCCGCGCTGGGAGGTGGCTTTTTCGGGCGATTTCTTTTCTGCGTGTTACAGGTGCGCTTTCGTTTTCCGGCTAGCCCGTGCTTGGGCCCGGGCTCTCTCTTTGTCTTTTTTTATTATTCTTATCTTTTCACATTTCTTGGTGAGAGTCAAAGCTGAGAAAGGGAACCGATTCTTGGCGATTTCCTCGTCATCCATGCTGATTCCGATCTCCTCTTTCTCTTCAGCTTGATTTCCGCTCAGTGCCTTGTGGTTTCAGTTGGTTATCCTGGTCTTCTCCCTTTCCCCATTGAATTTCTTCTAGATTTTGTGGTATGATTCGATGTGGGTGTGTGTGTAGTAGCATAGGTGGATTTTCCTGCCGATTTTTTTGCAGTTACAGTGGTAGGAGCATGGATGTAGCGGTGGATCCGATTCCCCTGTTGATTTTCTTTCTGCTAGCCTGGGCGTTTGATTCCGCTGGCTTTTTTTGCTGTTATTTGCAGTGGTGTGCGTTTTTAGGTATTAGCTGCATCTAAGTTACAGCGACTTCATAACTGTAATTTCATTTTAATTTCAGTGTTATTTCCTCTGAAATCACATAGTAGTGACACTGTAATTTCAGTATAATTTCTAGAGTTAACCACATTGCAATTTTTGTTGTAACTGTGATTTTTAATTTACAGTCACTGCAATTAGAATGTAATTTCAGGCTATTATAATGCTATTTTCAGTGTATTTTCAGGTTAATTACACTTCTCCCTTTCCCCTATTTTGGGTCTGCAAGCATTTTAGAACTTTTTTCTTTGTGGTTTGTCTTTGTTGGGTAGTATTTGTATCCGTTTTATAACCTTGTTTTCCCTATGTTTTGGGTAGTGTTGCATCTAAGTTTACAACGGCTTCAAAATTGTAATCTCATTTTAATTACAGTGTAAACAGAGTAATCGTATTGTAATCATAGTGTTGTTACAATGTACTTGTAATCGCAATGTAATTACCGTGTAATTTTCAGGGTAAGTACACTGTAAATCCCACTACTGTGTTACTGTAATTATAGTGCAATTTCTCTATAATTTACAATGTTGTTACAATGTAATTTCTATTGGTAATCACAATGCATTTTTACTAGAATATTTACTGTATTTACAGTCAGTGCAATTACAGTGTAATTTCAGTAAAATTACAGTGGTAATTAGGCTATAAAGCACAGTGTCTTTGTTGGGTATTGCATCTATTCACGCTGTCAATATATACTGACTCTACCTTTGTATCAAAACTTTGTTTTGCACAGGTGCTTGTCCAGTAATTTCAACAAATTGATAATAGTAATTTCAGTATTTTTTTGCTACTGTAAATTTTAGTTTCTTTTGCCCTGGTGCTTTTGAAACAAAACTGATTAGTTTCTTTGATTTTAACTAGAGGTGCTATGTGCAATACACTATGTCAAATGGAAAGAATTTGTGATCTCTCCTTTTCTTTCTTGTGAGTTTACAAGTTCTAGATCTCAAAGAAAATTAGTATGCATGAGCAAACACGTTGGAATTGAAGGATTTCCAACCTGTGGATCGTCTCTTGTATGATCTTTCATGGTTCTCCCCCCACTTAGTAGTTACGGCTTTGGTGTTTATCTTTGCCCCAATTGGAATTGAAGGACCTCGCTCCTCGGTCGCTCCCGCGGGCAGCCAAGGGCGAACCCTAGCCGCCGCCGCCAGCGTCGCAACCCGTCGCCCCCTCCCCCCTCGCCGCCGCCGGCGTGTGTCGTCGGGCAAAGCCCGTGCGGCTCGGCGGCGGCGAGGCTCTCTCCTCCTCCCGCTTGGAGCAGCGCGGCGCGGGCCGGCCGCTTCGAAGGAGCTCGGCGCCATGGCATTCAGGAAGGCGCAGCGAGGATGCGCTGATGGTGGGTGAAAGGGCATGTAGCCCCTAAGTGTGGTTTTGGTTATTAAATGACAATCTCTATGAACTAATGTTTCTCAATGAGATATATTTGAAGGTTTTGTCCATAGATGGTGCCTCAAGGATATTGGATGGAATCAAGGATGAAGTCCATATATATGAAGATAGTGCCTCAAGGATATTGGACGGAATCAAGGATGAAGTCCATATATATGAAGATATATTTGCTCTATGCTTTGGAGTTAAATGACAATTTCTATGGAGCATCAAGTGCATTGAATCTTATATGAAGATATGTTCCAGAGTGATGCTTGAAGTGCATTGGGTTGTTTTGTGAAGTCTTCCATCAAAGCATCTGAAGAAGTCCTCATGGTATCCTTCTCTAGATACCCCATGCACACGGGCTTGTACCGTGCGCACGGGGTCGAGTGTCAACTCTCTGGATACCTCGTGATCACGAGGTCTAGGTGTTAGCTCTCGAGATCCCATATCTAGTGAGGTTTCAAGTAGGTCTTCGATTACTTCTATTGAATCCATCAAGATTGATTTGTGGAGTTCATTGGAGGATCTCAAAGACTGACATATTTGGGCTTTTTAAGGATCGAGGGCTTGAGAGAATAATCAAAGAGAAGAATTCAAGTTATGGTTTCAAGACAAGATCATGGTGAGCTCATGTGTTGGGTTTAGGTTGATCAAGTCTTGAAGCTAGCAACTAGAGTGAAGAATTCATTGTGCCTCTCAAGATATTATGATGGAGGGCTTTTAAGGATCAAGGGTTTGAGAGAATAATCAAAGAGAAGAATTCAAGTTATGATTTCAAGACAAGATCATGGTGAGCTCACGTGTTGGGTTTCGGTTGATCAAGTCTTAAAGCAAGCAACTAGAGTGAAGAATTCATTATGTCTCTCAAGAGATTGTGATGGAGTTCTTAGAAGGGCAAGTGGTGACCAAGATGATATTCATAGTGGAACTTGATATGGTCATGAAAGAGTCTTTGGTGATATTGTCTTGAAGCAATGAAGGGAAACGAAGAGTTCATTGTGGCTTTCAAGAAATCAAGATGGAGCTTGGAGTAAAGATGTTGGTTGACCAAGATGAAGCTCGAAGATTATATCTAGATGGTCAACTCTCAAAGCGCAAACATTGTACCACGTGGGATCAAGTGATCTAGTGGTATGGTAAGTAATTGTGAATTGTGCTTTGTTACCTAACCCATGCTATGTGTTTGTTATGTCTATGTGGGTTAGGTGTTTCTCATGGGCTTGCATCAAAAGGAAAGATCTCAAGTAGCCTATGTGTGGATGACATCAAGTGGTGATGGTCATCGGGTTCGAGGAGTCCAAGTGCGAGATGAGAAGCCGAGGATTATGCTTTGAAGCTTGCAGTCCACATCATGATAATGCTCATGTGAAGATGGGCTTAAGTTAAGGCTTCCCTCATTGCAATATGAGGAAGCAATTCGAGCATCTTCACCAAGTGGTTGTGGACAAGAAAGGGATTCCAACTTGAGGCAAGCATCAAAGTCATCACCAAGCTCAAGTTGAATGTGCAAGGCAAACGTATACCAGACTTTTCACCACATGGTCATATGTATCATATTGACCAAACAAGGATCAAACACCTTCTCGTCAAATCTAGGGTTTGAATATTTGCTACACCAGACTCCTAAAATGCACATAAAAATTCCATATCATCACCTTCAATCCCTCTTCACCACAAACCATGTTTCATTGAGCAGAACTTGGTGGAACTAGGTTTAAATCAAATCAAACACCTTCTTCATTGAATTAAAGTTTGTTGTTTTCACTATTTACCCAAATTTTATCAAACCTTTAGCACAGCTCTCCCCCATCTTCCCTTTCATCGTAGTAACCTTTTCCTAGTCAAGCTCCATCATTGAAGGGTTAAAACTCTCATTTCTCTCTCTGTCTAGCCATTGCACAACCATCCCTCCCTCCATTTTCTTCTAGCAGCTCTCCTAACCCTAACACTTCCCGTGACACTTCAATGCTCTCCGGAAACAAACTGGGAAAGCCCTTCTCCATTTAAAATGGACATGCCAGCCAAAACCATTGTCTAGAGCAAGCTACAATGCACCAGAGCACTATGGCGACACCCACTCCAAGCCACCCGACCATATTGGTACCCTCTCACTCGCTTGCAGATGCGCCTCAACGTCATGAGCACGCCAAAGTGGCGCCCCTTTCTTCCTCTCTCTCCCAATCAAACTCTTACGTGTGCCTCCCCTGACCCTATCTCCTTACTGACTCCTGCAGCCAACACAGAGATGACCTAACCGCCTTCCCTAGCAAGACAACTCCTTTATTTTCTATTCTCGTCGCGAGGTTCCTCCAATGGTCGACGATGGCTGGCCTGCGCGCCTTTTTTTGTGTGCCTAACACTCGCCAGCCACTTCAGCCCCCTCTAGATTCCTCCCGAAGCTCGCGCTCATTGGTGGGCCTGCAATTTTTCCTTCCACCCACCGATTCAATGATTGCGATGATCATTTGCATGGTGAGCTCGTTGACATGCTATAAATAGAACACCCCGTTTGTCCTGATCACCCCAAGCCGCTCTTCTCTCTCCCAAATGCATGCCCATACCATTGGTTCCACCTCTACCCCTCTGTACGCTCAACTTCGACAAGACAAACCCACCTCGGTTTCCGCCGCGTAGTTCTTCATGGCCTATGCTCCTTTCTTCAATTAAACCCGCTCAGAACCTCCCTCTAGTCCCCTCTATCGTTTGCATCGATCAATTCTAGGTTTTGTTGCTAGAAACAAGCAGACGGTCCGCTTGCTCAAGCGCCGCCGCTTGGCTTCATCACCATCGTCGATTTTCATTTGCCACAATTGCCACTAAACAAATTCAAAGGTTGTAGAAGATAGTAGAGGACAGACAATACCTAAATTAGTAGGTTGCCAATAATCCAACAAGGTTTAAACCTTACTTTCATTCTGCTGACAACTTTGATAATGCTACTGCTATCATTAGCACACTGATTAGCTATGTCCACTGACAATGAAAAATTTGGGCCGAACACACGTAGTGTTTAGCTTAGCATATGGAATATTTGTATCCCCTAAAGTGAAAAAGAAGTTATGAAATTATTCTTTCAGCAATACACTAATATAGTGTTGGAAATATGAGCAATCTACCGAATGATTTTATTAACAGAAATACTAGATAAAGCATGAATAATATAGCAGAGATAAAACAAGTCATGTGATCTGACAGAGAGAAAGTAAATAGCATCTGCATATATGAACTGTAACCAAACGTATCTAGGGCAAACACTAGAACAAGGAACTGTGGTAGGACCTCTAACGGGAAGAGCAAGAACACGTACGGGACAGTATCAGCAACAGGAGCACTAGACTTGGGGTCGACATCCTCGCCAGCCATGTCGTCGAAGAGGTTGTCAACGTCGGGGAAGAAGTCATCATTGGGGAAGTGGTTATCGGTGTCCGTGATGAACTGGTCAGTAGTCGCGCAGAGCGCTCCCCAAAAACCTTATCACCCTTCTCCCGTATAGGACTCAAAGCGATGCGGTTTCGAAGGCCTACTGTCCCAACCTGCGGTGCATGCCGCAAGCCGGGATGGGGAAGAACATAGCAGCAGTGCAGTGCTCAGGAACTTGGTGGAGAGAAGGAGATGGTCTTTCTAATGTGTTTCTCTGCAGAGGAGCGACCTCTCTTATATAGGCACATGAGAAAAGAGGCGAATAGCCTGTGACGGGAGGTGAAGCAATAGAGGGAGACAAAGCGAACAGGCAGCAAGCGAAGAGGTGCACCGTTCAGATTCAATCTCCACTACAGCAAAAACGTTTCAGCTCCCGTGTGACCGTTCGTATACCCGTCGTGCATGGCAAAAAATTAGATATCGGCTCGGCTCATTCCCGCAACCCACGGCTCGTCGTGACGAGCCGTGGCGTGGCGTGGCGAGGCAGGCGGCGGAGGAGGAGTGCGCGTGAATGTCCCTCTTGTTCTCATGCTCATACATGTGGGGAAACACCCTCCCTTATAAGGAGGTCCAACTCCCACCAAACTAGCAATGTGGGACTATAACTTTGGTTTCACCTCATGCCTTGCACAAATGGGATGAGTGGGCCTCTAGGATTTATTAGGAATTTCTGAAATTGCTATTGGGCTGGCCCGGAAATAGAATAAATTCCAGCAATCCCCCACCAGATCCTAGAGGCATATACAATTTTCCTTTAGATCCAAAACACTATTTAATATATCGTAATGTAGTGGAGACTGTTAAGTTGAACTTCCACCTAGAACTCTATGCTACACTAGGAAGCAACTTGAACAGTGGACTAGGCCTTGAACTGCAAGTTTTCTGTGAATCTAGCTTCACACAAAGCCTTGACCGATACTTGGCTACCATGGGTCTTCCCCGCGGGCAGAGCTTATGCGTCATACTCTGAGACCTTTCATGAGTTTACTAGAGAGCACTCTAATCTCATAGATTACGACGTTTAACAATCAGAATCATATAGGTGCGTTCTTCAAAAGATGTTCTGCAGGACGACATCTCTGCTTCAATGAGCCACTTAGGACACATTAAGATATACATCAACATGCCATGCAGATTAGGAGAGTATTGCATCTTCATGGAGTGGTATATTGTTAATAGTAAGGATACTCTCCTCTTAGTTGACCAACAACTTGTCTTCCACATCTAATTCACGGGATCTCCGATCACATAGACTAGGTTACTACTGTGACAACTCATATTGTGGGTCTCATACCCATCTCCTTTGATGCATTATCTATCATATTACGTGATAGACCCTTAGTAAAAGGATCTGCCAGATTTTTCGACGTTTGGATGTAATCCAATGCAATAACTCCGGAGCTTTTCATTTTTCTGACAGACTTTAACCTTCTCTGAACGTGTCTTGATGACTTCATGTTATCCTTTCAACTGCTCACTTCTCCCGTGTGACCGTTCGTATACCCGTCATGTGTGGCAAAAATTTAGACATCGGCTCGGCTCATTCCGCAACCCGTGCAGCTTTGTGATGAGGCATGGCGTGGCGTGGTAAGGCGGGTGGTGGAGGAGGAGTGCGCGCGAATGTCCCTCTTGTTCTCATGCTCATGCATGTGGGGAAACACCCTCCCTTATAAGGAGGTCCAACTCCCACCAAACTAGCAATGTGGGACTAAACTTTGGTTCCACCTCTTGCCTTGCACAAATGGGCTGAGTGGGCCTCTAGGATTTATTAGGAATTTCTGAAATGTTATTGGGCTGGCCCGGAAATAGAATAAATTCCAGCAATCCCCCACCAGATCCTAGAGGCACATAGAATTTTCCTTTAGTTCCAAAACAATGTTTAATATATCGGTAATGCAGTGGAGACTGTTAGGTTGAACTTCCACCTAGAACTCTATGCTACACTAGTAAGCAACTTGAACAGTGGACCAGGCCTTGAACTGCAAGTTTTCTGTGAATCTAGCTTCACACAAAGCCTTGACCAATACTTGGCTACCACGGGTCTTCCCCACGGGTGGAGCTTATGTTTCATACTTTAAGACCTTTCATGAGTTTACTAGAGAGCACCCTACTCTCATAGATTGCGACGTTTAACAATCAGACTCATATAGGTGCGTTCTTCACAAGATGTTCTGCAGGACGACATCTCTGCTTCAATGAGCCACTTAGGACACATTAAGATATACATCAACATGCCATGCAAATTAGGAGAGTATTGCATCTTCATGGAGTGGTATATTGTTAATAGTAAGGATACTCTCCTCTTAGTTGACCAACAACTTGTCTTCCACATCTAATTCACGGTATCTCCGATCACATAGACTAGGTTACTACTGTGACAACTCATATTGTGGGTCTCATGCCCATCTCCTCTGATGCATTATCTATCATACTACGTGATAGACCCTTAGTAAAAGGATCTACCAGATTTTTAGATGTTTGGATGTAATCCAATGTAATAACTCTGGAGTTTTTCATTTTTCTGACAGACTTTAACCTTCTCTGAACGTGTCTTCATGACTTCATGTTATCCTTTGAGCTGCTCACTTTCATGATCACAGTTTGATTGTCGCAGTTCATAAGGATACCCGGTACAGGTTTCTCAACAACTGGCAAGTCATTCAAGAGCCGGCAAAGCCAATCTGCTTCAACCGTAGCTGTATCTAGTGATGTGAGTTCTACTTCCATTGTTGACCTCGTTAAGATGGTCTGCTTGCAAGACTTCCAAGAAACAGCGCCACCTCCATAAGTGAATACATATCCGCTCGTGGCCTTTATCTCATCAGCATCTGAGATCCAGTTTGAGTCACTATACCCTTCAAGCACCTTTGGGTGCCCAGTGTAGTGAATTCCATAATTCGCAGTGCCTTTCAATAACGCAAAACTCTCTCTAGAGCTTTCCAATGCACATCTCCTGGTTTTGAGACAAACCGACTCAGTTTGATTACAGCAAAAGAGATGTTAGGTCGTGTAGAACTGGCTAGGTACATAAGCGAGCCATTAATCTAAGAATATTTCAATTGATCTCTAGCAATTCTTCGATTCTTTCGAAGAAGCACGCTGGCATCATATGGTGTTGGAGAGGGCTTGCAGTCACTATAACCAAAGTAACTCAAGATCTTTTCCACATAGTGAGATTGAAGCAATGTAATCCCACCATCATCGTCTCTCAACAACTTGATATTCAGAATGACATCAACCACTCCTAAATCCTTCATCTTGAAACAACGAGATAGGAAATCCTTGACCTCCTCAATAACATTTATATTTGTTCCAAAAAAATCGATATGTCATCAACATACAAGCAAAGAAACTCCCTCGCCCCCACCATGGCAAAAGTGCACACATTTATCAGCTTCGTTTACAACAAAACCTGCAGCTGTTAAAGTTCTTTCAAACTTCTCATGCCACTGCTTGGGTGCTTTCTTATGTCCATACAAAGACTTCAGCAACTTGCACAATTTCCCTTCCTGACCATCTACTACAAACCCATCTAGTTGTTCCATGTGAATTTCCTCGTCCAACTCTCCAGTTAGGAAAGCAGTCTTAACATCCATTTGATGAACGAGAAGACCATGTGAGGCAGCTAGTGAAAGTAGAACTCGAATAATGGTCAGTCGAGCCACATGTGAGTAAGTATCAAAGAAGTCTTCACCTTCCTTTTGGGTATAACCCTTAGCCACGAGCCGTGCCTTGTACTTCTCAATAGTACCATCAGGCCTAAGTTTCTTCTTGAGTACCCATTTGCACCCTATAGGTTTGCACCCATAAGGACGATCTGTTATCTCCCAAGTTTCATTTGCCAAGATGGAATCCATCTCACTACGGACCACTTCCTTCTAGTAGTCAGCATCTTCAGATGCATAGGCCTCTAAAATAGAACTGGGAGTGCCATCTATTAGATAGACAAGAAAATCATCACCAGAGGACTTTACAGTCATTTGTCTCTTGCTCCTAGTAGGAACTTCATTGTTCTCCTCCACAGGATTTTCAAAGTGTTCCATCGAAATGGCAGGTTCAATAATTGTAACTGGTTCCTGATTCGATGAACTAGGCATCTCCTGATTAGATGAGGTAGCCATATCCTTCATGGGAAAGATATCTTCAAAGAAAGTCGCATCATTCGACTCTATGATCGTACTGACATGCATGTCAGGTACCTCAGATTTTACAACCAAGACTCTATAACCAATGCTATGAAAAGCATATCCCAGGAAAACACAATCCAGAGTCTTTGGTCCTAGCTTGCGCTTCTTTGGAACTGGCACATTGACTTTCGCCAAACAACCCCAGGTTCATAGATAAGAGAGTTTTAACCTTTTCTTCTGCTGTTCCTCGAATGGGGTTATCTCTTTGTTCTTTGTGGGAAAACGGTTTAGGACATGACATGCAGTCAATATCGCCTCCCCCACCATGCCTTGGAGAGACCCGATGTGTCTAACATGGCGTTAACCAAATCAGTTAGAGTAGATAGGGAGGCGTCCTCTCATGGATTATACCATGTTCCGCACCAAAGGAATAAAATTCATTTGAGAAATACTCTCCACCACGATTGGACCTAAGCCTGTTGATCTTTCGATCAAGTTGGTTTTCTGCTTCGGCTTTATAGATCTTGAAATAGCTCAAAGCCTCATCCTTAGATTTCAGAAGATACACTTGGCAGTATCTAGTGGAGTCATCAATTAACGTCATGAAATATTTCTTTCCACCTTTTGTCAAAATACCATTCATTTCACATAGATATGAATGTATGAGCTCTAGTGGAGCAAGATTTCTCGTTTCCGCAGTTGTATGAGACTTACGAGGTTGCTTAGCTTGCACACAAAGTTTATACTTAGATCCCTTGACAGTGGTGAAACTAGGGATTAACTTCAATTTGGCTAGTCATGACATGCAACCAAAATTAACATGACAGAGACGCGAATGCCACACATTTGATTCACTATTGTTGCAAACATGATTAACAACTTTATTGCAAACATCTGACAAGGATAAATGAAACAGGCCTCCTGACTCATAGCCTTTACCAACAAAAGTTCCATACTTGGATATTACAAATTTATTTGACTCAAAGACAAGCTTGTAGCCATCTCTACACAGAAGAGATCCGCTAACAAGATTTTTATTGACGGAGGGGACATAATGCACGTTCTTCAGCCGCTCGATCTTCCCCGAAGTAAACTTCAGATCGACTGTGCCAACACCACGAACAGAAGCACTTGAACCGTTGCCCATTAGCATGGTGGAAGTCCCTACAGTCTGATAAGACGAAAACATGGAAATATCACCGCATACATGCACATTAGCACCTGTGTCAATCAACCAATCAGGAGAATGACATACTGAAAAAATAGTGGGAAATATACCATACCCAGCATCCTTCATGTCAGTGTCTCCAATGACAACATTAGCACTCTTGCCGCCTTTCCCAAGATGACGCTTGTCACATCCCTAGCTTTACCTTGCACTAGGACTAGCTTGGCTGTTGCATCATGTTTAAACTGAAGAAACTTGAATTGAGGAATATTCAAAGCCTCAAAAACAATTTTAATAAAGGGTAAAGAACCCTAAAATCTCATTCAATGAACAAAAAATGCCTTAATCAATGTTTGATATTTTTGGCAAGGCTTTGAGACCAAACCAAAAATAGTGAACTTTTTTGTGGAATATTTTGGGCACTGAATTTAAATCACTATTCTATTTGAATTTGGAAATATACTCAAATATATATGGGATATATTTCCAAATGCCTCTGATATATTTTGTGTGCTATTGGAAAAAGTCCATGAAGCAACATAAACATGGTCAGAGGATATTTGGCATTGTTTGGAATTCATTTGAATTTGCAAAACATTGGCAAAGTAATAAAACAAAACAGAAATAGAAAACAAATACAAAAACAGTAATTAGAAGAGAGAGAGAGAGCCTACTTAGCGGCCTAGCTGCGGCCCAACACTGTTGGCCTAGCCCACCTCCTCCCCTTGTCTTATTCCAGCTCGCGCCAAAAGGCAGAGGGCGTGTGCCCGACGCACGCCGGCCACCTCCTCCCTGCCTGGCTGCCCTTTCCTCCCCTGGATGTCTCCCGCAACGCCACACAGCTCCCTGGCTCACTCCCTCTCTCTCCCCGTGCTCATCCCCTCCTCTGCTGCTCTCTCTCCCCCGTGCCCGCACGTGCCCATCGCCGCCGCTCGCTGTCCTCGCGTCCACCGTGCACAACTCGCCTCGCTGCCATGTCTAGTCGCTCCGCGAGGCTCATCCTCGACTTCACATGGAAGGTCCGAAGCCCGAGGGTACACTGCCGTCACAGCCATCATCTGCATTGCCGGTACCCAAAGACCGCCGTCATCGATTCGCTGCCTGCTGGTCTTCCCCGAGCACACTGAGCAGCCCAATGACTTCACTGTGAGCACCGCCTCTTTTCGCCTCTGTTTCTGTCGCCGTTCTCGCGTCGTAGCCATGCCCCGCAAGCTTCCGTACACCACCGCCGCCATGGCCGGCGAGCCTCGCGCTCCCGAGCTCCTTTGCTCGTTCCCGTAGCACCCACGTGCTCGCCAGGTCCTGAGGAGGCCGTAGAACCCCTCGTTTGGCCTCCCCGTGCACCGCAGCAACGTCTGCCTCGTGCCATGGTTTCGGTCGCTGCCATAGCTCGTCGCCGAGCACGATTCTAGTGACCCCGCGACCTCCCACTTATCCCTCTGGATGCACAAGAGCAAGGGCTATGCCCTGGTCCCCTCAACGTGCTAAGTCGAAGCCTCTAGCGCAAGTCCGGCATGCCCCCGCTGTGTCCTGTGGTCGCCGCTGGCTGGTCTCCAACGTGATGATGTGGCACCGTCATTAGGGACTAATTACCCAGCTTAATTACCCCCTGACCCACTAACACATGGGCCCCATGCCCTTAATTAACCACAAAGTTTAATTCATGTTTAGTTATAGTTAACCACCGCGGCCCCACGTGTCAGCGTTGACCTTGCTGATGTGGCCCTTGACCGGCCCCACCCGTCAATGACCCAAGCCAGCGCTGTGACACTGACCAGTGGGACCCACTAGCCAGGTTTAACCCTAGTCAGCCTTAGTTGACTTGCTGACATCATGCTGACGCAGTAAAGGATTTTCTGGATTAAAACTAATTTAGAAAATTCTAAAAAATAGTATAAACTTCAAAAAATCATATAAATTCAACCGTAACTCCAAATGAAATAATTTATATATGAGAAAATGATCAGGAAAATCCAATCTTTCCATCTGTGCCATTTTCATGCATGTTATAACAACTTATGACTACTGATTTGGGCAAATCAAATAAATGGCATTTGAATATCCACATATGGATTTTGAATTTGAATCTTGGGTTTAAACCAACTTCATTTAAATTGTTGCTAGTTGCATTAGCTCAAACACACTCATTTTGCCATGTCATGATCATTCATCATATTGTGCATTGCATTGATTGTGTTCCTTCTCTGTTTGCCGTTGTTGTTCCCTCTCAGTAGACGTTGTTCTGACGATGAGTTCGATGACACCGATGAAGAGCTACATTATCTTCGGAAGTGCCAAGCAAGCAAAACCCCCTTGTTCATTCCGATATAATCCCAATCTCTCACTTCTGCTATCTTTTACTGCATAGGACAAAAACGATTCAACTTTTACATGCCGCGGTAGTTGAACCCCTTTCCTCTGCATGACCTGTCATTGCCGCAGTAAATAGATGAAACCCACTAGCATGAGTAGGAGTTGTTTGAGCCCTGATATGCCTACTCATTCATGCTTGTTGTCATGCCTGCTACTACTTAGAGTTGAGTCAGGTCTGATTCATCGGGGATGAATTGGAATGTGGTGAACATGTCCTACCGTCAAGAGCTAAGTGTGTGAACACGATTTGGTAAATGTATCGATGAGAGGCCATGTAGGAGTACATGGTGGGTTGTCTCATTGAAGCCGTCCTCGGGAACTGAGTTCTGTGTCTGTGATCCAAGACAATTACTACCATGCATTGGAATGCTTAAGTGCCCCTCTCGACTTATTAACCCCCCTGTCCTATGTCCTGGAGTTGCACGTAGTTTCTGATGTTTGTAGTATGCTGGAGGGCGTGCATAGTGCTGACCCTAGGGGTGGGCTGTGATGCGGTAGGCTCGTGGCACGGTGTACCAAGGCACCCGTTTGGTGGGCTCGGGAACCATGCACACATCATTCGGGGCCGTAGTGGAAACCTCGGCCGGACTCCCTGCGGATGGAACTTGAATAGGCGATAAACCTGGACTAGGGACTTGTGTGGTTAGTCAGGTCGTGGCCGACACCCTCGCCAGGCTTCCGCTTGAAGGTTGCTGAGATACATCACGTGTACATGGCAGTAAGTGGCGAGAGCACGTGTGAAGAAGTACACCCCTACAGGGTTAACATCATATATTCGAATAGCCGCATTCGCGGTAAAGGACTTCTGGGTTGCCTATAAAGTTCATAGACAAAATGAAAGTGGATACTCTAAAATGCGCAAGATAAGCGTGAGTGCTATGGATGGCCTTCTCGGAGCGGATCCATAGTGGTGTATTGATATGGTGAATATGTGGACTCGTGTGCGCCACCTCAAAAGAGTTACCAGCAGTCGTAGTACAGGATAGCCACTGAGTCAAAACTGGCTTGATGGAGTTAAACTCCACCACCCCTTTGTTGATACTGATGCATATGTAGTTAGTTCTGATGTAAGTCTTGCTGGGTACATTTGTACTCACATTTGCTTAATTTATGTTTTTGCAGAGAGGCTTCAATCTCACTAGTAGTTCTGCTTGGACTTCGACGTTTAGCTTGTTACCTCAGCTATGACCTTGTGCCCTCGGGAGGGTCTTGTAGATAGTCAGGCTTCTCAGCCTTTTTCATTTGTAGTTGTCTATACTCAGACATGTTAAGCTTCCATTGCCTGTATGCTCTGTATGTTGGGTCATGTGACCCATGTTTGTAATTCTTACTATGTTTGACTCCTCGGAGTCTAACGAATAAATACTTTGAGTTGTAGAGTTTTGTTGTGATGCCATATTGTATTTGCACATATCGAGCATATTGTGTGTATGATTTGAAATGCTTGGTATGTGTGGGATCTGATAACCTAGTTGTTTATTCTTGGTAGCCTCTCTTATGGGGAAATGTCTCCTAGTGCTTCCACTAAGCCATGGTAGCTTGTTACTGCTCCGGAACACTTAGGCTGGTCGGCATGTGTCCTTATTCGTTCCTGTGTCTGTCCCTTCGGGGAAATGTCATGTGTTGTTCCTTTAAGTCTTTGTAGCTTGCTACGACTTGGGTTCATACGTTGATGACCGACACGTTCGATGCTGGGTCATGTATGCATGTCCCTATAAGTTAGTGCCACTTTGGGTTTACAACTAGTCATATTGGCCCGGATTCTGTGTCATATGGATGCTAGCGACACTATCATATACGTGAGCCAAAAGGCGGAAACGGTCCTGGGCCAGGCAAGGTGGTACCAATGGGAATACGGTGCGTGAGGCCGCAAAGTGATATGATGTGTTACATGCTAGATCGGTGTGACTTAGGATCGGGGTCCTAACAACGCTTGTCATAGCGATTAGGGCAACTAGGAGCCGAATGATCAGGATCTCCACACACATGACAAACACCTTTCTTCTTGTCATTCTTCTTCTTGAACTTTGTGTGCTGTACAACCTTGTTCTTGCCATCAAACTTTGCTTTACCATCAAACTTGCCCTTGTTCTTGAACTTGTGGGAATGGAAGTTTTTCTTCTATACCAGATTGGCACTAGATCCTCCCTCAATACCTCAAGCACGTGTGTCCTTTGCTCTCGCCTTTCTTCCACATCAAGAGTACCAATGAGATCCGGAACGGAAAACTCCTGCCTCTTATGTTTCTGTAAGGTAGCAAAGTTCCTCCATGAAGGAGGAAGCTTGGTGATGATACCTCTGGCAACAAACTTGTCTCGTAGCATACAATTGAAGTTCTCAAGTTCTGTAGCAAATGACTATATCTCATGAGCTTGCCCAACCACGGAGTGCTCTTCAGTCATCCTATAATCATAGAATTGCTCCATGATGTACATCTCAGTGCCAGCATCCGAGACCCCAAACTTGCCTCGAGTGCGTCCCACATATCTTTTCCATTATCAATTGATGCATAAGCATCAACTATGTTCTCACCAAGAACACTCAAGAGAGCAACCTTAAACAGGATATCCATTTTCTGAAAAGCTTGTTCCTCTTGAGGAACAAGAACTCCTTTAGGTTTGCCTAGAGTAGCGTCATAGCAGCTCATGGTCTAAAATCATAAGACTGCTCTCACGCGCCACCTCTTATAGTGGATACACTCAAACATAGGAGGCCTCATGAATGCAACAAAACCACTCGGGGTAAATTGCCTATAATAAGGTTTTTGGATTGTTGGAAATATGAGCATTTTATCGAATGATTTTATTAATAGAAATACTAGAAAAAGCATGATTAATATAGCAGAGATAAAACAAGTCATGTGATCTGACAGAGAGAAGGTAAATAGCATCTGCGTATATGAACTGTAACCAAACGTATCTAGGGCAAACACTAGAACAAGGAACTGTGGCAGGACCTCTGACAGGAAGAGCAAGAACACGTACGGGATAGCAGCAGCAACATGAGCACTGGACTTGGGGTCGACATCCTCGCCAGCCATGTCATCGAAGAGGTTCTCGATGTCGGGGAAGAAGTCATCATTGGGGAAGTGGTCATCGATGTCCATGATGAACTAGTCAGTAGTCGCGCAGAGCGCTCCCCGGAAACCTTATCACCCTTCTCTCATACAGGACTCAAAGAGGGTGCGGTTTCGGAGGCCTACTGTCCCGACCTTTGGTGCACGCCGCAAGCCGGGATGGGGAAGAATGTAGCAGCAATGCAGTGCTCAGGAACTTGGTGGCGAGAAGAAGGTGGTCTTTCTAATGTGTCTCTCTGGAGAGGAGCGACCTCTGTTATGTAGGCACAGGAGAAAGAGGCGAATAGGCTACGATGGGAGGTGAAGCAACAGAGGGAGACGAAGCGAACAGGCAGCATGCGAAGAGGTGCGCCGTTCAGATTTAATCTCCACTATAGCAAAAACGTTCCAGCTCCCGTGTGACCGTTCGTATACCCGTCGTGCACGGCAAAAATTTAGACATCGGCTCGGCTCATTCCCGCAACCCGCGGCGCGTCATGACGAGGCGTCGCATGGCGGTCGGTGGAGGAGGAGCGCGCGTGAATGTCCCTCTTGTTCTCATGCTCATACATGTGGGGAAACACCCTCCCTTATAAGGAGGTCCAACTCCCACTAAACTAGCAATGTGGAACTAAACTTTGGTTCCACCTCTTGCCTTGCACAAATGGGCTGAGTGGGCCTATAGGATTTATTAGGAATTTATGAAATTGCTATTGGGCTGGCCCAGAAATAGAATAAACGCTAGCACTCCCCCACCAGATCCTAGAGGCACATAGAATTTTCCTTTAGTTCCAAAACACTGTTTAATATACCGGTACTGCAGTGGAGACTGTTAAGTTGAACTTCCACCTAGAACTCTACGCTACACTAGTAAGCAACTTGAACAGTGGACTAGGCCTTGAACTGCAAGTTTTCTACAAATCTAGCTTCACACAAAGCCTTGACCGATACTTGGCTACCGTGGGTCTTCGCCGCGGGTGGGGCTTATGCATCATACTCTGAGACCTTTCATGAGTTTACTAGAGAGCACCCTACTCTCATAGATTGTGAAGTTTAACAATCAAAATCATATAGGTGCGTTCTTCAAAAGATGTTCTACATGACAACATCTCCTATAGGTCCTGACCGAGCTTTCTCCTTGTCGGTCCGGTTCAGGAAAACAGGCCTGCTGGGCACTTCGGTCCGGTCCGGTCCGGACCGGTCGCAGCCGGTCCAAAGCGCGGCTCGGTCAGGGACCGGACTGGCCCGGACCGTGTCCACACTAATCCATATAGTGTATAGCTTGGAAGACAAGTCGAGATTGTGCACCCTTGTATCTATATATGTGCACTTGCACGTGATCAATGAATTGTGTCGCATGCAATCTCATCTTTCCTAACAATATGGTATCAGTTCTTCGTTTTATCTCATGCGACCTAGCTTCCACTCTACGCCGCTTCCGCCTTCAGCTGCTGCCGCCCCTTCCTCTCCCCACGTCGTCGCCGCACCTTGCCGCCACTTCTACCTCTAGCTGCCGCAATCTGCTGCCACCACCCCTTCCTCTCACCACTTGGGCGCCGCACCTTGCCGCCGCCGTTTCTGCCTACAGCCGCCACCGCCGCTGCAACCTACCACCGCCATCCCTTCCTCTCCCCACTACAGCCGCCATCCCTGTCGACCACTGCTGCCTCTCTCCCTTCCTTCTCCTCTCCCACAAAAACCCTAACCCTCATCCATCTTAGCAGCTGCCGCCCTCTTTTCCTATGGACTCCCTCCACTCCTCTCTCTTCGACTCCCCCAACCCGTTTGCCAGGCCCCAGGTGCACTTCATGGCGCCCCTCCCGCCGGCCGGCAGCGGCTACCCCACGCTCCCGGTGCCTCGAACGGTCGGTGGCTACCCGCCCCTACCCGCACCCTATGGCGGCCTCGCCATGCCGCCCGCGCCATGGGACACATCGGTTCCTTGCGGCCCCGCGCTGAGCCTCCTCGGTCCGTGCCCGACCGGCCATTAGGCTCTCATGGCAGTGCCGCTACAACCTCCCAACAATGGCTACCTGCTGCCGCCGCCACCCCAGCTCTATGGGGGCCTACGATGTCTCCGACCCCCACGTCGTGGGATCCTGCTCCTCATGAGGCGCTGCACTCGGCTCCTTCACCAAGTACCTCCACCGGTGGTGGTAATTGGTACACATAGGCGCTACCGCCCACATGTCATCACATCCCGGTAACCTCATATCTTCCTATTAGTTTAACACCTTCACTCGCATCACAGTCGGCAATGGCTCTTCTCTACCTATCACACACAGGTCATAGTTCTTTTCCCTCTGCATCCATGCTGTTATCTATGTCTAACATTCTTGTCTCACGTGCACTAATCAAGAATCTTGTTTCTAGTCGTTCTTTTACCCGTGAAAATCTTGTCACTATTGAATTTGATGAAATTAGCTTCTCTGTTAAGGACGCTCATACCCAGACAAGCTCTACCCAGTGCACCCCTCCTCCACTGCCACTGCCGCCCCAGTCGCCCTCACCACTGGTGTCGACCTTTGGCATGCTCGTTTGGGTCGTCCCAATTCAGCCGCACTTCGCCATATTCTTCAGAGTTTCTCCTTCACATCACACCTGTCATGCTTGCCGTATCGGAAAGCATGTCCATCTTCCCTTTAGTGCATCCACCACCGTGTCTTCTTTTCCATTTCAATTACTTCATAGCAATGTATGGACATATCCGTCACGAGTAATTCTGGCTATCTTTATTACCTTGTGATCCTAGACATTTTTTCACATTATGTGTGGACGTTTCCTTTACGTCGCAAGTCTGTTGTGCTCGCGACTCTTATGACATTCTATGCCTACGTCTCCACACAGTTTGGTCTCCCATCCATGCACTCCAAACCGATAACAGAAAAGAATTTGACAATCTCGCCATTCGTACACTTCTCGCATCACATGGCACCATCTTTCGCCTCACATGCCCATACACATATCAGCAGAATGGCCGAGCTAAATATGTGCTCCACGCTCTCAATGACTGTGTCTGCACCCTTCTCTTTCATGCTAACGTGCCACCTCATTTTTCACCCAATGCGCTTTCCACCCCATCTCTTCTCATTAACATACGTCCATGTCGTGTTCGCTGGAACTATGCACCTCACCAGCTCCTTTTCGGCACTTGTCCCTTGTATGATGACCTTCGTGTCTTTGGGTGCCTTTGTTACCCAAGCATCGCCTCCACCACCCCTCACAAGCTTGCACCACATTCCCTTGCTTGCATCTTCCTTGGTTACCCACCCAACACCAAAGGTTACTATTGCTACGATCCCGTCTCCCACCACGTGTTCACTTTGCGACATGTTTACTTTGACGAGACAGTTTTTCCCTTTCACCAGGTACCCCCAGCAGCGACATCTCCGCCGCCTCCTCCTGACAGGCTCCAGTCCTAGCGTCCTAGCCGGACATGGGCCACTGCTACGGCCGCGCCCCCCTTGGGTGCAGCCGCTTCATCATCCTCCTCGGGCGCGACTCCCTTAGGTTCAGCCGCTTTGCCGCCCCCTCGGGCGCGGCGGTCTCGTCGACCCACTCGCCGGTCCACTCGGGCACGACGATCTCGCTGCCCCCCTTGGGCGTGGTGCCCTCGCCGGTCTCGCCTGCCCACTCGGATGTGGCACCATCGCCGACCCACTCGGGCGTGTCCGCCTCGCTGCCTGCCTCGCTGTAGGATCCACAATATGTCTAGAGGGGGGATTAGACTACTTGACCAAATAAAAATCTATCCTTTTACCACTTTTAGTTGTGGGCAAATTTGAGCAATTATGACAAGTCAAGTAAAACCCTACACATGCAAGTCTAAGAGTATAGCAGCAGAATGTAAAACATTGCACATGTAAGTAAAGGGAAGGGTTTGGAAAAGGCAAATGTAATGGGGACATGGAGATTTTTGGTGTGGTTCTAATAGGTGGTGCTATCGTATGTCCATGTTGATGTAGAGTTCAACCCACGAAGGGTAATGATGCGTGAGTCCACGGAGGGCTCCACCCATGAAGGGTTCATGAAGAAGCAACTTTGTCTATCCCACCATAGCCGTCACCCTCAAAGGATTTGCTCACTTTGGTAGCTCTTCACGAAGTAGGCGATCTCCTTGCCCTTAAAAATTTCTTGGTTCAACTCCACATCATGTAGAAGGTTCCCAAGCGACACCTAACCAATCTAGGAGACACCACTCTACAAAAGGTAATAGACTGTGTGTTGATAATGAACTGCTTGCTCTTGTGCTTCAAATGATAGTCTCCCCAACACTCAACTCCCTCTCATATATTTGGCTATGGTGGAAGAAGGATTTGAGTGGAAAGCAACTTGGGGAAGGCTAGAAATCAAGGTTCAAATGGTAGGAATGGAATCTCTTGATCTCAACACATGAATAGGTGGTTCTATCTCAAAAAATGAATGGTGGAAGTGTAGACACGTTCTGATGGCTCTCCTCTCTGAGGAAGAAGGGGTGGATGGGTATATATAGCTTCCACACAAAATCCAACCATTACCAACTTTTGACCGATCTCAGTGGCACCAATTAGAAAACTCGGTGGCACCGATCTGTGTAAAAATATGAAGGTTAGGAATCTCGGTGGGACTGACGGGAAGAACTCGGAGGGACCTATGTGCAAGGGCCTAGGGGAAAACTCGTCTCGGTGGCACCGGTTGCATCATCTTGGTGGGACTGAAGTGAAGCAGTAAGGCAACAGAGAATTGGTCAAGCCATCTCAGTGCGACCGATTGCAATTCTTGGTGGGACCGAAATAATTGCAACAAGCAATAGAGAGTTGGCAAGCCCATCTTGATGGGACTGAGATCCATATCGATGGATATGAATTGTTAGGGT